>JAQJVK010000013.1:16356918-17060816 GCA_035578135.1 Flexamia atlantica | reverse complement strand
TCCAATTAAACTTGGAAATCAACATATTACAGTTTTTCCACAACAATAATGAGATAAATTAGTATGCATTTTTGATGTCACAGAAATGAACGAATTGGGAAATTTAGGCCTTTATTCAATTAAATATCAACTAAATATTAATCTTTATTCAGTAACATTGAGAAACAAAATAAAATTGTATATTATTGGTGTTTCGTAACAATGCTTTTTAGCGATTTCTTATAAATTTTTTGAGGGGGTTGAAATAAAAAATAGCGATTTTTGATAATTTTTCCTATATATCGACCTTGCAAGGAATATTTATGCCTAATTCCAAGTTTCTAGCTCATCGGGAAGTAAGGTTTAAACCGAGATGAAATACTCGAGAAAATCGCCGACATTTGGCGAATCGTGAAGGATTTTTTAAACTTTATATACATTTATTATTACAAACCATTTATATTATTCCTGATTTGTATCATATATGCTGTAGAGTTGATGTATGCCAAATTTCAGCCCTCTACGAATAATATTAAATCTGCTGTATCTGAAAAACCCGAGGAAAACCTTCGAAAATAAAAATTCAAGAGCTATCTAAGCGTGAAGGAGACGAGATAGGGCAAAAAGTCAATGGACCAAAGTTGTAGATCGTGAAAAATCCGTGGCACGTGGTGCAGTCCGTTGTTCGATGGGACCTCTTGTTTAGCTGCTAGAGCCCGAAAACGAAAAGTACTTTTTTGTAATTCAAGATTTCCCCCCCCTTTGGGGGGTTGGGGGTGGAAATGTTTTGTTTTGACAATTATTCCTGTGGTTTGACCACCCAAGGAATATTTGTGCCAAATTTCAAGTTTCTACCTCATCGGCAAGTCGTTGAGAGTTTGTATAGATGAGTGAGTGAGTCAGTTACACATGCGGTTGTATAATATAGATTACTGGATTTTTCATCTAGTTATTGTTTAGTCATGTGATGGTCAGATCCGCCAGTCTGCCACTAACTTACATATAAAATTAGCTGACCAAGAAAAAGGGCTTTCTACAATG
The DNA here is from genome assembly GCA_035578135.1 of Flexamia atlantica. NCBI lineage: Eukaryota > Metazoa > Arthropoda > Insecta > Hemiptera > Cicadellidae > Flexamia > Flexamia atlantica. The sequence goes on along the minus strand of JAQJVK010000013.1, from coordinate 17,059,796 downwards.
GGCTTTCCAGATGACCAATAACGTTTTTTCAAATTCTTAAAATTTAGCGGGGTTACAAATTATTATCATTGTTTCCAAATGTATAACTGTATTATTAAAATGTATTTATTATGAATAACCTATATTAATACTGAATAGCTATTACTATTTGGTGAAAATAACGTTATTGTTATTTTACCATTTCCCCAAGTCTGTCTTCATTAAAGTTCATTCATTAAAATTAAGTCTGTCTTCATTAAAATTAATTTTACAGGTGATTTTAATATTATACATTTAGATATTTCTTGTTCGTGGCAACCGTTTCGGAGTTGTAAAATAAATTAAGTAAGAAGAGATTTCGGTTAGTCATAATTTCTTACTGTAACCCCGACATCCCGCTGAAACATTTTTCAGATTTTCTAGGTTTTACATTAATTGTACAGTTGCAAAAAACAAGTATTATAATATATTGTTTATAGAAAAGTGTAAGAATAAGAAAAAAATCCTTAAGGTGATTTTTCCTTAAAACTTTATTTTATTACCAAGCAAATGGTATTTTCTGCACGGTTTTAAAATTTCAATCTATTACTGTGGCAATAAAACGTAACCGCTATAGTAAAATATTCTCGCTAAATGTCAACAGTGTCATGTTAAGCTATTTTTTTTTCATTAATCTCTGCTTAATCCCGTACCCATTTTACACCGGGACTTGGACTTCTAATTCTTTCATATTCCCATTATCTCTATTTAATTCTATTTCTCTCAGTTACTTATCAACTATTAACTCTTGAATTTATTCAATTTTTTTTTCTCCAATATTCTACTCCCTAATTTCGTTCCATAACCTTCAATAGCCTATCATTCAACTTTACTCACTGTACTTGACATGTACTTTATTTTTTATTTTTTTTATTTATTTATTTTTTTTATTTATTTATTTATTTTTAAATCTAATCTAATATTCTATTTTCACTTGTATCTCTCATTATACCCTATACTGCTTTTATTCTAATTCTACTACTCTCTTTCGTTGAGGTACCTGCTTCCATACCGACCTTAGGTAATTTCCTTAGTCCAGTTAGTTCAAGTCAAATTCGGGGTCGTATTGCTAAGCTGTCAAATTCGTGTTAATTATTGTCCTCATTGGTAAGTCGTCGCATCCGGGAAATTATGGCGTGACCAATTCGTCACCCACTTGTCATCGTAGGGAGTTTACTACCTTGAACCCTGGCTTCCTCCTCCATGCTCAGACTTGCCTAAGCCCATGAATTACTCTCCAAGTTCGAGCGGTCTGCTTCCAGAGGGTGACGTTCCTAATACAATCACTCAGGATGAGGGGGAATATCACCTTTGCTGTCCTCGCCGTCTCGAGAAGTTCCTCTCTCTCCGCATCCCAGGCTGGGCACCGAAGTAGAGCGTGCTCGGGTCACATGTTAATAGCTTAACAGAGCTTAATAGCACATGTTAGATAATAGCTTAACATGTTAGATAATAGCTTAACATGTTAAGCTATTATCTAATTTAAGCAGAGATAAGCCACTGAAAGCTTTTTGACTTCACAAGGCTCCGAGTATAACAATGTTTCTAAACAAATTCTTCGCCGCAATATCCTTTCAAAATAAAATTCCCTAGGAGAAAACCCTTTTAATCTAGTTTATTTTCAAGAAATAAGGAAACTTAGCTCATAAATTATGTCATCAAATGTTCCATACCTTCCATTAATAACCTGCATAATGGCGAATTTAATTCTCCTCATAAATATGCTGCTGGTATGTTTTTTTGTCATTGGCTTTGTTCTGTTGACAAACTGTTATGTTCGAAACGGCAACATTTCCTCAGTAATTAATTTTTTTTTCATTATTTTTAACGCTGGTTTTCTGATATTCTCTGAATATACTGTCCATGATGTGTTGTTCTATATACTCAATATATAAGGTTGTTCTAAAAACGCAGAAACACCATCACAAAGTAAAGACTATCATTCCAGAGTTCATTTAGATTGAGACTTTTTCTCTTAACCAAGTTCTTACAAAAGTATTAGTTTTTCGTTTATTCATAAATTAAACTTTTTTTATTTTACTAAAACGTTAAGACACTCATTGCACTTTTTAAAGCATAAAATAATGACATTCTATAAAACACGATACTCACTTTAGATAACCCTCCGTGAAATTAGTGATTTGTTAATTTAGGCCGTTATTTGTTATTGCCTTGATAATATTTCTTACTGTAATGAATTTCTTGTGTAAAATTTGATCAAGAATTGTGGATTCTTTTAGTTTAAATTGGGTAATCACATTAATAAATAACCTTCAATATTTGTTTATCAATCCAAAGTACCGGGTGTTTATAAATGAATATCGGGGTTTCTAAGCCTTGCAGTATATATTCTACTGAGCCAAACTTTACAAATAATACATCATTTAAAAGAGCAACAGACAGTTTTTTTCCCATATGCATTCAATATAATTGCCATTTGCCACATGACACGTATCGAGCCGATAAAAGAAAACATCGAAGACTTCAATAAGTACCGAATAAATAGGTTAATTGATGCAACCTTCCTTTCAATTCTGTTCTTTTTATTAGTTACATCAACTAATAGCAGACACTTTATTTTAGACGCTTGAATCCTAATACAATGCATAGTGTAATATCTAGTGAAGAGAAATTCTTTGCAACATAATTTGTCATTTGCCGCTCGCTATGCGGCCTATGACTCGTACGGAACGCTGATTTGGTGCTGTGATTGGCTTTTAGTACGAATCCTTGTTCCAGATCCACACTACACATTTTCTTCTTTTGAGGGTATAAAAAATAAAAATTACTACGTTTCTTTACTAAACTGATGTACCCAAATTGGAATAACAACGAAATTTAAGTTGCACCAATTATCCTAGCAGCACTAATTAATGATTTAGAAGTTTTTTTTTAAATATCGGTTCGATGTGTGTCGTGAGACCAATGACGATCAAATTGAATATACGTAGAAAAATCTGTTTGAGTTGTTATTTCAATTGATGTCTTATTAGTTAAAATATGTTGAATAATTTAGGTACTGCAAGGCGTTAAAACCCCGACGTTCATTTTTAAACACCCGGTATTTACAGAACCTTTAATAGTGCAAATAAGTTTGATGTCAAAGCATCATGCAATACTAAACATAAAGTTTATATTTTTGGATGCTATTAAAAATGAAACAAAAATATCTTCTACATAGTTTGCCTAAGGTATCATAGTATTTTGGAGTATGACTAATAGAATTTGTTTAAAAAAAGTTCTATATGTGTTAGGTTATTTTTGACAATATTAAAGTTACGCTTACATTTGAGAATTGCATGGCTTACATTATGGACCAACATGCAAAATGTGGTAATTTTTGTTGAAACATTTCTTTTAGTCTCAAATATAAAACAACGATGTTTTTTTCATGCTTGGTTTTCAAGCTGTTACCTAGGGTATTTCAGACTTTTACACAACCCTGTTACACAAACTGTTTTGAAGTTAAATCCAGTATAAGTATATATGTATATCTTGTAAATGTTGTAAGAAGATTATTATTTATGATGAGTAAAATTTTCTATGCATTTCTAGTCGTAAAACAATCATTTTAATAAACGATATACGTTTAGTTTCATGTAATAGATTGGGTAATTTATTTAATTTGCAGTACTCGGCATCAATTTGTTGAAAGCCATTAACTCTACTTGGCGCATTCCTATTTAATTAGTAGACGATGCACACTATATTATCTACGAATTGCAAACTCATTGTTGAAAGCATTATCGCTCACTAATAATATCCCTGGTTCATAATTGGTTTTCCTGCGCCATGATTATCTTCCATATAAGTTGTAGCGGTAAACTGTTAATCTTCAAATAACAAAAAATCAAAATGCATTTATTGGTGCAGAGAAGCGGTATCACCATTGAGATTGCATAGCTTATGGATCAAGTCAATAAACTTGGCCCAGTCTTATCAGACGAACGTCAGTTGTTGCACTAAGCTTATGAGCAGCTGGCCGCGTTGTTTGACTTGGACTATAAGCGACTTAAGAAACTCAAATTACTTAAGGATCTCTTGTAAAATCCATAGCAACTATCGAAATTATCTAACTCTCAAAAGTCTCTTACATTAAAGTTTTATGGGTTATTATTATTCAACCCTAATAAGTAATTAGAACACATCAGAGCAGGATACAAAAACTATTTATTAATTACGAGAAGTACATAATATATTTAAACTCGGAAGCCATTTTCACATACACAAGATAAACAGAAATTACATCAACAAAAAGTGACAAACAGGTGATACAATTAGAATAAAGTTTACACGGTATAATAGAGAAGTGTTACTACATAAAAATATCCTTAACACACCTCCTCGATTAATATTTTATAAACATTCTTAAAAAAATTGTAATGGTAAGAAAATAGAAAAATTGAAACTTTGATTTATAAAATATGAAGCGCAAACAGTTTTTAAGAGTTCATGACTTGGTTTCTCAATTCAAGAAATTTAACTTTGCCTAAGGCTTTGGTAGGTCTGCTAGATTGTTATTTGAAATTACATGATGAACATCAATTATTCCCTTTTGACACAGATCTTTAATAAAGTGTGCTCTTATATCTTTATGTTTTCCTCTTTTGGAATTCTGGTTTTGATTAGAGATACTGCACTTGCGTTATCTACTTTCAAACTCACTGGTGATTGACCATTTTCGTATTGAACAAATTCAGAGACTACACCTTTTACACTTACTAGCTCTTGTGCTGATGCTGATGCTGCATAATACTCGGCCTCCATGGTGGACAGTGCAACGCTGTTCTGCTTTTTGGAAAACCAGGATACAGCATTACCATTGTAAATAGCCACGAAGCCACTCGTACTCTTGCGAGATTTCAGATCTCCGCCCCAATCTGCATCTAGCTGTCGATCCATGTAGCTGTTGATCGCCGGATTTGAAGTAGTGAAGACCGATTTCTTTCTTACCTTTTAAGTAGCGTAAAATTCTCTTCGCAGCCTTCCATGGCGAAGAGCGTTACTTCAGTCGGTTTGTCTAGCACTCGACTCAATAATGATACTGGAAACGCTATGTCAGGTCTTGAAGTAACTGACAGGTATAATAAACTACAGACTAGACTCCTATATGGAACTTCAATGGGTTGATAACATTCTGAGACTGGTATTTGAAAACCTACTTCCATTGGTGTATCTTTGGGCTGACAATTTTCCATTCCATATTCTGTTAAGAGTTTGTTGATCATCTTAGTCTGACTAAGTTGCATACCATCTTCTGTTTTGGTGATTTCAATACCCATAAACATTTTGCACTTCCTAAATTTTTAACTTTAAATTCATCTTGTAAATGTGAGATAAGATTATTTACCTTGATCAGGTTTCCAGTTAGTAGGGCGTCATCAACAAACAACAACAAATATATGTCGTCTGAAAAATACAGGCAGCAGTCATACTGTGACCTCTGTAGTCCTTGTTTCAAAATGAATTCGTTGAATCGATTATTCCAACACTTCGGTGAACTTCTTAGTCCATATAGAGCTCGTTTTAGCTAGTATATTTCTCCTTCACTTTCAACACCTTTTGGTTTCTTGATGTGTACTTCATCTTCTAGAAATCCGTTTAAGAACGCAGTTGGTACGTCAATTTGCTTCACTTCCCAATCATTCATTGTAGCTTGAGACAGTAAAATGCGTAGAGTAGACATTCTGCATACTGGTGAATATGTAAATTCATCTTTGGTGATTGGCTGTTGAAATCCTTTAGCAACTAAACGTGCCTTTTTCGTACCGTCATCTTTTGTTTTGAAAATCCATTTCAAGTCTATTGCCTTGTGAATTTTAGGCAGTTCCGCTGGTTCCCATGTTCCAAGTTTACTAAGTGATTCTAACTCAGATTTTATTGCTTTATTCCAATCTTGGTCTGTGACAGCTTCTTCATAAGTTTTTGGATCTTGGTCGAAACTTGATAAGAGACAATAAGCGTTATAAACTTCAAAATCTTCTAAATAGCTAGGCCTTTTTGTTGTTCTCAGTGGCCTTGGTTCAGTTTTAATAATTTTAGGTTCTTCATCATGACTCTCATCTTCTTCTTTATCATCCGATATTAGCCTTTTACTTTCTTGCTCGATACCTACTTCATTACTAGGTTTACTCTCTTGATTTGTATTTTCATTCTGCAGGAAATACATTTTTGTTTCATTAAATAAAACATCTCTTGACTGGACGATTTTGTTCTCTTCGGGTAACCATAACCTATATCCGCCATTGCATTAGCCTATCATTACTCCAGTTTTAGATCTGGGGTCAAGTTTTGCGCCTTTGGGCATACATGTGAACCAAGCTTGACAACCAAAAATTTTCAGCTTTGAAAGATCTTGCCTTCCAAACCATAAAAGAGATGGTGTTTGACCTCTTTCTAGCGTGTAAGTTGGACTTGATTGAGTTCATAAGCCGAACTCCTTAGGGCTTCACCCCATAGATCTTTTGGTACACCAGAGTCAATTAACTTAGTTCTTACTTTGTTCAACAGTGAACGATTCATTCGCTCAGATTTTCCATTGCTCTGGGGGCTATATGGCATAGTGTACTGTAACCTAATGCCTTTGGATCTTGCATAACTTTTAAATTCATTTGAAGTTACTTCTCCTCCGTTATCCAATCTCAAATTCTTTACTTTAGTTCCATGTTGTGTTTCAATTTCATTTATATAGTCCACTAGAAAGTTTTCTGCTTCACTTTTCTTCTTGAGAAGGTTGACTACTACAAAATTGGAAAAATCATCAATAATAACTTGGAAGTATTTTTCTCCGTTATGTGTAGGAAGATTTACGGGGCCGCAAATATCAGAATGTATGAGTTCTCCGACATGTTTGGACAATTTTTCATGTTTATGAAAAGATAATCTTGTTCCTTTTCCTTCAACGCATGTTGAACATTTATCTGACGAGTAAGGCAAACCCAATTCAATTAGGCCCTTTTTATTCAAGTGACCTAACCTTCTGTGCCAAAGATTGTCATCTTTCTTAGCGGCTGTGAAACATTGTTGGCTTGTGAGAATTTCACAGTCTAGGATATATAAGCCATTTGTGTAGTTGCATACAAACGAGGAGTCAGTACCATTGATGGTCATACTATTTCTGTCGATAACTATTTTAAAACCTTTTTCTGCTAATTTGTTCAAAGCTAATAGATTGTGCTTCAAACCAGGAACAATAAGTGCTTAAATACTTATTACTCTACCTTGGCATTTAACTCTGATCTTACCCTTTTTGTTTGTTTTCATAATGTCTCCATTAGCAATATGAATAGAGATATCACTTTGTATTGTCTCTACATCGTACATAAAGGCTTCAAGTCCTGCTTTGACTAAGTGGTTACTAGCTCCTGAGTCTAATATAAAGATATGGTCTTCTTTCAGATTTAGGCCTAAAGGAGGGTTGTTACCCCGTAGAGCAACAAAAGACACATCTGCTTCGCTTAAATGAACATTAGATTTACTAAAAATACTAAAAGAGTTTGCATTTGGCCTACCACTATTAACATGCCTACTTCCTCTGAAGTTTCTACGACTAGGCCAACCTCTTGTGAAATTTCCTCGGTTTTGGCTAAATCTATTATGATTTCCTCTTGGACAGTTGGCAGCGAAATTCTGAGTATCTCCGCAGTTGAAACAGCCTGTGTTACTTTTGAAGCTAACTTCATTTTCATTTGACCGGTGATTTTGTTTCAATGTTCTTTCTGACCTTAACTTAGCTTCTTCATCAAGCAAGCGAGATCTCACCATGTCCATTTTGAGACTATCGTGGGTCTCCAAAGCAGTAATTACAGTTTCGCAATCTTTTGGTAATGACAATAACAAATGACAGATTTTATCACTTTCCTCCAACTTGGTACCATGGTCTTCTAATTCTCTAGTGAGGGAGTCGTACTTCAGAAAGTGATCTTCCAACTTTTCATTGCGCTCACATTTTAAATTAACCAACTTCCTCCACAATGTCAACTTTGAAAAAGAGCTTGAGCGAACAAAAATATCTTGAAGAGATTTAAGCATTCCTTTAGCCGTTTCTGCGTCTTTAACTATATCTAGATGTTTGTCTGATATGCCTTGAATGATTAATGCTTTGGCCTTGGCGTCATTTATCAAGAATTCCTTCTTCTTGGCATCATCTTCTGTCGGTATTTCTTCATTAATAACTGAAATTAACTGTTCTTTTTCCAGGATAGCATTTAGTCTAAATTTCCAATTATTTGAATTGGATCCCAAAAATATTGGAACGTTTAAATTGACGATGGACATTTCGGCTACGTTTCGTTAATTCGTTACCACTGACTACCGGTATTTTAAATCTCTGCTCTATCTAAAATACAATACTCTGCACTTTTATAATTGCACTGGGTCCCATAACCTTTTATGGGTTATTATTATTCAACCCTAATAAGTAATTAGAACAAATCAGAGCAGGATACAAAAACTATTTATTAATTACGAGAAGTACATAATACATTTAAACTCGGTAGCCATTTTCACATACACAAGATAATCAGAAATTACATCACCAAAAAGTGACAAACAGGTGATACAATTAGAATAAAGTTTACACAGTATAATAGAGAAGTGTTACTACATAAAAATGCTCCACTAGTAATCAGTGTACAAGTACACACTCCCACATTAACAGGGGTGGGGGTAATTAGATGGTAATCAGATTAGTTCATAAATCTAGTGAGTCCAGATATACGTTTTGATCGCACCAAGTTACTGAAACGTACCAAATTTGAGTCATATTTCAACTCCAAAGAAAATATAGCTTTACACTGCGGCACAATAGTAATGTATCGAACGACGGAATCTATCTGTTCGGCAAATTGAATAAAGCCCCGCGCTCGAATAAGGAATGAGCTCAATAAATAGGAAACATTTTGTTTTAAATATTTTTTAGACTAACTAGTTAACGTAGCTTTATTGGAGTTTTTTAACAACAATTCCAGTTCCGTCACACAATATGATAATTAATTTTCTATTATAAGTTAAAATGAAACCCCTTCTTAATCTTAAATGACATCAAATAATAACCGTTATAGGAAAGCACATATTTTATAATAAGGAGACGACCAGTTTATTTAGGCTACACTTTATCTTCTCTGAACTTATGATTCATATTTTTTTCAAAAAGAAACTTAGGCTTACAAAACAAGGTTATAACTGTGGATATATTTAATTTACCTGTCCATCAAAATTATTCAGGCTTAAGACCATTAAGCCTGAAATACTAAATATGAATATTAAATATTATTGAAATGTTATTAAGACCATTAAGCCTGAAATACGGGCTTTATACTTTGAAGCCTTTAATTACGAGTCTTTAATTACCATTGATGAGAGATAATGGAACATCGATGATAGGACCTCTTTCTTTGAACGAAGTAAGAAGCTCAGTAAATTGCTTAACGTAATGACTGTCTACTTTGTAGAATACCTTCACATTGCTTTACATACACATTTATTTCTCATACCTATTTTATCTTTCTTCCTTGATCTTAATTAATAATATAATTAAGCGAATACCAATTACATATACTACATAAATGTATTCTTTTATTCTACAATTGAACTATCATACAAATTATGCCAAGAGGGGGAAAGGTGTTTTCAGTTTGATAGCATCCCTAACAGTTAATTTTTAGGTATACAAATACTATTTATTTGTCTACAAAATGCGATTAAAATTATAGAAAATATGCTTAACTAACATGCGCTGTTAAGAGTTTTTAAGAGTTCATGACTTGGTTTCTCAATTCAAGAAATTTAACTTTGCCTAAGGCTTTGGTAGGTCTGCTAGATTGTTATTTGAAATTACATGATGAACATCAATTATTCCCTTTTGACACAGATCTTTAGTAAAGTGTGCTCTTATATCTTTATGTTTTCCTCTTTTGGAATTCTGGTTTTGATTAGAGATACTGCACTTGCGTTATCTACTTTCAAACTCACTGGTGATTGACCATTTTCGTATTGAACAAATTCAGAGACTACACCTTTTACACTTACTAGCTCTTGTGCTGATGCTGATGCTGCATAATACTCGGCCTCCATGGTGGACAGTGCAACGCTGTTCTGCTTTTTGGAAAACCAGGATACAGCATTACCATTGTAAATAGCCACGAAGCCACTCGTACTCTTGCGAGATTTCAGATCTCCGCCCCAATCTGCATCTAGCTGTCGATCCATGTAGCTGTTGATCGCCGGATTTGAAGTAGTGAAGACCGATTTCTTTCTTACCTTTTAAGTAGCGTAAAATTCTCTTCGCAGCCTTCCATGTTACTTCAGTCGGTTTGTCTAGCACTCGACTCAATAATGATACTGGAAACGCTATGTCAGGTCTTGAAGTAACTGACAAGTATAATAAACTACAGACTAGACTCCTATATGGAACTTCAATGGGTTGATAACATTCTGAGACTGGTATTTGAAAACCTACTTCCATTGGTGTATCTTTGGGCTGACAATTTTCCATTCCATATTCTGTTAAGAGTTTGTTGATCATCTTAGTCTGACTAAGTTGCATACCATCTTCTGTTTTGGTGATTTCAACACCCATAAACATTTTGCACTTCCTAAATTTTTAACTTTAAATTCATCTTGTAAATGTGAGATAAGATTATTTACCTTGATCAGGTTTCCAGTTAGTAGGGCGTCATCAACAAACAACAACAAATATATGTCGTCTGAAAAATACAGGCAGCAGTCATACTGTGACCTCTGTAGTCCTTGTTTCAAAATGAATTCGTTGAATCGATTATTCCAACACTTCGGTGAACTTCTTAGTCCATATAGAGCTCGTTTTAGCTAGTATATTTCTCCTTCACTTTCAACACCTTTTGGTTTCTTGATGTGTACTTCATCTTCTAGAAATCCGTTTAAGAACGCAGTTGGTACGTCAATTCGCTTCACTTCCCAATCATTCATTGTAGCTTGAGACAGTAAAATGCGTAGAGTAGACATTCTGCATACTGGTGAATATGTAAATTCATCTTTGGTGATTGGCTGTTGAAATCCTTTAGCAACTAAACGTGCCTTTTTCGTACCGTCATCTTTTGTTTTGAAAATCCATTTCAAGTCTATTGCCTTGTGAATTTTAGGCAGTTCCGCTGGTTCCCATGTTCCAAGTTTACTAAGTGATTCTAACTCAGATTTTATTGCTTTATTCCAATCTTGGTCTGTGACAGCTTCTTCATACGTTTTTGGATCTTGGTCGAAACTTGATAAGAGACAATAAGCGTTATAAACTTCAAAATCTTCTAAATAGCTAGGCCTTTTTGTTGTTCTCAGTGGCCTTGGTTCAGTTTTAATAATTTTAGGTTCTTCATCATGACTCTCATCTTCCTCTTTATCATCCGATATTAGCCTTTTACTTTCTTGCTCGATACCTACTTCATTACTAGGTTTACTCTCTTGATTTGTATTTTCATTCTGCAGGAAATACATTTTTGTTTCATTAAATAAAACATCTCTTGACTGGACGATTTTCCTCTCTTCGGGTAACCATAACCTATATCCGCCATTGCATTAGCCTATCATTACTCCAGTTTTAGATCTGGGGTCAAGTTTTGCGCCTTTGGGCATACATGTGAACCAAGCTTGACAACAAAAAATTTTCAGCTTTGAAAGATCTTGCCTTCCAAACCATAAAAGAGATGGTGTTTGACCTCTTTCTAGCGTGTAAGTTGGACTTGATTGAGTTCATAAGCCGAACTCCTTAGGGCTTCACCCCATAGATCTTTTGGTACACCAGAGTCAATTAACTTAGTTCTTACTTTGTTCAACAGTGAACGATTCATTCGCTCAGATTTTCCATTGCTCTGGGGGCTATATGGCATAGTGTACTGTAACCTAATGCCTTTGGATCTTGCATAACTTTTAAATTCATTTGAAGTTACTTCTCCTCCGTTATCCAATCTCAAATTCTTTACTTTAGTTCCATGTTGTGTTTCAATTTCATTTATATAGTCCACTAGAAAGTTTTCTGCTTCACTTTTCTTCTTGAGAAGGTTGACTACTACAAAATTGGAAAAATCATCAATAATAACTTGGAAGTATTTTTCTCCGTTATGTGTAGGAAGATTTACGGGGCCGCAAATATCAGAATGTATGGGTTCTCCGACATGTTTGGACAATTTTTCATGTTTATGAAAAGATAATCTTGTTCCTTTTCCTTCAACGCATGTTGAACATTTATCTGACGAGTAAGGCAAACCCAATTCAATTAGGCCCTTTTTATTCAAGTGACCTAACCTTCTGTGCCAAAGATTGTCATCTTTCTTAGCGGCTGTGAAACATTGTTGGCTTGTGAGAATTTCACAGTCTAGGATATATAAGCCATTTGTGTAGTTGCATACAAACGAGGAGTCAGTACCATTGATGGTCATACTATTTCTGTCGATAACTATTTTAAAACCTTTTTCTGCTAATTTGTTCAAAGCTAATAGATTGTGCTTCAAACCAGGAACAATAAGTGCTTAAATACTTATTACTCTACCTTGGCATTTAACTCTGATCTTACCCTTTTTGTTTGTTTTCATAATGTCTCCATTAGCAATATGAATAGAGATATCACTTTGTATTGTCTCTACATCGTACATAAAGGCTTCAAGTCCTGCTTTGACTAAGTGGTTACTAGCTCCTGAGTCTAATATAAAGATATGGTCTTCTTTCAGATTTAGGCCTAAAGGAGGGTTGTTACCCCGTAGAGCAACAAAAGACACATCTGCTTCGCTTAAATGAGCATTAGATTTACTAAAAATACTAAAAGAGTTTGCATTTGGCCTACCACTATTAACATGCCTACTTCCTCTGAAGTTTCTACGACTAGGCCAACCTCTTGTGAAATTTCCTCGGTTTTGGCTAAATCTATTATGATTTCCTCTTGGACAGTTGGCAGCGAAATTCTGAGTATCTCCGCAGTTGAAACAGCCTGTGTTACTTTTGAAGCTAACTTCATTTTCATTTGACCGGTGATTTTGTTTCAATGTTCTTTCTGACCTTAACTTAGCTTCTTCATCAAGCAAGCGAGATCTCACCATGTCCATTTTGAGACTATCGTGGGTCTCCAAAGCAGTAATTACAGTTTCGCAATCTTTTGGTAATGACAATAACAAATGACAGATTTTATCACTTTCCTCCAACTTGGTACCATGGTCTTCTAATTCTCTAGTGAGGGAGTCGAACTTCAGAAAGTGATCTTCCAACTTTTCATTGCGCTCACATTTTAAATTAACCAACTTCCTCCACAATGTCAACTTTGAAAAAGAGCTTGAGCGAACAAAAATATCTTGAAGAGATTTAAGCATTTCTTTAGCCGTTTCTGCGTCTTTAACTATATCTAGATGTTTGTCTGATATGCCTTGAATGATTAATGCTTTGGCCTTGGCGTCATTTATCAAGAATTCCTTCTTCTTGGCATCATCTTCTGTCGGTATTTCTTCATTAATAACTGAAATTAACTGTTCTTTTTCCAGGATAGCATTTAGTCTAAATTTCCAATTATTTAAATTGGATCCCAAAAATATTGGAACGTTTAAATTGACGATGGACATTTCGGCTACGTTTCGTTAATTCGTTACCACTGACTACCGGTATTTTAAATCTCTGCTCTATCTAAAATACAATACTCTGCACTTTTATAATTGCACTGGGTCCCATAACCTTTTATGGGTTATTATTATTCAACCCTAATAAGTAATTAGAACAAATCAGAGCAGGATACAAAAACTATTTATTAATTACGAGAAGTACATAATACATTTAAACTCGGTAGCCATTTTCACATACACAAGATAATCAGAAATTACATCACCAAAAAGTGACAAACAGGTGATACAATTAGAATAAAGTTTACACAGTATAATAGAGAAGTGTTACTACATAAAAATGCTCCACTAGTAATCAGTGTACAAGTACACACTCCCACATTAACAGGGGTGGGGGTAATTAGATGGTAATCAGATTAGTTCATAAATCTAGTGAGTCCAGATATACGTTTTGATCGCACCAAGATACTGAAACGTACCAAATTTGAGTCATATTTCAACTCCAAAGAAAATATAGCTTTACACTGCGGCACAATAGTAATGTATCGAACGACGGAATCTATCTGTTCGGCAAATTGAATAAAGCCCCGCGCTCGAATAAGGAATGAGCTCAATAAATAGGAAACATTTTGTTTTAAATATTTTTTAGACTAACTAGTTAACGTAGCTTTATTGGAGTTTTTTAACAACAATTCCAGTTCCGTCACACAATATGATAATTAATTTTCTATTATAAGTTAAAATGAAACCCCTTCTTAATCTTAAATGACATCAAATAATAACCGTTATAGGAAAGCACATATTTTATAATAAGGAGACGACCAGTTTATTTAGGCTACACTTTATCTTCTCTGAACTTATGATTCATATTTTTTTTCAAAAAGAAACTTAGGCTTACAAAACAAGGTTACAACTGTGGATATATTTAATTTACCTGTCCATCAAAATTATTCAGGCTTAAGACCATTAAGCCTGAAATACTAAATATGAATATTAAATATTATTGAAATGTTATCAAGACCATTAAGCCTGAAATACGGGCTTTATACTTTGAAGCCTTTAATTACGAGTCTTTAATTACCATTGATGAGAGATAATGGAACATCGATGATAGGACCTCTTTCTTTGAACGAAGTAAGAAGCTCAGTAAATTGCTTAACGTAATGACTGTCTACTTTGTAGAATACCTTCACATTGCTTTACATACACATTTATTACTCATACCTATTTTATCTTTCTTTCTTGATCTTAATTAATAATATAATTAAGCGAATACCAATTACATATACTACATAAATGTATTCTTTTATTCTACAATTGAACTATCATACAAATTATGCCAAGAGGGGGAAAGGTGTTTTCAGTTTGATAGCATCCCTAACAGTTAATTTTTAGGTATACAAATACTATTTATTTGTCTACAAAATGCGATTAAAATTATAGAAAATATGCTTAACTAACATGCGCTGTTATATTTTAAAGGTGTTATATTTTAAAGGTATGTTACTTACGAGGTATAAGTAAAGTACTTATACCTCTCCCCAAAGATTTGTCGATAAAAATGACTTCACTGTAAAAAATACTGGTTTATTTTGGTGTCATGAATATAAATTTTCGATTACAGTGCCTCTTTAGAATTTTACCAAGAATACTTCAGGTTTCTTTATAACTGAATATCACTGAGCATGAATAAATATAAGGTGATGGGAAATAAACACAGAATCTTATAGCAAATCCGAAATTCCATAATTCAAAGCACATTTATATTTATTCCTTGCCTTTTTTTGATCATTCAATTTTTTTATTCCATTGAATTTAAATTACATTTTAGGAAATAATGCTCTAAATTTGAGGTTTGGTATGAATATAAATGAAGCCACAACGATACATTAATAATACCTAATCAGGTACTTTTCAGGTATTATCATATTTGCTTCATTCTTGCGCCAACATGAAACGCACCAGCATAATACATTCCTTTTAGATGATCAAAGCGATGTAGTAATCGTTAAGGAAAAGGGGCTGTAATCAATGGTAACCTCAGTAAATGTGCTATATTTTCGGTCCAAACATAAAAATAGTCTTGCACATGTTAAATTATAATCGGTTCACCATGAATTGTAAATACATTTGAGGCTTGGATTGATCCCAAACTGTAAGGCGGTAACACTATCACACATTTCCCCGAACAAGACATCATACCACACATCACACCGCGCAGGGAGATAAATTTTTCGCTCCACAAATTTCCCCAAACAAGACATCGGATCACACATTCCTCCGAGCGCGGTAACGCGACGGCGTACGGAAAGACGTTCGGGGCAGAGTAGACCCTGACACACTATCACACATCATACAAGACACGGTACCAGTTATTTCTTTGATCCTCCGCCAAAAAACCGCCTCCAGAGCGCTCGCGACGATGTATGGTGTGATGTCTTGTGTGATGCGCGGACCCCTGACACACCATCACACACCCTTCCTTTCGTCCAGTGTGATGTGTGGTGTGATGTCTTGTATTATGAAATGTGTGATAGTGTGTCACCGTCTTAAAGTATTTTTTTGTGTTTCATTTTCGAATCTTGTAGTTGATTTTATTTCTTAAAAAATATTGTTTTAAAGTGTTATTTTTTTAGTCTAGATATATTTCACACAGAAATGGGCAGAAGAGAGATGTAATCAGATTTTAGCTCCAAAACATTGTCTTTCACGAGTTTCGAAAATTTATATTAGTCTTTCGTGAAAAAAATAAGATAAAATCGATAGTACAGTGGTAAAGCCAGCTTGCTTTTTCTCATAAGCATTATGTGTCAGAGTCGTCAGGTGTCTAAACTTTGTAAGTGTATAGTTTCTTTTTCGTAGGCATTGGTTAAAGTTTTTTTTTCATCAAATCTCGATAATTATTAATTTGGTTTTATTTTCTAGCAGACCAAGTCCATTCGCAAAGACTCAGTTTAAATCCAATCAATTAGCAGCCAAGCTACATTTTCTTTAATGAATTATTTTTTTCTGCTAATTTTCTTCCCTGCTTTCTTTCAAGACAAAAGTAACTTCTTTAGGCTTTGGCATGAGAACAGGAACCTTATATCTCATTATAACAGTCAACACTACCCCATAACTTATGATTTCACTTTTATTTTACGACAAATTTACTGTATGTAAATAAAAAAAACGTCTTACAACATTTATAATATATTTATTAACACTTATACTGCGATCCCATTCAAGATGGCGAATAGACATATAAAATGGAATATGGCGTTTGATTTCGATTGGTCGAACCAATCATCATCAGGCCCAATGAAGACAGGCAGGATCAAGATGGCAGCCTTCCTTATGTCCTATATTTCCTCGGAAGTTCTATTGGAAACAGACTTCTGCAAATTTCGCTTGAGTCTAAATTGAATTGTTCGTCCATTAATTTGTCTCTTTCTCCGATTTTTTTATTTTTTAATTTTTTTACAACCTCGACCTCTTTTAATATCACCTCAAATACCAAAAATCGCTCGAATACAAATCGAATAACTCTTTCACACGTTTAAGAATTTTAACATGCCGAGTTCATGTACCTTCAAAAGGTTTCACGTGATATTTTCTCCATGCCCTATATAAAATAAAGTTTAGTTGAGTGTTGATTTGATAAAATTTCAGCAAGTACAAAATTAGAGTATTAAAAAGTAATCAGTGAGCATTTTAACTTTGGTATGAAAAAATGTTTCGTGTTTTCTCGTGAGGCCGACATTCTTAATCTAATTTGCAATAGATGTACTTAATATCCTCAAGTTACAAAGAAGGAATTCTAATTTAGGAAATGGGTCTCTGACAATAACCTTAATGGCCCTAGTCTTTACCTCTTACTTTCTGGCAATGTTACTTTCTTCCCACTGACCTGTTTTAGGACCAAAGGTAATTAATTGATTTAAAATAAAAATAAAACTAGTACTAACACCAACAGGCTGCTCTACTGACACATTGTTTAATTAAGTTTTATATTCATCATATATTTAAACACTTGACTGGAAAAGGATTAAAGGCATTTAGTTTTTAGGTATCCTTACTCTTCGACTCCTTATTGAATCTTTCTTTTACTTCCTTTAAAATTGCAAGACGACGGCTAAAAATATTCGAGTTCTAAGTAATGTATAGTTTAATTATGAGAATGGGTCAATATTGCCGAGATATTCATTGTTTTGCCACAAAATTAAATTTTTCCCCCATAAGTTAAGTATTTTTAACAGTTTAAATTGCTTTGGGAATTTATCTATAATTTCATGCTAGATTTTGAGAGTGCTAAAAATGTATATCCACTGTCATTCGTATTTATTTATATTTCCTTTTAAAAACTGCACCGAGTTTACGGCTTCTTCTTTAAATGAGGACCGTAATTCAATTTTACCATTAATTGTTTCCTTTGAGTGTTTACTGTTTGGTAGTACCAACGTCCAAAACCCCCAAGACCATATTTTCAGATGTAATGCGGAAAAACATCTTGTAGAATATTATTTTAGTTATCATGAATGGATCTTAGGTGACTCCAGTAGCAAAATTTTAATTAATGTTGATAATTTTTTTACTTGTTAATTTTTCCCAAAATCTAATTTCCTATGCGGGTAGTCAAATTAATGTTGTTTAATGGCCATCTAGAAATGTCTAACACAATTGGCTAGATTCGGTAATGGATAGTAGATTGAGAGAGGCGGGTAGTCAATATCGTCAGGTCAATTGCATTTAGCCAAAATACGATCTACTGCACTCCATTTGTTCAAGTCCCGTTAAAGCTGTTCTAATGACACTTTTTTGAATGTATTCAATCATATACAAATATCTTACTATTAATGTTACCTTTGCAAATCTAGAAGATGAATAATGGCTATTGGGAAGTTGATGGTTTTGTCATGTGTTTTTAAAATCCTTAGTTTGTAAAAAAAAATACACTGTATGTGAAGTGGGATTTTTAAGGGGTTAGCTGACTTGCGATGTAGGTAAAATAATAAAGATATTACATGAATTGGATAGTTGAGGTACGACTATCAATAATAAAGGTGGTATTTTAAACAATAATCTTATTTTAACTAAACATTTTATAAAATAAATAGCTTTTGTTAAACAGAATAATAATATACTGTAATCAAATGAAGGATAGAAATGGATTGTTATTTCTTATTTATTTATTTATTTAATTGCAAATACTACAAAACAGGCACACGCCCAATTACATTGCATCATTAATATACACATTAATTTTTTAACATGCCAGTCCACCAATTCACTATGTCCGCATGCATGATATATACTCTTTGTTTGAAATTCATTGTTGGTGATGGTGATTTTATATTTTGATTAGGATTTTTGCGGACATTTGCCATCACTGATTAGTAAAAAACAAGTTTCACGACGTTTCGGGAACTGGAATCTGATCCCGTCTTCAGGTGGAAGAAAACCTAGAACATAACAAGATTAGTAACACATAGCCAGGAAAACCTGGACAAAAACACAGCTAAAACAGAGAATTGTAAAAGCAGTCACGAAAACACTAAGCTGAAAAGAAAAAACAATAACACAAAAAAAAACACAGGAATCACAAGTACCAAGAATCACCAGACAGGAGAGAGCACGTCCACACCCAATCAGAGCTGAGCTGAGAGTCTCAGTTTTGATCTCAGAGTCTCAGCTCTGAGATCAAATACTAGTAAAATAGTTGAACAACACGTAAAATAAATAAAATTTACTCTTGAATGACAAATACATCTAAATTAAGGAGAAACAATGAAATAAATATTTAAAGAATTATCAAAGATAAATATTATTAATAGTCAGCATGCAAAAATAAATTTAAAACCATGGATATTATAATATTAAAAATAAATAATTTTAGATACGTATAAAGCTTGAAAAAATAACATTTAATTAAAACATCATGGCTTAATTCACGCTGGTAATAAATCTTGGACTAGATTCCGAAACACTGATAATGAATTATTAAATAAATCTATTTCTACATTTGGAGCAATTGAATTAAAAGTTCGAGACATTGCATTTATCGGTGAGAAAACTTTTATGGTTCTGAAACTTGATCTGAACGTGACAACCTCGTTTCCTCTTGAAGCGTGAAGGTGTTCATAGATCGAAACCTACAAACGTGCGATTCAGTAACAGCTGAACACTATAACAAATTGTAATAAACAATATTCTTTATCCAAGCAGCCTTGATACATTTTTCAAACACAAAAAAATAACTATCGTCATGCCTCAAAATGATCACAATTAATTAAAAACTATTAACGTTAAAAAAATTTTAGGTCATGTTTGTTTAGTCATAGTCATAGTCATAGTCAAAAATCTTTATTCATTTCATGCACATGGTACAATGAATAGTGTCACATTTATGTATATATAGCACAATACAAAATTGTCCTTAACATAAATAACGAAAAAGTTACAACCTTTTTTTTATAAGCAAACTGATACAAAAGTAAAATCTAAAGAGGGGAGGAAAGTTCTTGAATAGAATAAAGAGCTCTATTTATTAAATAATCTTTAAGCCTAATTTTAAACCTAGAATCTGTTTCATCTTTAATATTCTTTGTGATGTATTTTAAAAACATATTTCCAATGAATGTAGGTTTCTTTTCAAAGAACTTCAATCTATGGCATTGGACCAACTCGTCTCTTCCTCTGGTGTTGTAGGGATGAGTTTGTAATCTGATATTTGGGTTCAGTTTTTGGGATTTTGCAATTATAATTGTTTCAAAAACATACTGACTGAAAACTGTAAAAATGTTTAGGTTTTTGAAGTGATCCTTTACTGAATCATCAATTTTCAGTTTTAACATTATCCGAATAGCTTTCTTTTGTTGTTTTAAAATTCTTTCTAAATAATTTTTTTTTGTAGATCCGTATAGTGCAATGCAAAATGATATGTGAAAATGAACATGAGCAAAATAAATATTCTTCAAAGTTTTAAGATCACAAATATAACTCATTCTTCTTAATGCAAAAACACCAGAATTTATTTTACTTAAGAGTTTACTTATATGATCATCCCAATCAAGATGTTGATCTATAGTCAAGCCCAGAAAATTTACTGTACTTTTTGTTTCAATCTGATTAGATTCATAAACTTCCGCCAGCTCATTCAGTCGTCTATTTTGTGCAGTTTTAAAATTAATCATATTTGTTTTGTTTGTATTTAATACTAAATTATGTATTTTAAGAAAAGATCCAATGTTTTCCAACTCTCTACTAGCACAAATTTTAGTTTCCTCTGGGGACTTTGATGATAAAACCAGATTTGCATCATCAGCATACAAACAGAGATCACTTTTTGTTTTATAGAATAGTGTGTTTCTCATCCCTTCCAAGTAACAGAGGAAGAGTAGAGGCCCTAAAATAGACCCTTGGGGTACACCAAATTTTAATATATCGACCTTGGAAGAAGTTTTTATAATTTTGTTACTTTTTGACAAATGGGTTATTTCTACATATTGTGGTCTGTTTGTGACGTAGGAGTGGAACCAATTTAGCGCATTTTTAGTCACTCCAAGATTTTGTAATTTTTCTATTAATATATTATGTTTAACACTATCAAAAGCTTTAGAAATATCCATAAATAAGCCAATTGTATGATTTCCTTTGTCAACAGAATCAATAATCGATTCGATGAAGGATACAGCAGCACTCACCACTGACCTCCCTGATCTAAAGCCATGCTGTCCTTTATCTAATAAATTAAAATTTTCTAAAATTTCTGAAAGTTGAAAATGAACTGCTTTTTCATAAATTTTTGAAATGACAAGTAATACAGATACAGGGCGATAGTTGAGAATATTATTTTTATCATCTTTTTTGTGTATAGGTATTATTTTTGCTATTTTTAGTTGACTGGGAAATATACTTGACACAAAAGAGGAATTTATAAGATGGCATAAAACTGTACTTAAATGTGTTTTCACAGACTTAATAGCTATTACTGGGACTTCATCGTTCCCACTGGAGGTTTTATTTTTTAATGATTCTATAATTCTCTCCACCTCTCTTTTATTTATAGTCCTTAAATAAAATTTGGGCTTTAACAAATGTTCGCTATTAACATTGCTATTTAAATAAAGATTTATACTATCGCTTACACCTACATCTTTCACAATATTTACAAAGTGATGGTTGAAAGCATTAGCTATTTTCTCAGGGTTTGTAGTAGTTCCTGTCCCCATTTTCAAGGAAATTTCTTTGTATTTTTCATTCTTCTTCTTTGCTCCTACTTCTGAGTTTACTAGATCCCATTCAGTTTTTTGAATATTTGTTGAACTTTTAATTTTATTTTGAAAATAGTTTGATTTAGCTCTATTTATGTTATCCTTATAGTCTTTCTTTGCCTGTTTCCGTTTAAATTTAATATTTTTACATTTATTTTCCCTATAGTCTTTTATTAGGCGGATGATTTGAATTTTTTCTAATTTAAGTTCTTCTGTAATCCAGTTATTTAATTTTTCCCTTTTTGTTATGAGTGTTTTTGGAGATGCTTTGTCAAAGTAATGGGTGAACAAATTATGAAAAATGTCATACTTGTTTTCCACTTTGGCAAAATATACCTCATCCCATGTTTCATTTGACAACAAGTGAGAAAAGTATTTTAAATTTTCTTTTGAGAATGTACGAACTTCTTGTTTTATTAGTAAATTTTCTTGTTTAGTTAAATGTTTCTGACGTTGATAGGGAATATACTGTCAGTTAAATAAAACTATAGAATTTAAAACGTATTGGTGATTTCATCTTTTGCCCCATTTTTTATTTTAACATAGTATTATCCAGTGTTATGAATATTAGTCAAGTGATGAAAGAAGGTAATGGTATTTAAAACCTTGTATTAACAATGCTAAAACTAGATAACAAGGTCATAACTGATATCTAAACTTATGTTCACAAGATTGTCTACTGTGCTACGAGATTCATCACATAAAAGTCAAATTTAGCATGATAACATATTCGTCAAAGAACATGTATATATTAGCGTTGCTAATATATTAAATATATTTAAGATATCCTGACAGATTTTAATATATATCCCTGACATATCTGTTTGTAATGGAATATTTAGCAAAATTACCCGTATAATTAAACGTAATATCTAAAATAGTTTGGAGACAGTTAAATTCCTTGGTTCATAAAATAGTGTTTTGCCTGACAGGCCTTTATGAATGCGGATTCTCAATTGCTGCAATATATTAACAAGAGATCGGTCCGGGTCATTTAAAAGCTGTCTGCAATGGAGTGGAGCTCTTTGAATACATTTGCGAAACTGTATATTTAACAACCATATATTTGTTTTTAATGTCTACCATATAATTAAAAGAAACACATTTAGTAATGAGATCCCCTTAACCATTTATCGTATTTTATTTTAATTATAATGATGACTCTGTTTTGTACACTGGAGAAGGAGGGTTTGTTTTCAGTTTATGTTTTCGTACATTAATGAATTCATTAAATTGTATCATACCAATATCTGCAGGATTCTACTTTTATGAAGGGAAGCTACCAACGTAGTTTCCTAGACTCTATACTAACAAATCTTAATTGTGGGAAACAAGTCTAACATGCTGCTATTACCTCCCTTATATTTTAAATCTGTAGCCTATGAAAAAAATAACTGAGGGACGTAATATCTTAAAAATCCCACACTTGCATTCGAGTACTGTGACGCTTTAGTCTTTTAAAAATGCTTCTCTATCAATAACTAGGAATCGGAATTCGTATGAAATTATTACGATGAAAAACAATATTTCAAACAACAGGACAAGTCAGTAATTATCGAAGTTTACCGTTGCAACCATAGAACAAATTACACATTCGGAGCCTTCATTAGTGCGAACTGTTGTTTAATGGCTGAATAGCTGATGAAGCGAGAGCGCAATCGACCTTTCAAAATCAGTAAAACAAAACCAAATAGAAAATTCAGGCTATAAAAAATGTTCATTCTTACTGACAGCCTTTTTCATCTAAATGGGATTGTATGAATTTCTAAATATGTAATGTGTATGTGTATGTGTATGTATATGTAGGTTAAAATACGAAAATATATTTAATTTTAGTAAAACTGGGTTAGAATAACGATGAGATTAAATGTTTTAGATTTACTAGAATTATTTAATCAAGATAGTTAATTGTGCACAACGTTGGCAAAGATGTTTTTGGGTTTGAATTCCGAAAATGATAACTGAACCATAGATCTCTCTTGTAGATTTATGTTTCACAAATTTAGTTTCCACAGAAACTGGGTTGAAACTATGTATTTTTCTATTCGAAAACCATTTTGTATGTTAAACTTTTTACTGAAAAACGTCGAGATATATCAAACTATAATTTATATCTAACCAATCAGAGAGCAATATTAGAAATCACAATCTCAAATGTACATTATATGCCTTAGCTTTACCCTCAACAAACTAAGACTGTTGTATTGCATTAAGTATTTTATTTAAACTTCACTTTAAAAATAGTATATATAGCCTATTACGAAAATTACTAAGCTAAGACGGAACAATGATTTTCGGTCATTGTTGTTAATTTGGAAAGTTCAAAGCATAAAACATTTAAGATGCACTCTTAAAGTAAAAAACCTTATATAATCCCTTAATGCAATTTCCATATTTGTGGGCAATAAAAACTGCCATTTTGACACATTTCTACCTAAGTAACCAAAAATCCTTTCAGATAAAAAAGTAAAAAATTAATATAAAATTGGGGTGGAGTATTGTAATCAAACCACAAAAGCTGATTGATAGATGTTATAATTTATAAAAAGAATCATTGGCCACCATCACACATACATTTTGTTAGACCTTTTGTACCGCAAGTGAGTAAAAACACTGTTCGGTATTATTTATAAAAAATATATTCCTATAATTGTTTGCTCATTTTAAGTTAAACTGTACGATATGAAAAATGCAAGAATATGGGAAGGGATGTAAAATACTATAACACCTAGTGCCGACGTAATTCGACTATAATCGAATTTATTGAATTATACATGAAGTTTATTCTTATTTCAATTAGTGTATGTTTTACTAATAGTTTTTTTTGTTATCAGTGATTAATTATTATCCTTCTTCATTAAATGTGTTTGTTTTGTACATATTTCTGCTATTGATAGTTTCATAGAAACTGTTGTTTTCGGAAAAACAGGGATTTATTCGATATATGGAGTTCACACAAATTTGGACCCTTCATTTCAACAGCCATCTCACCTAGAACGCGTGTGCGAGAATCATGCATTAGAAACAAATCGAAATACATAAAAGGGTTAAGCAAAAGTGTGGATATCCCCACCCAACTTTTTAACGCGTCATAGTTAGAAATCCAAACTCGGCATTATTTAACAACATGAAAACTGGACTTTTTAATGGGAGTCCGATTTTTGCCCCCATCCTTAAGATGGAGTATTTCGGGGGAACCCCCATATGTTTTTAATTAAACCCCAATCGAGTGACCCGTCATTTGAAGGGGTTTGTCAAAAGAAACAAAATGGCACTAAGGAAGGTTAATATTATACGTCTAACAAAAATGGCAGCCATTTCAATGTGTGAGATAGGTAAACAAGTTAAAGTGTGAATGCCACCATCTGTCATTAAATGGGTAACAGTAGATAACTGAACTCAGTACAACGTAATACAGCATAAAGCTGTACTTTTATGTCACAAAAAAAATGTTAACGCCCTAAAAAACGGGCACAATGGGGCTTGTTCAATGTTAACGCCTCCCCCAAATTGTTAAACGTTATAGTTTTAAAATCACTGCAACTTTGGTTAGGGGTGATATAGGCCTCCGGTTTGCACCATTGTATTTCTCTTGACAAGTCCTTTAAAATTATGGGTCACTCGATAGGAGTTCACATTTCAAAATTTGGGGTACCTCCGATATATCCCATTTTGGGGGTAGGGGAAAAAAGGGACTCTAATTAAAAAGTGCAGTTTTTATGTTGAGAATGTATGCTGAGTTTGGATTTCCTACTATGATGCGTTAACAAGTTAAGTGGGGGTTACCCTGTTTAAACCTTTCAGGGAAAGAATAAGTAAATTCAGGGTATTTTTTAATACACTCAATTTATCAAAGATCATTGAATTAATAATTTATTTTAAATCTTGTTTTATGAAAATACAATCAAAAATGGTAGCGATTTATATTTTAGATTATATATAACTTAGGTTTTCTTTTGATAGCTTTTATCATTATTTAAAATGAGGTTTTTATATTTAGGCTTGATTAAATCGATATATCGATTATTCCCCCACAAGAATGTCATTATTTTCAGCTTTATTGTTTGAAAATGAATGATGCCTCAGGTCTTGAACACCGGCGACCACACAAACTGGGGCCATTAGTCAAAAAAATGTTACACAAAATCATAAGCGGCGGTCGGTCAAACCGAGACTTGGCATCGAAGCAGCTAATGAAATATTAATTAATATTGCTGTTATTGCCAAGTCTCGGTTTGACCGACCGCCGCCGTCAAACCTAACTTAACCTGTCCTATTTTTAACCTAACTCAACCTGACCTCTTTTAACCTAACTCATCCAGACCTATTTTAACCTAACTTAACCTGGCCTATTTTATCCTAACTTAACCTGACTATTGGATTTTATTTATAATTGGTATATGGGTACATTTGAGTCCAACACTGTTAAATATACGATGTTCAAAGGGAGCACCGAATCGGTGCTCTCTTCTTCCTGTCCGTACGAAACACAATGACTACCGGTTGGCCGCCATGACATAACTCGAGTTAGACACGAACTCGTACAAAGATTACCGAACTTACACGAACTCGGATCCTAACGAGTCACCAACTCGGAAAACTGCAACTCTATTGGTTCAAATCGAGTCGGAAACGAACTCGTCTGGGGATTGCTGACTCAGGCCGACTCTTTTCTCAACTCGAGTCAGAACGCGAACTCGTCCGATGGTTACCGACTCGAGCCGACTCTTTTCTCAACTCGATCCAGAACCCGAACTCGTCCGATGGTGAAAAATTCTTGTATACTATACTACTTGCAGGTAAAACGTCATAAGTAGATAGACTCATATGAGCCAGATTTTTTAGCAAGTACTGTATAAGATTAGATATTCAAAGAGAGCACCGATTCGGTGCTATCTACTTCCGGTCTATCGCCTTATACCTTTGGCTTTAACTATGGACTACTTTTACCATTAAATAATAATACAGAGACTAATCAACTGAATAAATCAACTTGACTTTAGTAAATGTTTTAGCTTAACATCCACTTACTTTAAAGAAATTCTTGTGCACACCTAACATATACCATTCAAAAGTAAAACGTCATAAGCAGATAGTCTCATACAAGCCGGGTTCACTAACTAACACTGTGTAAGATTGGATATTCAAAGAGAGCACCGTTTTGGTGCTATCTACTTCCGGTCTATCGCCTTATTCTTTTGGCTTTAACCATGGACTACTTTTACCATCAAATAATAATACAGAGACTAACTAACTGAATAAATCAACTTGATTTTACCGAATGTTTTAGCTTAACATCCACTTACTTTAAAGAAATTCTTGTGCACACCTAACATATACCATTCAAAAGTAAAACTTCGTAAGAAGATAGTCTCATACAAGCCGTATTCACTAACAAACACTGTAAAAATACGATAATCGAAGGGAGCGCCGTGTCGGTGCTCCCTTCTTCCGTTCCGTTGCCTCATATATTTGACCTTGAACATGGACAATTTTTACTATCGAATATTAATATAGAGACAAAGCAACTGAATAAATCAATTAGGTTTACTGTTACGTTACTCTCTCTGCACAAAAATCATATGATAAGTATATTTTGACTGAGGATCAACTTTATTTCAGCTGTAGTAAATGTACATTTATTGATGGGTTGGAGATTTCAATAAGTTTAAAATTATTGATTTAGAGTGCTCAATTTTCACACCACGATAGGTATCCTTAAATAAGCATGGCGCGGTTTTTTATTATAGTGAGTTTCCCCAGTAGGCCTAATCTCACTCTTTTTTGGATTATTTGTTTTTATTTCTCATGCACTCTGGTCCGTTCGAAGGTGTAGCCTAGAAATTTCTAAGTTCTAGACGCCACAGTCTACTAAGCCCTTGTTCCACATTCATACCGGGCATTTCAAAGAAGTAGCTCAAGTTCTCCTCAAACCTGAGCGCCTCAATTTACTAAACCCTTGATTCACATTCACACCGGACCTTTAGTCCTTGTCTGTGGCAGACGCAGGAAATCATTTTCTAAGGCAGCTAAGCCAACCTGCCATCCCCATATGGACTTACCAGGGGTTAGCCCTGCAAAAATGTGGGTGTCTGTCCACAGAATAAGCTTTCAAGACTCAGCTTCGTACACACCCATCACTGGGGATGTAAGGAAGGTTACTGGGTAGGTGCCCAACGCTCTTTGGACACATGCTGTAACTATCGAGGCATGTCGGGCAATCGCTACAAGATCTTTTTGTTCAAGTAAAAGACAAGGTATGCATAGGTCTTTGGTCCGCCAGAGACAAATTCCACAATATAAGAGCCTGGGCCATAGCCTGTCACCTCATCTGTCATCTCCCCAAGGTAATCTCCTGTTGGTACTCTGTACAAGTCTTCCCGGAAGTAATAGATACAACTATCAGTGTCATAGTAGAGAACTTTGTCACCTAAGGCTTTTAAATGTTCATACAAAGTTAATCTAGCATGTGCTGTAGTATAAGGAGCAATCACAACATTCACAGTTTTAAGTGACTCACTAGCCTCATCTACATTTTGCCAATTGACTAATAGTACTTCTTCATTTATTATCTCAGCACATTTTACAATACATTTTCCAGGCTGAGTTATTAACGCAAAAAATCCTTAGAGTTCCTAACAAGCGAAGTTCTTGTCATATTTTCACGCTGGTCAAATTTTCCCCAAAAACTGTTAAGCATAAGTTTAGGTACTGACCTTAGTCCCCCATTTTTAGCAATTTTATCTTTTTGTAATTGAATACCTTCATGTTCTAAAAACTTTGAAATATACAGGTTCTTGTCCTTTTCTGTCTGGCTCCAAGAAGGGTAGCCTGATGCTTCTTGCTTTAATTTTAGAAACTTGTTAATAAAATCAGTAAAAAGTCCGCCTTCCTCATATGTAGTCATCTCATACTCCCATAGCCCATACATTTCTAAAGTAACGTACCCTTTCTCTACTGCCTTTCTGATTTCATACATGGTCCAAGTTCCTACTAATGCTCTCTCCTCTCTTTCATGAAAACATTCACCTTTGTGTAACATTTCACCACAAGTACGACATAGAACAAACATTAACTTATCATGAAGGCGCGTTGAAAGAACAGGATGGTAGAGATCAGAAGGGGGAGTATCTTACATTCAAGCAGCCCGTCAACCTTCAAACCTCTTTCTTGGCATTCATTATGCCCTATGTAAATTGTGGGATGGCCAATGGGATACTTACAATATTTATTAACAAATGGATACTGTCATATGAGTCAATTATGAATTATTATCACATGATTTTGTTTATATATAAAAAAGGTTGAAGGTTATGTTGTTGTCTAGATAGAATTTCTTATTTATTACTTGACTGTAAATAAAATCTAATAAATAAAGTCAAATATCTTATTGGTGGCAGCAGTAAAAAAATGTTGTAAGTGATTAGATAAGATTATAAATAATGGATATAAAAGCTCCAACTGGTTTTACCCTAGATACTAATGTTGTCCAAAACTGGAATAAATTTAAACAGAAGTTCAACCTATACCTAGAAGCATCCGAAAAATCAAAGAAATCAGGAAAACAAAAAGTAGCTTTGCTTTTATGTTCATTAGGAGATTCTTTTTTAGACATATTCAACAATTTTGAATTAGATGAGAATTCCAAGAATGATTATGATAAAGTTATTGATTGTTTTGATAAATACTTTAGACCTAAGCAAAACACTGTCGTAGATAGGTATAAATTTTTCAATTTGAGACAAAATCCAAGTGAACCTATAGATGTTTTTATTAATAGGTTACAAACTCAGGCAAAAGTTTGCCAATTTGGAGATCAAGAAGAAAGTTTAATTAGAGATTTACTAATAATTGGTATAAACGACAATGAAATAAAAGAAAGACTTTTGATAGAAACTGAATTAAAACTAGGAAAAACAGTCCAATATTGTAGGGCTCGAGAAGAAAGTGCTAAACAAGTAAGATTAATGCAGGATAAAGACAGAAATTGTCAAGATGAACAATCAGACTCATATTCTAATGAGCTAGGTCTAAACAAAATTAATAAGTCTACCTTTAGCCAGAAAATTAAGTTATGTAGTAAATGTCTGATGAACCATGCTTTTGGACGGTGCCCAGCGTGGGGTAAAGTATGCCTTAAATGCAAAAGAATGAATCACTTTGCAAAGGCCTGTAAGGCCAAAACGTTAAATTCAGTAGATTTAGAGGAAAACGAAAATTTTAGAGAAGATAAAGACGATACTGTTAAGGATGTTGTTGACGTTTTAACACTTAAATCTGTTTTTACCGTAAATCCGCACAACAATGAGTGGAATCAAGCGTTGCTCATTAATGGTACAGAAGTATCTTTTAAATTAGACACAGGGGCAGAAGTAAATGTCCTGCCATTGAGTGTGTTCAATCAACTTGCTTATCCAGATAATTTGAAGCCAACAAAAAAGTGTCTAAAATCCTACTCTGGCCATGAAATAAATGTTGTGGGAACTTGTGTGTTAGATTGCAAACCTTTGAATAACAGTAACTTAATTTTCAAGATAGAATTTAATATAGTTAACGAGACAAGCTGTCCCATTTTGGGGTTGGTAACATGTCAAGAGCTTAAACTTATTTCTAGAATTAATTCAGTGAAAGGATCTAGCTCAGTCATTTTCGACGAGTTCGCGGATGTTTTTGATGATACCTTAGGGAAACTGCCGGTATTATATGACATCAAACTTAAGGAAGATGCAAAACCGCAAATAATACCCCCTAGACCTGTTCCAAAAGCTCTTACAGAAGCAGTTAAAAATGAAATTGATAAAATGGTTAAGGAGGGTGTACTTGAAGAAGTTACAGAACCTACAGACTGGGTTCACCCTATTGTTATAATTAAGAAACCTAATGGGAAAATAAGAATGTGCATAGACCCAAGAACTTTGAATAAAAGTATTAAAAGAGAGCACTACAGTATGCCAACAATACAAGGAATATTGTCAAAGTTGGAGGGTGCTAAATATTTTTCCGTGCTTGACGCTTCTTCTGCTTTTTTACAAATTCCCTTAACAAAGGCTAGTTCCCTATTATGTACTGTTGGGACACCATTTGGAAGATATCGATTCTGTAGGCTCCCTTTTGGAATAAACAGCGCTCCAGAAGTGTTTCAAAAAGCAATGGATGGTGTTATACTTGGACTAGATGGAGTAATTGCGTATATGGACGATGTGTTAGTGTATGGTAAGACTTTAAAGGAGCATGATGAAAGATTGACGGCTTTCCTAAAGAAGGCAAGGTCAAGCAACTTAAAATTATCAAAGGAAAAGAGTCAGATTAGAGTAGAAAGTGTAACATATTTGGGACACAGATTGACACCTGAAGGTGTGACTGTGGTAGACTCAAAAGTAGAAGCGATACAGAAATACCCTACTCCTAAGAATAAATCGGATGTTCAAAGATTCTTAGGAATGGTAACATATTTAAGCAAGTTTGTACCGAACATGTCTGATAAAACAGGAATATTGAGGAAACTAATCGGTAAGAATAGTGAATTTAAGTGGTCAGACAAAGAACAACAGTGTTTTGAACTCCTGAAAGAATCGGTAATTAAAGCACCAGTACTCTCTTACTTTGATGACAGTAAGAAGTCTGTTCTTTCAGTTGATGCAAGCCAATACGGCCTCGGTGCAGTTCTCCTCCAAGATGGTAAGCCCATAGGTTATAGTTCAGTATCCTTAAATGACACTCAACAAAGATACAGTCAGATAGAAAAAGAGCTTTTAGCTGTAGTCAATGGATGTAAAAAGTTTCATTATTATTTATTTTCTACCGAATTCGTGATTGAGACAGACCACAAACCTTTGATTGGACTTTTAAATAAACCAATTTCATCGTTGTCTCCTAGGTTACAACGAATGGTTATGGAGTTGTTAAGGTACAATTTCACTATTGTACACGTTCCTGGAAAAAACATGTTTGTGGCAGATTCTTTGTCTAGAGCACCTCTAGATAAACATATAAACACTGATTACCTAGAAAAGGGAGCTCAAGTTGTTTATTCTCTCGTGTCTGCTAGTGACGAGTTCCTTAAACGAATAAAAGTATGTTTGGAAACAGACAGTGAACTTAAAAAAGTTTCACATTATATTACAAATGGATGGCCGATTCACAGACAAAATGTGGACATCGAGGCAAGACCCTACTGGAAGAAAAGATCTGAACTACAAATATCAGAAGACTTAATATTTTTAGGAGATCGTCTAGTAATACCAAGTGAAATGCGTCATGAGGTTCTGATGCAAGTGCATGCTTCACACCAAGGAATTAATTCATGCCAAAGAAAAGCAAAACTGTGTATTTATTGGCCAAGAATGATGAGTGACATCAGGAATATGGTAGAGCAATGTACAATCTGCCAATCTTATCAGCGGTCAAATACTAAACAGCCCCTAAACCCGTACCCAGTACCGCAACTGCCTTGGGAAGAGCTGGGAATTGATTTGTTTCACTTGGACAATGCTAACCATTTAATGGTAATTGACTATCACTCCAAATTTGTTGAGATAAGGAAAATGAACAGTACTAA
Organism: Flexamia atlantica; assembly: GCA_035578135.1. Taxonomy (NCBI): domain Eukaryota; kingdom Metazoa; phylum Arthropoda; class Insecta; order Hemiptera; family Cicadellidae; genus Flexamia; species Flexamia atlantica. The sequence goes on along the minus strand of JAQJVK010000013.1, from coordinate 17,027,400 downwards.
TGCCGATAGTGTGACTAATAGTTTAACTCAGATTTTTAGAACACATGGGTTGCCTAGTGTGATACACAGTGACAATGGACCACCTTTTAGCAGTGCAAACTTTAAACTGTTTATGGAGAGATATAACATTAAACACATTACTTCTTCTCCACACTATCCAAGATCAAACGGAATGGTAGAGAGAGCTATACAAACAGTTAAGTCAATGCTAGTGAAAACTAAATCATCAAAAGGAGATTTAAATTTGGCTATAGTTGAGTATAACAATACTCCGAAAGAAAATCAGAAAACTCCATCACAGATGTTAATGGGAAGAGTACTGAGAACTGTATTGCCTCTACACAAAAATACTTTAAAACCACTCTACCCAACAGAAGGAACTGTAGAGAAGTTACAGGATATACAAAAGAAACAAAAGATATACTACGACCAAAGAACTCACAAACTAAGGGATATGACCGAAAATGATCTGGTGTACGTACAAAAAGGAATTAGAAGATGGATCCCTGGAATTATTGTAAGAAGAGATGAAAACCCAGACTCGTATATTATTAAAACAGATGAAGGGGTATATAGAAGGAATAGAATACATCTCCGGCCAAGAAAAGGGAGTGTGGAAAAGAATCCTAGTCAAAATCCAACAAACAACTAAAAAAAAAAAAAAAAAGGACATGTCATATGAGTCAATTATGAATTATTATCACATGATTTTGTTTATATATAAAAAAGGTTGAAGGTTATGTTGTTGTCTAGATAGAATTTCTTATTTATTACTTGACTGTAAATAAAATCTAATAAATAAAGTCAAATATCTTATTGATACAAGGAACTCACGTCTACATACTGGATTGTCTCTCCCTCTTCACATTTGTATTAGGTTTTTGCATTCCCTGTCCTACCCCCAAAGAAAGCATCTCTAGCATTTAAGGGCAAAGTGTTCAAAATTGAAAGCTGATTCAAGTGATTTAATTTCTAATCTTTCTTCAACTGATTAAATTCATACTCCCACATTTGTATTACATTGCCTAGTTTTTCCATTTTTTCAAAGTCCTTTCATACCTCAAATGTAGTGAATCAGAGGGATCCTCCTACAGTGAAATCTCTCTGTTGTAAGGGAAAAATTTGGGGCATCCATGCCAGGAGCACCCGTGGAACTCATAGATTCGCTCTCCGTCAAATCCATCGACTTTTGAGCCAGAAATCCTAACTTCTTTTCCTCGCCCAGCATGTTCGATTCTCACTCCACGCTCTTCTTCTTCCCAGCTTAGCCACTGTATGCCAGCCACTGACCGAGTATCAGAACAACGGTAACCTTTTTTAGGGATCAAGCCAATAGTATTAGGTTTTAGGAAATTACGGCGAAAAGCCAAGTTACAGGCACTTGCTATGGTAATTGATTCTAGAAATGAGTCTACATTACATTGTTCAAGAAGCAAAGCTCTGAATTTAATACAAGCTTGTGCCAAAATCTCTACATCTGATATACAGTACTCTAACAACTCCTTTCTAAAATCAAAACGGTAGTCCTTAGCAACTTGATCAGCATACCATTTCTCAAAAGCTAAGTGGGTCTCTTCAAATATTGACGCTGGACAGTAATACTTTTTTTCTGGGATTAGACCTACATCATTTTGATTAACCAGAGTGTTAAACAAATAAGGGAAATAGCCCTTCTTTCTTTCGGGAGGCAGATCAAAAGCTTTGGGGAGTGCAGAGAGGGTCATGGGGAAATAGCTAAGTGAATCTATAAACCGTACATTGGCAACTTCAATCAGTATTATCTTTGTTCCCCGGGGAGTGATGTTTGGTATGAATTTAGTCTCTTCCATGATATACTCCAATACAAACTGAAAATCAAAACCCTGGCCATTATGGGCAATTATGCATACATTTTTAAATTGTTTTCTCACTTCCATTACATACTCCATGAACTGTTTTACTGGATCCTCCTCAAATACTCTTTGCCTCTCTGAACAAGTTTCACACTCCCCACCATTGATACATTTGAAACAGTACTGCTGAGAAACACATAAATTGACCTTGTGAACTTTCATTTCAGGGTCACAGGGAAGAAATTCATCCTGACGAGTCTCCAAATCAAAGAAAATAAACAAAAAATCACGGTCTTTTGGACATCTCCGATCAACTTGAATGTAATATTGATGTTTTGGATCCTTAAAATCCTCACATGACTGGCAGTAAACCTCTCCACATACATGGGCTGTCTTACATTTGGTTGGGAAAACTAATTTTTTACAACTATGACAAAGCTGTATAGTCTTACAAATCTGACCCTGGTGAGCTATAAAACACCGTTCATTTTTGAAAAAGCGCTTACAAAAGCGGCAGGTTATGCCTCCATTTTCAATTTTACAGGGTGAAGAAATAGAATGACACGAAAGACTCCGATTAGAACATCGATGGTCACCTTTGTTATTATAGGGAATATGACAGGCTTCACAAAAATAATGGCAGACAAACGCAGCAGTTAAGTTAGTTAGTACATTATAATGCCCATCATGAAACAACAGATTAATTTTGAATTTAGCATCCTCATTACCACCAGAGAAGTAAACATCCCGTCCTTTTTTATCATAATTATAAACTATTATTCTATACTTTTTAAGATGGGCCTGAAATTTTTCACTTTTAATAGTGAGAGCCCATGATGCATGAGTAATGGCCCTTGGTACATGAATAACTACACAAGTCAAGATAGATCATGTGACTTCAATACTACTAACTACACAAGTCAATGCTAGTAAACTGACTACACAAATCAAAAGGACGATTATTTAAAAGCTACAAGAGCAAAATTAATTATTAAATATCCATTTCCTTTATGGACAATAAATGTTAATTTTCCCATTAATATTTAAATTAATGACTTAATACCTCAATATATGATAAAAAAAAGTACAGACTAAGGTAGTAGAGACTCAAATATACCCATATACAAGTTTTAAATAAAATCCAATAATTAATTTCTGAGATATAGTGTTTTATTTTTTGTCCCTTCAATTTCTGTGATGCAATCTGCAACACCCAGTTTAAGCCTTAGACTATCAAACACCACAACAATAGATAGAACTCCTAAACACAACAACATACGCATAACAATTAACGAAAGAAAAAAAACACAAAATTACATATTCAGCTTGCTTTAATCTTTTCCTCTTTGTCTATCCACTGGTGGAGACAAAGGAGATAAGTATATAAATTTCCCTTCCTCTCACGCTTCATAGTTGTATAGCGTGAAAATACAACACCATATATAATTCACTAAATTTGATATGGTTGTCTTCTTTCTCAATCTGCTGTTACTTTGTTTTATTATTCTTAATAATTCTTAATCATTCTTTTTGAGACAGGTACCTCATGGAGGACGTTATTCTGAATATGAGTGAAGGATGAGTGTGATGATCGTGACGATAGTGGCGTGATCTTGTAGCCTTGTTACTGACTACGTTTGGCACGTTCCTTAGACAGGACTGTTAATTAATAGCCCAACAACCAATGGCAGTTGGCTCCAGAAACATCCTTTCAAAAAACTACTAACTTTTCTCGGGATCGATCCGGCTACCTACAAGTTTGTAGGCGGGCACTATAACACCACCCATATTAATAAAGCTGTTTTGGGGCCTATTGGTCCCTATAAAAAGTAAATTTGGAATCAATTAGATTTAAAGTCACATTATTTTAAAAAGGTCCATGGTTTATTAAAAAAAGAAGCAATCTGCAAAACCGATACGTTTGAATAAATCTAGTGACCTCGAATCGCATGTTCATGCCTAAAAGCTTTTTCCATTAGAAATATTTTCGTTTAGGCAAGAAAAAAGCAAAGTTGCATGTTACGTTTGGATGGCAGTATTTAAGAAAGAACCTGGAGTTTGGAGGTGAGTGAAAGAGAGAATTTGGGGGAGAGGAAGCGTAGGCCCCCTCTCTTGGAGCAAAAGCAATGTTTTGGACGGCTCTGAAATCTACCAGCTGACCCGTGGAGCAAAAGCGATGTTTCCAAAATGACCCTTAACCGTGGAGCAAAAGAGACACACGCATTAAGAGACAATAGACTTCCGGGCGCCCCCCTACTCCCCGCGCCCACTCTACAGCACTGCTCGACACATATTTAGCGAAACATTAGATGCGTCCTCTGTTTTATTTCTTCTCTGTGGAGTTACCCAATAATGTTTAAAAGTGGTCTGGGATGGATGAAAAAAAGAGAAAGAATGGGGTATATTCTATACTTACGACATAAATATATTTGATGAAACCTATATTATTACTACTTTATTTTAAGTAAGGTGAATAATATCGATAATATTTTATGCACACCAGATTCCTCTTAAAAACTGTATGTTTCCTTCGAAATCGGGCAAATATCAAAAGAGACGACACAATTTTTCTTGATCAGTGTCTGAGTTCACTGGGCATCATCTTTAAGGGGATCCGCCACCTTTAAATGATTTTTTTTATTTTGTAAGTTAGACATTTTTATGCAGGTTTTATATTTAGGACCTTTATTTAATGAGCTTTTGAGGTTTTAAATTTAATTTCATCTTTAGGTTTTTTTTAATATAATTTTTTTAGCGTTTTATTTTAGCGTTTTTAGGTACATGCTAAACTTTGAATAACTTTTTTATTTTTTGATCAATTGTAATGATTATTGATTTATTTTGATCCTTATAATATCTAGAAACTTTTTGGTCATTATAATTAAAATACCGTTTCAGAAAAAAGTTATAAGCAATTATATTTTTAAAATAAGTATTTTTATTTTACAAAAATTCAAAAAAGATCATAATTATTTTATTTTATTAGCTATACAATTTCTTATGACCAAATATCTCAACAAGGAACAAGTGGTAAAAAGTTTAATGGCATATCTATAATACTTTAAAAGTTATTCAAACATATGTAATCAGAAACACGGAAAAACAGAACTTGCGGAAAGCGGGCTTTAAAGCAGGCTAATAAGTTTTGGTAGGTACTCACTCAAGCTTAAAAGCGATTTGTAACAACTTTTATTTTTTAATATTATTTAATGAAAAATGGTCAGTTTGTCTTTAAATTTTACCCACATACTCAGAAAAATATGCAGAACAAAAAAATAACATTTTTTAAAAATGTAAAAAAATAAAAAAATTACCATTTAAAGGTGGCGGATCCCCTTAATGGCCGCCATATTTGAACGGCACCATTTCCGGATCTGGCAATATGCGTTTTTGTGATGTCCATGTAGTGATAAATAACGCTGAAAAGAGAAACTGCGTTGCAGTAGTTTTCAACCCCCACCAAGGCCTGGACTAATTTTAACATGAGCAAATGTTGTTCTTGTTATTTTTTCTAAGTTCCCTATAACATTTTTTTAAATATTAACAAATTATTATTAAAATGATGTGAAATTCATGTGGTCAGACAAAGAACAACAGTGTTTTGAACTCCTGAAAGAATCGGTAATTAAAGCACCAGTACTCTCTTACTTTGATGACAGTAAGAAGTCTGTTCTTTCAGTTGATGCAAGCCAATACGGCCTCAGTGCATGTTCTCCTCCAAGATGGTAAGCCCATAGGTTATAGTTCAGTATCCTTAAATGACACTCAACAAAGATACAGTCAGATAGAAAAAGAGCTTTTAGCTGTAGTCAATGGATGTAAAAAGTTTCATTATTATTTATTTTCTACCGAATTCGTGATTGAGACAAACCACAAACCTTTGATTGGACTTTTAAATAAACCAATTTCATCGTTGTCTCCTAGGTTACAACGAATGGTTATGGAGTTGTTAAGGTACAATTTCACTATTGTACACGTTCCTGGAAAAAACATGTTTGTGGCAGATTCTTTGTCTAGAGCACCTCTAGATAAACATATAAACACTGATTACCTAGAAAAGGGAGCTCAAGTTGTTTATTCTCTCGTGTCTGCTAGTGACGAGTTCCTTAAACGAATAAAAGTATGTTTGGAAACAGACAGTGAACTTAAAAAAGTTTCACATTATATTACAAATGGATGGCCGATTCACAGACAAAATGTGGACATCGAGGCAAGACCCTACTGGGAGAAAAGATCTGAACTACATAAATCAGAAGACTTAATATTTTTAGGAGATCGTCTAGTAATACCAAGTGAAATGCGTCATGAGGTTCTGATGCAAGTGCATGCTTCACACCAAGGAATTAATTCATGCCAAAGAAAAGCAAAACTGTGTATTTATTGGCCAAGAATGATGAGTGACATCAGGAATATGGTAGAGCAATGTACAATCTGCCAATCTTATCAGCGGTCAAATACTAAACAGCCCCTAAACCCGTACCCAGTACCGCAACTGCCTTGGGAAGAGCTGGGAATTGATTTGTTTCACTTGGACAATGCTAACCATTTAATGGTAATTGACTATCACTCCAAATTTGTTGAGATAAGGAAAATGAACAGTACTAATGCCGATAGTGTGACTAATAGTTTAACTCAGATTTTTAGAACACATGGGTTGCCTAGTGTGATACACAGTGACAATGGACCACCTTTTAGCAGTGCAAACTTTAAACTGTTTATGGAGAGATATAACATTAAACACATTACTTCTTCTCCACACTATCCAAGATCAAACGGAATGGTAGAGAGAGCTATACAAACAGTTAAGTCAATGCTAGTGAAAACTAAATCATCAAAAGGAGATTTAAATTTGGCTATAGTTGAGTATAACAATACTCCGAAAGAAAATCAGAAAACTCCATCACAGATGTTAATGGGAAGAGTACTGAGAACTGTATTGCCTCTACACAAAAATACTTTAAAACCACTCTACCCAACAGAAGGAACTGTAGAGAAGTTACAGGATATACAAAAGAAACAAAAGATATACTACGACCAAAGAACTCACAAACTAAGGGATATGACCGAAAATGATCTGGTGTACGTACAAAAAGGAATTAGAAGATGGATCCCTGGAATCATTGTAAGAAGAGATGAAAACCCAGACTCGTATATTATTAAAACAGATGAAGGGGTATATAGAAGGAATAGAATACATCTCCGGCCAAGAAAAGGGAGTGTGGAAAAGAATCCAAGTCAAAATCCAACAAACAACTAAAAAAAAAAAAAGGACATGTCATATGAGTCAATTATGAATTATTATCACATGATTTTGTTTATATATAAAAAAGGTTGAAGGTTATGTTGTTGTCTAGATAGAATTTCTTATTTATTACTTGACTGTAAATAAAATCTAATAAATAAAGTCAAATATCTTATTGATACAAGGAACTCACGTCTACATACTGGATTGTCTCTCCCTCTTCACATTTGTAGTAGGTTTTTGCATTCCCTGTCCTACCCCCAAAGAAAGCATCTCTAGCATTTAAGGGCAAAGTGTTCAAAATTGAAAGCTGATTCAAGTGATTTAATTTCTAATCTTTCTTCAACTGATTAAATTCATACTCCCACATTTGTATTACATTGCCTAGTTTTTCCATTTTTTCAAAGTCCTTTCATACCTCAAATGTAGTGAATCAGAGGGATCCTCCTACAGTGAAATCTCTCTGTTGTAAGGGAAAATTTGGGGCATCCATGCCAGGAGCACCCGTGGAACTCATAGATTCGCTCTCCGTCAAATCCATCGACTTTTGAGCCAGAAATCCTAACTTCTTTTCCTCGCCCAGCATGTTCGATTCTCACTCCACGCTCTTCTTCTTCCCAGCTTAGCCACTGTATGCCAGCCACTGACCGAGTATCAGAACAACGGTAACCTTTTTTAGGGATCAAGCCAATAGTATTAGGTTTTAGGAAATTACGACGAAAAGCCAAGTTACAGGCACTTGCTATGGTAATTGATTCTAGAAATGAGTCTACATTACATTGTTCAAGAAGCAAAGCTCTGAATTTAATACAAGCTTGTGCCAAAATCTCTACATCTGATATACAGTACTCTAACAACTCCTTTCTAAAATCAAAACGGTAGTCCTTAGCAACTTGATCAGCATACCATTTCTCAAAAGCTAAGTGGGTCTCTTCAAATATTGACTCTGGACAGTAATACTTTTTTTCTGGGATTAGACCTACATAATTTTGATTAACCAGAGTATTAAACAAATAAGGGAAATAGCCCTTCTTTCTTTCGGGAGGCAGATCAAAAGCTTTGGGGAGTGCAGAGAGGGTCATGGGGAAATAGCTAAGTGAATCTATAAACCGTACATTGGCAACTTCAATCAGTATTATCTTTGTTCCCCGGGGAGTGATGTTTGGTATGAATTTAGTCTCTTCCATGATATACTCCAATACAAACTGAAAATCAAAACCCTGGCCATTATGGGCAATTATGCATACATTTTTAAATTGTTTTCTCACTTCCATTACATACTCCATGAACTGTTTTACTGGATCCTCCTCAAATACTCTTTGCCTCTCTGAACAAGTTTCACACTCCCCACCATTGATACATTTGAAACAGTACTGCTGAGAAACACATAAATTGACCTTGTGAACTTTCATTTCAGGGTCACAGGGAAGAAATTCATCCTGACGAGTCTCCAAATCAAAGAAAATAAACAAAAAATCACGGTCTTTTGGACATCTCCGATCAACTTGAATGTAATATTGATGTTTTGGATCCTTAAAATCCTCACATGACTGGCAGTAAACCTCTCCACATACATGGGCTGTCTTACATTTGGTTGGGAAAACTAATTTTTTACAACTATGACAAAGCTGTATAGTCTTACAAATCTGACCCTGGTGAGCTATAAAACACCGTTCATTTTTGAAAAAGCGCTTACAAAAGCGGCAGGTTATGCCTCCATTTTCAATTTTACAGGGTGAAGAAATAGAATGACACGAAAGACTCCGATTAGAACATCGATGGTCACCTTTGTTATTATAGGGAATATGACAGGCTTCACAAAAATAATGGCAGACAAACGCAGCAGTTAAGTTAGTTAGTACATTATAATGCCCATCATGAAACAACAGATTAATTTTGAATTTAGCATCCTCATTACCACCAGAGAAGTAAACATCCCGTCCTTTTTTATCATAATTATAAACTATTATTCTATACTTTTTAAGATGGGCCTGAAATTTTTCACTTTTAATAGTGAGAGCCCATGATGCATGAGTAATGGCCCTTGGTACATGAATAACTACACAAGTCAAGATAGATCATGTGACTTCAATACTACTAACTACACAAGTCAATGCTAGTAAACTGACTACACAAATCAAAAGGACGATTATTTAAAAGCTACAAGAGCAAAATTAATTATTAAATATCCATTTCCTTTATGGACAATAAATGTTAATTTTCCCATTAATATTTAAATTAATGACTTAATACCTCAATATATGATAAAAAAAGTACAGACTAAGGTAGTAGAGACTCAAATATACCCATATACAAGTTTTAAAAAAATCCAATAATTAATTTCTGAGATATAGTGTTTTATTTTTTGTCCCTTCAATTTCTGTGATGCAATCTGCAACACCCAGTTTAAGCCTTAGCATAAGTTTACATGTACCTATACACCAAGTCACATCAATATCCATCACCTAGTTCTTAAGATATTAAATTTTTAAATGTAGCCCCTTCAATTATCTAGATACTCACCCACAATACAAGGTATAAGTATGTTTCAAATTGTAGCAAAAGTTAACAAGTATCCACATACCAAGTTTTATTAAATTCGGTCAAGTAGTTCTTGATTTATTAAATTTTAAATTTTTACATGATAATTGCCCCTTCATTTTTGGTCGATGCAAACCACATTACAAATGTTAAGTTTTTTTGGTAAGGTCATATTCCCCAAGAGGTCGGATGCCCGGAGGGTCGATTTTTGGGCCCAAAATTGCTCTAGGACCAACCGTTTTCGAGATATCGACGATTTTATATATTTTAGCCATATTTGAGAAGGAGAAGAACAAAAAGAGGGGGAGGGTGGAGTAAGAGGGGGGTATAAGTTTATGGAAAAGGTAGAAGAGGTTAAGAAGTACCTAAGTACCAAATTTTATTGCATTCGGACTAGCAGTTTTTGAGTTATTAAACTTTAAATTTTTACATGGTATTTACCCCTACATTTTTGGTGGATGCAAAACACGTTACAAATGTTAAGTTTTTTTGGTAAGATCATATTCCCCATGAGGTCGGATGCCCGGAGGGTCGATTTTTGGGCCCAAAATTGCTCTAGGACCAACCGTTTTCGAGATATCGACGATTTTATATATTTTAGCCATATTTGAGAAGGAGAAGAACAAAAAGAGGGGGAGGGTGGAGTAAGAGGGTGGTATAAGTTTATGGAAAAGGTAGAAGAGGTTAAGAAGTACCTAAGTACCAAATTTTATTGCATTCGGACTAGCAGTTTTTGAGTTATTAAACTTTAAACTTTTACATGGTATTTACCCCTACATTTTTGGTGGATGCAAAACACGTTACAAATGTTAAGTTTTTTTGGTAAGATCATATTCCCCATGAGGTCGGATGCCCGGAGGGTCGATTTTTGGGCCCAAAATTGCTCTAGGACCAACCGTTTTCGAGATATCGACGATTTTATATATTTTAGCCATATTTGAGAAGGAGAAGAACAAAAAGAGGGGGAGGGTGGAGTAAGAGGGTGGTATAAGTTTATGGAAAAGGTAGAAGAGGTTAAGAAGTACCTAAGTACCAAATTTTATTGCATTCGGACTAGCAGTTTTTGAGTTATTAAACTTTAAATTTTTACATGGTATTTACCCCTACATTTTTGGTGGATGCAAAACACGTTACAAATGTTAAGTTTTTTTGGTAAGGTCATATTCCCCATGAGGTCGGATGCCCGGAGGATCGATTTTTGGGACCAAAATTGCTCTAGGACCAACCGTTTTCGAGATATCGACGATTTTATATATTTTTAGCCATATTTTAAAAGAAAAAGAAGAAAAAAGGGGGTGGGTGGGGTAAGAGGGGGGTATAAGTTCTTGAAAAAAGGTAGAGGAGGCTAAGAAGTACCCAAATACCAAATTTTAGCTACATTAATTCGCCCATTCCCGAGTTATTTAATTTTAAGTAAAATTTCATATAATATTATAACATTACAAAGGACTAATGTGACATACCCGGCATATCATATAGTATACATATGTCTTTTAATACTCTATGTGATTAACTGCACTTTATGTAGTATTATAACGCTATAGGGGAATAATGTAACACAACATATTGTGTTATTTATATAAATATGAATGTTTTCACTGTCTACAGTTGCCAACTCTGATACAGGGGACGGAAGCGAGGGACGGGGGCAGACCCTTGTGACGTCAACCCGGTGTCACGTTTTGGCGGGTCACGGCCGCCACCACCGGCGGGAAAAAGTGAGGTTAGGAATTTCAGCCACGCCGCAGGGCAAGGAACAGGTCGGCAATGCAGTGCAAACACCACCTAGTAGCGAACGAACGAACTACACCGCCGCATCGGCGGGAAACGCGAGTTAAATTCGGTTCACCCTCTCATATACCACAAAATCACTAAGACAGAACAACAGCGTCTTGGCCTAGTGGTTAGCGCGGAAGCACGCCAACTAAGAGACCCGGGTTCGAAACCCGGCCACAGCAGTGTGAAATTTTTCACCACCTAGTAGCGAACGATCGAACTACACCATCCCATCGGCGGAAATACGTCCACGGGGTCCGTCGGCGGGGGCGGGGGGCGCCTTCGAGGGCCGTCCAACACTGTCACCCTCTTCGCATTACCACACCCCTCCTCCTCGTACGTCACTCTCCACAAAAAAAACACCCAAAAAAAGCGCGCCAAACAAAGCGCGCGCGCGCCAACAATGGCGGCTGCGCGGGAAAAAAGCGCGCCAACCCCATGGGCGCCGCCATCTTTGGTGGGGTCCGGATAATGTGGGTCCGGATAATGTGGGGTCCGGATAATGTGGGGTCCGGATAATGTGGGGTCCGGGTAATACGAGGTACTGTAATTGAGGTTAGAAATTAAAAAATGACGTCATCTTTTGATTGACGGATCACGTGACAGATACAGATCACGGGACTGATGACGTCACGGTCCCATGACCGCTGGCGCCGCTGATGACGTCAACTCCAGGTCACGTGACCATCGGCGCAGCTGATGACGTCATGGGAAAAACCCCTGCTAGATCGCTGCGTGGACTACTATTGACTTTGGGAAGAATATTAAACTACTTGAATTTTAAGAGTAAGCGCAAATAAACGATATCGTGTAAAATACATAATAAAATGTGTTACTATTTTATATTTATCCACATTTCATTTTTGTTTACAATAATTCACTATTAGAAACAGAGAAGCCTTTTGACACAAGATAAAGATTTTAGACATGAGCAGAAAACCACGCAGAAAACCACGTTTGAGCCTTAAGAGTTTACTTTCAACGGGCATCAAACACTATTTGAATAACCTATAATTGAATGACTAATACAACTATGAAGCGCGAGAGGGAATGACTAATACAACTATTCACTTATGGTTCGCTAGCGCTAGACATTTCCTCAGAAAATGAACGAAAACCTACGAAAACCCCACAGGATCCCGCTAAGTGTATATTGGCTGGAGTATTTTGGTTTTAGCGAATTTCCTTATAAATAAGCTATTACCGTCGTTTTAACGGAATGGACAAAAAATATCCGTTCTGGGTAACCTCAGCAATCATATTATTTTTTTTATCAATTGATAGCTTTTTAGGTCTACTTTCTGGATATCATCAAGTGAGTTTATCGAGGATATGCCTGCAAAAATCACGATTTGTTTCAAAATTTAACACAGCCTTATATGGGGAATAGAATTTTCATTTTTTGAGTGTCTGTTAGCACGATAACTCTCGTAAAAATCGTTCGATCGTAACAAAATTTAGTACACACAAGAAAAACTATGTTCTCTTGGATGAGTTCGTAAACCGGCCAGATCGACATATCCAAAGTAGGGTAAAGGCTGCTTTAACCCCCCAAAAATGGGTTTTTTTGCTTTTTCGAATTAAAAAATTAAAGTAATCAACTTATTGTTTTCATCATTGGATTCAGCTTGAAAAAAACAAACAATCATCACACTCATCATCTCTCATATTCAGGGTAACGTCTTCCATGAGGTACCTGTCTCAAAAAGAATGATTAAGAATAAGAGTAACACTTACTTTGGAGTTTTCGGATATTTCGGAACTCCTCGTGTCTTTTTGTCTTATGCCTTCGAGGGGTTGGCCTATCGCCGACGAATGATTCAAATTCAAATTCAAATTATTTATTTCATTATTTTACATAATCATGGCCTCGCCAAGTTTAGCAAAACTTGTCGGCGAGGTCCATTTGTAGATCTGAAAAAAAGTATATGCATTATAAATTACATTTTTTAAATATTTATTTTGTTATATGTACAAGAACTAAATTACTACTTATTCTCTAACAATATTCTATGGCGGTTAGGGCAGGCACCTACAGTATGACATGATTTACGCAGCTGAATAGACTAAAAGAAACAATAAATAGACTATCAAACACCACAACAATAGATAGAACTCCTAAACACAACAACATACGCATAACAATTAACGAAAGAAAAAAAAACACAAAATTACATATTCAGCTTGCTTTAATCTTTTCCTCTTTGTCTATCCACTGGTGGAGACAAAGGAGATAAGTATATAAATTTCCCTTCCTCTCACGCTTCATAGTTGTATAGCGTGAAAATACAACACCATATATAATTCACTAAATTTGATATGGTTGTCTTCTTTCTCAATCTGCTGTTACTTTGTTTTATTATTCTTAATAATTCTTAATCATTCTTTTTGAGACAGGTACCTCATGGAGGACGTTATTCTGAATATGAGTGAAGGATGAGTGTGATGATCGTGACGATAGTGGCGTGATCTTGTAGCCTTGTTACTGACTACGTTTGGCACGTTCCTTAGACAGGACTGTTAATTAATAGCCCAACAACCAATGGCAGTTGGCTCCAGAAACATCCTTTCAAAAAACTACTAACTTTTCTCGGGATCGATCCGGCTACCTACAAGTTTGTAGGCGGGCACTATAACACCACCCATATTAATAAAGCTGTTTTGGGGCCTATTGGTCCCTATAAAAAGTAAATTTGGAATCAATTAGATTTAAAGTCACATTATTTTAAAAAGGTCCATGGTTTATTAAAAAAAGAAGCAATCTGCAAAACCGATACGTTTGAATAAATCTAGTGACCTCGAATCGCATGTTCATGCCTAAAAGCTTTTTCCATTAGAAATATTTTCGTTTAGGCAAGAAAAAAGCAAAGTTGCATGTTACGTTTGGATGGCAGTATTTAAGAAAGAACCTGGAGTTTGGAGGTGAGTGAAAGAGAGAATTTGGGGGAGAGGAAGCGTAGGCCCCCTCTCTTGGAGCAAAAGCAATGTTTTGGACGGCTCTGAAATCTACCAGCTGACCCGTGGAGCAAAAGCGATGTTTCCAAAATGACCCTTAACCGTGGAGCAAAAGAGACACACGCATTAAGAGACAATAGACTTCCGGGCGCCCCCCTACTCCCCGCGCCCACTCTACAGCACTGCTCGACACATATTTAGCGAAACATTAGATGCGTCCTCTGTTTTATTTCTTCTCTGTGGAGTTACCCAATAATGTTTAAAAGTGGTCTGGGATGGATGAAAAAAAGAGAAAGAATGGGGTATATTCTATACTTACGACATAAATATATTTGATGAAACCTATATTATTACTACTTTATTTTAAGTAAGGTGAATAATATCGATAATATTTTATGCACACCAGATTCCTCTTAAAAACTGTATGTTCCTTCGAAATCGGGCAAATATCAAAAGAGACGACACAATTTTTCTTGATCAGTGTCTGAGTTCACTGGGCATCATCTTTAAGGGGATCCGCCACCTTTAAATGATTTTTTTTATTTTGTAAGTTAGACATTTTTATGCAGGTTTTATATTTAGGACCTTTATTTAATGAGCTTTTGAGGTTTTAAATTTAATTTTCATCTTTAGGTTTTTTTAATATAATTTTTTTAGCGTTTTATTTTAGCGTTTTTAGGTACATGCTAAACTTTGAATAACTTTTTTATTTTTTGATCAATTGTAATGATTATTGATTTATTTTGATCCTTATAATATCTAGAAACTTTTTGGTCATTATAATTAAAATACCGTTTCAGAAAAAAGTTATAAGCAATTATATTTTTAAAATAAGTATTTTTATTTTACAAAAATTCAAAAAAGATCATAATTATTTTATTTTATTAGCTATACAATTTCTTATGACCAAATATCTCAACAAGGAACAAGTGGTAAAAAGTTTAATGGCATATCTATAATACTTTAAAAGTTATTCAAACATATGTAATCAGAAACACGGAAAAACAGAACTTGCGGAAAGCGGGCTTTAAAGCAGGCTAATAAGTTTTGGTAGGTACTCACTCAAGCTTAAAAGCGATTTGTAACAACTTTTATTTTTTAATATTATTTAATGAAAAATGGTCAGTTTGTCTTTAAATTTTACCCACATACTCAGAAAAATATGCAGAACAAAAAAATAACATTTTTTAAAAATGTAAAAAAATAAAAAAATTACCATTTAAAGGTGGCGGATCCCCTTAATGGCCGCCATATTTGAACGGCACCATTTCCGGATCTGGCAATATGCGTTTTTGTGATGTCCATGTAGTGATAAATAACGCTGAAAAGAGAAACTGCGTTGCAGTAGTTTTCAACCCCCACCAAGGCCTGGACTAATTTTAACATGAGCAAATGTTGTTCTTGTTATTTTTTCTAAGTTCCCTATAACATTTTTTTAAATATTAACAAATTATTATTAAAATGATGTGAAATTCATGGACTTCCTTTCTTGCATGACCTAAAAATCTAAACACTACGACAGATGAAGAACTATATATCCGTGACACTACTTTTATATTAGATAGTGGGTAGTGGGTGGTAGTGTTAAAGTGGATATTTACAGTACAAATTAACCTTTTTAATTAGCTGAGTGTAGCAAACGAGTTGGGTTAGGTTTTATTTTGCCTATTTCTTGTCACCTTGACAATCACCTTTTGATAAGTTTTTGTTGATGATGACTGATAACTAACTATTCTTTGTTCGTATGCTGCTAGGTTGCAAAACTTCGGTTGAAACTAAAATCTTCAAAATGTTACTTTATGTTTTAACTGTTTCTAATGATAGTAATTTTGGTAGGTCTCAACATTGCCTGTTTACCGTATAACGGTTGCGATTGATACATGGTGACTGCAATGCAGAATAACTGCCTTGCTTCTTTCTAGGCACCATTGATTTCTAGGCACCTCATTATTTCACAGAATTAGTAATTGTTACAAATCCTAGACTGTATGTCTGAAAATAATTATTTACAGAAAATTAGATGGATGATTAATGAATGAACGAATACAAATCCTAATTGGTGGTATCGGCGACTATTTATAATGTGCATTACCAATCAGTAGACCGAAATCATGAGCTAGACTGGTTTTTAACACCACGGTGAGACTGTTAAAATCTCGCATGACAACTGGTGTTTGCATATTAAGCAGCCGTATCAGATATAAGCCGAGCGGTGAGCGCCATTAATATTCACGGCAATATTCACAATAATATTCACGGCCTCACTGATTTCAACGTAGAGCTAATATGTAGTTACCAATGTGGGTTTTTTCGAACAATTTTTTCAATAGTTGGTAAAATTGCTGATTATGACCTGAGAAGTTTGCAGAGACAATCTTTAAATTGTAAACATTAAGTTTCCATTAAGCTAATTTCAGCTATTCAGTAAAATTGATCAATCTCTTTCATTCTTAAATTAATTCATAAATTTAAAAAATTATTAGTATAAATTTGTTTCCCGAAAAAATTATAATATTTAAGAATAAAACAAACAAACATTCCACTTCAGAAAAGTTTTTAAGTTTTCATTTTCTGTCATACTGATCGAGGTCACTCAGCAACACCACTCTGACGGCGGTCTCACCCTCCTTGTGCTTAACGATCACCTTCCCATTGACGAACCCGGCGAAAACGACCTTCTTCTCCCTGTAGAGGCGACGGGCCCGTCCAAGTAGCGCCTTGTTGTTGGGGGTGAGGCGTTCGTTGATGAACACAGCGCTGGCAGGAAAACTACTGGACACCTCGGGCGCTCTCAGGGTCTTCTTCTGCCTCGCAGCTCGCAGCCGCATCTCCTTGATAGTCCGTGAAACGAACTGAACAATGATTGGTGGATGAGAGTGTTTATTAGAATAAAGACGGAGGCGATGAGCAATGGAGATATCTTCATTTTTGTAGGATACATTGATGGATTGCGCAAGACTTTTTAATAATGTAAATATATTTTCGCCTTCAGTAGTTGGGATGCCAAGGATCTCCAAATTAGCGCATCTTGAGTGCTGTTCCAGGTCCAGGATCTGCAGCCGTAGGTTTCGTATCTCGACGGCCCGCTCCGCGTCGGCATGCTCGATCTTGTCGCATCTTGTGTTTAGCAGAACTTGATCGTCCTCAAGGGTAGTCACTTTTGCCGTTAAAGATTTGAAATCTTCTCTTAAAGAGTCTATCGATCCCCGAATACCCTCTATTTTGTCACCAAAGTCTATTTTAACAGAGTTTACAATAGAGTGTAGAATTAACCTTCTGTCTTCACCCGCGTCGTCCGTGCTCTCCGCTGAAGCGACCGATGAACTTTCATCCATACATGACTTACATTTCCAGGTTTTAGATCTACCTTTATAATTTTTGACAGGCGGCATGGAAGGACAACCCGTAATCAACACACTTCGCGACGACATCGACGTTCGTTAGTTCCGATTTGCACTTTTCACACGACATTTTTTACTCAACAGCACTCACGACACAATTTTCAACTGACTCGATGCGAGAAAAAAATCACAAACTGTCACTGTCCAAATATATATTTGGCTAAAAACTAATGCACGTGCGCGCCACTGAGCAGGAAATTGCCCGCAGTTAGACAAGACCGAGAGCTCTTGCCGCTAGCTCCTCGCTCATCGGCAGCCGGAAGGCAACTGATGAGAATTAGAAGTTAGAATAGAATTTAGAATTTAGAATTACAATTAGAGTCCAGAGCACTTATATGTTAACACTATTTTCTATATTGAATAAAGGAACTTGTGATAATCAAGCTGATAGCTTAACCCGATCCTCTGTTCAATTAAATAATAAAATATCTTGACTTAATAATGCTTTACTATTGATTATGTTTTATACCTCTCACAGCGAGTACCCCCATTTACTTATAGATCCCATTTACGGTAGGGAATAGTCCGACCGTAACAGTGGTGGAGTCAGCCGGTCTTAAGTTTTTACTTAAGGTTTTTGTTTGAAAATATAAATTTTATTGAGAGTTGTTCTCTTATATTTTTTATAAAATGTTTAGGCCTCTGTTTGAGATATGATATGTGTACTGGACAGTCAAATGCATATAGCCATTAAACTGTTTACTCTCAGGCATTTACTTGAATACTTATATTTTAATAATTAAGTGTTGAGACAGACATGTTGGTTTAAACAACGTTCAATTAATTTGAGATATGAAGTGATACGAGCGAATGTGAACGTTTTGATACATACTCTAATTTTTCACCATTGCATTGTTTAGAATTAGATATTCAATTATGAAATTGTGACGGTAAACACCATTTTTCAAAATTATGTTTTTAAATTGTGGGTGTTATAAAAAGAGAGAGACCTGGCATTGGGATTTCACAATCCACATACCAGGTCAACAATCATTGGCACATAGAGTCAAGGGAATTTGTTGACACTCTTACTTCAATACTTTTCAACAGTCAGAACTGCTGAAGCTGGAGTTTTCAGTTGGCCCAGTTAACAGTGTTCTGAAACACAGTCCCTCCCTGGACACAGAGGGGATAGTCTGCCAGGTAAGGCGGAATCTTTTCATGATCTTATTTCTATAGTTTTCTGATTGGCCAGATATATTTCTGAGAAATTATATCCTTGATTATTTGTGAATCTTTATTTATTAAATTTGATTTTTCTTTCTGTTTTTCTTTGGACAGAGTTTAATATTTGGTTATTTTAAATTGAGGTTGACAAAGTCCCTTTTCTATCATTCTCCTACATTCGAGTTTTCATTTTGATATTTAAATATTTTCTTGCCCCGCTATTAAAAGGAATTTATTAGTCTCTTTGTTATATTAATTGAGTTCTGGAATAAAGGAATGTTTAGATCTAAATGTTTAATTCTAACTGTGTTCTTATTGAGTTTAGTATAATTCCTGATAACCTCTCACTAAGCGAGTTAACCCCCAGTCGAAATCATACGTAACAAATTCCATATCAACGTTATTTCCCCTTAAGTAATCTAAATCAGCATCTCCCGGGAAAGGTAATCCTAACGTCCTATACCAACTTAATATCTGAGACCTATTAAAACTCTTAATATCAGACAGAGTTAATTTGTCCATAATCCGCCATTTGGCATGTCAAAATTATGACACCGAAATAATAAATTTAACACAAATTATCAATTCCACGCATACCTTAGATAAACTCGTTATATAATTCGAAAAATAAATCGGACATAAAAGAAACCATAACAAAAATATCTCGACTACAACTTAATCATTTGTGCACTAAAAACACAACCTAAAATACTGCAGTTTCTACCTAGTAATCTTAAGTATCCAACAAAGATTGGCCAGATGGGATTCCATAACACACAGAATGATATTCAGTTCGGGTTTTCTGCCGATTACAAGAATTACAAAAACTACAAAAGTTACTCTCAAGTCAAAACTTGAGTCCGGCTGACTCCACCAATTTGGGGGGGGGGGGCGTAGCTCAGATGGTAGAGCTCTCGCTTGGCTTGTGAGAGGTACCAGGATCGTTACCCGGCGCCTCCACCAATTTGTTACGCATGATTTCGACTGGGGGTTAACTCGCTTAGTGAGAGGTTATCAGGAATTATACTAAACTCAATAAGAACACAGTTAGAATTAAACATTTAGATCTAAACATTCCTTTATTCCAGAACTCAATTAATATAACAAAGAGACTAATAAATTCCTTTTAATAGTGGGGCAAGAAAATATTTAAATATCAAAATGAAAACTCGAATGTAGGAGAGTGATAGAAAAGGGACTTTGTCAACCTCAATTTAAAATAACCAAATATTACACTCTGCCCAAAGAAAATTAGAAAGCAAAATCAAATTTAATAAATAATGATTTACAAATAATCAAGGATATAATTTCTCAGAAATATATCTGGCCAATCAGTAAACTATAGAAAATAAGATCATGAAAAGATTCCGCCTTACCTGGCAGACTATCCCCTCTGGTGGCCAGGGAGGGACTGTGTTTCAGAACACTGTTAACTGGGCCAAATGAAAACTCCAGCTTCAGCAGTTCTGACTGTTGAAAAGTATTGAAGTAAGAGTGTCAACAAATTCCCTTGACTCTATGTGCCAATGATTGTTGACCTGGTATGTGGATTGTGAAATCCCAATGCCAGGTCTCTCTCTTTTTATAACACCCACAATTTAGAAACATAATTTTGAAAAATGGTGATTACCGTCACAAAATCATTTACTCTGATCCATGGTAATTGGTAAAAATGTGGGTATAGGAATGTGGTTCTAACAGTGGCATCTTAGGTAGACTTCCAATATGGAGTTTTTCCATTTTGAGAGGTATTCAGGCAAGGCTGGCCAAGATATACAACTTTTTTCAAAAGATTTGTTAGAATGTCAAAAATAAATAACGTTGACGATAATACTAAGGTATTGTACCTCCCAACATATCTTGAGCATGATGCTTTAAATTTTTTTGACAACATACAATGCAAAAATCCTAGTGCATCCTATTCTTATTATAAAACTGCTTTCTTGTCAGACAATGTGTATGTGAAAACACAACATACGTTAGGATGCAGGTCCGGTTCACTAAATCAACTAACTTATGATGAGGGATCTATAGCCTGGGTTGAAAAACTTGAATCCCGCATAGATGACTTGCTCCATATGGTAGAGAAAATATAGCCGCGTGACAGACGTGACGAACACGGCCCTGCTTCAGTCGGCAAGTTCGCGGGGGATGAGTACGCAGTTCAACGACGCAGAGATGACAACTGGACTCCACAGCGAGACTATTCTCATCCTTACAGGAGCAGCGGCAGTGGATACAGAGATGTCAACATCAGAAGGGAGACATCCGACGACGACCACCGTGCTCCGGAGATGAGGAGAGGTAGCAGGGACTACGGCTTCTATCGTCATTCACAGCGTTACAGCTTCACCACTGCCAATAATGAAGATGAGAATGCTTCTTCTCGTGAACGTCTTCGGATGACAAAAAACTTTCAATGCCAAGGGGTTACATTAGTGATCCTGGTGGCCATAGTGATCGGATGAATCATTTAGGTTACTCCCATGTGGATAGTTGGGAAGAATGTAAACCTAGTGTTCGTATGCAAAAGCTTTACCAATCACAAACATTAGAATTTTTCAAAAATATGCATAGTCAATCTAATTCAGACAACTTTCTTCGTAAATTACCTCACTCGAATAATCATAAATTAAGTTTACCTCACTCAGATATTGTTAGTTATAGGCCTATCCATGAACGTCAAGTGTTATTCATACCTAGTGAATACATTAGCTCTGATAAAACATCCTCATTTTGTTTTCCCTTGGGCACAGACGCTATTGTAACTTTTGTTAACGCGGAAAATATTAATAAACCAGAGGAAATTGTAAATGAGCCTCTTCCCCTTGAAACAGACGCCACTCTCCAACAGAGTTCTAATCCAATCCATACCAAGAAAGACTGTTTCAATGATAACTCTGTGTCTCTCCCAGAGTCTCACACGCCATCTTTGGGTTTTATAGATAACACCATGAAGTCGGATGACTCGGTTTTAGAAATTATTGTTATTGTTGATGGGTTTGATAATCATAGTAAAATTGATAGTGAATACAATGAGTTCGTTACCCCAACTGTAAACCAAACTAGGGAAATGGACTTTACTTTAACTTCTCAACCAACATCTATCTTTCACAATAGTGCTGTGTGTACTGTAAAGGGGACAAAAAGTGATCATGTTCTTCACTCAGTCATCATAACACTTTCTGGATATCTGAAGGACTCTGTAGTTTATAAGTCGCAGAAGCTCTTTTGTGATGTAGGGGTTGAGAAACCTGTAGCATTCAATTGGAAAACGCGGAAGAAAGCCAGCTTAAATGCAGCGACAAAGATGTAACCAATGAACTGTTTGTGATATCAGAAATTGGATATAAGTCCCTCAAAGTTTGTCAGCTAACAAAACTTTCTGATTTCTATATTACTGTAGAGAATTGTAAATGTAATAATATAAACTCATTATAAAATACTTTAACTTCAGTTTAATTTGATGTTTTGGCTCAGTTTCGGTTCATATATATGCGTTTTGGATGTTTTACAATGTCAATATAATAATTTGTATTTAGGATATTTCGTACTAAAGGGTTATTTATACGAAGTTAGTTTGTAGCCATGATTGATTAAAAATATGTTCGTAATAGCGGTTTGTAAATTATCATGTAATCAATGAAGTAAATATTTTAATTTCCAACAAAGCATCAATGTTTTGTTTTTAAGTTTATTTTTATATTGTTGCATTAAGAGGACTAAATTCCGTCTTGCCAATAGTTTTAGTAAAGAATCTAGTAATATAATTTAAAACATACTAATTATTGCTTTATTTTGTTTCATATGCTGCACGAGAATCAGTGACCATCAGCTGAGGCGATGACTCGGCAACACAAGTCTCAGCACAAGCAGACCCAGTTACCGCAGCGAGCCACCCAGTACACACGACCCTGCAAGGTCACACAGCCAAGCTGCTGACGCTGTCTGCCATTCAACTACTGCTGATTCTACGATGCTCGGGTGACACTACTGCTACACCACTGATTACATTGAACTATCAAATCCAACCTCTACTTTCTTGCTCATTAAATTAATTATTGCTCTGTACTCACAAGTTCCTTTTAATAGACATGGGGACCATGTCTAGCCAGGCGGGGGGATGTGACGATAATCACCATTTTTCCAAAATTATTTACCTAAATTTATTGGTTTATTAGAGATTGAGACCTGTTATAGGAGTTTCACAACTCCCATACCAGTCTTGTGTAATTGGCACATAGAGTCCGGTATTTGATGATACTCAACAGTTATTCTGCTGATTCTGGTTGCTAGCTCTTTCGACAGGGCCTAGTTACCAGGTCAGAGAACACAGTGTTGCCCCCGACTTCCTTGGGGGGCACAACGACCATCTGTTTTGAGGTAAGACGGAGTATTTAATAATTTAAATCAAAATTATTTTGACTGTCCAGATTAACGATTTCCATATCATTGATTTATTGATAAATAATTATTTACAACTTTTAATATTCTGATCAATTGTATAGACATTTTCCAATGCTTTATTTTTATTTTGTTGAGCGATTCAAATCCTTCTCTTATAATTAGAATCCAGAGCACTT
The DNA here is from genome assembly GCA_035578135.1 of Flexamia atlantica. NCBI lineage: Eukaryota > Metazoa > Arthropoda > Insecta > Hemiptera > Cicadellidae > Flexamia > Flexamia atlantica. The sequence continues at coordinate 17,003,903 of JAQJVK010000013.1, read as the reverse complement.
ACATGTTAACACTATTTTCTATATTGAATAAAGGAACTTGTGAAAATCAAGCTGATAGCTTAACCCGATCCTCTGTTCAATTAAATAATAAAATATCTTGACTTAATAATGCTTTACTATTGATTATGTTTTATACCTCTCACAGTGAGTACCCCCATTTACTTCGAGATCCCAATTACGGTAGGGAATAGTCAGACCGTAACAGTGGCATGAGCCTTAAATCTTCACCCGTTTTCCTTTTCCAAGTGTAATTCAACAAGTATTCTAAACAGACATCTCGTGTAACAAATTTCAATTAAAAAAGTAAGCAGAATTATATATGATATTTTATGTTTTGAGCAGTTATTTTATTTAATACTGAAAATTGTTTTCGTGTTTCTTATACTTTTCTTATTCCAAACTATGATAAGAAGAATTTAAAGCAAATTTCTGAAGAGTACAAATACTCTACGCTAAAAATTCATCGTTTCAGGAAAAGGTAAAAGAGAAATTGAATCTGGGGAAATACGAGATGTCAGACATGTACATGACTAGTTATATTTAGCCGGTTCTGCGGGTGGAGGGATGTGGAGGGATAACCCCCCCCCCCGGTTGGGGGGCAGCCCCCCCCGATGGGCAGCCCCCCCGCCCCCGGGGGGCTAATTAGCATAATGACTAATCTGCATAAATTTGCATAAATCTGCATACATTTGCATAAATTAGCATAAACCTGCATATATTTGCATAATTAACGAGTAATTAAACCACTTCCGGTTTGCCCCCCGGGGGCACTTCCAATTTCTACTTCCGGTTTTACTTCCGGTTTGTAGAAATAGTACTGTGATTTGGATGCGGAGCGGCTGCGGAGTGGCTATTTGAATAAAATTAATTTTCTGAGGAGGGATGAAATAGTAGTGTGATTTTGATGCGGAGCGGCTATTTGAATAAAATTAATTTTCTGAGGAGGGATGAAATAGTAGTGTGATTTGGATGCGGAGCGGCCACATACACACACAATAAAATTAATTCTCTGAGGAGGGATGAAATATTAGTGTGATTTGGATGCGGTGCGGGCGGTGCGGGCGGCGCGGGTGAAGCCTCTTCTCCCTCCACCTGAGGAGGGATGAAATAGTTTGTAACGCCTGCATTTTGTGGGCGCGGCAGACAGTCGTGCTCGCCGCTGCACCCGGCACGGACTCTCCCCACTCTGGAGGGGAAGTAGGGGAGGCTGGTCAGTCGGTGACCGCCGAGGCCCCAGCCGCTCCGGCAGTCGATCTGTCAGCGCTGTGGTGGAAACAGCGCAGCTCCCGGGGCAGGCAAAAATAGTCGAAATATTACGAAGGGGTGTGAGTTAACCCTAAACAACGACAATATACCGCGTTGAAGTGGGGTGATCTGTCGAGGTATGAATTTTATTTTTACTCATTTTAGTCCGATATTTTGACAGTTGATATATTATTAGTTGCGTCTAAGTAAGACTAGTCGGCATTTAAGTTAGTTAACGATCACGCCCCATATTTTGTTAATTTACGTGGGTGTAAAACCAAAATACCAAAGAAAAAAGATTTAGGCTACAGTGGGTGGAAAACCAACGGGTAAAATAGAACTAAAATCGATTGAGGTGATATTACGACCCCTGGAAATAAACCCCGCTCAAATACTGAGTGTCCAGGCAAAATTATATTTTTACTGTGGCTTGCTGATATATTTAATATTGAAACGAATCACCTCCACGTAAAGTACGCCACAGTAAATGGCGCCCGTGAACAGGGACACGTAGCGTGTCATTTTACGTTTTATTCACACGAAACACGATTAAAAAAAAATAGTTGTGACTGAAAAACTACCTTGAAATTGTGTAAATTGAATGCTCGCATAATTAGGTAGTTTACTGGTGATAAACCTAGACCGAGCGGTTGATAAAAATCGCATTGTTGTCGAGGCCTTTGTTATCACCTTCCGGGATTTTCCTCGAATATATGCCTAAATACCAAAGTACTGGCATCGTTGTGTTTTGCTCTATTTAGCCGAGAATAGCAACAAACTATTTTGCTTTCAAGTTTGATTGTCAATCATTGGATTAGGTTCTTCGTTTATTTGATTTATTTGATAAATTCGACTGTACTCGGTGTTTGTATCTATGATGGATATTTTAAAACTATTTTTCAGGATCTGGTATCGGCTTTTGGGATTTTTCTATATTGTCGACCCTGATGAGTCGAAGGGCCGTAAAGGTGAAGCTAAAAAGACTGACGTCGTACAGCAAGTGGTGACGACAACCACTCAGGGAACAAACGTAACCACGACTCTTTATAGCCAGGCGGTGTGTCCAACAGCCGCGGCGGGTGTTACAACCAGCGCCTCGATAGTTAGCACGGCCCCGCCGACTTTGAGCGTGCCGACCACGACTACCGCGTTGAAAGGGGAGAGAACACCCCTTACCGACCCGAGAGTAGGTTGGATTTACGACTTGAGTAAGAGCGATTTAAAAACAGAAATGACTAAGTACGGACTTAGAATCTCAGGGACTTCCCACGAGCTTAGGCAGAGATTCGTTGATTTTTGGCGCAATTTTGATAACTCGGCATACCACCTCGTGACCTCGGCGCCTACGGCCACACTTAGCGTCGCAGCGCGTCCGAATACCCTACCCTTGACAGGGCCCGATTTGTTTAGCGTTACCCCTCAGAAGCAGGTACAAGATAAAGTCTTTGCTAGTTCAGGAGACGAGTTGGCGAGTTATCGGGAGATTTTAGGACTTTCCCCAGAAGCGGATTCCGCGACAGTCAGACGTAAGCTCTCCGAGCTAGTACGCGGAAACGTCAGCGGGGTGCCTAACCCGGACAGCAGAGGACTTGATTATGATTTTTTGAGACGCGGCGAAACCCCCGATAACACGAGGGTGACTTATTCGCAGCTGAACTTAGGCGCGCGTCCTGTCATTGCGTTTCAGCCGAGTGAACCACGTGAGATGTTGTACACTTCTAGTCAAGCCGTTGATAAAACAGCTTACAAATACGGTGACGTAGCCTGACTCTGCAATATAGTTCGCAAATGGAACCTGCGGTTTGACGGTCGCAAAGATCCTGTCTCGTTTTTAGAAAGACTTGAGGAGCTCATCGGAGCTTACTCAGTGCGATTTGATGATATATTGAAGGCGTTACCGGAATTATTACAAAGTTCAGCTTTGCTATGGTACCGAAACAACAGAGAATCATGGCACTCGTTTGCTGAGTTTAAGCGAGCGTTTGAAAAACAGTTTTTCCCGCCCGCCTATTATCGCAATATTGATGAGGAAATACGGAAAAGGACCCAGGGAGAATTCGAGCAATTCCGCGACTTTGTGACCGCTGTGACCACTCTGATGAGAAGGAGTGGCAATTTTTCCGAACAATCAAAATTAGATCTTCTTTACACAAACATGAGGCCCGAATATAAGATCATGGTACGACGGAGCTATTTTACCTCACTGTCGGAATTAATAGACCGGGCTGAAGGCTATGAGTCATACCTACGCGAACGAAAGAGTTTTAGACCGCCTCCACCGCCCGGTACGGCTTTGGTGCATGAAACAGCCTATTTTCATAAAAAGAAATACGATAGCCGGTACGATAATGCCGCGGTTGAACAACCACAGACGCGGGAACCCGAACGTAGGCCTGAGCGCCGCTCAACGCGCAGTCTAGGGACTCAAGTGGGTGAAGCACCGCTTGAAACCCGCGCTCGTCGAGATACCCCGGCCAATAACACCTCGGGTGTCGAAACTGAGGCGCGCGCTGATAGGGGTTCCTCGCCCCGTGGGGGTCGCAATAATGTCGGCTCGAGACCGAGGGAGCGGCAAGCAGGCTTCCACTGTTGGAACTGCGATAAACGAGGACATCTGTTCCGCGATTGTAGGCGACCTAAGGTGTTACGCTGCTATCACTGTAAGCGAGAAGGAGTCGCAACGACGAGATGCGATTGCCGCGCGGAAAACGAGAATCCGGCTCGACATACGAGAGGCCTGTCGAGTCTGGAGCAAAGGCAAGGGCCTCCGACCGATGGAATGAATGGCTCCTAAACATAAATAAATGCGTTGGGGGCGTAGGGGAAGATACTCAAGTTCGAGATATACGACCACACGTGCGAGTTGAGATTGAGGGCAAAACTTTTAGAGCGCTATTAGACACAGGTAGCGTTTTAGATTTATTGAGTGACAAAGTAGTTTCGCACATCGAATCCTTGGGCGTGGAAACCGAGGATAAGGCATTGGTGTTGAGATTAGCTGACGGCTCCGAGTGCTCCTCGAGTAAGGTATACTACGTTACCGGAAATATCGGCAATCCCAGCACCCCATATCATTGGAAGGCCCTGTACCTTCCTACGCTCACTTCGGACTTAATCTTTGGTGTCGAAACCATTAAGAAATTGGACCTGATGCGCGTTAGTTCAGACGTTTCTAGTCCACCGTTCGAGGGTGGAAACCTTAGTAACCCGGTAAATGCGCTGACGGCCCTTTCGGAGGACCAAACTCGAAAGTTGAAAGAATTTTTGGAAATTGAACTACCCCAATTCAACGATGTCCCTGGTAAGACCCACCTTATCGAGCACGAAATACGCCTCAAGGAGGACGCAGTGCCTGTTAAACAACGCTACTATCCGCGAAATCCGGCGATGCAGGCCATAATAAACCACGAAGTTGAAGGGATGTTAAAGGATGGTGTCATTGAACCTTCCTCTTCGAGATGGTCGTCCCCAATAGTAATGACTAAAAAGCCTAACTGTACTTATCGTTTCTGTATCGACATGAGGAAGGTAAACGAATCTAGCCACGTGGATAGCTACCCCCTCCCGCAAATCGGGGCCATTCTTGACAAGTTAAGAGCCACCAAGTTTATAAGCACGATCGACCTCTACCGTGGTTATTGGCAAGTCCCCTTAAAGGCGGAATCGAGGCCTATCACGGCATTCACAGTACCTGGGATGGGACTTTACCAATTTAGGGTCATGCCCTTCGGCCTCCATAGTGCTGGTTCGACCTTCCAGAGGCTACTCGACCGCGTGATAGGTCCAGACCTCGAACCACACGCATTCGCATACTTAGACGATATAATTCTCGTGTCAAAATCGTTCGAAGATCATTTGAAGCTCTTATGCACAGTTTTTACGCGATTGCGTGACGCGGGACTTCGCATTAACCCAGATAAATGTGATTTCTGTAAAACCCGGCTTAAGTACCTTGGTCATATGATTAGCAGTGACGGTGTGGGAACCGATCCTGACAAAGTGAAGGCGATACGTGACTTTCCAACCCCGCATAACGTTAAGACGTATTACCACCCTCTTATATAACCTACGATATTCTAAGTTAATTGACAGAAATAAATACTAACTGATGTTGACAGATACAAGTTTAATGATCTTTTTAAATCTAGCCCAATTACAAATCTTTGATAATTCGAATTCTTCTATTTTGTGAGTTAATTCCCAGAAATAAATTAATTGCCCGATTCTTTCCCTGCTAGGTAGTCGATAATTGTTTGAGACTCTGGGTCGTAGTTCTTTGCCCTCGGTTCACTTGATATGTTCTTATTCCCAGACGGTATACTTCATTTATTCAGATGTAAATTTTTAAACAAAATCAAAGTTACGAATATATATATTACAAAAAACGGGAGTCGGAATTATTCCCCCTTTTAAACGTGCTTAAGATATACTTTGTTTTTAATTTGTTAGTCCAATAGGTCCATCGGCACCTCGCTCATTCACAAGTCCCATCTCCTCGTGTCGATAAAGAATTTCCTGAAACGATATTAGTGGATTTGGGTTACCGTAGTTTTGGCATCCTCCCAGATCGTCCTTCGTTTCAATTGGTGGTCTGATTGGGTTTTCCGCTAAACTTTATCTTCTTTTCTTTTTTTAATTTTGTCGAGTAAATTTAGTTACGTCTTCACTTCTAAACTGTTGACTCGAAAGTAAATATTGTTCCGTAGCAACCATTTATTTGCAGCTGGATTCACTGTCACTTGCACTTATTGATTAATTTCTGGGCACAGGTTTTTTGGGCATCACAGATTTATATTATATCATATAACGATCATATTGAGTATTCTTAAGCAATTTCGCGATAACTAGTATTCCGATTGCTCCCCAACATAATAATACTAAATTTGAAATTAAATTTACTTTCTAAACATATATGTATCGCGAATACCAAATATGACATCTCGCATATCGCTTACTTGCTAACAGAGGCCTAATAATTGTTTAGTAAATAATACTATCGAGAAATATGACTAAAATTTAGACTAACGGTTGATATATTCCCACTTCATTATAACGCCCGCTGTTTAGTATGATTTTGGGTTCATATATTATATCTATATCCAATTGTTCCTTCCCTATGTCCTTGCCTTCTTTTAATTGCATTTCCCAATTTGTCAACAGCTGTTCCTGATGTCTTGAGACTACGATCTGTCACATCGATTTGTATCTTGACAACAAATAACATAACCATAGTTTTGGGGGTGTGGTCAGATGTACGGTTACAATAGCCCTCTCTAATTTCAAGGAATATGAAATATGGATTGAAATTACGAAAGTCGAAAAGCATAGTATTGTAACGTTTTCGGGTTTTTTGCATACACATATTGAATATATTAAAGACAAGTATTATTCATATAACAAATTATAACATAAACAAACTTAACATCAACATGAAAGGACAAGTTAAAATACATGAGGCATTGCATGAATCAAATTATATCTCGGACCTTATGGTCTGGCAGTGGATTATTGAAGAAACATATAAATTGATAACTAATTGAAATTAAGGTTTGTAACATGTTTTGACATTAATTAACAGTATTAAACATTTAATTGGATTAAACACGAAGATATTAATCATAGTTCGTGGTGCTGCGAACACAAATTAAGTCCCCACCTTTAGTCACATTGAGTTTACCAGTTCGGTCTTATCACTCATATTAGAATGTTCACATCACCGATATTAGCACTATATGGTGACTCGCATTCGCGTTATAGTTCATACAAGGCCACACTACAAAGTGTGGCCTTGGTTCATACGTGGTTTTATACATTTTAAGAGCACTTATGTGGTACGGTCCCCGCTTACTTGTCCCGTCTGTGTTGGATACGGAGTACACTGTCTTCCCTAATTTCTCGCAAATAATGTAAGGTCCTGTATATAATTCAAATAATTTAGCAGTTGTACCGTCGATTAGTTTGGATGGCATTTTCTGGGCGACTAATACCAAATCCCCTACGTTGAACTCGGTTGGTTTATGCATCTTGTTAAGCTTTTCGGCGTTTTTCCTCTGTCGCGTACTCATTCGCTGTCGTGCTTGTTCCAACCTAAGGGCTAATGGTCGGTCTTCTTGAGGAAGTAACTCCAGAAATTCTTCCCAAAACCTCGTATTTTTGGTCCCGAGTTGTAGCTCGTTGGGAGTGCAACCTGTGGTGGTGTTGTAGATTTCGTTTAGACACCGGTTGATGTGTGGTATGCAGTTGAACCAGTTCTTTTGGTCGTTGTGACACATGGTTCGAAGCGCCCGCTTCACGTTTTGGATGTACCTTTCGGTTAAGTTCGCTTGAGGATACCTTACAGGATTAAATATGGGTGTTATGTTATTGTCAGATAGTTTGCGTAGATAACGCGCGCTCCTGAATGACGTTCCATTGTCGGATTGGATGAATCTAGGTTTTCCAAATTCTGGTATGTATCGGTTGAAAATCTTATCGATCACCGTGGTAGTATTCGCCCTCTTAGCCGGGTATAGCTGGATGAATTTTGTGAAGATGTCAATTACGACAAAAATATATTTATCCCCGAAGCTGCTTGTAGGTAAAGGGCCAATCCAATCACATGCTATTTGTACGTTCTTATCCGTGCAAGTTATTCCTTTGGCTAATCCGTGGTTTGGATGAGTGTTGGGTTTACATTTTTGGCAAGAGTCGCAACAAGCTATTATTTTACGAATTATTCTGCCCATGTTCTTAAATACAAAGTGCTCTTGGAGCAGTTTCAAACATTTGTCCGCCCCGCAATGGATGTAGTGGAAGTGACAGGCTAGGATTAGGTTTTCAATCATGGTTTTAGGGACAAGGATTTTCCATCCTAGACCGGTTTTCTTATACAATACATTTTGATATATTAAGAATTGATTGAAATTCGGGTTATCTTCTGGGGTAGGTTGATTTTCACGTATTTTGGTTATGATTTCGTTTAAGTTGGGGTCATTTAGTTGTAGTTGTTTTATGTTTTGTAACTGTTGACTAAGATACGGTTCGATTTCTGTTTCAAGGAAGTTGATTACTATGGATGGTTGAGTTGGGTTTGAGATTTCCCCGTCTGATTATTTGATTCGACTCAAAGTGTCAGCCACTATATTATCTTTGCCGGGGCAATGATCGATAGTAAAATCGTACTCCTGTAGTGCTAATGCCCATCTGGTTAACCGCGGACTTAGTAATCGACAAGTTTTCATAAAAGTTAAAGCTTTGTGATCGGTAACGATATGTATGCGTCGACCTATCAATAGTGATCTGGCCTTTTGTAAACAATACACAATCGCTAAACATTCTAGCTCGGAAGTATAGTAATTTAACTCTGGTCCCTTTAAAGTACGGGAAATGAACATGATTGCTGCTTTCTGCTGGTCGTCTAATATCTGATATATGTGCCCGCCTATGCTGTGGCCACTCGCATCGCACTGAAGGTAAAAATCCTTTGAGAAGTCCGGATAGTTCAAAAAATGAGTATCCAAAAACAATGATTTTATTTTTAGAAAGTGTTGTCGTTCGATCTCCGTCCAACGAAAGGTGGTTTTCTTAGAAGTTAGGTAGAGTAGTGGTTGCACATGCTCTGCAAATTTGTCCACGAATCTGTTATAATAGTTGATCATCCCTAAAAACCCTTTTAGTTGTTTACGATTTTTTGGTTCAGGGAAATTATTTATTACTTCAATTTTGGAGTTGTCTGGTTTAATCCCGTTCCTAGTGATAATAAAACCCAAATATTTTACCTTCTCTTGGCATAGTGCCGATTTTGGTAGCTTAATTGTCATATTAGCATCTTTAAGTTTAGCGAATAAGAGTTCTAGATGTTTGAGGTGTGATTCGAAACTGTCTGACGTAACGCAAGCGTCGTCCACATAAAACATACAGAATTCGTCAAGATCATTCCCGATAGTGGCGTCTAAAGCTCGTACCAGTGCTGCTTGAGATATAGATAGTCCAAAAGGTACCCGCACGAACTGATAAGTTTTTCCGTTATGTTGGAAAGCTGTATATTTCCGGGATTCGGGTTCGAGTTCTACTTGCCAATAAGAAGCTGTAAGGTCGAATGTGCTTATGAAACGGGTGTTTTTGCATTTAGTGAGTAACTCATTGATTCCTAAGTTGCAATCATAGTCGTTAACTATCCGCTCATTTATAGCTCGGGCATCTAAACATAAACGAATTTCTCCCGTCTTCTTTGGGACTACTAGCATAGAATTAATGAACGTGCTATCGCTTCTTTCTATAATGTTTTTGCTCAGCATGTCATTGATTTCTTTGTTTACCGCTTCTCGATGACACACAGGGATAGGATACGTAAAACTCTTGAACGGTTCATGATTTTTCAATTTGATTTTATATTGGAATTTATTGCATAGTCCGGGTTCGTTAGAAAAAACGGAATCATATTTTAATAACAACGCCCGTAATTTTTCCTTTTCTTCCTCACTTAAAATCGTGATTTCAGCTAACTTGTTATTTACTATCTCCCTGTTATCGGTTAATTTGTTATTTACCATTTCTTGGGCTATCGGCCGTGAATATACTGAACTTTCGTCTCCTTGTGATATTACCTGACATTTTATTCCTTTTTTATTTACGTTTATATGGTTGTTTATTGTTTCCTGAGTACTTTCTCCGGTTTTTTCCTGGTTAGTATTTAATGGAATTACCTCGTTGTTGATCGTTAAAGTATTATCCTTAAAGTTTAATACAACTCCTAATGATTCCAACGTTTCTTGTCCTATGATGACCTCACGAACTAATGATGGGATAATTAAGTACTGTGCGTCGAAGCTATGGTTGTTAATTTCAGTATGTATTAATATTATTTTTCTTGTTCTCTTGGACTTTTGTCCAGTAGCAGTGGTAATATTGAGGTTAGTTACTGGAAAGGTTTCATGTTTGCCTATGACCTGTTGGTTTTGCTCATACCATTGTTCTTGCAAGCAATTGATGTTACAGCCGGTATCAATAAGAGCTTTAATTTTGGTTTGGTTTAATTTGATGTCTATTTCGGGACAATCGATACTTTTAATTACGGGTGGTTCAACTCCGTCCTCCTCGAGTAGCCATTTGTTATCGCAATATATATTGGATACGACATTATTTAGGTTAAGGTTTGATTTGATTGGGGATTCATTTGGATTATGGGTATTGACATGTCCGATATGTTTAACTCGCGTCAAAGTTTCATAATTTTGATCTGTTTTAGTCTTGAATGCGTGCAATACCCGAGAAACTTCGACGCTATTTAGTTTCCCGAACCTGCGGCAGTCGCTTTGTTTTGGTTAGGGTTATTCTCAGTTACGAAGGTCGATCTCGGTTCATAACCGCTTCGGTTGTGGAAATTGGGCCTGTCGTTGGTTCTAAAGTTACTTCTTTGATTAAAGGGTCGCTCGTTAGAGTAGTTTCGCTGTGTGTCGTTGGCTACGTGTCGATCGCGATTGGGATTCGGGTACCTTGGTTCATGGTTAATATTCCGGAAATTCCTATCATTCTCGTGTCCGTAGTTAGACTGTCCCGATTGTCGGTTTTCATACGGGTGACTTTTGATCCGATGGTTCTGTTCCTCTAAATCTTCTCTACCTAATAGCTGTTCAAATTGCCTTATCGTGGTAATGTTTTGGACTCGACGTGCATCCCTAACTCGCTCCTCGAATTGTTCGCTCAGCAACATCACGATCTCTGCTTCTTCGAGTGTAGGTGTCATATTCCGCAATATGATCGCTCTTTCAATGAAATATTCCGATCTACTAAGTTTTCCTCCAGTTCGGTATCGCTCTATTTCGATTCTTCTCTTTATACCGCGTTGAATATCTAGATTCCAGTATTTTTCGAGAAACACGATTTCAAATTCACTCAAATCCTTAACGTCCTGTTTTACTATTCGCCACCATTTAATCGCACTTTCTTCTAGACACGTTTCTAGCACGTCCTCAAGTTAGGTATGTGTGAACTTAGCCCTCTCCGCCCCAGATAGCACAGAAAGTGATCTGAGAGTTTACAACAAATTTTCAACAGCAAATTAAAACATTTGCTGCAAGTATTCATAGCGAACATGAAAGTGTTTTCTAAATATTATGCATATATCAAAGTCACCCCTCAACACACTTTCTGAATATGTACAGTGAATGTTAAAAAGATGTATGCAACGAAGATTTCCAGGATGTGGCCCAATTATTACTTGTAGAAACTGTGTGACAAATGTTTGTGAAAAAGGTGCAATGTATGGTTGCATAATGTGTACATTGAATGTGTACATTGAGTGTGGTATAATAATTTGAAGATAATATATGATAAATGTTTGTTAAAAGCACACAAATAATGTTTTCAGAATGTATGCATTGAAAATTTTAGCATATATGCAATGATAATTTAAAGTAAGTGTGATAGATATTTGTGGAAGGAGCACAATGAATGTTTGCAGAATCGATGCATTGATTACTTAAAGGAAGTTTGCAATAATATTTGTAGAATATTTGTAATGAATGGTTACAGGATGTGTGTATGAATAGTTTTTGCATGTGTGAGAAATATTTGAAGATAATTTATGATAAATATTTGTTAAAAGTGCATAAAGAATGTTTTCAGAATGTATGCATTGAATATTTTAGCATATATGCAATAATGATTTAAAGTAAAAGAGTGATAGATATTTGTGGAAGGAGCACAATGAATGTTTGCAGAATTGGTGCATTGATTACTTAAAGAAAGTTTGCAATAACATTTGTAAAATATTTGTAATGAATTGTTGCAGGATGTGTGCATGAATAGTTTTTGCATGCGTTTGAGAAATATTTGTAAAATAATTACAACGGATTTTTCATCATGATAATATAGGGAATATTTGAAGTGTTGTTGTAATACAAACCAACAGAATATTTGAAATCAATGTTTTTAGACATTGTGCCACAAATAATATGTATGTAGCGTTCAAAAACTGACTCCGTACAGGTTCTTGTCTGAATCATACAGACAAAAACCAAATATATAGGTATATATTTTAACAAGAATCAACAGGTCCTACAAACATTACTCATTGCACAGTGCCTGTAAATATTACTTACACATATTCAGCTGATTTTTACATTCTAGAAATATTTTGTGTAGACATAATGCAAATAAAAAATAACTAAGCTTAAGCACTTTCAATCAATAATTCGCTTTAATATACCAATACTATTTTAAAGATATAACTTTTTTAAATATTATGTTATTTTTCTCTCTTAATTTATTTTAAAAATCACAATATTGATTTTCAACAGCAAATAAATTGGCACAAAATAGATCAATACCCGTAATACATGTAGTCTATAATTAATCCAAGATAAGATTAATGGCACTGCCGCACTTTTATATCAGATCAATTTTTTACATATGTAGAAATTATTTTATATTAAAAGAAAAGTTTTTTCGGTGAATCAAGAGATCAATATGACATTTCAAGTGGAACAAGAGTAAAGGTATTGAAAAAATAGATAATGAAAATATACATTTAAACAGTTGATTAAAAGTTACATTCCATAAAATGCCCCTGGTTTAGATACAGTAAAAGAAGAAAAAAGCTTTAAGTGATACTACTATTTCCCTTGTGATTTAAAATTTAATAAAAATCTTAGTTTCAAAAGGCAATAGATACAATGTGATCAAATGTACTGGTATTAATAATTTTAATGGATAAATGCATATAAGTATTTTATTAAATTTTAATTTCTTTGTAAAAAAAAGGAAAGTTAGTGAACTTTTTAGATAAGTGGTAAAATAATTGGAACACATTTTCTTTTAGACAATATTTTATCTTATTACATCTTATTACATCATCTTATTACATCTTTATCTTTTGACATCTTTTTATACATTAACTCAATAAAATTCAATCCCCGTCATTTCCATTCAGGCCCCTCTGCTTGCTTCTCTGAAACAAAAACCAGACCTATTTAATAGCCTGTTGAGTTTAAAATACCCCTGTTGCAGCAGACCTGCATACTCAGCAGGTTTCAAAGCATTATTCCACATGTGCAAAAACATAGCAAGATGACATGTTTTTGTAATCTCTGTAAGAATAACATGGGGAATGAGTATACAGGTTTGCTGATACAGGTATGTTAAAAGTGGTTGGTTTTAAATAGATATTTAGCAGATCTTAAGTAGAAGATGCCATATACCAAGTTTTATCAAGATATGTCAGGAAATAGGCGAAATATATTTTACTTATTTCCCATAAGATTAACATCGAGACAACGTACTGTGTTTACCACTTACAATATCTCGGTAACCAATGGGCACAGAGCAATGATTCAAATACTAAATTGTTCGTTTTTTCGATCTGAATTTAATGGTAATGACTAAAGTTGGATTATTTTTATTTTTCTAAGTGAAAACCCTAAAAACCCCATTTTTGGAGGGTTTATCCCCTTTTACCCCCCCCCCCCCTTCTAAGGGTCCGATCAAGCTGGTTTTCGAACTCATCCAAACAATTACTACTTTACACACCTAAGCCAAATCTCATTCCGATCGGACCATTTTTGCAAGCCCGCTATCAAGGATTACACACCCACGCACACATACATATATACATACACAAATTTGTACGAATGGTGTTTTTGGTATCTGGGGACACCGAAACAAAAAGTTACGATGATCCCGCGCTTAGGTCTTACCATGAGACCTACGGTAATAGCTTCTTCCCTATTGGGGAAATTCGCTAAAAAGGAAAACAAGTTTCCTAAGAGTTTTCTTAAGATGATGACACATTACAGCTCTCCTGGAAAAAAACCTTGTCAGCCTCTATATTTGTAAAATTTAACGTTAACTATCTAAGCAAAAGTAGAGGTTTTCGAGGTTTGAGATTTTACTGCAAAGAAGCCAGTAGACCTAGAAAAAAACAAGTTACATCAAATTTGTATAAATTTAATTCTGCGTTTAATCATGTCAGTTAAAATGATTAGTTTGATTTCAACTTGGTTTTTCAACGGGTTGAGTGAAAAAAGGTAATGCTTTTGGTGTTTCTCAGACCTTAGGTAAATTTAGAAAATATTTTAATAATAATAGAAAAGCTTTTCGATGAATTGAGGCTTTACTGTATTAAGGGGGTTTCAAAGGGGTGAAAATCCGTTTTTTTCTATTTTTCACAACAATAATTTCACACCACCATTAATTACACTATTTTACCTCTAACCGTCAAAGAGCTTAAAGATAATACGTATTTAGAATCATTAAATTAAATTAAGCAGTCGCAAATCCCATGGTATTCTTCTATGCTATTTCAAAATTAAGCAACAAATCAATTGCATGGTTCTTCACAAATTGCAAATAGTGAATAACTGAAGCAATATGAAGGCGCAATAGCATGTGAAATCTCTAACTGCAGCCGTATCAGTTGCAGGGAATTTCTTCCGCCATAACCGGTTTTTGAAAGTACGGCCTTGTCAGTGTCGAGTCATCCTTGCTGAGTTATTCCCTTGTCTGTGGTGATATTGCCCCCCCCCACCCCCCTGTAAAAGGGGATAAGCGGAAGTGGAAAAGCCTCGTCCATCAGACAAGGAGCACCCCCACTAAATGTCCGGTACCCAAAGTTAGAGGGATTTCGAAGGTTCATCCTCAAGCCCGGCAGACCAGAGGCCAGAATAGGGTCCCCACCCGGGCGAATATCCCCAGCACATGAGGAAGGTCCTCTACTCCTCCCAAGGGCTCAGATGATACTGGGTGTCTAAGGTCAACCGAGACTTAAGGCCCCTGAAAGCCAAGGAGGATCCAAGGTGCAAGGGACATTCGTCACATTGGACCGCCAAAAGACATACCAATAATAATGTGACGGCTTCATTTTGACCTGTGCACCAGTATTGACCAGTCAGAATTCCAACTAGAGGCTTTTTTAAGTGTATGTATAAAAAAACCTCAACCAACTTACTTTCGTTGAACCCGAGTTTTTGCCTGGTTCAAAAAAACCATATCCTGCTTTTCACAGCCACCTCTGTTGTTTCAGGGTAGACTTTCATTACAGCAGCTGCAACAAGAAATCAAAAAATATTAAGCAATTTCGCCAGACTAAAGCCTGAAACTGTAGGGATAAATTTGTGGCACCAAAAAAGATTTGCGAGATTTTTTATTGAATATAAAAAAGGAAGATCTTGAGGTCAAAAGGAGGACTTTTGGAGGACCAGCAGAACCTTTTTAATAATACCCTGGTGTACTTTGGTGAGCTTAACAGCTGTACATGGGCTTGGTACAAAAAGTGTGTATTTAGAGAATTAACTATGGTGGGTGAACTATTCACAGTGCCCGCACGGCAAAACTTAAGCTGGAGCCACGGTAGAAGTTGATTTACATGACTACCCGAAAAATGATGGAAGCATTCGTTCAGGGCCGGCCCCAGGCAGGAACAGGCGGGGCAGCTGCCCAGGGCCCCGCGCTTTTGGGGGCCCCGCGCTTTCAAGAACCCCGCACAAAAAATCTTCACAATCCAATTAAAATTATGGATGGTATTTTATCTTTTTCAAAACGTGATTAAAAACGTTGATAACATGACAAGTGCAAATTCAGATATACGCATATAAATGGATTAGTAATAGTGGGTCCTTTCTTATGTTAGCACTTCGGTAGACGATGGGCTGTGGAAATCTCAGGAAACAACCTCAGTAGTCTGCTACGGCTGAGCGCTGAGCGGCGGGTGGTTTGCGCCTGTGTGCGATGTTGTCATTGTCTGTTTTAATTTGACTATCAGTAAGTCGGACGTGCACGCTGATTTGTTTTATCTTGACGACGTAATGTTTTTATACAAAAGCTACAATGAGTGTCCAGTATAATTGTAATTTTCTCTTATTAAAGTCTGTTAAGTATGATTTAATGGATCAGGTAGGTTGAGTCCTGGGTTGAGTCGGGGTCGGGGCCCCGCAACTCAGATTGGCCCAGGGCCCCGCAACGGCTAGGGCCGGCCCTGCATTCGTTAAACTTTTAGTAATTGAGGGGGCATTGTATATCTTAAAGGGAAGAAATGTTGAGACCACTCCCAAATTTACAATAAAATGATAAAATGGATGGAATTCCAAGCAGAATTAATCAAGAGAAATTATGCCACATTTTGACTTCTACCTTTATATGCTGTGAAAGATTTTTTAAACATATTGCAGTAATTAATATTTTCACAGCAACAAATAACATTATTTCGAACTTTAATACTAAAATTATTGTGTTTTTATTTTGACTTATATAATTAGAGCAGGGCTGGATTTACCACTAGGACAGGGCTTAGGGGGGTAAGGCGCCAGGGAACAATGTTAGCAAAGTAAAAAACTATGTTTATATAATATGAGCTAAGGAAATTCATCACATTTTTTACAGTTAATTAGTTTTCTCAATCTCTGTTCACCATTGTATATACGTTATACAAAGCATCATCATATAGACAGGGCGGTAAAAGCTATTAGGCCTAGAGATGCCTACAATTTTAATCTGGCAATGAATTTGAGTCTGATACAGTGAAAGGTGGTGCTCAGATCCTCAAAGTTATCAAATGTCTTGTCAGTTGTAAACAAAAAAGTTGCTTGGAAAAAAAGAAATAATTTAACCTAAAATATAAAACTACTCACACAGAACTCTCTCCACTCATTACAACATAAAACATCCACTTTTAGCGAATTTCCCCTATAGGGAAGAAGCTATTACCGTAGGTCTCATGGTAAGACTTAAGTGCGGGACCATCATAACTTTTCATTTTGGTGCCCCCAGATACCAAAAACACCATTCGTTCAAATTTGTAGATATATATATATCTATATATATATATATATCTATATATATATATATGTGTCTGTAAGCACGATAGCGCTCGCAAAAATGGTCCGATCGGAATGAAATTTGGCACAGGTGTGTAAAGTAGTAATTATTCGGATGAGTTCGAAAACCAGCCCGATCGGACCATTGGAAGGGGGGGTAAAGGGGGATAAACCCCCCCAAAAATGGGCTTTTTGGGGTTTTCACATAGAAAAATAAAAATGATCCAATTTTTGTTAGCACCATTGAATTCAGCTCGAAAAAACAAACAATTTAGTATTTTGAATCACTGCTCTATGTCCACTGGTTACCGAGATATTGAAAATGGTAAACACAGTACGTTGTCCCAATGTTAACCTTATGGGAAATAAGTAAAATTCTGTATCTCGGTTATTTCTCAACATATCTTGATAAAACTTGGTATATGGCTTCTTCTAGTTCAAATCTACTAAATATTGAATTAAAACCAACCAGTTTAAACATACCTGTAGCAGCAAACCTGCATACTCATTCCCCATGTTATTCTTATGGAGCTTACAAAAATACGTCAAATCTCGCTATGTTGGATTGAAATATGTTGTTTTGCATTTGAAATTCGCTTAGTATGCAGATCTGCTGCAACGGGGGTATTTTAAAATTAAATTTAATGAGATAGGCTAATTATAGAAATATCAAGCGGTTCTATTCAGAAAAGAGATGTTCATACAGATGCTTCATCAGCCAGCAGCAACAAAATAATACAGGAAAAAACTAATATAGGCATAATCTTTAAATATGGTATCCTCATTATTATATTCCAGTAAGGTGTTGCACTGTTCCTTTCCTTGCAAATTACATAACTACGGTATATCAAATTATCACCAAATTTCAAAATGAAAATTAATAAACTCTTCAAAGACTATGGTGAATCGTTGTGGTTGAGATGGCTTGAGAAGTCAACAGAAAAAAGGGTTTGCCGCAACTTAGTATGATTAATTTTCTCAATCCTATTAACTTACATGATTCAATTTTCGTTTAGATAGGTACGGTACCTATAATTAAGAGGAAAAATCTTAAGTTACTAGATAAGTTCTTTTTCATTTTGCATCATTGTACGAAAACAAACAAGACATTCCAAACAAGAAGATTGTACCCTAATTTGTAGGGGAGAGTGGGGCAGTTTCATATAGGGGCACTTTCATATAGGGGCACTTTCATATTAATTTCTCGCCTTACAGAAGAGCAGGAAACAATCATTCATACCACCTTTAGGTCTCGGCCTCATCATGTACTACTTCCTATAAAAGTTTCAATTCCCCAATGTTTTTCACATTTTAAATATGTAGAGAAATATTTAACATTTAGCCTACTGGAATCCAAGAGAAAAGTTTTTTTACAACTTTAAAGAAAAAGAGTAAAAGGTATAAATATGGTTAAATTCTTTAAATAATTTTGCTAGCCTATTATTAAAGCATTATTAGACAGCTCAATGTTTGGTCTACATGTACAGAAACTGTAGATATCCAATTCTAACTTATAAAAAAGTCACAAGGGGATTTATAACATAACTTCACCTGGGGCACTTTCATTCAGTAGCACTGCAGTTTTATACAGTATGCCTAATGGGGAAGTTTTCAACATTATTTGTCTTTACTATTTATCAAAACTGAATTATGTATCTTTGTAAAAATATAAAAATACTTGATTGAAGTGTCAGCCTACAGTAAAACCCAAAACATTATTTTTTTTTAATTTCTTTTGGGTGAAAAATGGTGAGAAATTAAAGGAAATTAACTAAAAGAGCTGACATAGATAAAATGTTGTCACAGGTAATGTTGTCAGGTCTAATTGTTATTGATAGTAAGATTATTTGCAAGAAATTGTACAAAAACTTCCTCAACTTAAATTGTGGAGCAAGACTTAGGTTCAATTTCACTGTTGACACTTTAACAAAACATAGTAAAAGCCTACTTTTAAGCCAAATTATTGTTAGTATTAAGTTTTTAAATGGCTTTAAATCAACAAAATAAGTTTTAATGCATTTTATTTATTTATTTATTTTATTATTATTATTATTTTATTTTCCCATTATATGAATCTACCCCAGAGAAGTATGAAACTGTCCCAATGGTATGAATTTGGGATAGTTTCATACTAAGTGCATTGTTTTGGGTAAAAAATATTTCGTTCATTTATATGTCATGATAATGGTTAGATGCTATGCAATATTAGAATCAAATTTCAGCAAATTCATTTGCAAATAAGGCAGCTAATATTACTTAAAGTTGAGCGATGCGATTTTGTATGAACCTTCCCCACTCTCCCCTAATGACTAATGTTGATGTCACAGTTAAAATGAAGAAATTTCTCTCACCTGGTCAGTGGTCGGTTGAGAAGCTTGGTACTAGCTGCAAAATAACTGCAAAGCCAAATGGTAAACTCGCGCGATGGCAAGCGTTCGGAACGACAGTCAGAGCACAAAAATAAGGAAATAACACCTCAGCTGGACCATACCCCAGAAGAAAACGAAGCAACGAACGTGGCAAAATGGCTTCCATCCCCCACTCCCACCCTCTCACCACTCACCACCACGCTGCGCTCGCCGGCTGCCGCGCGCCGCCACCACCGCGCCTTCCGGACCGGTTTTAACATCGCTTGCGATTTTAACTGCGACAAAAGAGTGATTTGATGACCCACGAATTCCAAATTAATTAATTTCTTATTTATCAAGTTTTAATTTTATACCTCAAATATTTCAAAGGTTATGTTCAATTATGTGGAACACATAAATCCAATCAACTATTTTATTATACTTTTGCCACTGATGATAAAATAAATCAATACTTTTGTTTAAAACTCGATCTTGTGTTTTAAAACATGTTGTAGACAATAACAAATGTTTATGAGACAAAAATTGCCTTTGATCTTTCCGACAGGGCTCGGGAAACGTGCAACCTGTTGTAAAACACGATTTTTCGGTTTTAAAACACGCTTGTTGTAAAACTTGTTTAATAATTTTTAAACACGATCATATTTTACGACCTTTCATAACTTACTGAACAATTAAAATACCTATTTAATTTCATTATTTAATTTTTGAAAATGTAACCCTTTAAATGTATTTTGTAAGAAAATTGAAAATTGGTTATTCGAGATAAATTGTACTCGGTCACTTAGAGAGGCATTACAACCTAGTCAAAATCAGCACTTGTCTACCTGATATCAGGAAGCGAACTGACCTTAAGTATAAACGATTTTTGGTAAACAAGTTTAACGTTTGAAGTAAATATTAAACATGTTGCACAAAAAAAGGTTATACAACACACATTTCCTTTTATCTTTCCGACACGGGTCGGGAAAGCCGCAACCTGTTGTAAAACACGATTTATAGTTGTAAAACAAGCTAGTTGTACAGCTTTGTTAAACATTTTTCATTACGTTCTTAAACATGTTCAAATCATGGGTCGTACAACACAAGTTTGCAAAACAAGTTGTAATAGGAGGTCCATGCGCAAATTGCGCATTTAAAGATTATCACGGTTTGTATGAAACTCACCTTCAGTACAATAAATGCCATGGCTTAAAACTCACCTTTATTAATCAAATTAACCTTGAAATTTAAAGATCTCACAAAATAAACAAAGGCCCAACTGAACAAAACACAAATTATTCATCGCCCAAGCACTATGTTTTTGAATTCGGTTGTCTTCTCGCACAACAGTATAAAATGGCGGAAGTACAGTTCTTGGGGGCCCATGCGCGAATTGCGCATTTTAATATTTTTCTGATTTTCAATTAGTCCTGTCTCTCAGCAGTTCTCTTGTTCTTGCCGAAGGTTTCGCATATTTTTCCTAATCTCGTCGACTCGTTTTTATATGTGCCTCCTTCTTCTTTTTGTTAGAGGGTTAAAATTTACAATATATTTGAAATCTGTCGACCGTGGATATTTACTATAAATAATTATTTACCTGCCTCAATTTGGCTACAATTACCAATAAAAGTAGCCCTAATTAATTTTCTAAGAACTGTATAAGTTAGTTTAAGTTTGGAAGGATTAATGGCATAATTCAGTGGTGTCATTAAATCAACGAATTAATGGCTTTCGATCTTCCCAAAACGGGAACCCCAAAGGGATATGAACATACGAAAACATCCGGTTCAAAATACCTTTTGTTTGAACCCTTCAAGCTTCAACATGTTCCTCACGAGGTCAATATTTGTTTTCAATGTGACTTGAGAAAACTTCATTTCAAGGTAATCAGCTGTTAAATTACAGCGTTAAATCACATTTAAAACCGTTAAACCTAATGCAAGTTGGTCAGCACTGGAGCGTTGAAAGCGCCCTCTAGAAATAAATCAAAGGCTTGGGGGTCGAAACCGTAAAAGAAATGCCCATTTTAATTGTCAGTCGCCGGTGCACTACACTATAAGCTTTAAAATGACACTTCAATCATCAAATTCGGTTAAGTAGGACAGCTGAAAAAGGGATCTAATAGAGAAAACCCTTATTGTATTAAGTACATATAGGATAGTGAAAATGCGGCTTGACACTCATCGTCGGGGTGCTCCTGATCATCAACGACTCTAAGCTAAATCGTCCTCTATTATATTTCGGTTACGGAAATAAAGTAATAGGATGTAGTGTTTTAAATGCTGACTTAAGGATTGTGATGCCCGTATAAATTGTATTAGGCTTACTACTATACTTCGTCGCGCTTCTTTATTCGGAGTTCGCCCGATGGATGTAACGAAATACGGAAGTATCGGGTGCCATGTACAAAATTGGCCCTCTCAACTATGACTTGCAAAAATCAATTATCATGGGAATAATACCTGGTGGACCAAGCCTCGCTCGGTGTTATTTCATGTTTACCAGTTCATCCAGTTTATAAAATATTTCAATGTCATAAAATTGATAAATAGAAAACTGTTTTTCATCATGCACTCTGAATACGAAAATTGCCCGTTACAGCTGAGATCTACGAAAACTCTCGATTTCCTTACGTCAAAACAAGATACGATCAGCTGCTTTTTCGGTACCTAAACATTTCATTCCCATACCCAAACAAAACATTTCCGTACCAAAACAAAATATTGCCGTACCCAAACAAACGAATTCCTTAATCTGACAGTTCAACCAGCTGACTTTATAAACTAAAATAGACAGTTCAGCCGTATTGTGTTTACTTATAGAAAAATGACTAAATTATGAAACGTTGGATCATTTTTTATAACTTTGGTCACTTATTTGCATCGTGATGAAAAGTACTGTTCACAACTCGTCACAAAAGTACCATTTCGGGGCTCGATAGTGTTTTACTTGCTCGGCTTACGCCTCGCAAGTAAAACACTATCTTGCCCCGAAATGGGCTACTTTCGTGACTAGTAGTGAAATATACTATCATTGCTCCATGAACTCTTCATCCCACTCACTGTATTTTTCCTTGATGGCTGTAGATTGCAAGCAGCAGTTATGATTACTTCATTTGTTTACACTTTCCTTCTTTATTTTCGTTGCTATCATGGCAACACATCATGCCAACGTTAAAATTTTAACATTATTTACTAAACTTTAATTTTATTACGTTATAAGATTTTCTTTGGCCAAGGAATCTGCTTAAAAGACGTTTTGAGTCATAAATAACTTATTTCCAGACTTTGAAGGAAATCATCGTGTAGCCGTTTTTGAGATAATTGTGTAGCCAACCAACCAACCGAGCAAGTACGCAAAATAACATTGCTCATATAAGAGTATAGGGTAAACAGGTTGTCATAAATTACTTACTTTGTTAAATGTTTCAATGTTGCTAGTTAAAAAACCGAGATTTTTAATATCTATGAACTTTTTATGTGAAGTTCAACTCTTTATCCTAAGAAAAAGAGATATTTGTAGATAAACGCTTTTAAATTTTGTCATTACATATGACAAATGAGCAGTCCTTCAGAGAACAGTTGAAAAACTAACCCCTCAGCAGTTTAGTTGAAAGTGGGAAAACTAACCCCTCTTGATGCCCAAATATGCAAGGGGACTTTGCAATCTCGTTAGGCAAAAATCCCTTCCGGTAGACACAAAGGGACTAGCGCGCCGCATCACGTGGCCTGAGCGAGTGCACTGAACCCGCGGTCGCCGCCGCCGGTCTCACCCTTCAGAAACAATCTAAGCCATTTTTTCCGATAATGGTTTACTGCATCGTAAATGATTTTTTAATATGTTGTTTTAAAATAAAAATAACTGTCCTAATAACCTATTATTCCAAGATAAAAAATAAAGTCATAAAATAAATATGTCAATGACCAACAAACATAAATATGTTATGGTCTTCTTTTCTATTGTCACTATTCATGACTAGTACTCGGGTTATCCAAATCACCAATCGGTCCTTTATAGTTGAGTATAGTATAATGATAATTGTTCTGATAAACTGGCACCATAATAGCCAAACATAAAATCACAAATATAATTAGCATAAGTATACTGTAATGTGAATTTTTTGCTCTTAGAATGACAAATAATGTTGACTACAGTAGTTAAACTAATAGGTCATTAGCATATTTATTTATTTTGTAGACTGGGGATATTTTCTTAAGTTTAAGTATGATTTCCTATTATTTTGAAACGACTAAACATAGATTTTGCCTGACATAGAAGAATCTTTCAAAAGAAAATTCAGACTTATGAAAAATGAATTAGAACGTAACTGTCAGGTTCTTTAATTACTAGGCTTAGTCAATACGTTGACTGACTTAGCTCACTCCTTCTCTTGTTCAATTTTTTCTGATTATCGTTCAATGCATTTAACTACAGTGCCAACCTTAGTGTTTAAATTCACTCAGATTTACTCTCGAATAATAATGAAAATATATCCTATACCTGAAGATAATAGTGACAGTGGGGTTTGATTTGGGAATAGTGGGATGACCTCAGTTACTATGCATTTGGTGGCCGCCAAGGGTAACAGAAATTCATTATAGAGTTATTGCCACTGTTACCCGTGGTCGGTTAATTCGTGCTACCTATTTCACCAATTTATGTATATTAGCCCTACTGTTGAAATCCCATATTCTAGTTTTACAAATTAAATCATAGGCCCAAAGCCACCAGGGCTCTTGCTTCTTACCTGCTATCGGTAAAACGATTCCGTCTTGACAATTTTCTGAAGGTGTAAAAGTAAATTGTAGTTTTAATTAGGCCCCTATTACGCTAAGGGGCTGGGCCACGTTGCTTATTGCTTCAATGTATTTGGTTTTATAGGGGCAGCTGTTCTCCTGGGTACGCCACTATATAGATCGTAGATAAAATCATATTTTTAGCTGTTTATCAAGATGCTCATAAGCTTATAGGCTTAAACAAACTAAAATTTTTCCTCATCATAAACAATAAAAATATTAATGAATTTATCATAAAAAATCCTCCAGTTCTATTACCGAGCAATGTACTTACCTTTAGACCTAAAGCACCAAAATACAAATAACCTGGATTATTCAAAATTTTCTCGTAAGTTGGTTTGTCTATAAGTAAATATATACAGAGTGAGTCAGACTACCCGTCCACCTATTGAACGGGCGAACGATTTAACATAAAAACGCCAAATAAAATTATTCTCCACTAATTTGCATAAATATGAAGAATTCTAAACATATTTTCATGAGGATTTATCTACAGGGGGTGTTAAAAATCAATGTCAAGAATCTGAATATCCGAATTTTTGTGAATTAATAGCAAAAGGTCTTCTTAAAAGGAACATTATGGTGAAAACAGAACTAAATTACCTCATTTCGTTTTAAAATAGCTGCCATTCTTATGAAAAGTTAAGATATTTACGAAAACCCCTGTATTTTCTAAACCATTAAATGTTTTTCAGTTTTGATTCAAAATCCTTAATCCTTGGTAACTCAGCTTAATTACCAACGATATGTCACATGTCAATGTTTTGATAATATCAAATTTTCGGGAATTTTTTTTTTAAATATTGGTAGCCCAGAAAATAAAAAAATTCAAATAGCAACATACGCCAAACCATTAAATATTTTTCAGTTCTGATTCAAAACCCTTAATCCTTGGTAACTCAGCTTAATTACCAACGATATGTCACATGTCAATGTTTTGATAATATCAAATTTTCGGGAATTTTCTTTGAAAATATTGGTAGCCAAGAAAATAAAAAAATTCAAATAGCAACATACGCCAAAAAGCATACCATTTTGAAGGCCTTCAAAAATCCTACGACTTGGTGAATTGGAAAGAAAATTAGGAGATTCAAACTCATGACCTTCATTTTTGGAACACCCTAAAGATAAATCACCATGAAAATATTTTTAGTGAATTCTCCAAAAGCAAATTAGTTTCTACGTTAAACCGTTCTCCCGTTACAAGAGGTGGATGGGTGGTCTGACTCATCCTGTATATTTTTAATTTTTGTTACAGAATTAAAACTCACTATCCATATAGTAATTAGCCCCTGAACTGTGCGATTAAAAGTAAGAGTAGAATTAAAAGCATCGAGAAAACTTATTTTCAAAGAATCTTAACTCGTCTTTAGGAGGATAGTCGTATTTTACATAGAACATTTGGAATAACACATGTAATCAGACAGCTTAAGCCGCGTTTATACTATACAATTTGTTTTATAAACTTGTGTTGTACAACCAATTATATTAATTGTTTTGAACTTGTTGAAGAAAGCATTGAAAATTATTAAACAACTTAAACAACAAGCGTGTTTTAAAACCGAAGAATCTGTTTCAGAACAGGATGCAGGTTTCCCAAGCCGTGATGGAAAGATCAAAAGAAATTTTTGTTTCATACACTTCTGTTGTACAACATGTTTTAAAACACAAGATCGAGTTTTTAAAACTAAAGTTGTAATAAATATGTTTTGCAAACAAAAGTTTATAAAAAAAGTTTTATAGTGTATGTTGTGAGTAGGAAAAAAAATTGCGAAAATGAATTATTGCAATTGCATAATTGCGAATTATGAAATTGTGTAGGGTGTGAGTGTTCATGAGTCTTTAAGGGTTGGAAGTGCATTAACCCTGTAACACATGATATACATTGATTTGTACTTAGTTTAGAATTAATAAAATGGACTAAATGGTCACTTAAATTGTCTGCGGGCGAGCCAACTTTCCAGTTTACCCGTCAACTCGTTCCTTTATTGTTGGATGCACGGACCATTCCCAGAATCTCGACGGTAGAGGTGGTTTTCCCGTGGTCAACAGCTCCCGCGTGGTACCTTTACAATAAGAACGCCGACGCTACGACAACAAACGGCCTTCTGTGTATTCACGTGCATTACCCCTCTACCAAAGTCACGTGCTCATATGCGACCGGTCAGAAGACAGACATCCCATTTACATACATTAGAAAATATCATACCTATAATTATTTCGATGTCTTCGGAAGAATATTCAAATATGATTCTCAAGACACACAAAGTAAATTTACATAACCTGTTCCAGTTAAAAGGCTGACGATGGACCTAGAACATGGTCCGAAATATACCTTTAAAAAAATATTTAATTTTAATGATGTGTAGCCAATTAAATTTAATAATAGATACCATCATGACAAATACTTACCGAGAAGAATATTTATTTCTTTCAAAAATTATTGCAACTTTGTCATTAATTTGGTATTCAATTTTCTTCAATGTTCCCGTAATGCAATGAAATAAAAACATATGATATAATAGATATATTTCTAATGTACTTTGGAACTTGAACTTGAACGTTTGCATGCAATGATTAAAATACATCATCGATAACAAATAGTGAAGATATTCAAGGCGAATGATACGCACACTAATGCATATTTATAAAGTTTTTTTCTAACGTGACTTGGAATCTTACTTGAATGTTTACATGGAATAATTAAAATACATTATCGAATAACAAACAGTGAAAATATTCAAGCCAAGTGATACGCATACTAATGCATATTTTAAAAGAATTTTTTTGTAATGTGTTTTGGAATCTTACTTTGAATGTTTGCATGGAGTAGTTAAAACATATTATCAAATAACAAACAGTGAAAATATTCAAGCCGAATTATATGCACACTAATACATATTTTGAAAGAATTTTTTCTAATGTGTTTTGGAATCTTACTTTGAATGTTTGCATGGAATAGTTAAAACATATTATCAAATAACAAACAGTGAATATATTCAAGCCGAATTATATGCACACTAATGCATATTTTGAAAGAATTTTTTCTAATGTGTTTTGGAATCTTACTTTGAATGTTTGCATGGAATAGTTAAAACATATTATCATATAACAAACAGTGAAAATATTAAAGCCGAATGATATTGAAACTAAGGCATATTTAGAAAGAATTTTTTCTAATGTGTTTTGGAACCTTATTTTGAAGGTTTGCATGGAATAATTCAACCATATTATCGGATAATAAACAATGCACATTTGCATGTGCATGCCAAAAGCAAACCAAAAGCATATTTCCAGAATACTTCCATGCTATCTGGGGCGTATTTGATTTCTCCCAGTACCGTTTTAGTTGAGCCAAGAAGTGTAGTGGATCCTTTTCTCTCCCAGTGAATTTAGGTTTTTTCTCGTTGAGGTCAGGATTTACATAGTTGATGATGATTTCGCCTAGGTTACCCGACGTTGAATTTCCCACACGGTTTTCGAGATTTCCCATTTTGTTCTGTATTCCTATTATATCTTCCTGAACCTTATTTACCATGTCATTATTTTGGACTATCGACTGGTTCATCTCCCTAAATTGGTTTTGAGTTTGGGTTTCAATTTTGTCAATTCGTTCCTGATTAGTTTGGGTGATTCGTTTAATTTGAATCGTTTCGGAATTTAGATATTGTTTAATTTCTTTATACCGGTCTTCAGTCTTATTTATAGTGTCTTGGTTTAAGTTTGTCATGTTTTCCATGAATTTAGCACCGTGCTCGTTTAGTTTTAGGTCGAAAGATTCATTTAATTTGAGATTATTTTCCCTAATTTTTTTTCAATGTCTTCTTCGATGCCTATCCGTAAGCTCGTAATCTCGGTCCGGATCTCGTTTAGTTCCCTACGGTGTTCTTCCTTACAAGATTCGATTTTACTTTGTATTTGTTGGGTTATTTGTTGGGTTTCGTTTTGTATTTGGTTTTGCATTCGAACCGTTTGGTCTTGTATTTGGGTTTGTATTAGTTTAGTTTCGTTTTGCATTTGGACCGATTGTGTTTGCAACTGACTGAGTATTACCATTATTAACTTCAGATCGGTTTGCGTCTCGCTAGGTTGTTTAGGTTCCTCCGGTTGTTGTTTATTAGGATTAATTTCAGAATCTCCCTGC
Source organism: Flexamia atlantica (assembly GCA_035578135.1). Taxonomy (NCBI): domain Eukaryota; kingdom Metazoa; phylum Arthropoda; class Insecta; order Hemiptera; family Cicadellidae; genus Flexamia; species Flexamia atlantica. Next base: position 16,975,582 of record JAQJVK010000013.1, on the reverse strand, counting down.
GCAAGCAAATTTTCCTCGTCATGCGGGTTTCCTAGATCGTCATCCTCGTATCCGCGCTGGTCAGTCTGCGAGTGTTCGTCGTCCGATTCATTCACGCGCGCTTCTTCGTTTCCGATTTCCGGGTTGTCCCTAACATCCCTATCACTTATCTCTACCCTATCATCCGTATCAATATCTCGATTCCGCGCCGTTGCCATTTCGGTTGTCACTGGGTTCGACCTCTTACAATTTCCTAACGCGTCTCCCTTCTTCGTTCGCCTTGGGTTTTGTCTTAAGTCATAATTATTACTCATATTGGTTACTCTTTAAATAATTAATTAGATTCTCTAACTTAAAACTATGACAATTCAATAAAGACTTATCCTAAGATATGTGAGATGTCTTATTGGTTATCAATTGAACCGTGGGTCAAGAACTTTACAATCAAGTGCCCCGCGTTGGCGCCATTTTTATTACCACCCTCTTATATAACCTACGATATTCTAAGTTAATTGACAGAAATAAATACTAACTGAGATTGACAAATACAAGTTTAATGATCTTTTTAAATCTAGCCCAATTACAAATCTTTGATAATTCGAATTCTTCTATTTTGTGAGTTACTTCCCAGAAATAAATTAATTGCCCGATTCTTTCCCTGCTAGGCAGTCGATAATTGTTTGAGACTCTGGGTCGTAGTTCTTTGCCCTCGGTTCACTTGATATGTTCTTATTCCCAGACGGTATACTTCATTTATTCAGATGCAAATTTTTAAACAAAATCAAAGTTACGAATATATATATTACAAAAAACGGGAGTCGGAATTATTCCCCCTTTTAAACGTGCTTAAGATATACTTTGTTTTTAATTTGTTAGTCCAATAGGTCCATCGGCACCTCGCTCATTCACAAGTCCCATCTCCTCGTGTCGATAAAGAATTTCCTGAAACGATATTAGTGGATTTGGGTTACCGTAGTTTTGGCATCCTCCCAGATCGTCCTTCGTTTCAATTGGTGGTCTGATTGGGTTTTCCGCTAAACTTTATCTTCTTTTCTTTTTTTAATTTTGTCGAGTAAATTTAGTTACGTCTTCACTTCTAAACTGTTGACTCGAAAGTAAATATTGTTCCGTAGCAACCATTTATTTGCAGCTGGATTCACTGTCACTTGCACTTATTGATTAATTTCTGGGCACAGGTTTTTTGGGCATCACAGATTTATATTATATCATATAACGATCATATTGAGTATTCTTAAGCAATTTCGCGATAACTAGTATTCCGATTGCTCCCCAACATAATAATACTAAATTTGAAATTAAATTTACTTTCTAAACATATATGTATCGCGAATACCAAATATGACATCTCGCATATCGCTTACTTGCTAACAGAGGCCTAATAATTGTTTAGTAAATAATACTATCGAGAAATATGACTAAAATTTAGACTAACGGTTGATATATTCCCACTTCATTATAACGCCCGCTGTTTAGTATGATTTTGGGTTCATATATTATATCTATATCCAATTGTTCCTTCCCTATGTCCTTGCCTTCTTTTAATTGCATTTCCCAATTTGTCAACAGCTGTTCCTGATGTCTTGAGACTACGATCTGTCACATCGATTTGTATCTTGACAACAAACAACATAACCATAGTTTTGGGGGTGTGGTCAGATGTACGGTTACAGACGGTTAGGAGTTTTTTGGGATTAGCAAGCTGGTACCGACGCTTCATCCCAAACTTTGCCGATGTGACACGTCCTCTGACGACCCTTTTGAGGAAAAATAAACGATGGGAGTGGCAAACTGCCCAACAGGAGGCTTTCGCGAAGCTCAAGGAGCTATTGTGCTCAACCCCTATCTTAGCGTGTCCCGATTTCGATCAACCTTTCGTCTCTCAGGTCGACGCCTCTAACGAAGGCCTCGGCGCGGTGCTTTCGCAGAGCCATGATGGCAAAGAAGTCGTTATCGCGTACGCTAGTAGGCTTCTAAGTGAGCAGGAAAAAAGTATACGACTACAGAGAAAGAGTGTTTGGCGTTGATATTCGGTGTACGTAAGTTCCGAGGGTACCTTGAAGGGTACAAGTTCATAGCGGTGACCGATCATAGTGCCCTTAAATGGTTAATGAAGCTCCGAGAACCCACGGGACGACTAGCGCGTTGGGTGATGGAGTTACAGCAATTCGACTTCGAGATACTCTATCGCCGTGGCTCACTCAACCGGGTGGCGGACGCGCTATCGCGGCAACCAGTTGAGAGCCAGGACGATGAACGGAACGATGTGACCGCGAGTGATAAGGCGGGTGCACAACCGCTCGAAAGAGAAGGACCACGAGACGCGACTGTTGAGTTGAATATCGAGAGCACGAGAAAGAAAGCCAATAGTTGGTATGAGAGGCTGATAGATCGGGTATCTCGCACGCCGCATAAGTACCCACGTTTCGTCGTTAGGGGAAACAAACTCTATAAAGGGTTCCGTACGAGAGTCAATGATAAGATGAAGTGGAAACTCTGCGTTTCCCCTGACCTCAGGGAGAAAGTCTTGGTGGAGAACCACGACTTGGCGACCGCGGGCCACCTTGGAGTCCGAAAGACTTTACACCGGGTGGCACAGAATTACTACTGGCCTGGGTGGTACCGCGACGTTACAAAATACGTACGCTCCTGTCCGGTTTGCCAAGAACATAAGGTCCTGCAGACGAAACCGGCTGGTAAAATGCACTTTCGCACCCCCGTACGACCTTGGTCCACGATATCGTCCGACCTAATAGGACCGTTCCCTCGTTCCAGTCGTGGCTTTAAGTTCGTCATTGTTTTCCAAGATCTGTTTAGTAAATGGACCGAGCTAGCCCCGCTGACAGCGGCCACAGCCAAAGCTGTATCGAACCGTTTCCGAGAGTCAGTATTATTACGGTACGGAGCACCCGAAGTCATCTTGACAGACAACGGCACGCAGTTTACGTCTGCAATTTTCCGAGGTGTAGCAGAAGAGTGGGGAATAGTGTGCCAAAACACTGCGCCCTACAGCCCTCAATCGAATCCGGTCGAAAGACAAAATCGAGTCCTGAAGACGATGATAGCTCAGTTCGTACGTGATAATCACCTAGCGTGGGATGCTCTTCTACCAGAATTCCAATTCGCCATGAACACTGCGGTTCACGAATCAACCGGGTTTTCCCCCGCAAAGCTGTGTTTAGGTAGGGAGTTACGGTTACCGAAAGCCCTCCGAGGGCCAGAGTTTGAGGTTACTGCGGAGCCGGGTGAACCGACGACCGATGAGATCCTCAACGAACGCGAACGAGAATTCAAACGACTTTACGAGAAGTGTCAGTCCAACTTGAGGAAGGCTTTTGCGCGTCAGTCAAAGTATTACAATCTTCGGAGACGAGATCCGATATTTAGGCCTGGGGATAGAGTAATGAGACGACTTCACGTTTTTTCTTCGAGCGCCGACGCTGTGGTAGGCAAACTGGCCCCTGAATTTCAAGGACCGTGCGAGGTTCTGAGGCGAAAGGGTGCGAACCTTTACGAAGTTAGGGACCCGAAGGGGAAACAAGCACAAGTTGTCCATGTAAAGGATCTAAAACCCTTTTTCGAACGATTGTAGCTAAGTTCTGCCATGAGTTACCAGACATATGCATGCTTTGTAGTCTAACATATTTTTTTTACAGTCACGTAACTAACCCCCTGTCATTTTGCTTTGCAGGTGCCTTCACCGCCCTTTGTACCCTGCTTTGCCTTGATTGTGTATGCGCTTTGCATGTTCCCCAGCATGAGTGTTCGACCTCTTTTGCCGTGCTGCCTTGAGAACATCTCGTCTTTGTTTCCTAGTCTACCGGTGCGAAACAGAGTAGTTGACGCCTTCTTTCGTATTATTGAGCGCCGAAGCGTATACTACTCCCAAAAATTGCCTCGAGTCTGGGCCTTCGACTCATCATTCCCACTGAGTTGGAATGAAGGAAAATGGAACCACGAAAGGTACCGCGCTTCGGGCCTTAACGTCCTGGACAAAGACATGCTGTTGTTCCCCATGGCCGTGCAGGGAGGGGATCCAGCCGGCCAGTGGATTCTCATCGTGGCAGAACCACGTGATTTCAAGATTACCGTTTACGATCCTCGTCATCGCAAGCGAGAAGAAGAATTGAAAATGGTTCCCGATTCCAAGGAAGGAATTTCTTCCCAAAAAGATGGACGATGTCGGCTACCCCATCCTTCACGCCAAAATGCGATAGGGTGTCAGCCGGAGCGTACATCTGTGCCTTCGCCGACCGCATCACCAGGAGACAGCGTGTCGACTACAAACCGATTGAATCAAACTTGCTCCGTAGAACGGTCGCTGCTATCCTCCGCCGAGGCCGCTTTGACGCCGAGAGTTTTCCCCTGGAGTAGCCCACCATTGACGCGACGTACAAGGCGTTGGGAAACTTAACACTTTCCCCAACCCCGGACGACATTCTGCTGAGGCAATTGACGGACGCCATCGAAGGCGATCTTGGCACCTCAGAAGGGAAAGTATCCCTTTTCGACCCAGTCGAAGTCCCTCAAACCTCGAAGGACGATGTACCGATCGGCCCAGATGACCCTCCAGCGGTTGACACATCACCACCAGCCTCGAACGAGGAGGCCATGGACCTCGACACAGAACCCGAAGGCGGTGTGCCAAGGGGTGAATCTCCATGCCTCGTCCTCGATGACCTACACCTTGAGGAGGAGTTGGACATGGAGCTGGAAGAGGGGGAAATCCCTGACAACCATGAGCCAGACCGACCACCGACCCCTACAGTCTTTTCTGGACCGTCAAGGACGGTGTATATCCGGCCAAGGGCCAGACCCCCCGTTGCTTCTATTGAAGTACGACGTCCGCAACTCCCCATTAGGACGGTCTATATTAGGCCGCTAGAGACGGCTATGTCTCCTGCCCCATCGGCTGAACCACGACCATCTCGTACCCCAGCAAGGCAGCTACCGAGACCTCCGAACATGGAACTCCCAGAATATGTCTGGCAGCGATTAAACGAACGAGGGTCCAATTGGACAAGACGTCAGACGCGCAACCAACGCTGGCGCATATACCGGTCAGATGGTACATACTACCGAATCCGCAGCAAGAGGCTGTATGACCTCGTTACACGGAGGCATTAAGGCTCAACTGACAATCATCACTTTGGTTTACTTTTATTTCGGTCAAGAAGACCCTTTTATTGATTCTGTGTCAGGCCCCGAGTGTAGGGCTTATTTTCTTTCATCGAAGAAAATCCGACTGGGCGGAAAGCCAGTCATCGATGACCTGTGTGAGGGCAAGAGACCCCAGTAGAAATTTTCATTTTGGGCAAGAAGCCCTATCCCTCTATTTGACGGTTGGGCGTAAAGCCAACCTTCACCATATCTTGTCTTGGACGACAAGAAGTCGTCGTAGTTTTTTTTGTTTGGGCTTATGGCCGAGTTACTTACGTTTGTTTCAAGCGGCAGGACACCGCAAGTTATCTTCGTTCTAGGCCGAGGGCCAGTATCATTTTATTCGTGGTGGGCGGAGAGCCACCATGTAATCTTTTGAGTTCGGGCGAGGAGCCGTTACAAGTTTCCTTTTGGTTGTGGGCGGAAAACCACCGGACGACGTTTCGTTTGGGCGAAGAGTCGTTGGCACCCACCCATCGTGCCAGGAGACCCGACGAAGGTGAGGAATGCCAGGAAAAGCGAGGTCGCAGGTTCCTATGGGTAAGTGATCGATTTTTTTTCTTTTCTTGTTTTCTTTTTTTTCCAAAGTATCGGGGGGGTGTAACGCCTGCATTTTGTGGGCGCGGCAGACAGTCGTGCTCGCCGCTGCACCCGGCACGGACTCTCCCCACTCTGGAGGGGAAGTAGGGGAGGCTGGTCAGTCGGTGACCGCCGAGGCCCCAGCCGCTCCGGCAGTCGATCTGTCAGCGCTGTGGTGGAAACAGCGCAGCTCCCGGGGCAGGCAAAAATAGTCGAAATATTACGAAGGGGTGTGAGTTAACCCTAAACAACGACAATATACCGCGTTGAAGTGGGGTGATCTGTCGAGGTATGAATTTTATTTTTACTCATTTTAGTCCGATATTTTGACAGTTGATATATTATTAGTTGCGTCTAAGTAAGACTAGTCGGCATTTAAGTTAGTTAACGATCACGCCCCATATTTTGTTAATTTACGTGGGTGTAAAACCAAAATACCAAAGAAAAAAGATTTAGGCTACAGTGGGTGGAAAACCAACGGGTAAAATAGAACTAAAATCGATTGAGGTGATATTACGACCCCTGGAAATAAACCCCGCTCAAATACTGAGTGTCCAGGCAAAATTATATTTTTACTGTGGCTTGCTGATATATTTAATATTGAAACGAATCACCTCCACGTAAAGTACGTCACAAGTTGTGTGATTTGGATGCGGTGCGGGCGGTGCGGGCGGCGTGGGTGAAGCCTCTTCTCCCTCCACCTGAGGAGGGATGAAATAGTAGTGTGATTTGGATGCGGATCGGGCGCGCCGCCTGCTCATGACTGCCGTCCAGTCAGTCTTGCTGTACGGGGCGGAGGTATGGGCTCACGGCAATAAATAATTGAAGTATTGATTACATATACGTGGGTAATAAAATTTACTAAATGAGTATTAAATCGTGGCACCGTCGAAATCCGCATTTTCATACATAGCCGGGTTGGCATTTACGGTCCCTATAATACGTTATGGCTAATAAATCGGCAATGGTTGGAGTACTAAATTTAATACTTGGGTACTAAATAGTACTAATTGGGTATTAAATCGTGGGATCGTTGAAATCCGCATTGTCTTACATAGCCGGGTTGGCATTTCCAGCCATTAAAATACGTTATGGCTAATCACTTGGTAATGGTTGGAGTAGTAAATCTAATACTTGGGTACTAAATAGTACTAATTGAGTATTAAATCGTGGGATCGTTGAAATCCGCATTTTCATACATAGCCGGGTTGGCATTTCCGGCTCCTATAATACCTTATGGCCAATAACTCAGTAATGGTTGGAGTATTAAATCTAATACTTGGGTACTAAATCGTACTAAATGAGTATTAAATCCTGGCACCGTCGAAATCCGCATTTTCTTACATAGCCGGGTTGGCATTTACGGCCCCTATAATACGTCAAGGCTAATAACTCGGTAATGGTTGGAGTACTAAATCTAATACTTGGGTACTAAATAGTACTAAATGAGTATTAAATCGTGGCACCGTCGAAATCCGCATTTTCTTACATAGCCGCGTTGTCATTTCCTGCCCCTATAATACGTTATGGCTAATAACTGGGTAATGGGTGGAGTACTAAATCTAATACTTGGGTACTAAATAGTACTAAATGAGTATTAAATCGTGGCACCGTTGAAATCCGCGTTTTCTGACATGGCCGGGCTAGCATTTCCCTGGCCCGGCATCATACTATTGTTAATAACTCGGCAATGCTTGGAGTACTAAATCTAGTATTCGGGTACTAAATAGTACTAATTGAGTATTAAATCGTGGTATGTTTGAAATATTGATTTTCAAACATGGCCGGGCCAGCGAAATGGACCCCACGTCACGTCACGTCGTGTCGCGTCCCCATTCGGCCAATTCGGCCGTGTAACTTAGAAAATGGACTTGACGTGATGTGATGTGACGTGTATGTATAGCCTCACCTTAATTAACACAATTTTCAATTCTAACCCACCACTCATTGAAGGTTGAATATTAGAAAGGTCATTCACAGGTACTGAGAACGGACACTTCAATCAACAAGCACAAACTAATTCTATCACTTGGAACGGCCAAAACACATTCCGACTGCAACATTCCTTAGAACTAACAGATCATCCCGGCGTAGTTACCGATGAATTTCCAGGTTGGCCGGAAATATTTGAGTTATTACCTGCCATTCAACTCAAAAAGTCTAAGTTCCTTTCTAATAAGGGGTGGTTATGGAAAAACAATTCTAAATTTTGGTTAATTTGTAGTAAAAATATAAAATGGTTTCAGAATTTTCAGACTTTCCCGTACGTCACCTCCTTATTCTTAAGATATGCCACATAAAACATTTACTAAACTCAAGAGTTAACAAAAATGTTGCTTCTAAGTTAATTAAATGTTTTTAACTACTCCATGTCTTTGGTAGATTCCAAATGCGGCCCGTTTAAACAGTTTTATAATTCACGGTAAAGAGTAAAAGAAGCAGGTAATTGATTAGTGTTGATTAAAATGCCTTTGATCAAATTATCTGTGCTCAGTAAGCATATTTTTTGTAAAACAATTGTGATCAAATACAGGGACAGTCAATTGTTTGACATAATAAAATGCCCTAAATATTACCCAGGAATATATTAAAAAACCTGTTATCTAACTTGGTCTTGGTAAACCGGATTAACGGCGGATCTAAAAATAGGCCTATATTAAATCACTCATTGTACGAACTCGATTAAAAAACTGCCACTTCATAAATAAGAAAAATCACGAGGAAGTTCACCACAGTTAAGAAAATATCGTGTAAACGAATCCAGCTGTTCTGTTTCAAATGTCCCTCGACGGAGGAGCGGGATTCTCATAAAAAAACCAATAGAATTTGGGGGTGTGGCTAATATGGCGGAGAGTACAGTAAATGACATAAATCGGGATGTGGCCAAAAAGGCTTAGTTCCGTTTTTGCGCGAGGCGCCAAACCCGGACTGTTTTAAAACAGTCCTGATTCGGCGGGAGCGTCAGGTGCCAAACCCGGACTGTTTCATTTTTGCACAGAAACGTCAAAGTCGGACGGAGCCAACTCAGGACTGTTTTGAAACAGTCCCGATTTGGCGGGAGCGTTAGGTGCCAAACCCAGACTGTTTCATTTTTGCACAGAAACGTCAAAGTCGGACAGCGCCAACTCAGGACGGAAAAACAGTCCAGAGTTGGCGCTGTCCGACTTTGGCACTGTCCGACTTTGGCGCGTTCCCGTTACCAACACAACACAGCCATCTTGACGGCACGCTTTTCACAAAAAATGTTTAATCAAAGAGTAGTGACTCCAGTTAGATATAGAGCTCAGTGTCTTTGCATCTGTTTTACATGTGTTTGGAAAAACTTGGAAAAAATACAATCAACTATCAAAACCTAAATTTAAAATACCAGAATTTTTTTGATTTTATTTACTTGTAATTTTTAAAATTCTCCCCTGACTTGACCTTTAATCACACATTAACCTGATCCTTAAAAAACTTCCCTGACTTTTCACAACGTATACAGAACCCTCAAACTAGAGACACCTTATGGAAGAAAGAGTAGTTGCCGCCACCAAACTGCCACTTTCGTTTTTCAGTCCAATTGGAATTGTTATATCAGTTTATGGATCAAGCTGACTTTCCGAAGTCAAGCAGCTGGTTGTAATATTTTGACAGTTAGTCGTATGTTATTGTTTGTATTTTTGTATCTTTACCATAATCTTTAATCTGTTTTTGTTTACAGACATTCTCATTTTGACATTTTGGATAGTGATTAGAAGCGTGGACCACAGAGCCAGCTTGAACTATCCCGTACATCAGTGCTTATTTCTCCTCTGCTTTTTGGCGGCGGAACTAAAAGATTAACATTGGATGTCCCTACTTAGAGGGTTCTGTATACATTGCTTTCCAGATCTGTGTAATCCCTGTAATAAGATTTTGTAGCAAAACAGTAATTTCCTGAGGGGTGTAGTCGTTAATTGGTGCACTTACCAAAAAGCAATGCTACTAAAGGAAGGTATAAAAATACCTGATATAATTTCCTTTGGTAATATTACAGTGATTTGGAGGCTATTCAATCATGAAAAAAACAATGGTTAAAAAGGCTTAATTCTTGATACCAAATGGGTGCCAAAGATTATAGAATAAACTAAACCAACCCCCATTCAACTTCATGTTATGAAATCATACCAAATGTATGTAAAATCAAATCAGTAATAGTAAATTTACAAAAAATAATAGAATTGGTTTTCATTGTTTGTGAGAAACAACCATAAATATTGGAGGAACAAATCTAAGCACACCGATAGAATTGTATTTTCCTGTAGATGTGCAGAATCCCATTGCAATTTATATTAGTCTTTTAAAAATGTAGAAAATTGAATTTAAAATTTCAAAAAAAATTAACATTAGCCTTATGAGTTGCTGTTTTGGTGATATTATATAACAAGCAAATGTAAACAAAGTATATGTAGCTATTATCACATGCTATTTTTCGTAGAGTAAAGATTTGATGTAGAAACATTAAGCCACAGTTAATTGAGGCATGGAGTGGAAATATAAAATTTGATTGAAATCAGGACTACTTAGAGAAGATTAGGGATATCATACTCAAATGAGTTCCATTTTACATATGGAAAAATAAAGTTTACTTGCTTAAATAAGATTAAGAGATGCAAATTTTCTGATAAAAAGGGAAGAAAATAGTACATTAAGTTAAGTCTCTACCATCCAATGTACTGACATGCAACCGGCAGAGCCGGCGACGGGGGGGTCAAATGCACAGGGGCCTGGACTCACAGGGGGCCCGCATCCAAGTGAGATTAGTAAAAATGGGGCCCAGAATCGAGATGAGTAAAAAAAGGCGGGTTTCTCAACCATGCCATAAGCCAGAAATGAAGTAAAATAATTAGCCAAGGACTGAGTCTTTCTCTTTTGTTTTTGGGCCCCCAATTTGGTTATATTATGTGCTTACATGGAAAATATGTACTATATGAAATGTATTTAGAAACGCATTGGTTTATGCGGGGATTATTTATAAAATTAGCTATCCCTATTTGTCACTTTGAAAATTGGTCGACTTTTCGACCACTGGCGATCTCTAGTTTTAATAAATTCATACGTACTTTGGTCAGTAATTAAGAAACATGCATAAAAATGAGTTACTATAATTTACTGGCCAAAAACTATTCTAACAGATAATTTTAGATAATTTGTTTTGTTCATTGTTTACAGTGATGTGATTAAGCGAAAATCCAGTTATTATAATATTTTTTGTATGCAGTGTCATAAAAACAGCTATTATTCAATGCACTTCTTCTTTCAAGATTATTATTTTTATTTTTAGCGAATTTCCCCTATAGGGAAGAAGCTATTACCGTAGGTCTCATGGTAAGACCTAAGCTCGGGACCACTATAACTTTTCGTTTTGGGGCCCCCAGAAGCAAAAAACACTATTCGTTCAAATTTATATATATATATATATATATATATATATATATATATATATATGTGTGTGTGTGTGTGTCTGTTAGCACGATAGCGGCCGCAAAAATGGTCCGATCTTTATGAAATTTGGTACGGACATGTAAAGTGGTAATCAATTGGACGAGTTCGTGAACCAGCCCGATCGGACCACCGGAAGGGGGGGTAAAGGGGGATAAACCCCCCCAAAAATGGGTTTTTTGAGTTTTTCACATAGAAAAATAAAAGTTATCGAATTTTTGTGGGCACCATTGAATTCAGCTCAAAAAAACAAACAATTTCGTATTTTCAAACACTGCTCTATGTCCATTGGTTACCGAGATATTGAAAGTGGTAAACACAGTACGTTGTCCCAATGTTAACCTTATGGGAAATAAGTAAAATTCTATATCTCGCTTATTTCTCAACATATCTCAATAAAACTTGGTAAATAGCTTCTTCTAGTTCAGATCTACTAAATATTGAATTAAAACCACTCAGTTTTTGATATACCTGTAGCAGCACTCCTGCATACTCATTCCCCATGTTATTCTTATGGAGCTTACAAAAACATGTCAAATCTCGCTATGTTGGATTGAAATATGTTGTTTTGCATTTGAAATTCGCTGAGTTTGCAGGTCTGCTGCAACGGGGGTATTATTTTCTTCAGTTGAATGCTATAAATTAACATATCAAGGTAAATTCCACGAGTAAATTTCAATTTTCTTTGTAAAACGTCAAGTATAACAAGGAAACCGTTATCGGACGATTATAGCAGTTGTTTCTTTCTTCGTTCTACGGGCGAAGTCCACGGTGACGGTGTAATCGAGAAGACAGTGCAGCCAACCTTACTTCCGGCGGCGCGGCGGAAGCGGCAACAATCGCACGGATGTCAAATTCATAACGTTAAAATTGAAGCAATCTGTAGAACTGCAGTACAGATGCCAGTTTTGCAGTCATCCTCAGCAGGTGATGAATTTGTCGACATAGATCAGCTAAATCAAGAAGCACTGCACAAAGAGACTGTATCCACCACAGACACCTGTGGTACAAACGACACCATCACTGCGGCTGAGCCACTACCTGCGGCTGAGCCACTACCTGCGGCTGAGGAGGAGATGGAAGCAACGTGTTCGGAAAACTGCATTCTGCTGCAACCAGCTTCACCCTCGTAGAAACAAACTCGCCTAAACCCCTAACAATGTACTTTTAGCGAATTTCCCCTAGGGAAGAAGCTGTTACCGTAGGTCTCATGGTAAGACCTAAGCCCGAGACCATCATAACTTTTCTTTTTGAGGTCCCCAGATGCCAAAAACACTATTCGTCCATTTTCATAAATAAATAAATAAATATATATATATATATATATATATATATATATATATATATTATTTTAGTTAACATTATTAAGTTAAGAAACAAAGTACCCTTTTTTGAAACATTTTTTATTTCGACGACTAGTTTCGATACATTAGTTCATTTTCAAGTCCTGTCTATGTGTGTGTGTGTGTCTTTAAGCACGATAACTCGCGTAGAAATGGTTCGATCTTAATGAAATTCGGCATGGACGTGTAAAGTAGTAATTATTCGGACGAGTTCTTAAACCAGCCTGATCGGACTACCGGAAGGGGGGGTAAAGGGGGGTAAACCCCCCCAAAAATGGGTTTTTTGAGTTTTTTACATATGAAAATAAAATTTATCGAATTTTTGTGGGCACCGTTGAATTCAGCTCAAAAAAACAAACAATTTGGTATTTTGAATCACTGCTCTATGTCTATTGGTTACCGAGATATTGAAAGTGGTAAACACAGTACGTTGTCCCAATGTTAACCTTATGGGGAAAATAAGAAAAATTCTATATCTTGCTTATTTCTCAACATATCTTGGTTAAACTTGGTAAATGGCTTCTTCTAGGTCAGATCTACTAAATATTGAATTAAAACCACCCAGTTTTAATATTCCCGTAGCAGCAAACCTGCATACTCATTCCCCATGTTATTCTTATGGGGCTTACAAAAACATGTAAAATCTCGCTACGTTGGATTGAAATATGTTGTTTTGCATTTGAAATTCGCTGAGTATGCAGGTCTGCTGCAACGGGGGTATTTAAATATACAATCGGTAAGGAAAAAGGTAGATATGTTAGATAAATATTGTTGTGATATTTTAGGTTTAGGTGAGCATTGGCTACACCCTTTTGAATCCTCATTACATATTCCATTAGGGTTTACAGTTGCCAGTATTTATTGTCGCAAACCACCTTTAATAAGAGGAGGGAGTGCCATTTATGTCAAACAACAAATAGATTATCATGTTTTGGAGTTAGAAAAATTTTGTAATAACTTTGTCTTTGAAGTAACGGGTGTAATTTTAACAAAATTAGAAATTATTGCCGTGCTTGTTTACAGAACACCAGACTCCAATGTGAATAGTTTTCTTAATGCTTTAGAGTCATTCTTGGAATATATATACAGTAAATTCATTAATTTAAGGTTAGTTATGATGGGTGACTTTAATGTGAACATTGGGGAAAACAAACCTGAAACGGAATTATTTTTGAATTTATTAAGGTCATTCAATCTGTACTGCCTGCATAAGGAAAAAACCAGGGGAGAATCATGCTTAGATAATATAATTACAAATCAAAATAGAGATTATATCAAATGTCAGATCATTCACCTCCATTTATCAGATCATGCTGGAGTTTTTGCCACTTTTTGTGAATGGAGTATTTCTAGTTTTAAGATTGATAGCAAGGTTTCAACAAAAAAGATAAGGAATTTGTCCCCTCAAGCCATCTTGAATTTTAAAGATAGACTGTTAAATTTTGATTGGCAATATTTGTATGTGATATCTGATGTGGACAATGCTTTTGACTACTTTTTCGCCATATTGTCAAACTTGTTTGATAAATGTTGCCGTTTTAAAAAGGTTAAAATCAAAGGTAAAAACAGGCCAAGAGTTAAGTGGTTTACACCTGAATTAAAAACAATTAGAGATAAGGTTTTAATTTTGTATGACAGATTTAAGTTAAGTAAAGCTACAGACAATGAAAATGAAAGTAAAAATTTGTATGGTAGGGCAAAGAACTTGTACAGACAAAAAATTTCCCAAGCGAAAATAGGGGCAAATGAAAGGTTTATATTTAACTCAAATAACATGTGTAAGCAGGGGCGAACCCAGGATTTAATTTCGGAGGGGGATATCCCATAAGAGGGGGGAAGGGGGTATTTATTAGGTACTCACAAAAACCCGTACTAATGTGATGGTAAACAAATAAGATTATCGCGGTAGGCGAGTTTCGCGTCACAATAGACGAATATGGACGTCGCGGTGGACAAATATCGTTGTCACGGTAATCTAATATAGTCGTCGTAGAATATAGTTGTTTCGGTAGACGCAACGGTAGACGAGTATTGCGTCGCGGTAGACTAATATGGTCGTCGCGGAAGACAAATATCACTGTCGCGGTCGCGGTAAACGAAAATCGTCTTCGCGTCGCGGTAGATGAAAATCGTCTTCTCGTCGCGGTAGACGAAAATCGTAGTCGCCTCGCGGTAGACGAAAATCTTCTTCGCGTCGCGGTAGACGAAAATCGTCTTCGCGTCGCGATAGACGAAAATCGAAATCGCGTCGCAGTAGACGAAAATCGTCTTCGCTTCGCGGTAGATGAAAATTGTCTCGTCGCGGTAGAGAAAAATCGTCTTCGTGTCGAGGTAATCGAAAATCGTCTTCGCATCTCGGGAGTCAAAAATCGTAGTCGCGTCGCGGTACCCGAAAATCGTCTTCGCGTCGCGGTAGACGAAAATCGTCTTCGCGTCGCGGTAGACGAAAATCGTCTTCGCGTCGCGGTAGACGAAAATCGTCTTCTTGTCACGGCAAACAAAAATCGTCTTCACATCGCGGTAGACAAAAATCGTAGTCGCGTCGCGGTACCCGAAAATTGTTGTCTTGTCGTCCAAAATTTCTGTTCTCCAAATTTTCGGGGGGGGGGATATATCCCCTTATCCCCCCCTGGGTTCACCCCTGTGTGTAAGGCTGCCTGGAGTATAGTTAAAGATGAAACTAAGAGTACTTGTAGTAAGAATTTTAAAATAGATGTAAGTTCTGATAAATTTAATAATTATTTTGTTGATTCGGTTTGTAATATAAAAAATCATTTAACAGAAGACACTTTTGACTCCGCTGAAAGTTTTTTGAATAACTATGTAATGAGCAAGAATGTGGGCAAGAAAATTTTTAATACAGTTGAGATTACACAAAGTGATCTTTTGAAATGTGTGTCCAAATTGAGCAATTCAATTAGTGAAGATTTTTATGGACCGTCAAATAGAGTTATAAAGCAAATTATAGAGGTTATAATAGGGCCACTTGTGTATCTTTTTAATATGATGATGAGTCAAGGTATATATCCTAGGGCATTGAAAATTACTAGGGTCATTCCTGTGTATAAAAAAGGAGAAAAATCAGATCCATCTAGCTATTGCCCAATTTCTTTGATTCCGATAGTTAGTAAAATTTTTGAATATTGTTTTAAGAAACAGCTCTATAGTTATTTTACAGAACATAATCTTCTTTGTACAGAACAGTTTGGTTTTCTGCCTGGTCGTGATACCATTAAAGCTTTAGAAAAAATTGTGGAAAATGTGAAAATAAATTAGTTTCTTCAACAACATTATTGGACCTCACTAAGGCATTTGATTGCATCTCACATAAGTTACTGATTAGTAAATTAAGTTATTATGGTGTTCAGAATAAAGAATTGAATTTATTGTCATCATATCTTGGGGATAGAAAACAAATAAATGGTTGTGCAGGGTCAATTTCAATCTGATTTTAGGTACACCAAAGTGGGAGTCCCTCAAGGCTCCGTACTTGGTCCCTTTTTATTCATTGTGGCTGTTAATGACTTCGCTTTCAATATGCCTTGTCCTTCAGTACTATATGCGGACGACACAACTCTGTTTAATAGTAATCTAAATTTAGAAAACCTTATTTTAGAAAAAGAGCATTGTATGAATGTAGCGTCTCAGTGGTTTCAAGCAAATGAATTATTAGTAAATCATAATAAAACTGAAAGTTTAATTTTTTCCTTAAATCAGCCCATTAATAACAATGGTAATGTAAAACTCTTAGGAATACATTTAGACAGTAGGTTAAGTTGGGATTGCCAGGTTTCAAATTTGTTCACTAAATTGGCACGAGTGTCCTTTCTTTTGCGTAAATTAAGAAGTTGTGTGAGTAGTGATATGTTAATTACTGTGTATTATGCTTTCTTTCACTCTCACTTAAGATATGGTATTACTCTATGGGGCAATAGTTGTCATTCGAAAAAAGCTTACATTTGGCAGAAAAAAGCCCTTAGAATTATTAAGAATGTTTGTGATAGAGAGAGTTGTTTGCCAATATTTAAAGAGCTTAAGATAATGACATTACCTTGTCTGTACATCTATTGCTGTTTGGTAGATGTGAAAAAAAACTTAGATACACATGTTAGCAGGCAGAATATTCATTTGTCATTCTACCAGAAAAAAGTATTTTTTAGAACTTCCATCGATAAGACTAGAAAAAAACTAGAAGTAGCCACATTTTTATGAAAATTATTTAATAAATTGCCTGAAAAAGCTTGGGATGTTGCACCGAATAGATTTAAATCTGTTTTAGAAAAATGGTTGCATGAAAAAGCATTTTATACCATTGATGAGTTCTTGGCCTGTGATATTAGTTGTTTAAGATTTTAGCCTTTTTATTGTTGTTATTATTATTATTGTAAGGATAGTTTGTTATAATTAATTGTTAATCTTTGAATATATTTATTGATTATTGTTTAAAATTATTTTAAGTTAATATAAGTTTGTTATCAAAACTGACTTTGTCAATTGCATATACAACTGCTTAAAGACAATAAAACTCTTGACTCTTGACTCTTGACAGTGTTCACCGGTAGGGCCTACTAGTAAATGTTTTAAAAATGTAATGCAAATCAATTTGTTTAAGATTTTAAATTTGTTTCCCAACTCTAAAGTTTTTTCTCTTATAAATTTGTTTTAGGTAATATTCGGAGCTCACGCTCTACCTCACTCACTTTACGGATGCCTCAACAACATAGAACTGCAGTATATGACAGAGTATTTGTTGTGACGGCCGATATTCAACGTAAAAAATGCTAGGGACAAAGTAAAATCACAGAATTTTATTCTGGTCACACTGTGTACAAAAATGTGTATTATAGTCTGGGTCAAAACACTTGGCCCCGTCCGCCCATAAGGCTAATGTTAATCTTAGCATTGTGTCACAGACGGCCTTGCCAAGTTATTTAACACTCACTATATATTGATTGATGTACAAGATGTTTTCAAAACAGTTTTTATTCGGATGACCCACCGCAGAAGGGAACATCTCCAAAAACACAACCTTTCAGGAGAGAAAAAACTGTTTTTCTCGTTTACTTTGCTTTAATATTTTTCAAAAATTACATAATGTACTCCATGAAGTAATGTATCAAAGCCTTGAACCAAATATTTTCTACTTTTTCATTTTTTTATTTTTATTTAAAGTTAAATCATATGATACCGTTTTGTGGTATATACAGCGTGTTCATTAAAGTTGGTCACAAACTTTGCGGGCTGATAGTACTCATCAAAACTAAGAAAAAAGTTCTATAAACATGGGTCCTTAAATGCTCGGTTATCCGTCAGTCGGTCTGTATGTGTTTTTAACATGATTTTGCATAACTTTGGAACTACTGAAGATATCAACTTCAAACTTAGTACGTATATGTTGACTATTAGGACACATTTTGATCCAGAGTATCAAGTTTCTACTTTGTACCATTTAAAAATGGCGACCATTTTTATATTTTAAAACTTAATATCTTAAAAAACCGTAAATTTTACAAAAATCTTACAAGAAAGAAAAAAGCTACGCAATTTTATTTCCTACAAAACCATATCAAGATTATTAAGATCGAACTATAATTAACAGAGTTATTGTAATTTTTCCATCAGAATTCAAGCAAATGTCTATTCAGCAAAATGTATTCTGTTGAAGAAATTGCAATAACTCCATTAATTGTAGTTTGATCTTAATAATCTCTATATGGTTTTGTAGGAAATAAAATTGCACAGCTTTTTTGTTTCTTGTAAGATTTTTGTAAAATTTACGGTTTTTAAGATATTAAGATTTAAAATATAAAAATGGTCGCCATTTTGAAATGGTACAAAGTAGAAACTTGATACTCTGGATCAAAATGTGTCCTAATAGTCAACATATACGTACTAAGTTTGAAGTTGATATCTTCAGTAGTTCCAAAGTTATGCAAAATCATGTTAAAACACATACAGACCGACAGACGGATAACCGAGCATTTTAGGACCCACGTTTATAGGAACTTTCTTCTTAGTTTTGATGAGTACTATCAGCCCCCGAAGTTTGTGACCTACTTTAATGAACGCCCTGTATATGGTAAAATTCTATATCTCTTGTTTCTCAACATATCTTAATAACACTTCGTTTGTGGGTTCATCTAGATGAGATTATAATGTATAATGGTCTAAACTCCCCGATATTTCCATCCTTGTGGCAGCGAACCTGCATACTCATTAACCGTGTTGTGCTTACGGGAAATACAAAAAATCAATACCTTCCGTATTTTCTGACATATCTTGATAAAATTTGGTATTTTCCAGTCAGGACCTACTAAATATTGAATCAAAATCACCTAGTTGCACAAACCTGTTGTATTCTTTAAATTAAAATCACATTACTGTTGCAGCAAACCTGCATACTCATTCTCCATGGGCCCATGTTATACTTGGCAAAAAGGAATCATCTAACAGTACAAAACCATGTCGAAGTTGGCGCTAGCTGCAGCAAGGGGACAAGTCCTGGATATGTTCCCTTTCTTCAGTTAGCATCAATTAACTTCCATGTGGTTTTATGCCTATACTATTAGTACAGGTTTTGCAGTAACAGATGCGTCCATATATTTTGTATCAAAAAATGTCATAATGTAATTTTTGTATTTTTTTAGATGTTTCCTTTTTCTGGCAGGCCATTAGTTTTTCTGTATTATGTTTTTATCTATTTCGAAGTTGGAAAACCCATTTTACAAATGTCACATTTTGCAATGAAGGCTTGAAAACATAATACAATTAATTTCAAACAAGCTTTATTTCAGAGATGGCAAACAACTTAAAGAATAATATATAGTGATACAATAAGCATGATACTAACAAGAAACAATGCAACGAACCATAAAACAATACATACATTTTTCTTCATTCTGATTTTAATAATAATCATTAATATGAAAACCGAAAAAAATTTACTTGTAGAAGTACATTCTAAAAAGTTCACGGTTATCTTTCTGAATCTGTTTTTTTACACGAAAATTTGTGTTGTTTAAAGATTTTAAAAATTGATTTTAAACTTGGCAAATTTATGGATTATGATCACAAAAACAACTCACTCTAATTTTTTGGTGTACCAAATTTGAACTTGATATCGATTTAAAATGGAAACCATTTTTGTTTTCTCTGAGCCAAATGAGTGAACTTTAAAACGACAGTAGAACCTTGATAAGACAATTGTCAAATGAATTCAGAAAACAGTCTTGTTATTGTCCTCTTCTTATTACTTCTTACTGAGGGCTGTGATATTAAGTTTGTTTTGGCTAACAGATGCGTTATCAATTTTAGTAATTTTACTGTTTTTGTAGTTAAGTGCATTTTAAAGTAACCCTCACTAAAAAGTTGGTTACAGGGATTGTTAGTTTTATCACTATTCTTTTCCTATAAATCAGCGATCAATTGGTTAATAAATTACAAACTGGAATGGATAGTTGATTTTTTTTAAATCGTGTGGAGTGAAGATGACACAATAAACCGTATTCAAATTAAGTAAATTACAATATTGTTAGTAAACTCTGTAGTAGATCCTTGCCATGGAAAGTTAGTCTTGCTTTTTGCCGATAATCCGTGCAGGCCAATCGTGTCGGTGCGGGGAAGGATCCTACGGGCAAAGAATAAAGAAATCATTGTACAGAATATTAAATTTTATTTCGGCATAGCCATCTCTAGTAGATAACCATCTCGTTCGTCAACAAGGTGTCACGTATTGACTTATTGTAATTTTTGTGTCAGCTGGTGGTCGTTTAGTTACTCACAGCTGTTGTAGATTCAGACACGATTTGTACGCAACACACTGCATATATCCAATCAACCTATTTATATTACTCTGATGTAATATTTCATTGATACACATAAATCTAGTCCTAATGATTTAATTATTGTTTTCTTTCTATGATTTATTAAGAAAAAATTATTTTTCCCCATCCTTGTGGGCCCCCTCGGCTCACGGGCCCCGTTGCCACGGCAACGGTAGCACCGGCCATGTGGGGGCCCTGGTTTAGTTAATACCCAAATTATTGGATTGCATTAACTATTGGATACCACGTGACCAAGCCTCCTATTCCCTTATGCCACCGTTTCTGTAGCTTTTGGTTCTAAAACATTTATTACATTATTACAATAAATGGTAATATTGCCAAATAAAAACGTTTGTAGCGGAACATTCCAGTCTCAAAGTTGTTTAAAAGCTATGCATCTTGTTACTGGTTTAAACCTAAGAAAAATTAAGTTTTTTTAATAATACGGTCGCGACGAGGTCAGCGTCGAGTCCGGTATTATACGTTCCCTCTGCTAGGGGCCCCAGGGTGGTGCCCTGGTTGCCCCGGTGGTCGTTACGGCTCTGATAAATACAACCGTCGCAGCAGACCTGCGTACTCAGCAAATTTCCATTCGTCCAATGATGTTAATATTTTTTTTAATTCCTATGGACACATATTTATTGGAATTTATATTATTAATTTTTTTATTTGAAATATTTTGATTTAATATTACAAATCTTATATATTAAAAAACTTTTGAAAAACTAATGACTCTGACCCTGACCATTATACTGGACCGGTTTACACGTGGGTTATACCAAAACAAAGGTCCTATATGTGCAGGCATTCTTTGTATTTTTTTAAGTATTTATGTTAATTGGGTATAAAAAATAAACTTTTCTTATGGAGGTTTAATGCTGGGGAAGAAATTTTAAGCCTATGACAGCGAGCCTGAGCACCGATTTAAACACAGGTTGTACCAAAACAGAGGTTATTGGTCCTATATGTGCGGGTTTTATTTGTATTTTGAAGGTATTTATGTCAATTGGGTAAAAAATGGAAAGTAAATTTTTCTTATGGAGATTTAACATGGGGAAAGAATATTAAAGTTTATGACAGCGAGCCTGGTCATCCTAATGAACTGATTCACATGCAGGTTGCACCAAAAAAAAGATTATTGATCCTTTATAACTTAAAGCGGTCCTGTATAATAAAGGTTATAGGTCCTTGGCGTTATGGGTGTGCAGGTTGTATACGTGTTTTGAAAATTTGATGTTAATTAAATATAAACAAATTTTCTAAAGGATATTTAACATAGGGACAAAATGTTAAGCTTATGACAGCGAACTTGCTGACCATACTAATGGACCGATTTAAACAATTGTACTAAAACAAAGGTTATCAGTCCTTTATGTTCAGGTTTTATATTAATTGGGTCATAAATAGAAAATAAAATTTTCTTATGGAGATTTAACATGGGGGAAGAAATTTTAAAATTATGACTGCTGGCCTGGCCATACGACTGGACTGATTCACATGCATGTTGTACCAAAATAAAGATACTTTGTCCTATATGTGTAGATTTTATGTGTATTTTGAAAATGTTATGTTAATTAAATAAAAAAGAAAATTAAAATTTTCTTAAGGAGATTTAACATTGGGACAAAATTTGAAGCTTATGACAGAGAGCTTGCTGACCATACTAATGGACCACTCTAAACGCAGGTACCATAACAAAGGTTATCAGTCTTATATGTGCAGGATTTATTTGTATTTTTTTTATTTATGTTAACTGGGTAAAAAATGAAAAATAAACTTTTCTTCTGGAGATTTAACATGGGGACAAAATTTAAAGCTTATGACAGCAAGCCTGAATGTGTTTTTTTTTGTGTGTTGAATATGTTTTTCCTTTTGATATTTGGAAGAGAAATGTGAGGACATTTTTTCGAAGTATGTTCCACCTATTAAAAACGTTCATGTAAAATAGCGAATTTTACACGTGTATATTGTAAATTATTCAAAAACCTGTTTCATGTTTAAAAGCTTTAATCTCACAGATCTCTAGATATTGTTATTACCTTTAAAAGGCATAGGAACTGTGCATTTATTTGAACTATGTGGTCGCTGGTCCACACCAAGCGATGTGACAAGGACGATCGCCATGGATGCGCGTATGGTGGATGCCGCTCTGTCGCGTCGTCCGTGTCGTACGATCTTTACTCAACTTTACCATCGATAAAAACATGCCTTTACTCCCTGGCGAGATTGAAAATTCAATTGCTCAATGTATTTTTACGAGGTGGCGATTAGTCTGGGTGGCACCTACGACGACTTTATGTTAGGCTGATACGCGCCGCCGAGCCCGACGCGGACGCCGCGCCGTGCGCCGCCACCTTGCTGCATAGTATTAATTCTTAAAAGAAAAATCTAATACAAGCAGATATACTATGTATTACACTGTCAACCTACTTTTTGTTTACTTGAAACCAGCTGGCTCTGTGAGGGAAAGCCAATGGTTTTACTATGCAAAAAACCCTTGAGAAGCGACGTTGCCAGCTTGAAGGCCGCGGCCTTATTACTAGAGATGGCTATGGCAGTCTCCTTTTAAAGTCAATGGTAAAAGTAATTTTGAGGTAACTACAGTTTTTGCATTACATCTGGCTTTGGCTTATTCAGCTGGTTGTAAGGCGAGGGGGGAGAGGGGTACTTTTCTGAAATCAATGTTCCACATTGAATGCTGCTTGTACAGATCTGTTCAGCCCAGAAGTCTGGTGGGATGCGCATGCGCAGTGAAGATTTCCCCTACCGCGAGTCTCAGTACAGTCAAATTTCGAAATAACTCATCTGTCAAAACATATGATTCTTTGTTTGCAACAATATTTGTAATTTGTAATGTTGTCATAGGCCATGTGGGATTTTAAGTTGACTAAACACCACCGATGGAGAGTGGTGGGGGTATTCTCCATCTCTCTCGCACTTCCACCCCTACACAGGGCCGCCGAAAGCCAAGTCGGGCCCCAAGTCTGCATACCGCACGGGCCCTCCGGGGTGTCAGGCGGCATGGGATACCCACCAGTGAAAAGGGGGTCTGGGGGCCCTCCCCCAAAAACTTTTTGAAAATTAGGTCTCTAAACTCGCGTTTTAGGCAGTCTAGAGGTGGAACATCATAGGAACTCCAAAAATCCGAACCAATTGAGGCTGAACAATTGGGGGGGCCTCACAAAGCTGCTCTTCTGTTTTTTCACAACAATGCGCACAATTGTTTTTTTCCCGCCGTAGTTGCAATACTCTTGTTGTTTACCATCGTGGATAATTTTATTACAGTTGTCAATGTATTTTATTGCAGATGGATTGAGGTGGAGGTATAAGTAATTCTCACTACTCGCTGGCCACCATCACCGTAGTGTGTAGTGTAAAGTTAGTCGCAAATACAATAGTACAGACAGACAAAACAACTGTTTTTGCCTTAACTAAATACATATTGTATTATCAAAGTAATTTGATAATACAATTATTTTGGCAATAAAGCTAGACATTTTATTTTTTAACATGTAGGCCTAATTTTATTTCCAAGAAGTCGATACCAATATTTCCTCAACCTAGAAAAAATCCGCTCACCCGGGGCCCCTTCAGAGCCCGGGCCCCAAGTTTCAGACTTGGCTGACATAGCCTCTCGGCGGCCCTGCCCCTACAAGACTTCCTGGCTGAATAGATCTGTGCAATGTTGTGTTTTTACTTTCTCCCCCCTATACATAGTATATGGAGAAAGTATTGTTTTCGTCAAAATTTTCGAATTTGAGTTGTTAGTGGATATATTCGTTTTAGTGCTCCCTGAATCCAAAAAAGTGGTTTTCGGCGTGGTGTCTGTCTGTCTGTGTGTGTGGATGTATGTGTGGATGTAAACAAAGCTAGAGACGACACCAGTGGTCCGATTTTCATGAAATCTGGCATGTAGGTATAAAGCCATGGTATCTCCAGGCGTATTTTTCATTTTTTAGAATTTTTGGTTTTTAAGGGTTTTTACCCCATAAAAATTCATAAAAAATTACAAAAATCCAAATTTCTCAAAAACGGCTCTAACGATTTTGATAACAATTTCATGGTTTTTAGTGCTTAGAATGGCAAACAAAATAACACCACCCGCATGACTGTAAAAATTCTGGTTCGGAAGTTATGGGGGTTTAAGTGTTAAAAAATTCATATTTTTCAAATTTCACAAAAACTGTGACTTTTAAAGAAAATATACTTGCAACCATTAAATTCGACTTGAAAAACTAAATAATCCATTATTTTGAATCATTAGTTTACGTCAACTGGTTGCGGAGATAACTGATATTTTAGTTCGGCGGTAAACGCAGTACGTCGTCCAATGTTATTCTTATGGCAAATATTTAAAAACCGATATCTCCGTTATTTACTAACCGATTTTGATAAAATTTGGTATATATTTGTATGATAATTAATTGTTAATTTGTTTTGTTTCACTGTATATGTTTTCTGGTTATAAATGACTTGAAGGGAGAAAGTATGTGTCAGTTTCCTGATACCGTTTATTACTATTAATTATCATTATGTTGAATAAAATCATAGTAGCCTTAGTCAGAAATAAATAGTGCAAACTGTTGATGGTAAAATTGCATGTAATATAAAGAGAAATGTGGAAAAATTAAGTTTTCCTATAGGCTGTTATATGGAAATATAATAGGCGTCTGAAAATTGTGATCCTCTAAATTATTTAAACTGCTGATTCACTATTTACCTTATATTGGGAATCAGCTGTTTAAGTAATTTTGAGGATTACAAATCATGTCACCTAGTATAGTTGTCTCTGAATGTAATCGGGGCTCTTAGTGCATCGGGGACACTCAACTATGCCTAAACGGATGTGTTTTAATAATCAAAATTAGGCTACATTAATTTAGTTTAAAGTCGCTACTCGAGTAGCAGGGTATTATCTGTGAGCATATTTAACATGTGTAGTAAAAAATATTGTTTTCATCATACTGTCCCGAAAACAGCCGTTTTTAGTTCTCTAAATCGTACGCAAAATGATCGTTTTTGGATCACTTCGAATAGGAGTACTGAAAAAACATATGGTAAATTTTGCCGTACTCTAATGTCAAAATTTGTTTATGTTACGTTTGAAAGGTTGAACGATTTCTTAACTTGTGTTTGTAAACTACTAACAGATGTGTAAATGACGACGACTATTTTGGATAACCTCAAAATTATGTAGTCTAACTTTTTAACGATTAAAACCACGATTAAAAAACGTAGTTTGAAACCACGAATCCCTCAAGATTTTGGCGACATGTTGGAAGAATTCAATTGAATTATTTCTGCAAATCTATTTTTTTGTCTTTCCTTATTGTTAACTATTTTTATTTAATTTTGTTCAAAAAGAGCCACTTTCGCTCCTAGTAATGAAAACTACTATTTGAATATGTTGTAAAATTAATGGACTAAAAAAATACGGTACATTTAATCATTCATGAGCTTAATAGATGAGGATAATAAACAAAGGGAATACATTGGTAAATATAAATTATATTTAAACCTATTATTTTTTTACTACATTTCAAAATAATTGTTTTTTTTCAATATAGCATACGTTCTGCTGAATCTTAATCAATGAACTCTTTAACTATTCAAAATAAACACAACTGGAATATTTTTTTGTTTAATTCTTTATTACGGCCTAGGGTTTACCCAAGAAAGGCCCACAACAATTTACAATAAAGATTACTATTAATTTTAAGTCACAATTAATTTCACATTGATCAAATTGAAATGTTGTTATCTTCTATATATATAAAGGAGAAGGGGTTTTCTAACGGACAGCAAATCTCCAAAACTGTAAGACCTAAAGAGTTGAAATTTGGCACATGTGCTCTCCTTGGGTCTTAGATGCACACTAAGAATCGGTTTTACAAAATTCCCAAAGGGTTCCGCCCTATGGTACTTCAAAGTTTTAATGTTAAATTATAGGGAAGGATATAAGGTTGTCATGGCAACCTTAAAAAGTATGACAAATTAAATCCCAAAAAGAGACAGAGGAAGTTTTTATGTTTTTCCACGGGTGAAACCGTGTTGATCAGCTAGTTAACTATAAAGTCAAAAATCAAGTCCAAAACTGTTTCATCCATTTCTTCCAATAATGTTAATACGTTCACTGGAAATTTCACTTTTAATTTTGTAAGCTTCTTGAATAAAGTATTTGTTGATTCTTCGTCATTCAGAGGGCATGCAAAAATTAAATGATCTAGACTGGCCGAATCGTTATTACAATCACACGTAGAATTTTGAAGCAATGAATTTTGGAAAGATGGAGGTTTGTATATGAATGGCCGATTCTCATTCTGCAAATTGAGGTTATAAATCTTCTATTTTTTGAGCAGGAACTAAACCATGGCGGGGTAGAAACATATTTTTTCAGTTGGTAAAGTCGATTTCCATTAAATTTTGAAGTTAAGTCCCAGGTAATTTGCCAATTTTTGTAAGCTTTTGATGTAAACAGGTTTTTTATGTCGAAAAATGAAGGGATATATGACAGATTATGGGTAGAAGCTGTTTTCGCTGCTCTATCTACCACTTCGTTTCCATGTATCCCAATATGCGATGGGACCCATGCAAATGCAATTGAGAATCCTTTCAAAGACAAATCGTAATATTTTTTCCTAATTTGAAGAATAATAGAAGACGTTTTAAGACCAACATTATTGCTCATTAAAGACAATAATACACTCTTGGAATCCGAAAATATGACAAACAATTTCTTATTCAAGGTTTCAATGTAAAATAATGAATGAAGGATAGCAATGGCTTCGGCAGAAAAAATGGAGAAAATGTCATTAATCTTAAAAGATTGAATGAAGTTACGTTGATAGTGAAAAGTTGCACTTGCAGTGAAAGAGGGTTCTTGTGATTTTGAAGCATCAGTGTAGATCATTTCGTGATCTGGCCACCTTGAAGTTATTAAATGATTAAATTCGTCATTTAAAGCCAAGCAATTATTAACAAAATTCTGCTTGCAAGAATCAAAGGAAACAAATTCTATCTTGTTCATAAAGTAGTTTAAGCTCATCTGAAAACAAGTTGGATGAAAGTAATTGTGATCGTTTGTATTGATAGCAAGGTCATTAAGCATATGTTGATAACTAACCAGAAGTAAAGGAGTTTTTTTGTTTTCCCAGTATGAAGATCGTAGGTAAATATAATCCAATTTCTGTAGATTTCTTTTTAGAGGATGGTACTTCTGGAGAAGTAAACATTTAGACAGGTATCTGTCACTCAACATTTGCCTTCTTATTTCCAGGGGCATAACTCGAGCTTCAACCTCCATCGCATTACAAGGGGAAGATTTCATCAATCCCAGGCATGTCCTTAAGGCACCGTCCTGTATCCTGTCTAGAGCCGTCCTATTAACAGTGTTGGCATTACCAAAAATAAAGCAAGCATAATCCAGAACTGAACGGATTAGTGATTTATATAATGTTAGCAATAATAATGGATCGGCTCCCCATTGCATACTAGACACAGACCTCAGTATATTCATTCTTCTGAAACAGGATTGAGAAATTTGATTAATGTGTAGTTTCCAATTAAGTTTCCTATCAAAAGTAACCCCTAGGAATTTATGTTGCTCTTTACATGGGATTTCTTGATGGTTATATTCAATTCGAACATTTTGAGGGTTGTGTTTACGAGTGAAAACACAAACTGCTGATTTTGAAGTAGAAACCTCCAACCCGTTATTCAATCCCCTATCATACATATCACGTTTTGGTGTTTAGTTTCACAATTTACAAGAGATTTGTTAGTTGTGTAAAGGACAATGTTATCAGCAAATTCAAGTATATTCACTTGATGGGAAAGTATCACATTAAGATTACCACAATAAAGCGAGTATAGTATTGGACTTAACACCGAGTCCTGTGGAATTCCTTTGCTGGTAATTCTGGATTCAGATAGTCCACACACTGATTTTAATCGCAGTGATCTGATAGAAAAAAGTAGGGAAATTAAGTTCACAATTTTTGCGGGAATGTTTATGGAGGATAATCTTTTAGACAGCATATTAAGATTCACGTTATCATATGCACCGTTGATATCCAAAAATGCAGCCACTAAGAACTTTGATTCGGTAAATGCAATTTGGATTTATGTTGATAAAATGGCCAGATTGTCTGCACAGCTTCTTCCAGAGCGAAATCCAAACTGGGTTCGAGAAAATAAGTGACTTCTTTCTGCCCACCATTGCAATCTATGTTTGAGTAATCTTTCGAACAATTTCCCTATGGACGATGATATTGCAATGGGACGATATCCTTCAGCTAGACGAGGATTTTTGTTTGGTTTTGGAATAGGAACGATTAAATATTCCTTCCAGGTGCTTGGAATCAGATTTGCGTTACAAAGGCGGTTGAAAATGTTCAAAAGCAGTTGAACCGCTTTTTGGGATAAATTTTTCAAAAATGAGTTATGAATGTTGTCCAGGCCAGGACAAACATCCTTTAAATTGGAAAGAGCAAGGTTAATTTCATCCAGGCAAAAATCATTTAATAATTCCAAATTTTGAGTGGTAGCATGGTCTTCATAAACAGGAATAGGCAATTCTGCGGATAGTGGTGAATATTTCACAAAAAACTCCTCAGAACATTCCGAAAAGTACTTTAAATTTCTTGACTTAGCATTATGTGTTATATACTTACTCTTGAGATTCTTCACTACTTTCCACACCTCAGATATGTCTGTATTTCGGTTGATTTTGTTACAAAATTGAATCCAGTAATCCTTCTTACAGGATTTAATATATCGTTTCGTAATTGAAGCGACTCTCTTATAATTAAAATAGTTCTCTCGAGTCTGATGCTGCCTATACTTAATGAAAGCAGCTCTCCTCTCTGAAATATGTCTGGAACATTCAGTTGACCACCATGGACAGGGTACAAATTTGTTTCTTGATGGTTTAGATCTAGGAATTGATGTATTTGCCACAGTAAATAAACAGTCACCAAAGTTATCGTATATTTTTAAAGGATCATCATCGAAATTGATAGTGTCAATCAAAGTGTCAACAGTAGCTGAATACAATTTCCAATCTGCCCTCTTGAAGCTCCAATAAGATTCACTGGATGGAGGAAGACTAGAAGAGGGTGGATCCGTGATGTTAGGCAGGCCTACGATGGAATTGTAACAGAAATTAATTAATATAGGAATATGTTGTGTGCCACTCCATCCATCTAAAACTTCCCAGTCACAAGATGCTGCCAATGACGAAGAAACAATAGATAAATTAATTGCGCTTTTTCGTAATGGGAATCCAGAATAATAAGTATATGCACCAGAGTTCAAAACTACTAAATTATTATCTTCAACAAATGTATGTAATTCGTTTCCCTTGAAATCATTGAAATCATTTCCCCAGGACATGTGATGGGCATTGAAATCCCCAAAAACCATGAATGGTAAATTAAAGCTAGAGAATAATTGAGTCCACATTGTATTGTCAACCTTGTGGGGTGGTGGAGCATAAACAGAAAATATGTTTACAGTTTTACTTTGTAGTTTCATCTGAATTCCAGTTACATTAATCTCATTGATCATGAAGTCATTTGATAAATCTATATTAAGTTCTGTGTATTCTATACTATTATGAACAAGGATCGCAGAACCCCCACCACCCCTACCGATTCTGTCATCCCTTATAACTGAATAGTTATTAAAAGTAACATCATGAAATGGATTAAACCGTGTCTCTGAAAGACCAGCAATGTTGATGCAATGCTCTTTTAATAGAAATTCAATTTCACCTTTATGGCAGAGTGCAGAATTACTATTCCACTGCAATATTTTCAGATTTGCGGTATTCATAGCTGCCAGATCAGAAATTAGTGTCATAAAAACAAAAATACAGGTGAGATATGGAAATTTACAAAAAAATGATGTATTTTTTCTGAAATCCATCATTGATAAGGTAAATAAGAGTGAAAGTGTTAAAACGAGTCATCGGACGAGACATCAGGAGCTGGGATGCTTGTCAAAAATTGGTTTAAATCAATATTTAAAACAGGTTGAAGCTTAGATAATAAGTGTTCAACGCTGATTTTACTATCTTTGTATAGAGAAAGAGAGTTTAAGACAAGTGTTGATACATTATCAGACTGACTGGAGTCAGAAGGTTCATGTGCTCGTGAAGAAATTACAGGTTTACTAGGATTGCCTTGTTGTTGGAATTGACTGAAATACTTATTAGTATATTCAGGAGTGACAGGATTTGGGCGTTTAGTAAAACGATGCATTGTTACATTTTTATGAACTTTCTTATTTATGGGGGTGTTCTTACGTGCCAATCGAGTTTGAGCAGGAATAGGAATCGAGTGGCGAAGCTGGTTAGAAGATTTCTGAGACAATTCGGGAAACGATTTATCATTGTTAATATCCAACACCTTAGAAAAAGAGACTGGAAGTTTTGTCGATTTTGGAAAAAGAAAGAGTTTCGCTTCGGAGTAAGGAATGTTACGGTAGGCCATTGTTTCTTTCATTTGTTTTTGTTTGTCCCACTCAGGGCACGATTTGTCAATGGACGAGTGAGAACCCTTGCAAAATAGACATACAGGGGTTTGAGCTTGAGGACAATCCTTGAGATTGTGGTAGGTCGGACATCCATTTGGACATCTTGCAGAACTTTTACAATTTCTGGAAGTGTGTCCATACCTGACGCATTTGAAACAAATAATAGGGTTCGAAACATAAGGCTCTACAGGGCATCTGGTGTAAAATAGATACACAAATTCTCGCAACTGTTTCCCTTTAAATTTCACAGTTACAAGGGACAACGGTTTTGATTTTTTCTGTCCGTCATCTTGAGTCACGATTTTCGACAAAACGTTTCACAGATATAATAGTGACATTGTTTGAAGTCTGCAAATTTTCATATATGTCATTTTCTGAAAGGGAAGGATCGACGTTTCGAAGCAGGCCAATTCTTTCCAATTGGAAAGATGGGACGTAAACACGGACATTGTTATCTCTAGAAAAGGAAGAATTTACAAACATGTTTGCTGATCCCGCTGATTCGAAAGAACAAACTACACGGTTTCTGTTAGAGCGTTTTACTTCTACAATTCCATTGACATTGCTGTCAAATAATTTCTTTCCTTGGACGGTCGGGTGCATTGATGTGACTTTAGACTCGGGCAAACTTTCAATGTAGACCAAAAACGGAGCAGAGTCCGATTTTCCATAAAAATTCCCAGTTTCTGTCATAGGTAAATCAGAATTAGTACAGTTGTTTATGTTCACACCGTTTACCTTTGCATAGTCATGTTCGGTAGGAAGAGGGGCAATTTGAGGAATACTTACAGTATCCAGGTCCATGCTACAAGAAACTAGGGTTGATGAGTTCGAAGTTAGGTCAGTAGCTTGTTGTGTCTGTTTCAAAGTTGCGTCTTTCCGAGGTTTTTTTGATACCGGATTCCATCCAGTGTTATCTCCGGGACTTGAACCATCCATTGTTAATTATGAGAAATTTAAGCAATTAAATAATAAACAAACTTTCCAAAACAAACGAAAATAAATAAAAAAAACCAAATATAAAAGAAAAAAATATGTTTAAAACCTAATACAACTGTTTTCGTTATACTGCTTCAAAAACAGATGTTTTTAACGCATGTTTTCCGGACCTAAATACACTCTTTTTATTCCTAGGAATTAAAAGCTGATGTACTCGATACCAGCTGACTCCTAGGACTATAAAAGTCAAAAAGTGCCGAGTACGTCGTAATAATCGAACAATATTCATTCGATTACAAATAATCGAAACATTCATCGTTATCATCGAAACATTCATTGTTGTCAGTTTAATCAATTTGTGAAACTCGTTCATTTCACCAATCGATTATTACATGCGTTCGATACGTCGATAGTTGTTCATTGTTGTCAGTCTACCCTAACACAAATGAAACAGACTATCAGCTGATTGCTTCAAATAGCAAGAACAAGACGGTGGCATCATTTGAAGGCATCTTTAAAGGTTAACAAGCTGTAACATTTTGGTTTTCTTAAGTAGTTTACGTATTCTATTGAGCAATATAACGAAAAATATAGTTCATAACACGGACCTAAAGCTGCTTTTCGTTACTCGGTCATTTTTCAACCTCGGCTTACAGCCTCGGTTGTAAAACTTGACCTTGTACGAAAAGCGTCACTTTAGGTCCTTGTAATGAAATATACTATTGTGATAAAGTAATGTTTTATTTTACGAATAATTAAGTATCAAGTTAGAGTTATTTAGAAGAGGAATGGTTATGTTAAAGACAGTATATGTTTTAAATAAGATAATATAAATTAAGTGAACAATAATTAGTGGACTGTGCTGGGAGGGTCTTCGCTCTTCTTAGAGCTCCAACTTTTGCGGCACCCTTCGAGATCTCTGGGAGCGTCGAAGGGCTGGGTCTTCTGTTATGTTAGGTTCTGTAACCGCAGCCTTGGTTGGCGATGGTTTAGGTGAAACTATTGGTGGAGATACACTTTTTCTCTTGGCTGGGGTACTAGGCCTAGGACTTTCGGTTGGCGTGGTAACCTTAGGGCTCTGATATAACTCTCTTGGAAATTGCAAAGTAATTTCATCTTCATCTTCTGCCACATGGTTAGCCCTGAGATGATCAATATGCACAAACCTTGTGCGACCTTCAACATGTACTAAATATGTAACAGGGCTTATCACCTTAGTAATGATTCCGGACTGCCAGTTTACTTTCTCCTGTCGGACAGTACGCACAAAAACCTTATCATTGACCTTAAAGCTTCTGGGTTTGCTTCTATGAGCATTGGCTGCGTTAGTAGTAGCCTCTTGTTTACTTTCCATTTCGTTTACTAGATGAGGTTTGAGTAGGCTAAGGTGGGTTTTAGGCTTAAACTTAAACATAGCTTCCGAAGGAGTCATGTTGGTCACTGAATGTGGAGTATTTCGATAGGTGAATAGAAATGAGTCAATGCGGTGCTGTAAGGTTCGCTGGGAATTGTACTTTGTATCGTGCAACAATTGCTTCTTAAAAGCTTCCTTAACTGTTTGCACAGCCCTTTCCGCCAAACCATTAGACGCTGGGTGATACGGTGGCGTCAAAATGTGGTGAATACCGTTAGCTCCCAGAAATTCCTTGAATTCTTCAGACCTAAATTGCGGACCCCCGTCAGTAACAACTGTAGCTGGAAGACCAAACATAGCGAAACAATGCCTTAATCTGTCAATAGTATGTCTAGAAGTTGTACCAGTCATGTGGAACACTTCAATCCATTTTGAATGACTGTCTACTACGATCAGAAAATCCTTTCCTTGAAACTCTGCAAAGTCGAGATGTATTCTCTGCCACGCATGTCTGGACCACGCCCACGGCTGAAGTGGGGCGAGAGGGGCAGATTTCCGTGTCTTCTGACAAATGGAACATTCCCTAACTACGTCTTCTATTTCCTGATCCATACCCGGCCACCATACAAAACTTCGGGCCAACGCCTTCATCCTGGACTCGCCTGGGTGTTCAGAATGCAGTAGAAGAAGAATTTCCTTCCGATGAGTAGTTGGGACGACAACTCTGTTGCCCCAAAGCACACAACCTCGGTCGACAGACAACTGCAAGCTTTTGTTAGAAAAAGGGCGCATATCAGGATCTTCCGAATAACTGGGCCATCCATTGGTTATGAAATCATATACCTTGGACAGCACAGGATCAAACTTGGTCGCAGTAGCAATTTCTTTAGCTGTAATAGGCAAGTTAAAAGACGTAAAAAATGCAAGTTCCCCTTCACTGTCTTCTGAGGAGCATGGAAGACGAGACAACGCATCTGCATTGCTGATATCCTTCCCCTTTTTGTAGCGGATGTCGTACTGGTACGCAGACAAAATCAGTGCCCACCTCTGGATACGGGCTGCTGACAATGTTGGAATTCCTTTGTTTGGGTTCAACAAAAAGGTTAGGGGTCTGTGGTCTGTTACTAGTGTAAATTTTCGGGCATACAGAAATTTGTGGAAATTTTTTACTGCATAAATCAGGGAAAGTGCTTCTTTTTCTATTTGACTGTACTTCGCTTCAGCTTTAGTTAAAGTACGGGATGCGAAAGCAACAGGTCGCTCAGTGCCATCCGGCAAAATGTGTGCAATGACACAACCTAACCCGTAACTTGAGCTGTCACAAGTCACTATTATGTCTAAGCTAGGGTCAAATGGTAAGAGTACATTATCTCGTACTAAAAGTTTCTTACACTTTTCAAAAGCTTCATTGGTCTGGTCATCCCATGACCACTCAACATCGGAATTCAAGAGTCGATATAGTGGGTGTAAAATAGTCGCTAGATTTGGGATGAAACGTGAATAAAAATTGACTAAGCCTAGGAAAGACCTGAGCTGAGTGATGTCGGTAGGCTTGGGTGCCTCAAGAATAGCTTTAGTAAGCTCTTCACTTTGATGAATGCCTTGTTCATCGAGACGGTAACCTAAAAAGACTAGGCTAGTTTGAAAAAATTTACTCTTAGCTAGGTTAATTTTCACTCCATGGTCCATTAACCGCTTCAGAACAGCATGAACCCTCGATTTCATTTCAGTAATACTCTTAGCATGTATTAATATGTCATCAATGTAACAGGCAGTTCCATCCAAACCCATTAAAATTTGGTCCATTGCGGACTGAAACAGTGCTCCTGCACTTGTGATACCATAAGCCATGCGGCGGTAGCGAAACAACCCCTTATGAGTCGTGATAGTCAATAATTCCTGCGAAGATTCACTTACTTTAAGTTGAGTATAGGCTGCAGATAAATCAAGCTTAGAGTAAAACCTAGCTCCAGATATTTGTGTCAAAATATCCTCCGGATTTGGCAATGGGTAATGATCAGTACGTATTACCGGATTAATCGTAACCTTGAAGTCCCCACAAATTCTGACTTCATTATTAGGTTTCTCAACAACCACAATGGGCGTGGCCCATTCTGATTGAGTCACAGGGTAAATTATACCATTCCGCTGTAATTTGTCGAGTTCTGCCTCTACGGCGTTTCTGAGTGCGAACGGGACATTCCGTGCCTTGCAAAAGACTGGTTTTGCATTCTCTTTTACAACAATATTTACAGGCTTAAAATTTATTTCCCCAGGGGTTTGTTCAAAAACAGGTGCAAATTTTTTTTGTAATTCCTCAACTAGGCTATAATAAGGAACGGACTCACCATTCAGGCGACAAACGTCCATCATCTGCTCTGGGGCCCCGCTGCTAGCCTTCACGGCGCTCCAATCCAATTTGATCCTTTCAAGCCAGTTCCTGCCAAGTAGGGTAGGTTGGTTCGTAGAAGTACTCTCGATGACAATCATAGGTAGCGAGTAGTCTGGGCCGCCATTATTAGCATTCACCGTAACCTGAAACTCTCCAAGCACCTTAATTTTCTCACCTGTATAGGTCTTCAATTTAACATCACTTTTCTTAAGAACAGTGTTTTGGCTTTTGAATTTTTCAAAATACACATTAGAAGGCAAGACGCTGCAACACGCACCTGTGTCAAGAACCATTTGCAATGGTACTTTATTTACAGACATATCGACAACAAAACTCCCTGGTTTATTATCATTAGCAAATGCGATTGTAAATAAATCAAAGTCTTGAGTGGGCCTATCATAGGATTCAGAATCACTGTCATCAGATTCACAGTAATTAATTTTATTATTATTATTAGGCCTATGCCTAGAGTTGCCTTGAGACTTGCAAACAGTTGCCAAGTGTCCCTTTTTATTGCAAGAATAACATGTACTATCAATATATGCACAAGTTTTAGGATCGTGTGGCTTGCCACAACGATAACACTTGAACTTGTTACCACTGGAGGGGTTAGGCCTGTTATTAGCCTTTGCCTGATTCATTGGTTTGGGTTTACCAAATCTTTGTTTACCTTGCCCTGGTTTACTACTATTACTAGGCCTATATGGTTTAACAAAGTTTACATCTCCACCCGAACCTTTTTCAGGGTGTAAATTAAATGTGCGAATATTTTTGTCAGCGCTCTCGATGACCAAGGATAATTCTAGAGCCTTAGTAAAAGTCAAACTTTCCCCCTCAGCTAACAATTTACTTTGTATAGCCGTAGACCTAAGCCCACACAGGAACCTGTCACGCAAAGCTTCATCAAGAAAAGAATGGAAATTGCAAGTAGCAGCTAACTTTTTAAGCTGACAAGAGTACTCTGTAATACTCTCTCCTTCTTTTTGAGATCTTTTGTTGAAAATGAATCTTTCATAACTGACATTTAGTTTAGGCACAAAGTGAGCTTTCAAAGTATCAATAACCTTCTTATAATCTACATCTTTTATTTCTTTAGGATGGAGCAAATCCTTTAAAGTGGAAAACAGGGCTGGGCCCATAATAGAGATGAAAAATGAAACTCTATTTTCCTCTTTTATATTGTTGATAGAAAAGAAATGATCTAGTCGCTCACTGTAATTAGTGAATGTTTCTAACTCTTCGTTGAACTCTGAAATTTTCCCAACTAGTTGTTTCGCCATGATTAATCTACTAGTAAATCACTTACTTGAACAGTAGACAAATATAAGTTACGTTAATAAATATGCTAAATCACTGAAATCGGTACATTTAGCATTATTTCTCTTCGTAACGTGGTCCTAGGGATGGGTCAGCAATCGTCATTCAATTTGCCATTTGCCAGCAACAGGTCTCCATTAATACTGTAGAAATCAAAAATACACTTAACATCCTTAGAAAAATGTATTTCGATTGGAAATAAAGTTAACTTTTAACTGGAAATCCATTGTAAAATGTTAACTGGACAAAAACTTCCTTTGTCTGAACACGATTTCTTGTCGCTAACAAGTTTATTCCAAGTTCGGGTTTCAACTTGAACTCAAGAGTGAAAATGAATTCAATTACTTTAAGTTTAAAGTTCCGAAACATCAAAACACACGCGAACTCTTTACTCTCGTCGCCATTTATTATAAACTAATATTTATTACTTTTATAACTGTGCTTAAGGCCAAGCAACGCGATCAAGGATCACAGGCGGAAACGACAGACATGTTGTACGTACCTGGATCAGAACTCGACTGAAGGTCTCAGTGCCGTGTGCCTCGGCCGATCGGTAGATGGCCGGAATTCCCAGATATCCAAAGTCCAGGGCAAAGGTCCTTTTATTGTATGCCTACTTGCTGTTCTTTCACTTAATTTATATTATCTTATTTAAAACATATACTGTCTTTAACATAACCATTCCTCTTCTAAATAACTCTAACTTGATACTTAATTATTCGTAAAATAAAACATTACTTTATCACAACTATTAAACGTTAGATTGATTAAATGGAAGAAAACCTAACCTTCCTTTCAATGTAAAAAAAAAAAAACTGGAATATTCACCTGACAATTTAAATATAATCATTTGTTCAGAGTTGTGTTTAAAAGATCTCCTTAAACCAGGTTAATCATGCTTTTTGGAGGGTAAAATTAAAAATAATACTGGACAACGTACTGTGTTTAGCACATCCAATATCCAAGCAACGGATTGACGTAGAATAATAATTAAAAATGCTAAATTGTTTATTTTTTTAAGCTGAATTTAATTTTGACAATTAAATTTACATAGAATTATTAAAAATATGTTAAATCTTTAAAATAAATTTTATTTTGCCAAAAAACTTCTTATAGTAAACCGATCGTGCTGGTTTTCGAACTCGAAGTCATGAATGTCTCTTTACGCGTTTGTTCCAAATTTCATCGCGATCGGGCCTTTTTTACTAAAGTTATCGCGCTAACAGACAGGTATATATATATATATATATATATATATATATATATATATATATATATATATATGAAAATGAACGAACGGTGTTTTTGGGGTCTAGGGACCTCAAAATGAAAAAATAACATGGTCTCCGGCTTAAGTCTCACCGTGCCGCCTATACGGTAATAGCTACTCCCCTATAGGGGAAATTCGCTAAAATGATAAAAAAAGAAATTTACCAAAACTGCCTTACCTTCTAGTTGTTGCCATAAAAATTTAGGTCACATCTTTTTGAAGCTTCGTTACTGGGATCTTTGTCCTCGACTGTAAAGTAATAATAAAATTGTGTTATCAATCATATAAAAGTATACCCCCGTTGCAGCAGACCTGTATACTCAGTGCATTTCAAATGTGTAAAAAGCACATTTCAATACAACATGGCAAGGTACAGTTCAAGGTATAACATGTTTTTGTAAGCTCCATAAGAATAACAGTCCTGTCTAAGGAATATGTCGGCCTTAGTCAGTAACAAGACTACAAGATCGCGCCACAATCATCCTTCACTCATCTGTCATTCATACTTGGCTTAAAATACCTACCTGGGTAGCCATTTCAGCTAATGTATCTAATGTATGTATGTATCTAACTTTGGGAATGAGTGTGCAGGTTTGCTGCAAGAGGGATTTTATAACTGTGTGCTTTTAATTCAATATTTAGTGGATCTGAACTAGAAATAGCCATATGCTTAGTTTTATCAACTCCTTATTATGTTACGTAGGTAATAAAGAAGAATTAATGTTTTTACATTTTCCTTTAACATGGGGAATGAGTATGCAGGTTTGCTGCCACAAAAATAGCAAATAAATGCGAGCTTTTAACCTCTTGAAGTTATAATTTGTAAAACGTTTTATGTTCTGAAAATAGTTTGTCTATTGTCTGATATACAAAAAATAACCAGGATTTCAGACTGTTATACATTAGATCTCATCTATACCCTGATTATCGAAAGAAACAAAGAAAGTGAGCGGCAGTGACGGATCTACACTTACTGTCGCCTGGGGCAAAATCGGAGTTTGGCGCCCCCCCCGGCACCAAACACAAGAAATATATTATATTTTTAATGCGTCCTTTTTTTTGATGTGATGGATAATCAATTAATTATCTTGTATATCTTAATGTGATTTTATCTTGGGATTCATATGATTTAAAAACACCGATTTTCGTAGGCTACGATACAGCCTACCAAGAGCTGTTATTGCCATATTATGGCCGAGAAATTTGCCAGCCGCTGTAAAACCAAAGCAAGGTGTCTACCATATTTCACAAATGAAACTTCCGACTTTTTTCTGACCTTTCCCGACAATATCAAAACGATTCCCGACCAATGAAATCGGCCATGTTGAATACTTGAACCCAATATATGTAAAGTAAAATAAAATATTATTTGACGCCTGCAAAGCGACCGAAAGATTTTACGACCGCGATATGTCCAACATATTTAACGGCCGCAATGAGACCAAGAGATTTGCTGGCCACAGAAACACTGAGCGATTTTCCGGCCTCAATACGACAGAGAGATTTGCCGGCCGCGGTATGTGGCCGCGAAAGGTAAATAGGCCATGAAAAGGGCAAGCGGTTTAGTTTAAATGCGACAGATACTTGCCAGCCGTGGTCTAAACGACAGATTTTTCGCCTAATAAATATGACGACCTCGAAAAGAGCAAAATACTTGTCGGCAGTGAAACAACAAAGAAATATGCCTGCTAGCAACGACTGATTTTTTTGTGGACGACATAGCAAATAGATGTGACGGCCACGAGAGGAGCGAGAGCTTTGTCGCCCACAATGCGACCAAGAGTTCTGCCGGACGTAAAACAAGCAGGCGATTTTACGGCCAAGAAATGAGCGAGCGAATTTTCGGCCGCGGGACGAGTGAGCTATTCTCCGTCCGCGAAACGAGCGAGCGGCTTTCTTGCCATCAAACAACGAGAAATGTGACGGTCACGAAAACAGAGACAGTCTTGACTTGACGGCAGCGATTGTATACATTGCCGCGATGCGACAGAGATTTTCCGGCAGAGATACTACTGAGAGATTTGCCGGCCGCGAAACGAAAAATTTTATTTAAATTAAATTTGTTCACTTTTTAATTAAGCGGAGCCAGCCAGTTGGGGCGCCGCTGGCGCCCCCTTCTGGCCGGCGCCCGGGGCAGGTGCCCCCGCTGCCCCCCCCCCCTAGATCCGTCACTGGTGAGCGGCGCGGCGGCGGAGCGAGCGCGCGGCAGTAAAAACATTCTTATTCATAACGCTGTAGAAACGTAAAAAACGCTGTTAAAAATTTGCAGTCCACTTCATTCCAATGAACAGTTTATTACCTTATCAGCACTGTTTTCAAATAATTTTTAACGTAAATCGTTTAGTTTATACTGAGAGTTATATTACTAAAAACACGACTTACGAATTAAAAAATTCAATTCTTTGTGTTTGATTTATTATAACTCTGCTTGGAAGCATCGGGGAAAATATTCCTGTACAGAACCTTGAGTCGACTTTCTTGGGAACAATATATCAAAATTTGAGAGTCCTGTGATCAATATTTACGTCGTTATTTATTTATTTCTAAAGAACTGTTAACTCATTTGTTAATTGAGATGTTCATTTCATTTTTCCTTTAATGACAGTAGATAGTTTCCACAATCAATATTCACGTAAAAAACTCCTTTAATACTACTAGATAAATCCGTAATCAGTTGATAATTGAAATTAATTATCAACATTGCTCGGACGAGCGCGATCTAGACGAGGTACAGCAACTGACCAACAACAAAAAAAAAGGGGGGGGAAATGGGTTTGTTTCTGACCCCCCTACTCACCTGATCGGCAAACACAAGTTTAAAGCAAGTTGTATGATGTAAACGCGGCTTTACGTTATTCCTCATTCACCCAAAGACAATTTATTAGAGTTCTTTAAGATGAAAAATCCACTTTATTTCTCTGATTATCACAAATTCATAAGTCGAGGTAACAGCTAGTAAACTAAGGTAGATAAATCGTTATAATACTGGTCTTGTCACTGGATTAATAAGTAATTGCCTAAATTAAGTTTCTATAGTACGCGAATTCGAGGTTTATATAGTTCACTTACAAAAATCATCGAGTGCGAGGGAGGGAAAACAAGTGATTTCTGAAAAAATGCCAAGGCAGCATCTTATGTTGCTGTTGCTTTTTCCTTCACCAATCAAAAACACCTAAAACAAGGAAATAAATCATTACAAACACCCCTGATGCTGCATACCTGCGTGCTCAGTGGATTTCAAACCCTCAAAAACATGTTACAACTACAACAGTAAGATCCTAAAACGTTCTTAGCGAATATCCCCTATAGGTAAGAAGCTATTACCATAGGCTCAAGGTCTCATGGTAAGACTTGAGTCCGAGACCATCAACACTTTGCGTTTTGGGGCCCCCAGACATCAAAAATACATTTCACCAAATATATATATATACTAGCAGATACCCGTGGCTTCGCCCGCTGAAAGTACAACAATGTATAGTATAACTATACGTTATTTGTTATGTGCACTTTTACAAATTACCAAAAATACAGATTTTAATCATTTATCCGAACTATCAGTTTATGAGCATTTAATTACAACCTTAAGGTTGCAGATAGTTGAAATCCGTCCCAGACTGAAGTAACAAGATGAAACATTTCCTCGATTGATTTTTATTTTTCCTTAAAATGGTATGAATTGACTACCATGTGCTTACACATTCTAATGTAGCAGTTTGGTCTTCAAAATACAAAAATTTCCTGGTTAATCCATCATTTAACTTGTAAAATTGGATTCCTATTAGTTTAAATAAAAAAAGTAGCATTACCATTTCAGGGGCAGGGCCGCGACAAGGGCCACGCGGAACATGCGCCGACTCGGAGAGGGCGCCGCCGGAAACGGCGTGATTGGTGTTGAGTCCGCAGCGGCGCGGCACCCACGTAGCCTTTTAACGTGGTTCAAAGCGCTTAACATGTATTTTGGTGACTTTTGTTGGCGCCTGGGGAGCATTTTACAATTTTTTAAACGAGCAATACATGAGTTTTGAAAGCGTTTGCCGACGCCCAAAGCAGCCCTTTTAAAATTGGTCAACGTGCAAAATATTCATCTTGGTGGCGATATACGCGCTCGTGCGGAGCCTTTTCAGACCGTAAAGGAGCTAAACTAATTTTTTGGTGGAGTTTTCTGACGCCCAGAGAGACTTTAAATTGCTCAATTTGCCAAAATTTAATTTAGATGGCATTTACGGGCACTTGTAGATAATTTTCAAATGATTAAAAGTGTTGATCATGTAATTTGGCGACTTTTGTTGGCAACCGGGGAGCAATTACAAATCGTTTAACTTGCTAAACGTGAGTTTTGGCCGTTTTGGAGGCGTTTACCGGCGCCCGGATCCCTTATAAAATTAGTCATCGTGCGTAATGTGAGTTTAGGAGGCGTTTACCGGTGCCCGTGGATTCATTTCAAACTATTCAAAGAGAAAAAATTATTTTGGAGCATACCAGCACCATTTGATCCGTTTGAAACTATTTAATGAGCAAAATTCTTTTTTTGTTGGAGCATGCCGGCGGGCGCGGCGCCCGTGGAGCCTTTTAAAATTGTTCAACTCGTAAAACTTTCAACTTGGTGGCCGTCTCCCGCGCCCGTGGAGTTCATTTATTTATTTACAATTTAATTGTTTACAACAGAGCATAAACTCCAATTAATTACAGTAAACAATTTTTATTATATTCAAAAAAAATTTTATTTTTTTATTATTATTATATTCAAATAATTATTATTATTTCAGTTATAATTATATTCAAATAACTCAAAAGTTATTATTACATTCAAATAATTCAAAGTGTGAATTTTTGGGTTTCTGAATAGTAGCTGCAATAAAATTAGAACAAACTTGCTGTCAATTTGAAATGATTGAGTGACGATAATGAGTTCTGTTTTTACCAGAGTTTCCTTTTAGCAAGACCTTTTAAGACCTTGTAATTAAATTAGCAATTTGGTTTACAAAAGAAAGTTCAAAATTCAAAATTAAGACCTGGAAACTGAAAACTTCTGGAAACTCGAATTCAACACTCTGCCCCCGAACAAGGAGCAACAGTGTCATTTTTATCCGTTTAGTATATTCTTTCTTATATTGTTCTAATTTGACTGGGCTCTAATGTTAAAAATCAAGTTTTTAAGTTGAAGCAAGAAAAGCCCGATTAGCATTGTACCTGTTCTTACTTAGATAACTTTATTTGACTTAATGTATCCAGCCAGTATCCAGTGTATACAAACCTTTAAATATGTAATAAATAAAATTCGACATAATACTACTATCAGTACTTTCAAAATACTATTTGTTCGCAAATGATAGCTTTAAGCACCCTGGAGTGGGGGTGTAACTGATATACAAGTAAAAGGACGCCAATGTAGGCCACACTACAACACTTAACATAAAACATTTATTGGTAACAAGCCGGCCGGCTGATAGACTCCGACACCAACCCACGACCTGAAGATGGAATTTTGAATTCCGAAACATGTAGTCAACTTATTTGACTTGTTTGGAACTGTCGACGGAAAGGTATAGTAACCTAGTTTTAATGACTTGTAAGCTTACAAGTCATTTTAAAGCTCACTATTGTACGACGCCGAGTTTCAAAGGTCGTTGGGTTATGTAAAATCTTTTTTTTTGTTTTATTGATGTCAATTTATCTTTTAGTACTCATTTTGAAAAATGTATTACTCGTGCAAGTAGGATGATAGGATTTTGAAAGTTATTAACGAGAAGTTTGTATGGTATATTTGCCATATTTTACAATACAGTTTAATAGAGAACTAGTGCCCTAAACATAATTTAGTTTTTTCGAAAAAACA
Source organism: Flexamia atlantica (assembly GCA_035578135.1). Taxonomy (NCBI): domain Eukaryota; kingdom Metazoa; phylum Arthropoda; class Insecta; order Hemiptera; family Cicadellidae; genus Flexamia; species Flexamia atlantica. The sequence continues at coordinate 16,931,573 of JAQJVK010000013.1, read as the reverse complement.
GAAATTCAAGTTTTAATGTGGAACGAGAGCTTATGATGTCTTATCATGCCTGAATTTTTAATAGAAATTTGATGAGGATTCTGATATTAAAAATAAAATCCATTCATTACTTTTTGATGAAGTTTAAGCCATTTTCTCAAAGCAAGTACACATCAGTATAACTATTTTTTTAAATTCTCATGACCAGACATCCTCTACAAATCTTAAATTACAATTAATAAGAAGTAATTACACAAATGCTTTCTACTTACCAAGATCATTACGACCAAGACCGTGGTGGCGGATTTGATGTAGGACATTTTGTTTGAGTGAACAAAAACTTTTGCCAAAATTAAGTAAGTTATAGAATTATTAATATAATTGTCAAAGGTATACTCGGTAGTGCTTTGTACTTTATACTTTTGGTTGAAAAACTTAATATGTCTACATCGAACCACCCCGGCCTGTGATTACATCAGAGGATAATTGCACTCAGGTGGCAAACAGTCGTAGAATCATACACAGAACCATTGATTATGACCAAATAAAATACATAGCCTAAGCTATGTTAAATTTTGAAGCATATAAAGTGATCATATATTACAAAAATTAGCACATTCTAATTGCTAATAGATTAGCACATTCTAATTGATTAGCACATTCTGGCAGAGAATCTTGGTACTTATTAAAGAAATTTAAAGTACATTCAAGTATTAAGTTTTTAATTTTCTATTCTCCCTTTTGCATTAAATTTTGTCTAGAAATTTTATAGTTTTGACTTTTTTTAATTACAATCCCTTTAACCCTATATTATATTTTAGCCTGGTAGAAGCAAAAATTTACCATTCCGGGGATACAAATCTTTAGTGTGAAATCACATTAATGGCGTGATCTCTAGTGACGAGTGCCAAACTAATTTCGCGAGTGCTCAGTTTCTGGCTTCAAAACATTCATAAGCATAATCAGTCTCCTTTTAGTTATTGACAGAACCCAGAACTCGTAGTATATAAGTTTGAAACTACATAACTTAATGTGGCTTCATCTACTTTAGATCTATTGAACTATAACCTAAAATTCCTCATTTTCACATTTCTATTGCAGCTAACATGTATATTCGGTCACTTCCCATGTTATTCTTATGAAGAATATTTTTGCACGCTTATTTGGACATAAATTGATTTGACTTGATGTGAGGCTTCTTGTAAATTATTTTTTCAAGCATTTGAAATTAGCTGAGAATGCAGGTCTGCTGCAACAGGCATATTATGTTTTTTTTAAATCTCGAATGATCCAAATTTATTAAAAATACGTGAGTTTTTATATAATTTAAGCTAATTAATCTTGAAAATATCCAAGGTAGCTAACGTAGTTTCTTTTGTGTATATCTTTTTTTGTATGAAGAAACAGTAAAAATGCGCTACTTTCGCAATCGCGAGTTTTATACGGAAAGTGTTGTTGGGTATTCATATATGCGCTCAGTAACTAAAGATATATAAGGATATAAAGATACATATAATTACAATAGCCTTGTCTTACGTATTCACTTAAACAACAGAATGTAAAACCTTAATTATTCCATTTAAAATTCCTTTAAATATTTGGGGAGTGTTTAATTTTCGGGCCCTGGCTAATGAGCTAGATCGTAATATTCTTCGCCCCTTCAGAATCAGTCTGGCAGTTGTGTACTGCAGGTTGCCTTACTCCAATTGCAGGCACTTTATAGCAATAATTCCTCTCACCAATGCTTTACATAGATCCTAGATTAAACTAAATCCTGCAGTATGACTCCTTCAACAATCTGGTCTAACATAAAAAATATTTATTTATTTTTTACACTTCAAAGTGTGGAGACCTTAATTTTTTTGAGATAAATCACATTTTCAAAACTTCCTAGCTCTAGTCCAGTGCATTTAAATTCGAACGAAAATCCCGAACAGCACAAGAATTTTGATGCATCGGGATGTGGGGGATGCGCCATTGCCCTTGGGGGGGGGGGGGCTGGGCACCCCTGTGGAGGAGGTAGGGAAGTCTACTCCCCTACTCAAGCCCTGCTCCTTTACTGCTGCTACGTAGCTATAAATAAGTCAAGTGAACTAATTCTCAAAATAAACAATTAGTCACTGTAGATGCGTCATAGTCAATGTAGATGCGGCAAACCATCTACATCTGACTATGACGATGCCTTTAATCAATTAGAAAAGGACTTTAAAGCAAAGGGTCTCAAAAAACTCATCTGCTCAGCAATGGGTTGTGTTAGAGATCTAATTGAAATACAACACTTTGCAAAAAACATCACAATGTTTCATCGTACAACCGGAGCTTCTGTGTGTGTGGTATCGTACGACCAGAAGACACAAAGAGATCTCTGGAAGGGACTTACACACGATATGTTTATCACAGCTTTAAGACTACAGATCTCAATACAACTTGAAGACAGTCTCAAACAAGAGGATCACGCCATGTCTGCCAGCCTAAGAGAATCAGAATCATGCAATGAAATGGTTAAACAATCGCTTAAGACATCAGAGGAGTCCTCCATGCTGCATCAAAGTGTCCTGTGCAGTGCCAAAAGTCAATCTGGTGAAAAAAGTGTTTTCGGTGATCAAGAAGGAAAATTTAAGTTACCTGTAGATAATACCAGTAATGTCGTTGAGAAAGAAGTTGTAAATAGTAGTCTTAATGTCTTAATAGTAGGGAACTTTTTTTAGTAAAATAGATGATTTTGTTGAAGTACCATTAGAGAAAAATTCACAGTCAGTAGGGAAAAATAATGATATGTATTTATTACAATAAGAGTTGATCAATGCAGGAGAGGTTCATGTTTAATGATTGACAAAAATATTGATTTTAAAATTAGAAGTGACTTAAAATTTTTGAACGAACCATACTGTTTTGAGGGATCATATATTGAAGTAAATGAATGGAATTCAGTTTTTGTATCAATGTACAGGATACCTGGAGATAACATTGACAATATCTTTATAGAAAAATTTTAAATTTTACTAGACAAACTAGCACCAGAAGCTAGGACAAAAAATGTTTTTATATCCTCTGACACGAATATTGATTTATTAAGCAATAAAGCAAGTAAATATAACTTATTAGAAATTTGTGACTGCTTTGGGTTCACTCCTAATGTTATGGACCCAAGGGTAACCAAAATTTCAAGCACTTGCATTGATAATATTTTTCTAATTCAAGAGCAAAAAATACGAGTAGATTAGTAGTAGATATTGGTGCATCGGATCACAAACTCTTGCTTTTGTCATTTGAGAAATTAGGAATGCCTTCCCCAATAATCAGTCGCAAAAATAAAATACTTACTCGCAAATTTACAGAGAGAAATTTTAAAACTTCTGAGACAGCTCTAAAAATACTGAGTGGAACTTTTATGAAACATCAAAAATACTGACTCAAATTACAATAACTTTCTCTTGACTTTTTTAAATCTATTTAATGAGGCCTTTCCCAAAACATCTAAAGCGGGTGTTAAGAATAAACAATACCCCCGTCGCAGCAAACCTGCGTACTCAGAGAATTCCTAATTACAAAATATCCAGTAATTACTCCAATATTACAAAAAAAAGAAAAATAAACAAGTGATATATTTATATATTAAAATTATAGCTACTATAGCTTGTTTTACAAAACCTTTGTAAACAAGTATTGGTAAATGACTAAAACACAAAGATTTTATATAATGAAGTAGGCAAGAAAGTTAATTTTTTAAATTATATTAACATAAAATTGATTAAAAACAAAATTCTATTAAATAAATTAATAAACTGGGAAATTACTCAAAGCGATTCCTTGAAAACATCAGTAGAGAGTAAATGGGAAATTGACTAAGCCAACATTCTGATGTACTGATACTATAAAAACCGGGAAAAAATCGGAGACCAATGGACTTAGAGGAATGATTTAAAATACCAAATTTGTTGTTTTTTTGCTAAATCCAATGGTGCAAACAATTATTGGATAAATATAATTTTTCAATTTGAAAAACTCAAAAAACCCATTTTTGGGGGGTAAAATGGAGCCTTTACCCCACTTAGGATATGTCGATCTGGCTGGTTTACGAACTCGTCCAAGAGAATCTAGTTTTACATGTCTGTACCAAATTTTGTTGCGATCGGAGGATATTTACGAGAGTTATCGTGCTTACAGACACTCAAAAAATGAAAAATCTATTTCCCATAGAAGCCCATGTTAAATTTTGAAACAAATCATGATTTTTGCAGGTAAAAATGCGTTTTAACAATAAACTCACTTCATATCCAGAAAGTACACACAAAACGCTGTCAATTAATATAAATATTAATATGATTGCTGAGGTTACCCTGAACGGATATTTTTTGTCCATTCTGATCTGTTAAAACGACGGTAATAGCTTATATCTAAGGAAATTCGCTAAAACAAAAAAAATTGGGTCACTCAAGGAATTAAAATATCAGCTGAAAAGAAAAAAAACCTGCACAAGCATTTGCATTGTGGTATCGTGTGTAGAAACTGTGTACAAATGCATATCCTTATTTAGAATTTTTTTATTACACTTATTGGATTTTTTATATATTTATAATTACAATTTTGTTATTCGTTACTATGGAAGTGTAATTAACATCTATTCAACATCTATTCCACATCCACATAGATGTGGAATAGATGTCGATAATGGTGACATATAAACATTATAGGAATGTTTTTAGACGTTAGACGTCTATAACGGTTACGTTTAATAGACGTGAGTTGTTTAACATGAGGTACATGTGAGCGGCCGCCGCGCCGCTCACCTTCTTTCGATAATCAGGGTATACAGGCAGGATCGCAGAGTGACGAGCCCCACCTCCTCAGCAGCTTGGTCCCTGCCAAGATCCGGAGCGCGGCGAAAGATATGTTCTGCCTCTCAGCGAACGGCGAGCTAATCGAGGGGAATCACTCCAGCCACCACCATGACAGCCAGTCCAGAAATTAAAATTTCTTATCATGTAATTTATTATTATTATTTATTTATAATTTATAATTATTATTATTATTATTATTTATTTAGAATTTATTATTATGCAATTAAATTCTACCTTATTAAGTTTCAGACAAATTAGTTTTGTGATGTATTTACTAATATTTAACGTTTATGCATACAAAACTACTTAGTGTTTTTTAATTCGAATTTCAAATTGATTATATTCATTTTCATCCAAGTAAGAGCCGCAAAAACTGTAAATAACACCGTTGCAGCAGACCTGCATTCTCAGTTATTGCTGATAATGAAGGGGAGGGGGGCTAGGTAAATCCCTTTTCAAGAAAATTGATGTTATGTGATGATGTAAATAAATATTGGGAGGTATTGGCCGAATTTGAGGGGAATGGGTTTGCTAAATTCAAAATTCAGGGGGAGGGCACCATGAGACTTAGGTGGATGGGCACCCCTGCCTAGATATACATCGTACCTACGTACAGTAAGTACCTATTGTACCATTAAATAGAAGTGGCCGAGAAAAGTCATTGTGTGCCCCTTGAAAATCAAATAAATAGTTGGAATGTACTAACGTAAAAGAAATAAATTTCTGTATTATAAAATGAATCTGTGCTTTCCCTAGGACAGGCGATCCTGAGTGCAGCCCTGCGTTGGACAGAGAGAATTCTTTTACTGTGTTTCTTGACTCCGGGCCCATGGCACCCGCCCACACTTCTGCGCCGAACAGAAGAATGGCGTTGACGGTGGACAAGAGGAGTCGCCTCTTGCTGGCTCTGGGACCTCCTTTGTTCCCCATCAACCTGCTGAGCGACAGAACAACCCTCGCCGCCTTGTCGCAGACAGTCTGGATGTGCCCCCACCACGTGAGATGGCAGTCGAGCACAACACCCAGATTCTTCGCCGCAGTCTTCGTCTGGACCTCGACGTCACCGCGACAGTCATATGGGGATTACTGTGCGGATCCTCCGTCGAGTGAGCATGACGATCTCGGTCTTGGTGACCGCCAGCTCAAGTCCTTGACCGCCCTGACAAGTCCATCTGATGACCCGAAACATCACCTGGTTGAGGCGAAGCTGGGCCAACTCCGGATCCCGAGCCGTGATGACTGCGGCTACATCGTCTGCGTAGCCCACGAGAAAAACCCCTGGTGGCATCTCGAGGCGAAGCAACCCGTCGTCTGCCACATTCCAAAGGTCGGGGACGAGGATCGACCCCCGGCTGAGACCACTTTGGAACGAGCTCCTGCTTCAGTGCTGTACACCAGTTTGCGATCCTTCACGTAGTCCTGTGTACAACGACCAAGAGATAGTCGGGTACCCTGAAGTCTGGCTGCAGCGCCTCGAGCATATCGGGGACGGCCCTGCCTTCCGAAAGCAGAAGGATGACCATTACTAATGATATTGACAAATGTACATTATTTAAACTATCAGCAATGTTATTTAAACCGACCATTTACGCTCAGTATTATTAAACTTTATAAACACGAATATCTACTTAATGCGAAAAACAACGGAAATAACATTGCGAACGCAGCGAACAGCAGAGGTGCCCACCCCCCCCTGGGGCAATGACTCACCCCCCCCACTGGGCCAATGACTACCCCCCCCCCCTTAACTGCGACCAACCCCCTCCCCACATCCGAGATATTAGGATTCGGAAGATAAATTCATTGTATAAATAAACAATGGTTTATTTTTAACAAACAATGTTCATTATACAGGGTGTCCCATACGTAAGGTGCCAAACTTCGGGAATAGGTTATATGGGTCTAAATAAAGATAAAATGAAGAATGAATTTTTTTTCCAAAAACGCCTTGTTTACCAGATATCCGCCATTTTGTATTTTTAACAAAATATTTTTTATCTCCCAAGTTTTTGAATCGATTTTTTTGAAACTCGGTATGCACCTGTATCTAGTCAAGGTTAGTTTATGAAAAAATAATCAGCATGATCGAATCGTTAATTTCAAAATGGCGGCCGCTTAAAATCTTTAAATTGAAATACCGAAACAATGGTACATTTTACAAAACGATATAAAGAACAATAATATTTAGAAAATTTTATTTCCATTCCAACGATACCAAAATTATGAAAATTGATTAACAAACAACTGAGTTATGGTCGAATTAGTGCATGGCTCAGCGCAACAATGGACTATTTTGCTTCAAAAAATGCTGCCTCACTAGCTAAATACGATCATAACTCAGTTGTTCATTAACCGATTTTCATAAATTTGGTGTCATTAGATGGGAAATAAAATTTTCTAAAAATCGTTACCCTCTATGTTTTTGTAAAACGTACCGTTCTTTCGTTATTTCAACTTAAAGATTTTAAACGGCCGCCATTTTGAAATTCATTATTTAATCATGCTCATTATTTTTTCATTAACTAACCTTGACCAGATACAGGTGCATACCGAGTTTCAAAAAAATCGATTCAAAAACTTGGGAGATAAAAATATTTTGTAAAAAGTACAAAACGGCGGATATCTGACAAACAAAGGGTTCTTGGAAAAAATGTATTCTTTATTTTTATTATATTTATTTTGACCCATATAACATATTCTCGAAGTTTGGCCACCGGTCTGACACTTAAATGGAGCCAAGTGGTAAGCTTATTGGAGCGGGTTAGTTCAATGCACTTTATTCAGATGGCGTTGTAAAAACATGACTTTCTTCTTCTTCACTGATTCAGCCAATCAGAACGACGATAACGATCTGCTAACTTCCCGTTCCGTTTCCCCTGATTTTCTGTCACGACACGACGTGTACACAACCATAACGAGTTGGAATTAATTTGAGTGTGGGAAAATACCTAAAGTACGTTTGCAGAAAGTTGTTCTAGTGTAAGTTGTTTCGCGAAATACTGTACTGAGTGATTCTTATTGTGCTTAAAGCGATTGATGGAAAATAAATACATAGATGTTTACATAAAAGCACTTAATAAAAATTAACTGAGTTAATTTTTATTAAGTGCTTTTATGTAAAGATCTACGTATTTATTTTCCATCAATCGCTTTAAGCACAATAAGAATCACTCAGTACAGTATTTCGCGAAACAACTTGCACTAGCGGCAAACGCACTTAATCTAAACAAACCGGTAAAGTCATTAAAATTGAAAGTCTAGCAGACAAAACAAGAAAACGAAAATATAAACAAAGCAGACGATGACGATCGATATGTCGCATCGACGACCATCGATATATCGCATCGATCTTTTTAGTTCGTAGCACTTTATTCAGATAGCGCTGCTGTTCCCTTACCACCGAGTTAACATGGGAGTGCCATCTCTTTACAAAGTTCATTATTACTCTATGGTTTGGCACTTTACTTATGGGACACCCTGTATATGTATATATTATTCTTTACCAGTTTTTCCTATCAAGAGTTTCCAAGCGGACTCGCCCATTTCCTTTTCCTTGATTATTTAAAAATTTATATTTAAGCCATTCTTAGTTTTGTACACATGTTTCTTTCTGCAGTGCTCTGTCCACTTATCGTGGCGCACTTTAGCGTTACACATAGGTTCCAAACACTTACATATTAATAGTTTTTGTTTTTTAGGCATTTTAAATATCTAAACTATAAGCAAAATACAAATGTGTTGTGATAAAGCCCGATGCACTTCACCGTGATTACATCTTACAATAAAATACTGTAGACCTAAACCACAAACTAAATATTTTAAAACATATAAGATACTCGAAAGTCACAAAATACGCAGGTGTCAGGTGTATCGGATAGCAAAAACTAACCAGTAACCACTGACAGACAGTGACAACTGCAACTGACACAAGATCGAAGGGGTGGGAGTGAACGCATGCGCCGAAATTCTCCGAACTACGAGTACATCGCGCCACCGCGCGAGTCTCGTTACCATAGCAACCACAAGCTCAACGTTGCCAAACTTACATTGTCACTGCCCACTACCCAGAGCCCACACTACGTTTATACGCATACATCCAAAGTTCTAGAAATATGGGTTTTAATTTAATACTGAAATTGAATTTCTTAATTTCACGTTTTTTAATTGTTTTATGATGCCCCCCCCAGCCTGGCGAAAAAGTACTATTTTTCATCCCCCCCAGAAATTTCAATGACGCAGTTTGCGTCATGACCCCCCCCTGTGGGCACCCCTGGCGAACAGCAACAATCACGCGTAATATCGGCCGCAATGGTCGGCTGCAAAATGGTCCAGACATTGAATAAAAATAACCAGAACTGAACAAATAAGGAAGCAGGATACTTTTTATAAAGAAATTAAGAAATAGTTGTTCAAGAATATCAAGAAATAAAGCTGTTCTTATACAGTTTCTGGATCCAGTTTTTTTAATTTTTTAAATAAAGAACCTAATGTCATAGAACCTTTTTTTATTTTCGAACAGTAAATTGAAATTTTAAAGGTGTAATTAAACTTTCTTATCATGTAATTTATTATTATTATTTATTTATAATTTATTATTATTATTATTATTCGGGCGGCATTTCCACCTTTCGCTGTCCAGGGTGCAGAGAGACGATCCCTGACATATCCCTTGCCTCTGAAGGGATTGCCCAGCGGATCTCCGACTGGCGCTTCTGCGAGGAATACTCCTCCAGCGACCATCAGGCGATCCTTTTCAAGGTCCTTCCCGAGGGCGCGCGCTTGCGCGCTGAACCTGCTCCTCTGGCTCGACGCTGGAACACCAGTCGTCTGAGCAAAGACACATTTAAAGAAGTAATTAAAGACCAGAGCATTGAGAATTTCACAAGTGCCGAAGATCTGGCAGCATCGACGATGCGACTCATCACGACCGATGTGTGAGCAGTCGATGCCCGGAGTTTCCCGCCGCAACAGGAAGAAGCCGGTTTAATGGTGGACGCCTGAAATCGCGGAACTCCGGAGGAGATGCCTTGGTCTCCGACGAGCTGCGCAGCGAGCCAGGAACCGCCCTGATGCAAATGCCAGATCGGCTGAGCACAGAGCGGCCCGCCGAGAGCTCCGCGGTACCATCAACCGGAGTAAAGTCAGGTGCTGGAAGCAGCTGTGTCAGGATATCGACAACGACCTTTGGGGGATGGGCTACAAACTTGTAACCCAGAAGCTAGGGGCTCGCTCACCACCTGCGGTCATGGAACCACAAGCCATGGCCGCCGTCGTCGATACACTGTTTCCCAGCCACCTAGTTCGGCCAGTCAGGGAATTCGGAGAGGTAGGCGCCTTCCCAGCTTTCCGGGAAGAGGAACTCACCGCCGCCGTCCGATCCCTACGACCCAGAAGAGCGCCCGGTCCCGATGGCATTCCGGCGGAGGTGCTCAAGCTCGCTGCGGAGGTGAATCCAAGGCTTCTGCTCGACATGTTCAACGCGTGTCTGGCGGAAGGCGTTTTCTTTTCTTCATGGAAGGTAGCTCGCCTTGTTCTTATCCCGAAGGCGAAGAGTACACCGGGGACTCCTTCTTCTTTCTGACCCCTGTGTATGCTCGACACAGCCGGGAAAGTGCTTGAAAAGCTCTTGCGCGTCAGGCTGACCGAGGCCATCGTCTCTGCGGGGGACTTGTCCCCGCAGCAGTACGGCTTCAGATCCGGTCGCTCTACCATCGACGCTATCCAGGAGGTAGTTGAGGCAGTGCGGAGGGCGGAGGACCACAACCACTGGTCACGCCGCGTGGTCCTTCTCGTCACGCTCGACGTGAAGAACGCTTTCAACTCCGCCAGGTGGAGCGATATGCTGTGGGCGCTTGAGCATACGTTCCAAGTTCCCTCCTACCTCCTGCGTATGATCGAGGCGTACTTGTCAGACCGCGTTCTGTTGTACGACACGACCGAAGGTCAGCGGCGCATTCCCATCACTTCCGGGGCTGCGCAGGGGTCCATTCTCGGACCAGATCTCTGGAACGTGTCTTACGACAGCTTGCTGAGGCTAGACATGCCCGATGAGACCCGCCTCGTTGGCTGTGCTGACGACGTCGCTGCCTTGATCGCGGCGAGGAACGTCGAGCAGGCAAAATTGAGGCTCAGCGTAGTAATGGCCAAGGTCAACGGGTGGATGCGAGATCACGGCTTGTCCCTGGCTATCAGTAAGACGGAGATCGTCGTCCTCACCAAAAAGAGGATTAACACCGTGTTCCCGGTGCAGATAGGTGACGTCACACTTGAGACTAAGCCTGCTGCAAAGTACCTGGGAGTCATGGTCGACAGCAGACTGTCTTTCGGCGAGCAGATCCGGCGCGCCGCCGACAAAGCCGCTAAGGGTGTCGCTGCCCTTGGTAGGCTTATGCCCAATGTCGGTGGTCCTCGCTCCTGCAAGCGCCGCCTGCTCATGACTGCCGTCCAGTCAGTCTTGCTGTACGGGGCGGAGGTATGGGCTCACGCACTCGAGAAGCGAGTCTTCCGAGACCGGCTTGCCCGGGTCCAGCGCCGAGGAGCTCTGCGGGTCGCTTCGGCCTACCGCACAGTCTCCGAGCCTGCTGTGATGGTGATCGCCGGAGTCATCCCCGTCCTCTTCCTCGCGAGGGAGAGGCAGGCGATTTACCGGAGGAGGCCTGAAGTGGGCCGGGAAACAGCTGCCAGGGAAGAGCGCGATCGCAGCTTCGACTCTTGGCAGCGCGACTGGGAAGCCGAGCCGAGGGGACGTTGGACCTTCCAGCTCATACCTTCCGTCCGACCATGGGTAGAACGGCAGCACGGCGAGGTCGATTACTACGTGACCCAGTTTCTTTCTGGGCACGGGTACTTCCGAGCCTATCTGCACCGGATGGGTAAAGTCGCCAGCCCGGACTGTCCGTATTGCCCCGGCATCTCAGACACGTCCGAGCACACCTTCTTTCAGTGCGACCGTTGGCACGTCCGCCGAGCCTCGCTTTCATCTGAGATCGGCGTGGTCGTCAGCCCAAACAACATCGTCGGAGCTATGCTCCAGGGAGAGGGCAACTGGAACTGTGTCCAGCACTACGTCCAGGCCATTCTTCGGGCGAAAAAGGTCGACCTCGATCGGCCTTAATCCTCATCTTTTCCCCACGGAGGTTGCCCTAGCGGCGTAATATCAAAGGCCTAGCCCGACGTAATGTGTGAAACAGTTCCAGGCTAGTGTCCTCGGTGCCGAGGGAGGTAGTTTACTCGGGAGTTCACGGGACATCGAGCTCGTGGGAGTCCGACACTACTGAGGGGCAACGAGCCCCTCAGTGTGCGTAAACGCATTCCACCTCCTACCAAAAAAAATTATTATTATTATTATTTATTTATAATTTATTATTATTATTATTATTATTATTATTATTATTATTATTATTATTATTATTATTTATCTAGAATTTATTATTATGTAATTAAATTCTACCTTATTAAGTTTCAGACAAATTAATTTTGTGATGTATTTACTAATATTTAACGTTTATGCATACAAAACTACTTAGTGTTTTATTAATTCGAACTTTAAATTGATTATATTCATTTTCATCCAAGTAAGAGCCGCAAAAATGTAAATAACACCGTTGCAGCAGACCTGCATTCTCAGTTATTGCTGATAATGAAGAGGAGGGGGGTTAGGTAAATCACTTTTCAAGAAAATTGATGTTATGTGATGATGTAAATAAATATTGGGAGGTATTGGCCAAATTTGAGGGGAATGGGTTTGCTAAATTCAATATTCAGGGGGGAGGGCACCATGAGACTTAGGTGGATGGGCACCCCTGCCTAAATATACATCGTACCTACGTACAGTAAGTACCTATTGTTCCATTAAATAGAAGTGGCCGAGAAAAGTCATTGTGTGCCCCTTGAAAATCAAATAAAGAGTTGGAATGTACTAACGTAAAAGGAATAAATTTCTGTATTATAAAATGAATCTGTGCTTTCCCTAGTCCAATCTTTTATACATCTATTAGTATATGACGCATGTGCATTTTATAAATTAGTAACCAGTAAATTTAATATTGGTTAGCCTGTAGAGAGCTACAGGTGATTAGTTTTTGGCTTATCCAGTTTTTTATTTTTTAAATAAATAAAGTTGTCACCTGTCAACGCAGTTGTCGTCACTTCTAGTTCTGAAACAGATAGTGTAATAATTCACTAATTCACTTATGAATTGCCGTTATTTGTTACTATTATAAAGCAATATCTGAGAAGTTTAGTTTCATCACTGAGTTCATCGAAACTACATTTAATTTGTCTTTAGAGTTTAGATCCTAGCTATCAACATGCCAATCAAAGTTTCCTTAGGTAAGTTTAAAAATAAACGTAGTTATCTATTTTTATATACGTTATTTCAGTTCAAAGTTGATTTGAGGGTCCAAGAAAATTATTTGGTAGGCCCTAAGTAAGGATTTTCCAATTACTGTCACAGATACGCTGACTGCTGCTGAGGTTTATTGTTTAGGCCTAAGCTATTTAGTTGTTCAATCTCTGCTTATTAGCCATGTTTAGATCCATTAGGATCTAAACATGCATTTATTTTGTATTGCTACATTTTGATACTTAACTAGACCTACCTTACTCTTGATACATTTTTATAAACAGTTTTAAATTTGTTTTTTTTATTGAGACTAAGCTTCAGAAGAACTTCTTGAGGTGTACAAGTTCCGCAGATTGAGCACACCCACTCTATCTTGGGGACACGGTGTGAACCGGGATTGTCGGGTGGGGGACGAACTATCGAAAGCCCGCAACTGAATACAATCGATATATCGATAGTTCAAAAGAATGAATGTATCGAGATACTTTATCAAATTTTAGGAAAATAAGTAGTCGGTGTTAAATCGGTGGTACCCATTCTGGTGATGCCCTGAGTGGCGCCTGCAGCGCCGTGGGCGTCACTAGTGGCTGACTGCTGCAGCGCCTTCAGCGCCGCGGCTGAATCAGCGGCCAAGCTCTTGGAGATAGGAAATTTGCTGTCGGGCAAAAGTTCCAATGGGGGAAAATTGCAGCCGGACAAAAACACATTGTCGGCTAAATTGTAAAACGGCGCAAACCAACTTAGTGAATAATGCAACCTATAATATTGCAGGCCGGGATAGACGTGTTTGAGACATTTCATAGTTAGGCGGTCGAATGTCACAACCAATCAGAGGGTACCAATAGCAATTGCTGCTTATGATTGGCTGATTCGCTCTGATGGGTGGGGCTTTCATTTGATGTATCGATGGAATATGTAATGAATATATCGATATATATCGATTGTATACCCCCCAATTTCCCAGAGTAATAATGCAAAGGTAACGACGATATCAATAGGAAATATCAATAGGCCTATATCGTTTGTTTACACTCGTGTCGATTGTTCACAACCAACACAACCGACAGGTAACTGATGTTATCAATAGGAAATATCAATATATCGTTTGTTTACACTCGTGGACACTCGATTGTTTCCCACCCAACAACCCCGGTTCTCACCGACCCCCCTCTAGATAGTTATGTCGGTGATAGTTATCGGTGATATCTCGATTGCTCGGTGATACACATCGATTGTCAATATCGATATATCGTTCATATGGATATCTGACTATTGATTGTTCCCCATCCAAGAACCCCGATTCCCACCGGGTCCCCTAGATAGTGAGGCGAAGCGTGCCCCATCTGCAGAACTAAACCCTTCTCAAAACAATGGATTCAAACATTTTTTAATAATAAAGAATCCTTAGCATCTACTTTCTGTTCGGCTAATTTTACCAACATAGGCCTAGCTGGGTAGGGTACAAGTTTTATCTGATCTTTTGTCTTTACAGGTTATATTTATACTAAGTATTGTTTAGGCTATAAGTTTTCTCGGGTTTAGCAACTGAACTTCTCAATATAATTTAACATGAGAGAAGATTAGTTTAGTTTTCGTGTAAGTATATTCTGTTCGAATTAGGTAATCCGATATCAGCTTATTAACCTATCGTGTTAAACTTAAACGAGCTTATTTTCCAACAATCGTTAGCAATGAAGAAACATTGATAGCAAATTATAACCGAAACCATTACCAATTAATTGTATGACTCGATTCTTTCATGAACAATAAATTAGGCCTATAGGTACCTAGCCTTAATATCATAAAACTAAATTAAACGTAGGTAATAGAGCTAGTTAAAAACTACATTTAAACTCTACTAGGCTCATCATTAACTGACTGTAAAACTTAATTAAAATAGTTTATATTACCTCCATCTTCAGCTTTAAAATATCCAATCAATGAATACGGAGGTATTATAAAACCTATTTTAATTAGTCATTATCAGCTTTGTAGGCTTACAACATTACCGTACTAAACTATACAAGTAACTTAACTAATTTATCATCATCATCTTGTACAAAGATATTATGGATAAATATATTTTCATGGAGTTAGCAATCGGATGTCTTCAGTCAACAAAAAATATAGGCTATTTATCTTTGACTAACTTATCGGTAGATTATTCGATATTGTTTTCTTAAAAATCAGATGTTGAATCGTCTGCTCATAGAAACGAACGACAAAAGATCAGATATGAAACTTGTACCGCTGGGTAGCATATAGTGAAGTGCTCTTTCCGTAAAATAACTAAGGGTAACTTAAACCTAATAAAACCTAAGTCTTACTTAAACTGATATATCTCAACCTGTCCTTATCTACCAAAAAGTACTACCCAAACTCACCAAAAATGATAGGCAATTTAAATAATAATTTAATAAATAGGCAATTTAGCCTATGCAAATCAATGGCTATTTCCAACTTCTCTTGCTGTAACTTCATTAATTTGTAACGGATCTTAACAATTCTTGTTCAGCTCGCTCTCCCGGATAATTTGAGCGCTCACAAGATCTACTTCCATGGAAAAATGTTCTTCCAATTTTCCAGCGTTTTCTGCCTTTTTGCGCAGAAAATTACTATAGTTTCTAATATCAGCAAAAAATGTCCTACATTTTGGACTTAATGTTAAAATCTTAACTCTATAATTTTCTATTGGTCATATGAATATTTTGAACTTAGCTGATTTTACGTCTATTAGGCCTACGTTTAGGCCTAATTCATATTGTCCTAGACCTACATGAATTCTGGTTCATTTGTCTGATCCACCACCATCCTTCTTATGTATAACTTATGTAAATATTAGTTTTTAGTTTAGTAGGTAATGATGGCACAGTCTATCCAGCAGTGTTGGTCAGCGACGCAGAAAGAGGTATTCAAGGTAATAGGTGATGAAAGCCCTAACATTTACATTCGCTATGTCATGTCAGCGTGCTGCGTGAGTACTCATTATAACTAAAATTAATTTTCATATTTTGATTGTAGAGGCCGTGCCAGCCCAGTACAAGGAGATTGAGAATGAAATCAACTCGGCCGTCTCGCCGGAGTTCTCCAAGAGAGACGTTCTCCGCTCGTTTCTGCGGAAGTCCAAGTTGAGGGACGAGAAACTCGAACAGGTTTGATAATAAGCTTTTGGACGCACTTTCCTTAACTTTTACCTTCGTCGTCATTCCGTAGATCTTGCTGAGGCATGGAATCCGTCAATCTAGCTTAACCCTCAATCGGGCGCATGCGGAGTTTTCCTCCGCATATGTTTTTTAATTTAAAACCGCCTCCATACTTTACGCCCCTCATTCCAGGAATTGCCGAAAGCTATTTATACCCCCCACCAACCCCCCTTAATACCTCGTTGTTCAAAATTCAAAGATGCCGTGTCAGTTTGTGGAGCGCCCCCGGGCAAATCACAGGCAGTGATACCTATTTTTTTAATTCATGATAGCTAAGTATTTGTAGGCCTGATTGTTATTGAATTTTTTGGACATTTCCTATCGCTTTTGAAAAAAAGAATTGAAATGAAAAGTCCAAAAAATTAAATAATTATTAATACCTATTTTATACTAAAAAAAGTACTATGTTCAATTGAAATATTACATCTAATAAGTTGAACAATTAATTGTATTGACGATGAAATGTGATTCCTAATGCAGTTTGTCAACATTAAAATACAATATTTTATTACAGTAGAGTCCCACAAACCCGGACTAATGTGGACCGAATGGTGTCCGGGTTTGTGAAAATTCCGAGTTATCGTGAAATGAGTAAAAATAATAAAAAATATGAATAGTTTATGTTATTTCTACAAAAAAACATTTATTTATTGCATAGTAAAAAATACAAGAACTACATTATCAGTTCTAAAAAAAAACTTAAAGAAAAACCAAAACTGTTTTATATGTGTCACACCGTTCTCTGGCCTTGAATCTCAATGCACTTTATTGCTCTGGCAGGCTTTCCGAGTTATCCAGAATTCCGGGTTTTCGAAGTCCGGGTTTGCGGGACTCTACTGTATAAAACATGTAAAATCCATCTAGGTTAAATTTGTGCAATTTAGTGTTGCAGAGTAAAACTCCGCATGCGCCCGCTGCCGTTTTACCAGTGAAGCGGTCACTCAAGGGTCAATATTTTAAGTTATGCTTCATATATTTTTTTCTTGGTTGGTTTGTATTTTGTGTAAGGTTAGGTTAGGTTACATAAAGTACGTAACACCGGGTAGAACTACTTCAATAGCATGGAAACAGTTTGAGATTAATAATTGCTTGAGAGCATGTTTGAATTTGTTAATTTGTTGAATTGACTTAATATTGACAGGCAGGTTATGGAAAAATGTCAATCCAATGAAGCAAGGGCTTCTCTCAAACAGTAACAAATTATGTGGTACAGCAGTTCTATTGTTTCTAAATCTAGTGTTACCGTAAGTGAATGGGGTGGATCCAGAAAAAGTTGATTTGATGACTTAACGTACATAATAGTCTCAAAAATAAAAAGGTATGAAACAGTTACAATCTTTGACTATGTAAAGGCTTCTGAGCAATGGTCTCTAGGTTTTATTTTTAAAATATACCTGATGGCTTTCTTTTGAATTTTAAAAACTAAATCTAAATTGAGTTTGGATGACATTCCCCAGTGTAGGCCTACTATTGAATATTTTATGTGCGATTTAATGAGGCTAACGTTTCCTTCCTGTCCTATCTTATTATGTTCCGTACCTATCTGGTTCTGTTACAGTTATTTATTCACTCAATCTAGGGAATAACGTGGGGTTTTGGATAGGGAAAATTGACATTATAAAATTTTTTTAAACTTACCTGTACTTGTAATAAGTTGACTCAGAGAATATTTTTTGAGTATTTAAGTTTAACAACGCAATTGTACTAGTTCGATCGTCAAAGATTGAAAGTAACAGATTGAAGGTAGCAGAGTTAACGTACGTAGTTGAAGGTACTTGAGAAATCGATGCATCGATATTTTAGGACGAACCAATTATGCTGTAGGCCTAAGTTATTAAATTGTTAATCGTGTCATGAAGTGCTATTGTGACAAATTTTTTTGATTCCGTCGACATTCTGAGTGATAAGAGGCCTTCTATAAATTACGTCATCTGAAAATAGGGGGGGGAGGGGTCCAGAATGGAAATGACGGGAGGATGATGTGCATGGGGGGAGGTAAACTCTGAGATGATTTCATTTTTCAAATATTGTTTTAAAATTAAGTTAGATAGGAAAATTGTAAACATTCGGTATAAACTCATCAACTTGAAATTAAACAGCTTGGAAAATTCATCACAGACTATACTAGATTTTTGAAACATCCGTTAAAATTATCATTTTAGCTTTACTAGGTCAAAAAGAAGCTACAGTAAATGCAAATTTTAATAATCGATACTTTTAAATTTGCAGGAAGTGTCAGCGTCCACCGCCAGTGAATTTAGTGCTAAAAAGTTCGAAAGGTTCTGGTTTGAATTGTTGATTAACATCAAATTAGCCCAAAATGGGTTAAACACTAACATTTTTGGATTTAACAACCAAATAGAGAAACTTTCAATAGGGCTTTCCTAAAGACTGGCATTGTTTTGGGAGTTTTTACCCTATGACATAATTTTTCAATGGCGGGGGGGGGAGGGGTTAAACGGACTATGACGGTAGGATGATTGCATGGAGGGGGTTCCAAAAATGGCCAAAAAGCAATGACAATGAATTTTTTAGTTTATGGATGGCCCCTAACCATTAACTTTACAGAAATTGCGACACCACTGATGGATTATTCCCGCTGATTCAGAAGTTAAATCGATTGGCGCCTACCAGCGACAGCCTATTGTTGTCTGGTCATAAGTCAATGCGGCAATTAGAAGTCCGGCCAATAACGGTTTATCAAACTTAATTTGGTAGTATTGACAGCTAACAAAAAAAATAATAGAGAGACTTTATGCGACATGTCGCAATAACAATCGATACGTGGATTGCACACAATTGATTCATCAATCGCAGTAGGCCGTCTCATATCAAAGTCGGATAGATGGTCAGTTTCCCGAATTTAGGTCAGATTATGGCCTTAACACCTTATGGTCTGTAGGATGACAAAAGAATTAACTTTATAGCTCAAACTATGCCTAAGTCGAACTACCTAAGTAACTTGAAGAAAAATCGGTGTCCCGTGGTATTTCGAGTTATTGAGAGTTGACTGTAAGTAGTGCAAAACTAAATATCCTGTTTAGTGTTTGATAAAAAAATCCATTGTATTCTTTTATAACCGTAGCTCCCTAAGTCGGATGCCTCTAAAAGTTAATTTATATTTTTGTGACATACTTTTCTTAAAGTGAGACATTTTGTGGTCCCAACAAAGTTTTTGGGAACGGAAAAGATAGGACTCTATTTTTTCGATTAACCAGGCCACCCTCATCAAATATAGTATGAACAATTTTTTTACCACTATATTTTAATGTCATAAGCTTTTAAATTTGCCTAAAGCTTTTTTATCTGTGTGAAAATTAAATCTTTGTCAACCCATCCTTTTGTTAATTTATATTGGATGTTTTGTATCCCTGTTATCTTAAAAAGTAGTACTACATAATGATAACTTTTTAACTTATTTTTCTATGAATTGAAATTTATTCAGTGCAGATCTGTGTTAAATAATGTCACCCGCTTTGTATGAGTCATGCTATTTTGTTCACTTGTGTAATGTGTGCTCATGTAATTATTTAATTCACTGCACACGGTGTGTGCACACTTTAAATGCCACCTTCATGACCTGAATCCCAGACTTGGTGATAGATCCTGATCTTTATATACGTAATCAATAAAAACTTTTGAATTTTGTTAGGTCTAGCTACTAAAACAAGCTGGATATAATCATTTTAAATTAATTTGCTACGGTACTTCATGAGCCTTTAAGGGTGGGTTTCGGAAATCGGCATTAAGACTACTCTCGAACTAAATACCAGTTCAAACTGGTTCTTACTCTAGAACTACAGAAATAGGGTTTCCGAGTTTATGAAATACTTAACTTCAGTATTATCTTTATTAATTCAAGTATTATATCGGGAGGGATAATACCGGATTTATTCTCACGAGTTACCGAATCAAGAGGAACGTAATCCTCGTTATTTATTCTTTTGGGTTTTGGAGTCAATATTTAATCCAGAACTGGGCAAATATAGCATAATTCGAGAATTATTTTTTAGTAGCTTACTTCAAGACTTAATATCAGAGGAGGGCAGGATTAAGTTGAGTATTATCTTTTTTCAGTAGGCCAAAACTTTTTCTCTTACTCTGGTCATAAATTATTTTCAATTTTCCGGCCTTAATGAATGCCATTCTTTCCTTGAAAACACTGTTGCGTGTAAAATAACTTTTTGGCGGCTTTACTGTCAACAACAGAGGTTTTACTCACAATGGACTTAGGTTTACTCGCAGTGACAGGAGTTTTGGTTGTCAACCAATTTTTTTGCACTTTATGTTACTTTTAAAAAGCGCGGTCAAGACTTTAATTCAGTAATTAGTTGCCATATTGCTTTACTATAAAGATCTAAAACGTTTAGATTGGTAATGAATGATTTTTTTTTAACTTGTACCATACAAAAATTAGTTGGTACAATGGGAACGCAGATTAAAAATTAAAGAGAATGTATTGTAATAATAAAACATATTAAGTTATAACGCATTAGAAGGAAAAATATAAGTAATAAACAAAGAAAACTATGACTGACCTACAGGATTGTATAAAAAACTTAACTGTTTCTCTAAAGTACCTGTTACAGTTGTTACAGGTTACTGTTGTGCTGTAAAGTAACTAGTATACCTCCAATTCACAGATATGGGAGTTGCTGCAGCCGGCGGATGACTTTAGTTGTAACTCATACTGTAAAGTACCTGTAACAGTCGGTCGGGTGCAACAGTAACAGGTACTGGAGGGAAGCGGTAACAGTTGTAACTAATACTGTAACGTAACTAGTACACCTACAATTCACAGATATGGGAGTTACTGCAGCCAGCAGATGACGACGTCAGCTCGGACCAGGTCTACGCAGCGTTGGCGTTGGTCGGATGGGCGCAACAGGGACGGGAACTTTCACCACAGCTTTTCGAGTCTCAGGCCACGGGTGAGCACCAATCAATATCTTTCGTAGACCGGAAACCTATAACCTCTAGCCGGAACAAAAATTAATATTAACCAATCAGAGGAAGCGTGTAACTGACAAATCATTTGAGGCTATATTTTTACCCAATAGGCTAATAGAGCTTGCTCAGAACCGGATATGGGTCTACGATTAACGTCACAAGTTTTGGTTCCACAGGGTCTTTGGAAGTTAGGCAACCTGACAGTCAGCGGTGTCATGGTAAATTCTCCAGTGCCGGAACAGTTTGTCCGAGGATTTTTTTTTGTTTTAACCCCTCCCCCCTTGGAGAATAACATTTTGTATAGGGATTCCCACCATACAAAAACAAAAAAATTGTGGGTTTTGAACGCAAAATTCAAACTACCATTTAAAAATTAAATTATTGTGACAGGATATAATTATTTCACTTTAATAGGTTTGTTATTTTGTTTTTTAATACACAATATGTTTTTGGTAGGATTTAGGTTTGCATTTATATGAAAACATTTTATTTTGCATTTAATTTTAGATCTCGTCACTTAAGGGCATTGAGTATTGATTGATCAAGTACACTTTTGCCGGTTTAATGAAAGTCCGACTTGATCTAACTTTTGGCGCAAAATTTGCCACTCGGGACCTTATGAAAGCAACGTTAATAAATGAATCCTGCCGATTGCGCTGTGTTCTCTCTCTTCTGTGTGAATTCGCACTGACCCGCTGAGAGCGTACTTGAGAAGTACTTCAGACGAATTCAGGACATGTTTACTACAAATGGCTCAAGTTCACCATAGTTCAGTGAGGGTGACTTCGACTATAGTCGGGCTATAGCCCAAACGCTCAGCGAGCATTAGGCAAAGCGACGTAGAACGAGTTGTGGTGAGTGCCTCAATATTCGCTTACAATTACCTGGATTCACCTTCATGCAGCAATAGTGAAGAGCCATAAGAAATAATGGAAACAAACTAGACATTGTCCCGCAGGTTTGCCAACCGTGTACCTTGGCCCGTTGTCACGTCTGCACTACTGCGACCTGATGCGAATAGATACTACCTATAAATGTTACTGATACTTTTAAGTACCAGTTACAACTGTTACTGATACTCATAAGTATCTGGTACAATTGTTGCTAGTACTTGTCAGTTCCTGTTTCAAGTACTTATTGAAGGGCTTGTAGCAGGTTATTTTTATTTATTTTTTTTTATTTTGATTATTTTTTTTAACCTCAAGAACTGGTACAGGCCCTGTTCACACTATTCTTCTGTCAGACGATCTCGTAGCAGTATCGTGGTAGACGAATCTGGTCAGCCTACGTTGCGTGAAAACCAAGTCTCGCCGTCAAATATAGGCAGATTAGTGATTAGTCTGTCGAGATTTTCTTTTTTACCAAGGTTAAGAATGAAGGCCCTAATATCCCCAATATAACGCCGGTTTTCTAATTTCTAGCAAAATTTTTGTTTTACTCAAGGTTATTTTTTGGTTTTTTCCTTATTTTAGTTTTTATTTTTTCTTATTATGGTTTTTCATTTTTTATTTTTTTTCTTATTTTAGTTTTTTTAACTTCAAGAACTGCTACAAACACTGTTATTGCAAATTACTACTGGATCTACTAAGGTCCAGTTGTGCTAGATACTTTTTAGTACTATTACAGCTGATATTAATCCTACTTCGTACCAGTTACTATGGTAACCGGTATTCTTCAGAACCTGTTACAGCCGTTTGTCCCGCACGTTTGCCGACCGTCTACCTGGGGCCGTCGTCGCCTCTGCGCTAGTTGCTAGATAATTTTTATTACTAGTTACAACTTGTTATCGATCCTATTTAGTACCAGTTACTACCGTAACCGGTATTCTTCAGTACCTGTTACGACCGTTTGTCCCACAGGTTTGCCGACTGTGTACCTCGGCCCGTCGTCACGACTGCGCTACTGCGACCTGGTCAGAATCGACACGATCGACATCGAGCTCGTCCCGGAGAAGAAAGGGCTGATCATCAAACACGTGGAATACCTGGTGTCTAGCAAGGTAAGTGTATCGGATCGGACTGAATTGAATTTGCCTTTCTTTGCGATACTATAAGAATAAGGTAAAATTGTACTCTAATGCACGTTTTTTGTATGTAAGCTACAAGTTTTGTTGTGTTCATGTTGAATTATTTGAAATAAGTATGACACTGTGATTCCTAAAAGAGATTTTATATTTGTTCTCCTTTTTAATATTGGTTATGCTGTTAAGTTGGTTGGTAATTTTGTCAGTCCGTTTTTTTTTTTTTACTGGTATCCATTGTGAGTTTTTGGTTTTCTAGTTTGTTTTTTTTTTTACAGAATCAATAGCAGTTTTTAAAAGTGTCGTATTTCTGTTTTTCCAAGATGTTTAATTCTTGACTTCTGGGTTAGTACACGTCGTATTGTAGGAGATTTCCACCGATGTTTCGGAGAAATTGCAGTACTCCATCTTCAGGGCGAATAACGTAGTCGCGCACAACACAAGTTACTTTGTTTCTGTTTTTATTGAGTCTACAACTTATTGCAGACAGTAGATAAATTATAGCAGAAATAAAAAAAATTGGAAACTAGAAAATAATTCAAACTTTTTTTATTGGAATGCAACTGCTGACTAGTGACGAACATAACTTTGCCGAAGACAAATGGCCAAAGACAAACACGTTATGCATAACAACAGTAAATCAAAACTTGACAAAAAACCAGTTTTGTATTTTTTGATCCATTCCGGGTGTTGGTTATTGTTGTAATCGAGTTCACAGTACGGTTTGTCGTCTAAAACATAAAAATGCCCGCCATAAAAAGGCTTTTTGCACACAGCACACACAAAGTGTTCATTGTGCCAAGATTTGCCGAGACCTCTAATGACAGCGTGTGTGATGGGTTTGTTGCAATGAGCACAGATTTCTTTCCCCCCTCCAGATTTCTTGTTCCAGATTGCCCCCCACCAGCCTGCCCCCTGCCACACTAACCCCCGCCAGACTGCCTCCCCCCACTCTACCCCCCGCCAGAGTGCGCCCCATAAGCCCCAAAAGAGCTTCTTGTGATCGGCTTCACAATACGGCTGTCCATTCTCCGTGTAAAAGCCTTCGCCTCGGAACGGTTTTTGGCAGTGAGCACAAACAAAATGTTCTTCGTGCCAGACTTTACCTAAAGCTTCGGTAGCTTTTCCTTCTACTGGTCGGTCACATTTTGCGCATTTAGGCAGTGTTGCGAAAAGAGTATTCCAATCGTTTTCACAATACGGTTTCCCGTTTAGCTCGATGCATTCTTCATCTTTCACCGGTCTTTGGCAGGCGGCACACAAAAAGTGTTGCTCGTGCCAATTTTTCCCACGGAGTTGCAACGGAACCTCGCCTTCGATTTCTTGGTCATATTGAACAAATATTCTACCCGGCATCTTGTGGTGTCTGACAAACGACTTTTTTAGAATTTTCAAGTTTCAAAATATAAAAGCTTGCCCGGTCTATTCCATGATGATCTTGAACTTAAATTTAGATTCTTTTCTGAATAAATTTTTTAATATGTTGATACCATGACTACAGTGTCCCAGTTGTTGTAAAAAGTAATTTATATTTTTGCTATTCTAAAACTTAATATTTTGTATCAGTCAATTCGACTACAGTACTGGTTTTTGATTTCCTTTCCAAATTAGTAGTATTGATTATGAGTGTTTTGTAGATATTTTCAATTCATTTATAACTGTTTTTTATATCTGATGCAGTAATCACTAATCTTATTTTTAACCAATTTCCCCTATAGGGAAGAAGCTATTACCGTAGGTCTTGTGGTAAGACCTAAGCCCTAGATCATGATAACTTATTGTTTTGGAGCCCCCAGAAGCAAATACAGTAGTGTCCCACAAACCCGGACTAATGTGGACCGAACGGTGTTCGGGTTTGTGAAAATTCCGAGTTATCGGGAAATGAGTAAAAATAAGAATAGTTTCTGTTATTTCTATAAGAAATCATTTATTTGTTGCATAGTAAAAAATATAAAAACTATATTAGTTACAAAACAAACTTAAAGAAAAACTAAAACTGTTTTAAATATGGCACACGGTGCTCTGGCCTTAAATCTCAATGCACTTTATTGCTCTGGTAGGCTTTCCGAGTTATCCAGAATTCTGGGTTAGCCAAGTCCGGGTTTGCGGGACTCTACTGTATCACCATTTGTTTGAATATTTAGTGAATTTTCTCCATAGGCTAGCTATTACTGTAGGTCTCATGGTAAAACCTAAGACTATGATAACCTTTCGTTGTGGGGACCCCAGAGGCAAAAAACACCATTTGTTCGAATTCCTATATATACATAAATAAATAAATATATATATAGATGGATAGGTGGATGGTATTACTTTTTAGGAAGCTTCAAAAAGATAAGCCTATTATCTTTTTGATTAATAGGTAAGCCCCACTGTTCCTTGCCTATTAATTTTGAATTAGTAAATTAATTTATATCCTCATAGAAATAAATAAATATATATACAGGGTGTCTCACCTAAGGTGTCTCAAATGGATTGCGGACGAACAAGTAGTCCTACATAGATGAAACAAAATCATTCCCCACTAAATCGACCACAAGGAACAACATAAAAATATTTTTAAGCTTATCAAAATACAGGGTGTTCCAAAAACCGGGGGTCATGGGTTCGAATCTCAGAATTTTTAAATGTAAACATATGTCATGTAATGCATCGTTTTAAAGCTCTAAATAAGACAAACAATTTGGTGAAAACAGAATTCACTTATCTTTATTCATTTCAAAATGGCGGCCATTTTCGTGAAAAATATTGGTATTTACGGAATACCCTGTATCTCGAGAACTACAAAACGTATTTTTGGCCTGTTTAAAAATTAAAAGTTTTTGACAGAACATTTTATTTTGTTTTATTGTTGGTAGCCCTGAAAGTCTAAAAATTTAAATGGCAGCATATGTCAAATAGCACATCATTTTACAGGTCTTGCAAAGACCAACAACATTTCAATTTATATCTAGCTGCAACTTTGTTGGTTTTGTAGTTATACTCAAAAAACTATATTTTACCATGTAAAGCCCATGTTAAATGTGCAGTACTTGAGTTTAATTAATGCAAATTTAAATGTCTTCAAGATTACACATTTAACATGGGCTTTATATGGTAAAATGGAGTTTTTTGCTTATAACTACAAAAGCACAAAAGATAGCAGTTAGGTGTAAATTTAGAAGTTCTTGGTCTTTGCAAGACCAGTAAAATGATGTGCTATTTTACATATGCTGTCATTTAAATTTTTTGACTTTCAGGGCTACCAACATTGAAACAAAATAAAATGTACTGTCATAAACTTTTATTTTCTAAATGTTGGCATGTCGTATATCAAATTAAAGCTGAGTTAACGAGGATTGATAATTTTTAAACAGACCAAAAATACGTTTTGTAGTTCTCGAGACACAGGGTATTTCGTAAATACCAATATTTTTCATGAAAATGGCCGCCATTTTGAAATGAATAAAGATAAGTGAATTCTGTTTTCACCAAATTGTTTGTCTTATTTAGAGCTTTATAACGATGCATAACATGACATATGTTTACATTTAAAAATTCTGAGATTCGAACCCATGACCCCCGGTTTTTGGAACACCCTATATTTTAAAAAGCTTAAAAATATTTTTATGTTGTTCCTTGTGGTCGATTTAGTGGGGAATGATTTTGTTTCATCTATATAGGACTACTAGTTCGTCCGTAATCCATTTGAGACACCTTAGGTGAGACACCCTGTATATGTAGATGGATAGGTGGATGGATATTATTTTTTAGGAAGATTCAAAAAGATAAGCCTATTATCTTTTTGATTAATAGGTTCCTTGCCTATTAATTTTGAATTAGTAAAATTTGTAATAAAAAAATCCAAATACCTCTGAAAATTTTAAATTTAATCATTCTTATGGGACTCGGGGTGCTAACAGATTCTTTAGATGCCCACCCCACCACTTTGAAATTTATTCTCTCAGCCCAGTCTATATGGCTTTGAAAATGTATAATCATTTATTTCCTCATATAAATTGTCTAACAATGAAATATTAAAAAAGCTTCACTTGCACCTTGTCAACGGAGCATACTACAGTGTGAACGAATTCCACATAGATAAAAAGATTAGTTTTATGTAGATTTGTATTTTATTTTATTTCATTTAAAATGATGTCCCCCAGTTGTAATTACTAATGTACAAATGTTATGTGCAATAAAGAAATTTGATTTTGATATTTGTCTGTTAGCATGATAGTGGCTGTAAAAATGGTCCAATCTTAATGAAATTTGGTACGAATATATGTAAAGTAGTAATCACTTGGAAGAGTTCATTAACCAGCCCAATCGACCCACCGTAAAGGAGGGTAAAGGGGATAAACCCCCCAAAAAAGGGGTTTTGAGTTTTTTACTTAGAAAAATTGAAGTACAGCACAACTCAGATTATCCGGATCCCGGATTATCCGAAACGGTCCATCCGAGAAATGAAAAAATTAAAATCACGGTAAATACATGATTTTAGCGAGTTTACGGGTGAAATGCGTTTTCTTGAAGTATAATGCAAATGCAATACATAACTGTACGCATTTGGAATCACGATAATTGAAGGAACCACATTGCCTAAACCATTGACTATTACATTCATAGTCAATGGCCTAAACAGTACAATACAGCATTTTCGTAAACGTAGTTTTCTGGATTTCTACTTGGGGCGCTAGCAATTTCACAACGGCAATTTTGCGAGTTTGTTTATCGCTATCATTTGATGTATTATGTTATTTTATAAGAAAGTGTTACTGTAATAAGTTTTGAGTTACTTTAAGTTTCATCATGATTATTTAAATTTTGAGCTATGATTATTTTTTCTTAATAAATTAAATATTTTAATCTGGCGTTTTTTTCCAAACCTAAACCGTATAAGTACGGTAAAAGTTATCATTATATTCGTATGATTAATAATGAAGTTTAGTTCTTAAATTGGTTTCAAAATTAAAACCCTGTAAATTTTGAAAGATTAACATATTGTACAGTCTTGATACACCGTTTGCAGCATCAATTTAGCAGGGGCTAGGGCGTGCAATCGTTATTTAGGCAATATTGTAATGACCTCGGATTATCCTTATTTCTTGTTATCTGGATCGGTATTGCGCCACATTAATCCGGATAATTCAAGGTGTACTGTAATCTAATTTTAGTTTTACACCAAGGCGGTAGTTACAACCGCCCACACCGCTTTGCAATAGTGCACTTTGAATAGTGACGTCATCATTGTACATTCATATCAGCTGTTGAATCCTTTTAATAAATAAACTGAGAAACGCTTAAAACTGTTTGGATAAATTGTATTTACAGCTGATGAAATGATATCTTTGTTTATATTTATGTTGTTTGTATTATTATTAATGGAAGTTTATGAAATGTCTCGAACTGAAATATAATTTTCTTTACTTTTATAATTGTATTAGTTATTTTAACTAGGCATAGTTAAACAGAAACTTCAATTGAATGTTATGAAATTAAATGTTTATGTGTTATTTTATTAATAATTGTAATGTCTTTATTAAGTAAATGCCAAATATTTAACACTGTGTTAGAAAATATCCGAGCATTTTTATTCGGTTGCAGAGATTCGATTCACGGGTGAACCGACGATACAATGATTTCGTCGCTCTGTACGAAGTGCTGTTGAATCGATTTCCTTACCGGCTCATCCCCAAACTGCCACCCAAGAGGATGCTGGTTGGAGGTAAGGTTAATCAAATCCAACCGAATCTCAAATATCTTTATTCATAATGCACATAGAAGTGCAGTATAACGGTTTGACAATGGAGGATATGGAATTCTACCTCACAAACCTAGAGCAGTGAGACTTGCTCGTCTGACTTGAGGAATCCAGATCGGGTACCGTGCATCAAAAGACTTTATGGTTAGTCCTTAAACTCATATCAAAGATTTTCTCCACAGAAATCGACTTGTTGGTCTGAAGATGACGTTGATTTACTTTCAACTTTGTTTTTTGTTGATTTACTTTCAACTTTTCATCCGTCCTTTGGTTTATGGGCTACAGACCTTTTGAGGGTCTATCAGGGGATAACCCTGATTGAAGAATAGGGTGAGTGCACCAACCAGTGCATGAACGGTTACGGACGATGTCTTGTGATAATTTGACATTACTCCTTAATTTCATAGTCATAAAGTTACTATATTCTCAGCTCATTTATTCCTTAAGGAGTAAGAAATATTAGTTAAATTGGTAACTTAATGACAATACTGATCATATTATTTTAAATATAATATGTCGGAGCTCCAATGAATGAATGAGGATTTCCTTCAAAATCTGGAAATAAGTAATATATGGCTCAAAAACGTGTTCTATGCAGATAACTCGGCCAGAGAAAATCTAATAATGTATTAAAACTAATTTTAAAGTTGTAAAATTTTAACATTGGCCTTATGAGTTGCCGTAATAGCAACGAAATAACCAAGGAAAGTGTAAACAAATTAAGTAATCACAGCTTTTTGCAAACTACAGCCATCAAGGGAGAATACAGCGTGTGGCATAAATATTGCATAGGGATAAAAAGATTCTTATTTATAAATCTTATGACGCTAAAATATTTGATAGTAATTAGATGAACTGATAAACATGAAAAAATACGGAGCAAGGTACTAAAAAATTATACTCTGAGGTCAAAATAATAAAATACCCCCGTTGCAGCAGACCTGCATACTCAGCGAATTTCAAGTGTGAAAAAACATATTTAGATCGAAAATAGTAAGATATGACACGTTTTTGAAATCCCCATCAGAATAACATGGGGAAAGAGTATGCAGGTTTGCTGGGATAGGTATGTTAAAAGTGGGTGATTTTAATTCAATATTTAGTACATCTTAACTAGATGAAACTGTATTCTAAGTTTCATCAAGATATGTCAAGAAATAAGGATGAAATCGATTTTTTTTATTTCCCATAAGGATAACATGGGGAATGAGTATGCAGGTTTGCTGCCACGATAATGGAACTATAGGGGATTGTAGACTAAAATACATTAGATCTCATCTAGATGAAGCCACAAACCAAGTTTTATTAAGATATGTTGAGAAATAAGCGAGATATAGAATTTTACTTATTTCCCATAAGATTAACATTGGGACAACGTACTGTGTTTACCACTTTCAGTATCTCAATAACCAATGGACATAGAGCAATGATTCAAAATACTAAATTGTTTGTTTTTTTGAGCTGAATTCAATGATGCTAACTAAAATTAGATTATTTATATTTTTCTATGTGAAAAACCCAAAAAACCCATGTTTGGAGGGGTTTATCCCCCTTTACCCCCCCTTCCAGTGGTCCGATCGGGCTGGTTTTCGAACTCATCCGAATAATTACTATCAGGTAGGTCTTATCATGAGACCTACAGTAATAGCTTCTTCCCTATAGGGGAAATTCGCTAAAAACAAACTTTTAATTCAAAAGCAACTGATTGATTTTAGATTTTAAGTAGACCCGCAAAGACTATTAAATGAATTAAAGAATCGATTTAAATTTAGATTCTTTAAAGTTGAATGATTCAAATAAATCAATTCACCGAGAAGAATCAAACCGCCTGTCGTTAGTCTATAGTTATGTTCCATGTTCCAGCGAGTGCCTCTATGCTGCTAGGGGCTGCGGACACTCAGTTTATCGAGGAGCGACGTCGGAGTCTGAGACGGTGGCTTACGTTGGTCGCACGCCATCCTACCATCAGGTACGGCAACATTACCGCAGAAAATATCCAGATGTTAGACTTTGGAGGAATGAAAGCCTCAGCATTGCCAGCTAGGCACACATGTCCCAAGGGATGTTGTGCAGCTTACGGAAGGAAGGGATTGTCAGGATGGGGAAGGTATGATATGGTCAGTCAGCCTCGCCCCTGATGGAAGAGAGATAGATTTCCAACCCATCCTCCAGGCTCTTCCAAGGACGACTCACCCTCTAACCCGAGACCTCCCAAGCATCCCCAGACAAGGACCTCCACCTGGGAGCTCTCCTTGTTGGGAAGACTCTCACCCAGGTCTGTCCGCCCTCCAGACTAGCAGATGCTTAGAAGTTTGTCGGATAAGGGTCCCTCATCCCCTCCCAGATGAACAAGGCAGGATGAACCACAACTCCCTAAAGGGCTCAGATCTGACTGGGTATCCAAGCTCAGCTGGGAATCAAAAGTTCCCAGAAAGACAAGGAGGAACCAAGGTGAACAGGAAGCTGGTCAATCCGGACTGCCAATAGACTTACCATAACAATGACAGGTTCTAATTACTGTAGCCATTGCCGACCTCCGTATTGGTATGGACCAGACAGAGAACCATTATGCCTAGGAAATATCCAAGGAACTCAGGTATGGCAACCTTACAGGAAAAAATGTTCCAAGAACCATTTGAAATGGCAGTAAAAAAAACTTGGGAATCGAGAGGGATCCTCTGTCAACGGGTTAAGTTAAAACTGTAGATATTAATTAATTCGGAATCTATTAAGCCTATGGGGGAGGATAATAACGGTAACATTACTAAACAAAATATACCCTGACTATTAGGTATACTAAAGTCATGATATGAAAAATCCCCATGCCTATTAGTGGCTTATTTTATTAATGAATTACCAACTAATAATATTATTGACTCAAAGTCATATGATTTAATGGGATGATTTGCTATTTTTTACAAATTTATGATTGTTGAGAATAAAAATAATATATTTACTTGTTACCTGCATCGTGTATAAAGAAAGCAGCTGTAACTGGAGGTCAGATCGTTACTGTGTTTACAAAAAGTGTGGGTCTCTCTTAGTAAAAATAAGTTTTGTTTTACTTTTTCATGTATGTTCTGATATTATAAAAAACAGTTATTTGTACTCTGGAATCACCTTAATTTGTATTTAGCTGTGTCTCACTACAATGATTACGTGGGCCCCAGTTGTGGTTATGTGGCAAATAACTTACTTTAATAAATACTTGGCTGATACTTGAGAAATTATCAGCATGGCCATCGTATGCTGGAATATAACAAAAATAAATTTCCCTTGCAATGAGGTATGGCAGTGTAATACTTAAATAATAATGGTGTTTCAAAACGCTGGTACGGCAGAATTGCCAAATATTATTAAAATGTCACGCCTTGAGGTGTCACATAAATTTTGTTGAGTGAAGAAATAAATGTAGTTTTATAGTATATTACGTTACTAGCCCGGTAAGTACTGTTCTGCCTTAAAAGCATGATAGTTCCTGCGCAAGTCGCTAGGCGAGTGCGGTATTTTCATGCGAGTACGGTAAAACTTACCAAGCTTGTGCAGTACAATACTTTACATCATACTACTCAGAAAACATAGTTTTTAATCACAGCGTATTCCTTGCATAAACCATTAGTTTCTCAATTCTTCAGTCCTAACCTATAATATAATAAACAGACAAACATTTGCTACCACTACCAGTGCTGCCATGACATTCCTTTGAAGCAACCAATAAACATACATTAAACGTCGGTTTACTGCAATCAGCTGATTGTTTTGATTGTTGACTTCCTTTATTCCCGGTAAATTTCACGGTAAATTTATTGTGCACTGCACTTTAAATCTTCACAGCAAGACACAGAAAACAGATGTTTCTGTGTAGTATGATAAGAAGTGTATTTAAATACATCCTCCTCAATTGGCTATATAGCGATAGTTAATGTCGTGTCCGCAGCACCGACCCCATCCTCCACTACTTCCTGACGGCCCCGGTGGACGACCTGCAGTACAAGATACGAGAGACCTTCCGTCGCATGCCCGACGAGTTCGCCACCTCGGAATTCGCCGTCGCCAAGGTACCACGACCATTGAATGGCCATTGGCCATTCTGTCATTGTTTCGGTTCAGAATTGGCCAATGAAACATTAAAAACAGCTTCAAATTGGTTTCATTCTAATGGCCTCCTTTTAAACAACGCTAAAACACAGAATGTCCTATTCACTCTCGTACATAACTCAACAAATTCCCTCCAAAATAAATTTGAGGATGAAGTAAAATCTTTGGGTATCTTTGGGATTGATCAAAAGTTAACATGGAACACTCATATTGATTATCTTAACAAGAGACTCTCGACTAGTTTATCTTTTGAATAGATTAACCGTTGCAGTTCCTGATAGCTATTTAACAGCTGCATATTTTGCATACTATATTTACTAGGATGGTAATTTTACTAGGATCAAGGAAATTATACTTTTACCGAAATAAAGTGCTCCCATTCCAATTGCCTATTTACATTTTCATATAAGATTAATAATTACTGACACTTTGGAATCACAAGGAATGGAGCCTGGATATATTAAAAAAAAAACCTGAAGGACAGAAACCTTCCCAGGCAATTATAGAACATCTCTCCAAAGTTTTATGGTGATCACATGGACAGTTTGGTAATGCATAATGGACGATAGAGGACAGAAGACAGAAATACATTGGATTTTATATATTGTATAGATGAAAGTAAATTTTAATTTTCAGTTTGGTAGGAAATATTTATTTATCACTGGCGGGGGTAGTATTTTTCACTTGATATTTCATACCCGCTTCAACCCCCTACTCACCCCCACCCCTAACTTACAACTTAATTTAAACATACTTAGTTGTAAATGGCAAGATACCTCTCATGCCCCCAGGTATTTACTATACCTGCTTCTGAATATTCGTATTATGGCCTGCGACAGGTTAAGGAGATTAAAAATGGACTGCCATTAGAAGTTATTGATGATCATTGTAATATAAAAGTTTTATATATACATTGTGTGAATTCAGTGAGTGTGTAAAGTAAAGCCCCTCCCCTTAAATAACATTTTGTATAGAAAAGAACCAATCAGAAAAGAGACAAGTCACATGTTCCCAGGGATGGTTCACAGCCATTCCAGTTATTGATTTAAAATGAAAAATACAAATCTAATATGAACAATAAACAAAGCATAGATCCAGGGGTGCCCATCCCCCCCATGGTCCATGTCGCAAAATCCCCCCCAAAACTTGGCGTCGATACCTAGGCCTACTTAAATTCTTTGGATAGTATGAGAGATATTGTTACCCTCGTAACCAAGTGGAACAATAAAGCATTTATAATTTTAGATGCTGTATACTTCTAGCATGGTTGGGTGAGGCAAAAAGCTAACCCCACTATGTTAGTCATTTGCACATGTGCAGACTATAAAATAAAGTAATATCTTGGAGATTAAAACAACATATGGCTATGGGTGATATTGTAACATATTTATATATGTAAATATTTACATTACATATCATTTTCTGAACAGTAGTTTTACTGTGGTCTGTTGATAAAGCAAACAGATTCAATATTTCCTCATTGGTGATTTCTTTTAAAGTGTCACTTTCACAACACAGAATCGTCAGGCTAGAGAGTCACTCGTCACCTAAGCTGCTTCGAAGACGATTTTTCACGATTTTCAACCTGCTCATTGTCCTCTCTGCTGAACAGCTCGTCACTGGAAGAGTCAGAAGAATTGTGTAGAGTAAATGGAGGTTTTGCAGCCCTTTGAGATTTAAGAGGCACCTACATAATATCAGTGGTGGGTTGCAGTCCATCACAAATATATTGAACATTTATGCGTAATGCTTTAAGATCTAAATCACCCACGTTACGTATGTTCTAGGTTCATCACGTTAAGCTCTAGGTTGGAATGAAAAAAAAGGAAAACTAGGAAATGCACAAAACTTGAGGTTTGGCTGGCTAGTAGCTAATAGGATGGGACTAGAATACGGGTGTAGAGAGCACGAAATACGGCGGGCGGCAAAAACTGTAAACTCATAAAATTGCTAAACCTCAGCTGAAATGACTGAATGAAATGTTTTTTGTAGAACTGTCAAAGCTTTGTTTACGTTTCTCAGGGCCTTTTACGTGTAAATTTGTGTTTACCATACCATATGATGATATATTTGATTAACTACCCAAAACAACAAACAGTAATTTCGCTAATAGCGCAGCGCACTCACTCACCCGCCGTACTTGCTGCCCGCGATTTTGTAGTTTTCTTTTTGTCCCACATCTACCTGACCTCAACAAACTTGGGGGCTCGGTGGGAATCGGGTTTGTTGAGCGGAAAAGAATAATATCCGATTGCAATAAGAGGATTGCGATCGCTGTAATCGATCCTACAATTACGACCTTTTGGTTTTCTTTCCTTTAATTTACTTTTGATTTTCTGATAAACCGTTATTGGTTGGACTTCTAATTGATGCATTGACTTTGGCCAGTCAACAATTATCGCCAATCATGGTACCATTTAATTTTGAGAGACGACGGTGGGTGTTCACCAAATCCTTTTTACCATATGCTGATCACAGAACTCCTGAACATGATACAATGTGTAGAGTGTCTTGCCGTCTGGGGCCATGGCGGCGGTAAAAAAACCGCCAAATGTGTACGCTCCTATTTAATTGCATACACCACTGTGATGATAAAGCGGAAAAAATCCGCTTTCGAGCGGCGGCAAAACGACCGCCAGCAGCAATATTATCGCGCGGTATATCTTCCGCCCTGTGTGAACGCGTCCATTTATATCAAGTGCACTATACGGGCGAGCGGCATTTTTACCTCGCGTTAAAATATCGCGTGAATGTCTCCGCCGCCGCCGACGAAATCGGAGTACGTACAAACGTGGCGGTAAAAAAAATGCCACGGAAAAAATATCGCCAATCATGATACCATTTTAATTTTGAGAGAAGACGGTGGGTGATCACTAAATGCATAATACCATATGTTGATCACAGAACCCCCGACGTCATCAACTCGGTACCATGTTTAGAGTGTCTTGCCGTCTGACCATGGCGGCGGTAAAAAATCCGCCAAATGTGTACCCTCCAATTTAATTGCATTCACCGCTGTGATGACAAAGCGGGAAAAAATCTGCCTTTGAGCGACGGCAAAACCGCCAGCGGCAATATTATCGCGCGGTATTTCTTCCGCCCCGTGTGAATGCGTTCATTGAAATCAATGCAATACGGGCGAGCGGCATTTTTACCGCGCGTTAAAAAACGCCGTGTGTGTCCCCGGCCTGTAGGTATTGGTATTGGCGTTGACAAGCGGGAGCCGGGAGTGGAGCGGCGGCGCGGCGTAGCGGCGAAACGGCAAACTACGATCACTGCACCACGCGACCACAGGATATGGGATATTTTACCAGTATGGGCACAGCCCGACCCGACCGACAGTACGGTAACACGTTAACAACAGTCGTGTCGTCTAACTTTTGACAATTGAACCTGAACGTATTATTGCTATTTGACCATTACAAATTTTCGAGACAGATAAAAACTGTGCCTATATTTTAAAAATCCCCCCCATTTTCCCTAGTTTTTTTTAATCCCCCCCAAAATTTTGTCTGATGTCGCAACTTGCGACATCAAAACATGCTGTGGGCACCCCTGCATAGATCAATGCATTTATTTGTCTTATGAACTATTTATTGAATTTTTTTAAGGCTCACGAGCATTTTAAGTTCACTTCAAACAAAGATAACTATAATTGGCTTTGTTAACAGACATCCAGTTCCACCTCCAGTTTATACTTAAGCTCTTTGGAGTTTTGTAGATATAACATAAGGTACTCATGTGACACTGCCTGCCAACATTACAGCTGGTTCTGGAGGTGGGGCTTTACTTTACACTCTCATTGAATGAAGTATGAAGTAGTGAAATATGGCAACAATGGCAACACTAAATCACAACAGTAAAGACAGCAACTGTTTAGATCAACTTTTTCTCCTTCACCTTTAAGGAAGTGCCTAATAGGACGAAATATTGTGATTTTTATATGAATTTTTCCAGTGGTTTTGTGCTCTCCATGATAAACAAAAAGTTATCATGGACTGGGGCATAGGTCTTACATGAGTACTACATTAACAGCTTCTTCCCTATAGGGGAAATTCGCTAACAAAAGGACAGTAGTTTTATGATTGTAATTTTCCTTTTTCCCCAGGAGCTGGTGCCGGCAGACAGTACGGTCGAGTTTGCGACCAGTCGCGACCAGATACGAGTGATTCTGCAGGGAGTGTCGCGAATCAAACAGATCGCGGAGAACTTCGCGACTCGTTCCTACGCGTGAGTAGACCCAACAGCTGTCGTTAGTTGCTAGCCACACCCACATATACACATTTTTATGTTTGAGGAACTTTTTTGTGGTAGGGGTAAGTAATCCCAACCCCTAAAGTAAACAAATTTGTAAAAGTAAACAAAACTTGATCATTAATTTTGGATTTTATTTTTTTTTCTTTTGCATTTTATATTGTCATGCTGCCCATAAATTTTTACTTTATTTCGTACGTAAATGTTGTGGCTTTTATCTGCAAAAAAAGATACCGAAAACATTGCTCTACCATAAAAAATAATGGAATGACAGTAGTCGATGTGTAATGGATCAAAAACGGCCAAGAACCCTTGGCATGCTAGGTTTCTCACGGCAATTAGTGGATGGCATTTTGCGGTCGCTTAGCGTTGGATCGGCCGGTGCTGTGACGCTTCCACCCGTTATTTGCTTGACAGTCAAAGGGTAAACGAGTTAATGTGTGGTTGTTGCAGGTATATAGACAACATGGGTGAGGTATTTGTTTTGTGTAGGGGGGGATTTGGTAGTCTGGGTTTCCCCACCCCACAGGAAAATCCTGTGAGGGTACTTCAGTCATTATTTTGCCTTTTGTTACGGCTACCGGAAAGGAAAGGAAGCTCCCGTTTGATTATCCCCTTAGGCTCACAGCCTTTAGTAGATTAATACCAAGGAAGCAAAGAGGAATAGGCAGATGCAATAGGTTCGGTCAAGCTTAGGCTGGGTGGGCAAAGGTATACCTTTATCCATTGGATGCTGGAACAGAGCCTCAAGGGATCAGGTGGCCTTCATATTGGCCCTAATCTTGGTTGCTGGTACACCCCGCCCACCCTGCCATCAAGCCCAGCCTCCCCTGGTAGGGAACTGAAGTTGTTCACTGAAAGACAGCTACAACACTGCCTCCAATTGTGACAAGACAACTTCCGTTACTGAACCCAGTATTGGTACCTAAACTAGCAAAAGCCTGTTAGATCCCACTGGGGGAATGGGTGAGGTTTGTTAACACGTTCAGCCCGACGTGTGCCACCGGTGGTACACGACTAAATTTTCTAACTTATTAAAAGGACGTTGCAATAATTGGTAAACTGACCAAAAAGTCAAATCCAACCTAAATTGTACTTTTAACTAAGTCTTAAAAATATCTATTAATTTTACCTTGTGTGTACTTAAAATACTGTGGCTAATTTCAGTGAAATTAATAAATTTTGCTAGTACACCATTGGTGGCGCACGTCGTCCGGTGAGCATACTGAAATCACCACAGGCCGACGTGCGCCACTGGTTGCACATGCATGATTCGCCGATGCGCGGCAGGCGGCGAAGTGGTGAACGACACACCGTTAGCCACTGTACGAGTAAAGCACTTTTGGGTCTTCTGATGACCCCTTCTGACATTTTTGGCGTTACACATTACCTTGATCTTTTCAACATTTATTTTTCACAAAAAAGTTTACACGTGCGCCAATGGTGGCCACGGTGTGTCTACAATATGAACATACTAATAATATAACCCAGCAAAGCTCCGAAAGCGCTGTGAAAAACATTGAATCAAATGGGAGCAGTGCGCCACCGGTGGTACACGTCGGAGTTTTAGAAAGTTCGCATTGCTCTGCAGGTGGCGCTCGCTGGGATTATGATTAGTACAAAAACTGACTGTTGACTTCTGTCGGGCTGAACGTGTTAAAGAGTTAACTTGTGGATGTTGCAGGTATGCGGACGACATGGGAGAGTTGGCCAGTCAGCTGAACAAGCTCGGGATGGAGCCCGGAGGAAGTTCTGCGTGGGCCACTGGCGGCAACACCACCTGGGCCAACATGAAACGGGGCTTCTCACTGATATCCAAGTGAGCACGACTCGACTGTAGAAGCTGTAAAGCTGTAGTAAAGATAACTCGACTGTTGTCCTTTTGTTAGTGATAGTAATTTTATTTTTTGATTTTGATTTTTGCAGACATTTGCCATCTTTTATTGGTGAAAACTAGTTTCAGGACGTTTCAGGATTTGGATTCAGATCCCGTCTTCAGGTGGAAAAGAACCTAGAACACAACAACATTAGTACGGTTACACATTGCCAGGATAACCTGGACATAAACATACCTAAAACAGAGTAGGCCTACTTTAAATAAGTCACAAAAAAACACTAATGCTGAAAACAGAACAACACAAAATATCAGTCTTTGCCTTACTCTGGGTGTGGATATGCTTTCTCCTGATTGGTGATGTTTTTGATTTCTATGCTCTATTGTGTTCTTGTTTTCTTTTCGGCTTAAGTGTTTTTGTAACTGTTTTTACAGTTTCCTGTCTAGCTACACTATGTTTTTTATTTGGGTTATCCTGGCTGTGTGTTACTAATCGTGTTATTTTCTATGTTCTTTTCCTCTCGAAGATGATATCAGATTCCAGATCCTGAAATATCTTGAAACTTATCTTTACTAATCAGTAAAGGCAAAATGTATGAAAAAATCTAAATCAAAACATTAACAGTAGTGGCTGTAGTAAATATAACAATCTGCCTGCTAATTTGAAAAAATATTAATAACCTAGAAAAATTAAAAAAAAGTTTAAAAATCTATCTCCTTGAAAAAAATTATTGTTCAGTTTCAGAATATCTTACTGACAATACAGATAAGTAATATTTTACTAGGGGTGGGCGAGTACTCGACAGTCGAGTAATTACTCGAGTAGTTGCTACTACTCGAGGTCGAATTACGCGGCGGCCGAATTTACGTGCGATTTACGTTTGTGTGATCAAATTTTACAGAGAATCGCGAGTTACGCAAAGCTACATCTGCCGTTTATCCGCAATCGGCAAATTGTTCATCGCAGCTCCTCGCTAGTTTCTCAATAAAGCAGCATTTTCTGTTCATTTGTGGCCGGCAAATACGCGCGACTGACTTTTACGGCCGATCGTTAGTTTCGCAAAGTTGCATTTCGCTTATTTACGATCGGCAAATACACGCGTTCGTTTTTCGCGGCTGACCGCGACTTTTCAAAGCTACATTTGCCGATTTTCGGCGATCGGCAAATACGCGCGCTCGTATTTCTCGGTCGACCGCGACTTTAGCAATGCTTCATTTGCCGATTTTCGGCGATCGGCAAATACGCGCGATCGTATTTCGCGGCAGATCGCGAGTTTTGAAAAGCTACATCCGCGTTTAGCCGCGTCCGATAGAAATGCGATATCGATTTTCGCAACCGTCCACGAGTTTTTCATAACAGTAACCTCGAAAATATTTCATTAACTCATAGAAGAATGGATTTTGACAGTTATCTAGAAATATCAGATTCTGAGAGATGTCTCTGAATTCGGAAATTGAAAACTGACAGCAGCTATATTTAGCTCTGACCTACTTCAACTCTGTAATTATATTTTATCTTTGAAATGACACTCAGCCTTCATTTCTATCTCATTTGATTTGTAAAAATGAGAAGAAAATTGTGGACTTCATTGGTAAATTGGACTTCATAAAACAACTAGTTAAGGTTTTATAATTTTTGTATGGGGGGGATATCTTATTCTCATCTGGTCGCAGATGTGTCATTCATGCTCAAGTGATTGGATGTCAAAAACAATAGTTCAGCAGTCAGGCAAGGGGGGGTTGTGTTTAGAGAAGTAAACAAATAACTGGGCACAGCTCTCCTCCCTGATGTTTTTAGTTCTTTCTTCCACAATTTCTCTGCTAAGGTTTTAATTAGGGCCAACAATTATTGTTAGGTAAAATATAAAACTGTTTTTGATTGTTTAAATAGTAGGCTATTAATTAAATCTTATTACTGCTTAAATTTTACAACTATGCATATTCTACATAAATTTATTTTGTGATCTTGTTACATTAACTGATTTGTTATTTCAGTGATTTTTTAGCATAGTCAACTTATTAATTTAAAAGTAGGGTTTATGCAATGTAGGGTTTACAATATCAGAGTTTTATTTTTCCAAGAAATATATAAAAACATAAGCTTAAATAAAGTAGACCAATTTTATAAGTAAAATTGAAGAAAGATTTTAGTTGAAAAAATTAAAATTTCATTACTTTTCACAAACAACTACTCGACTCGACTTGACTCGATACTCGAGTTTTTGGCTTAATACTCGACTCGACTCGACTCGACTTCAAAATCCACTACTCGCCCACCCCTATATTTTACCATTGTAATTTCTGTAATTTACTATTATTATGTTGTCAATTTTTTAGGCTAAGAATATGATATGACAATGTCACCTGTTTCACCAGCTGTGCTGGACATAAAAGATGTTATGTGACAATAAAGATATATTTCATTTCATTTCACTGTATCAGCCCTAGAAAACACACAGTCAAAAACTAAACAAAGAGTGACTTGTATGTAGTTGCAACAGTACGAGGGACAAAGCTACAAAAATTATAATTTATTTGGTATAACTTAAAAAAGAAATCAGACAAGAAGATCTAATGTGGTAGTGGTTATTAATTCAATTGATTGACTCCATAACTCTCTATCCAGATGTAAACGATCAAGCAGGCAAAACTTATATTTTGCAGTGTTGGTTTTTATTTTACCTATCAAATTTCATTGTTTGTCACAGTGTTTGCCAAACACCCAGGATTATTCGCTATAATTTTTCATTGTAAGAAATAAATTCAGTATTGCTCGCTGTTGTGTGCAACTCATTGTTATTAGCTGATGTTTTGTATCATTCACAGTTGTTATGCTCTACTCACTATTATTCACTGTAATGAATTTTTTGGGGTTAAAAATTGATCAAAACTTAAATTGCGATGAGCATATTCATAAAATTTTATCTAAAATAACTGTTGAGTTCATGCATTATTCAGGATGAGTCACTACTATGATATGAAAACGTTAAAAAACATTTATTTCACCCGTGTTCACTCCCATATTTCTTTTTGCATTGCCCTGTATGGGCTCATAAAAAATAATCAGTATGGAAAAAATGTTAAAATAGCAAAAAAAACCATTTGAATTATACTAAACCTAAAACATGATAAATCAGTAAAAAATCTCTTCAAACAATAAAAATTTTTCACAGTTTATGGTCACTATGTTTTTGAGACTGTTCTTGCAGCAAAGAAGAAAAAATAGAAGATATAGATTTTAAAGAACAAACTCATTCTTTTAACACTAGGGGGAAAAGTGAGGTCCCTGAGAAGCACAGACTGAAATTATTTGAAAAGAAACCTTCCTCTTTGGCAATAAATTCTCAAAACATATTCCAAAAGAAATTAAAAATGAAAAAGATGTAAAGTACAACAAATTATTGAAAGAATATCTAATAGATAAAGCTCTTTATTCATTGGATGAGCTATCCACCTCTCTCTGAAGTAACTTTATTTTCAATCTTGTTTTTTTCAGTAACTGAATTAATTTTTTTTGTTCATTGCATTTTAACAGAAGCCTATTAATTACATGTAAATATCCATGTAACTTAAACCGTCTATTTAGTTTCAGTTAGTTCATAAGTGTTGACACTATTTATTGTACCGCATGTACATAGAAATAAATAAAGATATTTGACTATTGACTATTAATGATTTATTATTCGCTATTATTCTCTGACTGTCATTATTCGCTTGCAGGGAGCTGAGTGTGATGTCTGGCAAGGCCAGTTCGCTGGCTCACACGGAGGAGACTGAGGTGTGTGAGCGACTGAGAAGTCTGAGCGACGTGTTGTCGGGACACGCTGATCTTTGCGAGAGGTGAGTGAGCAACTCAGATTGATTTAAAATTTCGGTTTTCTTTTCTGTCAGACGTTAAATGATAATGTACAAGGCTAGTCGAGAAAGGGAAGGGTGTTTTGTTACACATCTTGCTGTTGCCCCGACACTGCAAATGAGTGTCGGCCTAAAGATCCTCTCCTGGACTCAATTTGAACCAAGACTCGTTGCCGACCCATCTCGCATTTCCTTCTTACAGCTTTTCAAAATGGCTGAAAAGAAAGATCAGCCATTTTGAAAGAGAAGTAAAAAATGGAAACTGGTGTAATGTGTACTATTTTGCTAAAGTGGAC
The DNA here is from genome assembly GCA_035578135.1 of Flexamia atlantica. Classification (NCBI taxonomy): domain Eukaryota; kingdom Metazoa; phylum Arthropoda; class Insecta; order Hemiptera; family Cicadellidae; genus Flexamia; species Flexamia atlantica. The sequence continues at coordinate 16,888,156 of JAQJVK010000013.1, read as the reverse complement.
TTAAAAAGTTTTTTTAGAATAATCAAACTAAAGTTTATTACACAGTTTGTTCATTTCTTATCTAGTTGTCAAGCTTCACTCACATAAGTTGGTTGGAGGGCAGGCTGCTGGTCTTATAAATTTTTTCAAACACAAAGTTCACACAAACTAAAGTACACATAACACATAAATTGATCGGGTAGTTTTCTCTGTTAAATACGACGATATATCACACATTTCATTTTTGTAGAAGGAGGGATAAAATGTAAACTAGACCAGTTCGTAGTTGATTGGCGAAGTATGGATAGAAACTGAATGAATTAATAAAATTGTGTTCATAATTGACCCACAAACCGATAAAATCCTAATTTAGACTTTCTTTGAGTACCCAAATACTTAGAAACTAAAACTCTGCCACATAGGCTTATGACGTAATTTTTTCTTTGGAGGTTCCAAAATGGGCAACAATTTTTGACATAATGTAAGGAAGGCTCCTTGGATCATACATCTTCCACAGAATTATGTTTCCCCTTACATATAAATAACAACTTGACATGTTGCTATTTGTTTCATTTATAAATAATGTACTGTAATGATAAGTTTAACAACTGTTTTGACGAGTGTTTTGTCCCGTTATTTCGTAGGGTGGAGAAGGGGGTGGCCAGCGACCATCAGAAGGCTCAGTCCAAGATGTTGGCTCTGAAACGGAGACAGATGCAGGGAGTGTTGCGAGGGTCAGATGTGAGTTACGGAGTATTTACACAGAACCTAGTATCTAGTAATACCTAATACTGAAGTGGTGCTATGAAGATTCGACGTGAGCTACTTAACACTTTGGGTGCGGTGACGAAATGAGTAAAACCTTCCCCAGGGCCTGAAAATTGTTTTTACATAAAATTTTACCTTTTGTATCGAGAAGCCAGAATCATGGTCGAAAATTGAGTTTCCAGGCGTATTTTCCAAAACAATGGCGTCCAAAATCGTCAGACACCGGTGTCCGGGTCGGCCCACGGAAAGGAGTCCGTAGTGACGTAAATTCCCCACTTCTCGTCTCACAAACACGGGTTTTCACACAAAAAACGTTAAATAGCTCTATAACTAATATTTACAATTATATACAGCCCCCTCCTTACTCCCAACCAGTGTCAATTTCATTGACAGTGCATCATGGAACTGCTCAAAACAATTACCAATACACAATTCTGGTTTGTCCGTACCTCACCAAAACGTCACAAAAACTAAAATAAAAAATTATAAAACATCATATAACTCGCAAAAACACGATAGTAATAAGTCAAAACACGCAATACGTAAGTAATAGATAAAAGGACACGGGAGACCGGGTCAGGCCCGAGGGAACGGCGGGCGACGCCGACACAGTATAGGCCAGGTTACCATCAATGTACACGACAACAACTCCGAGCTCTCCGCAAGGTCGCAGCACTGGCTGATTCATTCCACCGAGTGCGGGCCAGACTCACGTGACTGGCCAGGCCGGCGTGCAAGTCTCGCCACCGGTCACCGGTGACCGGGCCGCACCCAAAGTGTTACCCGTCATCTTTACACAATACCTACTACCTAGTATCTAGTAATTTTTGGTATCAAGTAACACCTAGTACAGTAGCTGAGTGCCTGAGTTATCTAGTAATACCCAGTCCCTAGTACCTTGGATCATCCTCTACAGATGCAGGGATTGTTACGGAGGTCGGACAAGGAGTTACATAACTGTCATCTCTACTATTCCTAGTACCTAGTAATACCCAGTACCTAGTATCTAGTAGTACCTATGATAGTACTACTAAAAGACATTTTTTTAGTAGGTAGGTATATCTAGTGTTACCTGGTAACTTGGTACTAGGTAATACTAGATATAGTATTACCTAGTATCAAGTTACACCTAGTACAGATGCATGGGGTCCAACATGAGTTACCTGGTACCCAATACTTAGTAATACCTAGTACTTAGTACCTAGTAATACCTAGTTCCTAGTAATGCGTACAACTCCATGTGCGTAAGTACACATTGTGTTAAAGGCTTTGACGATAACAAGCTTGCTTTTTTTTTAGAAGAGCCACAGCTATCATATAGTACAAATTTCGTCAAGAACTGATTCAATTTAATATATATATATATATATATATATTTTCATCATTTTTGGTGTTGAGCCCCAGAACTGGATATGAACATAAAAATGTGGTTTTACATACCTGATCAATCCAGTTCAATTCTTATTATAATCTCATGGATTATTGCAATTTCGGCATAAATGCCATCATCAGATCCTTTTGCACGAAACTTAGCTTCTTTAAGAGTTGTCAACTTTTTTAAAAAATAAATAAAACATTTAAACACTTAGTACATTTAAAAACTGGTCACACAAGAACTTGGATTTAACATGCATGCTGGCCAGCAAGTATCAGACTGAAAAAGTTGACAACTCTTAAAGAAGCTAAGTTTTCGTGCAAAAGGATCTGATGATGGCATTTATGCCGAAATTGCAATAATCCATGAGATTATAATAAGAATTGAACTGGATTGATCAGGTATGTAAAACCACATTTTTATGTATATATATATATTTTTTTTTTAAGAGAGTGGCGGCTTCTTTTTCACCTTACCTTAGCCCCGCCCACATAGACTATTGATCTGTGCGTGGACGTTATCAAGCAAAGGTAAGGAGTGAGCTGGTACAGTACTAGGATGAACAATAAAGGTAATAAATAAATAATAATAATAATCATTAAAGGTAATGGACTTAGTACTGGAAATCAAAGGAATTTGCTTTATTGGGGATAAAGTAATCATTAAAATCAGATCTGGGTCTGCAAATGTGCAGTGGTACCGGGCCAAGCAGCTTTCACTTTTTCTATCAGGTTTAGAATTGTCGTTTCCAGTTGACGTTTGAGTTATTCTTCCTCGCAGTGATGTAAATTGTCACTTTGCGAAACAAATTTCCCTCTTTGCATATGTTTTGATTGTTATATTAGTTTTCATAAGTTAATTTTATATATATATATATATATATATATATATATATAATTTATCGAAGCGCTTGTTATAACTTATGTGATTAGCTGATCTCTCAATTAGCTTTTAAGCTAGAGAGATTAATATTTATAACTGCTGTGTAACCGAATATTGTATTTAAATGAAATAAATAAATAAATAAATAAATACTGCTAAAAGTATGTGACAAGCCTGAGTCTCTCGAACCTGCGACGCTTTGAGGCCGAGTTCACTACCAACTGTGCCACCGACTTACTAAGCACACATGATTTGTTAAATAGCACATAACATGATGATTATGCTAATCACTTATTTTTCATCAACATAGTTAAATCTAAAAGTGTTATTGGGTGTGATTTTTAAAATTTCAGATTGATTTATTATTGGTAAATCTAAATTATTAGGAATAACACAGTCCAACTTTGACTTTAACAGTTCAACTTTGACGGTTGCAGGCGGAGAGCGTGGAGGCACTGGAACGTCGGATGTTGGCGCAGGAGTCGATGATAGCCTCGGCCGAGCAGAGGGCCGCATTCTCGCTGCATTGTGTCCACATGGAGACCCAGGTACCTATTACCTAGTATCTGGTACCTGTTACCTAGTTATCTGATACCTAGTATCTAGTATTTGGTACCTATTACTAGGGGCAGCAAAACTTAGAAGTAACAGCTCGTACATAGATAAGGCAAGTAACAAAATAAGAGCCACATGGGAGGTTGTTGCTAAGGAAAGTGGAAGAGAACAAAAAAAGGTCTCTGTTGATAGGATTGTACACAATGATATTGTTATAACTGACCAAACTGATATAGCAAATACCCTTAATTCACATTTTTGTAATATTAGTCTTAATCTAAATTTACATGTAGATATAAAAAATGCCTTAAATCTCATGCCCCCAACCGCAACACCTAATTCCTCGCTTATAAATTTTGATCTTACAACTGAGAGGGAAGTCTCTGACATAATTAAATCCCTACCATCAAAAAAGTCAGCTGGCTGGGATGAGGTGTCATCTTTTCTTTTGAAAAGATGTGTAAATTCAATTTCTTGGCCTTTAGCACATATAATCAACTGTTCTATACAAAGTGGAACATTTCCGGACCTTTTGAAATTTTCTATAGTCAAACCCATTCCAAAAAAGAAAAATATTTCCACTGTTGATAACTTAAGACCAATATCTTTGTTGTCTTCCTTTTCCAAGGTTTTTGAAAAGATCTTCCTGAAAAGACTCAGTAATTATTTGGAAAATAATAACATATTATCCTCCTATCAATTTGGTTTCCGCCAAGGGAAATGTACAATGGATGCTATCTTTGAACTTGTTGACAAAGTGTCAAGAGCTGTGGACAGGTCACACTTTGCTGTTGGTGCCTTTTGTGACCTGTCCAAAGCGTTTGACTGCGTAAACTTTGACCTTCTAATTGAAAAACTTAAGTTCTATGGAGTTGGTGGGCCTGCTTTAAACTTATTGAATTCCTTCCTACGTGATCGCCAACAAAAAGTGGTTGTTCAGGATCATTGTGGCAACAGTAACTATCAGAGGGTTTGTTCTGGAGTTCTACAGGGATCCATTTTGGGCCCTTTGTTGTTCTTAGTTTATTGCAATGATCTTCCTCTCATCTCCTCAAGTAGCAGACTTCAAATGTTTGCTGATGATACCTCCGTAATTGCCACCAATGAAAACAAACATATTCTTTCCCTGAACATCACAGAAACCTGCGTCTGTTGCATAGTTGGTTTACAGTAAATGGCCTTTGCCTGAACTCTGATAAAACTCAAAACATTAACTTCCACCTAAACCATATCAGAACCCCTCAAGCAGATACATCATACCTTCCATAAAATATTATTTCTGTAGCTTCTACCAAATTCCTCGGTCTTGAGATAGATGCAACCCTTTCTTGGCATCAGCATGTCAACACACTTTTTCCAGAGCTGAGCAAGGCATTTTATGCTTTGCTAACACTTTCACAAACAGTTGATTTAAACATTCAAAGACAGGTTTATTTTGCTTATTTACACTCTCTTATTTCTTACGGACTTTTATTTTGGGGAAATTCCTCAGAGGCCAACAGTGTCTTTAAGATGCAAAAACGAGTCATCAGACTTCTTTCTAATTTAGGCCCAAGGCATACATGTAGAAATAATTTTAGGAAACTTCATATTCTCCCTCTCCCTTGCTTGCTGATTCTTCAGAGTCTTCTCTTTGTAAAGTCAAATTTTGAAAAATTTGTCAAAAACAATCATCACCACCAATATTCCACCAGAAACCTAGACATGCTTCAATATCCTATCCATAGAACAACCTTTTTCGAGAAATCTCCATCATATTTCTGCATAAAAATCAATAATAAATGTCCAACCCAGATCAGAAATGAGCCCTCTATAAAAAAGTTCAAAAAAGCTATAATAGACTTTCTGTTTGAACACTGTTTCTACAGTGTTTCAGAGTACATGATTTTTAAATTTTTAGAAAGCCTATTTAATTCAATGTTTTTGAAAATCAATTATTTTAATTTTTGAGCAATTTCTTTGGTATTACAAAACACTCTTCAGTTTTGCATTTAGGTACATTTTAATTTAGGTTTAAGATGTTATGTTAGTTTTAAGATAAAATTGTGACAAATCTTCAGCCCAGGCAATTTTTTTGCAAGTAAGGGCGTCTTAAGGCGATATAAATAAATAAAATAAAATAAATAAATATTACCTAGTATCTGGGACTTTGTCCCTAGTCCTTGATGTAGTATATAGTCCCCATTACTTGGGATAGTATCTAGAAACTAGTACCGGGTACCTAATACTTGGTATCTTGTACTTTGTACCCAGCTTCTGGTATCTGGTACCATTGATTATAAAGACAAAAATAGATAGTCCAAGCAATGTAAAATTTTGCATTGTGATTGTAATTGTTTGTGTATGATCAAACAAATTTGATCATATGTTACGTCACAGTAGGTCGTGTGTTACAGTTGTATGTTACAGTTGGTCCATGTCCAGTTGGAAGTGTTGGTAGTGGTTTTCAGTTCATGTTGAGTTGGCTGTGTGTTCCTATAATAGTATTATTTTACGTCACAGCTGGTCGAGTGTTACAGCCGTATGTTACAGTCTGTCGTTTGTTACAGTTGGTCCATGCCCAGTTGGAAGTGTTGGCGGTGGTTTTCAGTGTTATGTTGAGTTGGTTATGTGTTGCAGTCGTAGTATTATTTTATGTCACAGCTGATTGAGTGTTACAGTCGTATGTTACAGTCTGTCGTTTGTTACAGTTGGTCCACGCCCAGTTGGATTTTCAGTGTTATGTTGAGTTGGTTATGTGTTGCAGTCGTAGTATTATTTTACGTCACAGCTGGTCATGTGTTACAGCCGTATGTTACAGTCTGTCGTTTGTTACAGTTGGTCCATGCCCAGTTGGAAGTGTTGGCCGGAGTCCTCAACACACTGGTCGATGTTCAGGCCCATGGTCATGCTCAGGTATGTATCTAAATATGTTACTAATATTTCTATATTATTGTAAACAAGAGGTGGGTTCTATTCTATATTAAGGAGTAAACGCATAAACAACCAAATTGTCCTGGATGATATTTTATACAAAGATAGATAATTTACTCGGCCACGCATAGGACTAATCATCCTATACTGGTAAAGACCTGGTAAAAAGATTTAGCATTTCTTCCCTGACATCATGTCTGCTCGGCAAACCAAGTAGTAGTCTGCACAGTGGAACCATCGCTGCTGCGGGCACTAAGCGACAAGGTGATCACCGTGCACCTGCTGTGTGAACCAAGCAAATGCCTTGAAAATGTCTCCTTCATTTTCCAACTAGCATCTGGTATCTAGTATCTAGTACATGATCCTAGTACCTGATATCTAGTACTTATATTTTGGTACCACCTTAGATGATGTTCGTACCTATCATCTGGGTTTTTTTACCTAGTGTTTGATATAATACCCACTACCTAGTATTTGGCACCTTATATGTGATTTCTTGTACCTAGTGTCTGGTAATTTGTACCTGATATTTAGTACCTAGTATTATACCTGATTTTTCGTACCTAGTGTCTGGTGATTTGTACCTGATATTTAGTACCTAGTATATGGTACTTTGTCGTAGGCTATGCCTTTGTTGAATACTGCTAGCGCCCTAAGTAGCAAACCAAAGAACTACGTACACGAAAATGCGGTTATGTTCTGTTTAGACAATGTGACTCCTTCAAAAATTATTCTGATTCCAAAATGCATAAAGTAATGTATCCCATTTGCATTTTACTTCTAGAAGGCGAATTTCACTTGTGAACTTGCTAAAATCACGTTTTTGCTGTGATTTTAATTTTTTAATTTTTTGGTTAGACCGGTCCGGATAATCCAGGATCCGGATAATGCGGGGTCCGGACAATTCGAAGTGTACTGTATGGTTGTCATCGACTAACTGTTTTTATCTATTTCAGCTTGCCGATATCTGGCGTGCGATTCACCCAACTGTCTCCAAGTGCTTGCCTGACAACTAGAGAGACCCTGAAACAACCAACTGCCGTGACACAGTTGCAGCGGATGTAATCCAAAGTAAAACAGTAGGCTCTAGGTGGTTTTACACTTATCAAAGATTGGTGGGTAGGTACTTGCAATATTGTAGCTGAAAGTTGCTCTGTGCAATATAAAACCAAGTGCAATGTCTTTGTAATGTGTTTTGAAATATTTTATCAAAAGTCAAAAAAATCTTTCATAAAACTTTTTAGTCCTGCTGAAAGATTGTCTTTATTGTTTTAATGAAACAGTTGCTTTTTATTTTTGTATGGAAAAATATTTGCCTTTTAATACTGTTGCGCTCTTGAAACACATTCACCTATTATGAAACGTCAACTTAATATGTACCTACAGCTTGTAAGTTATGTCCATTGAAATGCTCATTTAACCCATAAAATGGGGGTTAGGGGATTTATAAGAGGTTGTGGTAGCATTAGCAGCCTTCTATTTTTGGCCTAGGTACAAATTTAAAAAAGTGCAAGCTTATGCAAAGTTCTGCATTGGTTTCCTGGGAGTCTGTACAAACTTGCAATAGTGTAAAACCACCTTCTCTTAACCGAACCTGAGATGATCTTTGACCTTGTTAACCTTTATTATACAGAATTCACAGATGATTAAACTGAGAGTTTATAAAAAACAATCGACTGCTCATTGATTGCAAATATATAAATCATAAACTCACCATTATCAACAATGAATTTCAAACTAAGGATTGAAAATTGTCTACTTTAAATTCCCTTGTCTAGAAATTATGGCATTTCCTCCTATCCTCGACTATAGATTCTGCTGTTCTAGTGAATCTCTGTTTTGTTGATTATACTTTAAAAAGAATATTTTGTCGATAATATTCATAGTTTCACCATATAAACTGACACGAATTCTGTAAATGTAAACAGATATACTTTCCTCGGAACGTTTTTCCTTTTATCGATTAAGAAGGGGTCTACTCAAAAAACTTATAAAAAGCATATTTTATATATTTAATATATACCTTTATATAAAGTCTAGTATTAACATTTTGCCAAGACTTTTTTTACCTGTATACATAAATTATCGGTAAAAGGTGTATTTACTCTCCTAGTTTTAGAAAACTTGCTCACAGCAATATCTACCATCTATTTTTTGAATTATTGTTATAGAGGTTATTTTGTAGGATAAAGCTTTCATGAACTTTCTTGTATTATATGCAATATGATTTTGTTTAATATATGAGATTAATTGTTTGCATCCTAATGGTTCAATCGTTTCTTGAACCGCATTTAAATAACAGTTCCTTTCATAATGAATGTGCATTTCTTAGTGATGTTTCTCGCTTGTTTGAAAGAAGGTGAGGTCGTGTTATTTTCCCAAATAACGATTGAATGTTATTATATTGTTATTTATTTTTACTCGAGTTTCGGTAAGGCCACACTACACTACAGGCTGAATTCTCCGCTTTAGCATCGAAATCAAACAATACGAAACACACTGTCAGATTTAGAATAAATCATCTGATGAAAAGTAAACGATATACTTGCCTTTAATGTTGTCTGTTCCATCGATCTAAAATAAAAATCAGAGATTTCTTTAAAATGATTTTTAACTGCGGTTTCATTTATTGATTTATGTGGTTTAAAAAAAATTGTTTGTGAATGTAAGCTGTAACAAATTATTTAATTTGTGATGGTTTTAAGTACTTGATAGTGAATCACCACAAGTGGCCATTATAAAATATCTTCAAGCCTGTCTGATAATGTAAGTGTGGCCTTGGTTTTCGGTTGAAGTTTTCTTAAAGCATTTTGTAAAACCAAGCCGATTGATCTTTTATCCTAGATTCATCTCTTAAACTCATTTTAATATTACTTCATGTTAATATTTTTTATGTTTACTCGGTGTAGACTCTAATCCACTTTAATGAGTGAGGACATACATATCATAAACTAGCATATTAGATAGTAGTGTTTTAATTATCTATTCTTATATTATAACAGCAATGTGCAGTGTTCCCAGATGTATGATAACTATTGTATTTTTACGATAATTTTGTATGCATGAAACAATTGATTTGTCTGAAATAATAGTCTTATGATATTTTGAACCTGTTTATTCCTTAGTAGCTGATCAACACGGTTTTACCCGTTGAAAACAGAAAAACTTCCTTGGATTCATGATTTAATGCTGTTGCTGATCTTATTAATGATGTAGCTAAGGCTTTGGACGGGTCCCAGGCTACAGCTGCTGTGTCATGTGACCTGTCCAAGGCCTTTGTTTTGTTTGAATCACAAGATACTACTAAGCAAACTGCCACTGTATGGAATAGAGGGCCTTAGTTTAAAATGGATCTCATCTTACCTGTCTGATAGAAAGCAAAAAACCTCCATAACACATTCAAACGTAAAATACCATTCTGCCTGTTGTCCAAGGAGTGCCTCAAGGTTCAAATCTTGGTCCTACACTGTTTTTATTGTACATCAATGACCTAGCTTATTGTACTCCCCAAAACACATACCTGTATGCTGACGACACAACCATTTTAATAAAAGAAAACAACGTAGCACAGCTTTTAAAGACTATATCAGATGCTCTTGACAGCTTAAACACTTGGTTTTCAAACAATGAACTCAAGTTGAATGTAAATAAAACACAATTAGTTTGTTTCCGTGCAAAAAATAATAAGTCATTAGAACTTGATGTACATTTTGAAAATAACTCCTTACAGTTTAGAAACTCCTTAACTTTTCTTGGAATGGAAATTGATAACAATCTTAATTGGAAGAGTCACATAAAAAAGCTAGGTCTAAAGTTAAATTTTGCTTGTTTTGCTATGTACATTTTACACTATACTGTTAGTATGGACACATTAAAAATGGTTTATTATGGTTATTTTTATTCCTTAATCAGTTATGGCGTCATTTTGTGGGGAAACTCTATGCAATCTGAACATATTTTCAAAATTCAAAAACGTTGTCTTCGTCTAATGACTTTTTAAAGTAAACGGACCTCATGCAAACCCGTTTTTAAACAGTTAAACATCTTAACTTTGCCCTGTTTATTTATTTTAGAATTAGTTTTCTAAGGAAGAGCCAAGGGCTTGGTAGGTTTTAAGTGAGGAAAGGGATAGTCTTTCAGCTAGCTTACCTGAGAAATAATGTTCATGGTAGCAGCACATAGAAACACTAAAGGAGACACATTTATCACTAATATTTCGTCCTTCTGGAGGACTTCTTCAGAGTGAATGGCTGTTGAGTTCAAATTTCAACCGTATACTGTCACTGTTGCCAACTGTGATCACTTAAATACTCAAAATAAATGTCTTAATCACTGTATATACATGTAATCAGTGATCACAGTTGGCAACAGTGACAGTATACGGTTGAAATTTGAACTCAAAAGCCATTCACTCTGAAGAAGTCCTCCAGGACGAAATATTAGTGATAAATGTGTCTCCTTTAGTGTTTCTATGTGCTGCTACCATGAACATTATTTCTCAGGTAAGCTAGCTGAAAGACTATCCCTTTCCTCACTTAAAACCTTATTTTAGAATTAGTACTTTTTGGGATGAACATCTAAACCGTTTATTTGGAAAGTGCCTTGCAACATGAATATAATACTAGGCACAAAGACAGATTTCAAATACCTAATTATAGATTGACACTCTTTGAAAAATCTCTTCAATATATCGCAATAAAAATTATTAATAAAATTCCTAAAGAAATCCTAGAACTTCCCTTCAATACTATGAAATCAAAAATAAAAAACTTATTGATAAGGCCTTTTATTCCATAAAAGAATGTTTAGACAGTAATGAAGTGGTAGGGCGAATTGTAATTAATTATACTTGAAGATAACATTTTATTTAACATCTATCTATTTTTTGTGATAACATTTTATTTATTTTTTTTAGGATATTGTATTTTAGGTTTAAAACTAATGTATGACATGTCATGTGTTTGCTGCAGAAACATTTCTGCCTTGTATGTGTACAATCGCGAGCAGCAAATACAGCGGGTGAGTGAGTGCGCTGTTAGCAAAATTATTTTTATTATTTGTTTGGGTAGTTAATCAAATATATCATCATATGGTATAATTAACACAAATTTACACGTAAAAGACCCTGAGAAACGTAAACAAAGCTTTGACAGTTCAACAAAAACATTTCAGCTGAGGTTTAGCAGACAATTTTATGAGGTTTACAGTTTTGCTGCCCGCCGTATTTCGTGCTCTCTACATTAAATGTTTTATGACAATAAATGAAATGAAATGTCTAGGTTGCCATGACAACTTAATAAGCCTCCCTTTAGGGTAGAAATCAAATAAAATTTGCTTTTTAGAAGCTTGCTGTTTAATTTCAAAAAGACTTATGCTAGTTTTGATTTGTCTAAATCCTTCTCATAAGTGCATACAATACAGAAAATAAGTTTCAGCCATACCAATACTCTAGTTTTTGCGTGAAAAGCGGTCTAGTGTGATGTTGAGCGTTACCAACAGGCAGACAGGAATTAAGATATGGGTTGATTTGGATTCTCTGACCTTCAAAACGCTAAACTAACCAATAATTTCATAATTCTAAGCAATGTACAGATAAAGCACTAATTTTATTTTTATTTATTCTCTATTTTTACTATTTTTAAAGATAATCAATAGTTTTTCAGTATTTAAACCGGGGTTTTCTTGAATGCCTTGGCATTATTTTTCATTAATTTGGCAAAATGAAACCAAATTTGCGAAGTTTATTGTGAGAGTAGGATAATTCAACTAAACTTATGATAACTTTCCTGGTCTGCTACCCTAATGGTAATTTTTAAATCTGGGAACTCTGCAATTGCGTTGTGTAACTATTATTCTACATTCCTATTTTTATTGTTAAGTTTTTAAGATTACTTCTTTGTATTCTTTAACTCAGCCTGTAGTGCCTCTTCATTAATAAGAAAACTATAGTTTGATACTTATAACTTATAAATACACATAACATAACTTAAAGGTTTTCCTTAAAACTTTGTTAACCATTCCAATTTCGTCTGTAAAAGTCATTATTTGCTGTCACTATTTTTGCCGTGTACTCAGTTTTTTACTGGATCTGCAGATGTTGATTTAATATGACCTGGGCCAGTTGCACTATAAATTACAAGCTAATAATATCAGTGATCTACCACCTGTGATTAGATGATTTGCTAATTTTACTAACTTGTAACTAATTGTGCAATAGGTCCCAGTAAGCTCTCATTTGAGTGGCTAGAGAACATCCCTTAGCTCCTCAGGAAAACTCCTTAGGAAACTCAGCCAAAGAAAAAATTTTAATTCCATAAAAATTATACATGTTTAACTCTTTGATTCAAGTTCCTTTATTTTCTAGACACCAGAAATAAATCAATTGTAAGCCCTGAAGTGCCTGAACTACCGTGTAATTGCCATATTGTAATCAAAAGGGCGGTAACTGTAGGATACTACTACCAATAAAGTGTGATATTTTCAAGATAAAAACATGTATAGTTATTCAAACATCACTGTTATCATTTGTATTCTAATCCAATATATAAATTAAAAGTAATAAAGAATACTTTTTTCTTTTTTTCCCTCCAGCTTTAACCCTTTGCGAGTGCCAGGCCAGCAGGAGTGGCACAATGCAGTCAGCAGCCAGTAGGTATTATTTCCGTATGACTTGCTTCCGATGGTCAGCAACCAGCTCTACTGGCCAAACCCATTCCGTGTCAGTTCGGCATTCATCATGGCGGCACACTCCCGACAACTCAGAATTGTTTTCCCGCCCGGCAGCTTGGAACGGTTTTCATTGAAAATCTGCAATGTTAGCTTAGGGGATTCCTACGATACAATGTTGTAAACCTGCTGATCATTTAGTTAAATAACTCCTTAATAACTCCTCACTAGGCTGCAGCACTCTATAGGCATTATACAAAGTTTAGAAAAACAAACCAAAACATATGTCATTAGCCTGTCCTGTTGGACGCCCGAGTGTTCGTTGGATTTCATGTTGGCCAGCACTGCTGGCCATCTGATCGCATAGGACAACTGCTGTGGGAAAAAAATCTGACTTCCATACCCTAGTAGCAGTGGCCAGTAGAGCCGGCCATGCGATCGCTAATGGATACCAGGAAATAAACAATCTGAACGCAAAGGGTTAAAAAAAACTTTGCGATCAGAAAACTTTGTTGGGTGCAAAAATAGCAACTTATGCTATAAAATTCATGAATTGCGGGGATGAGGGAAGATGGGAAGTCCATATGGACTCCCTACAAAGTCCCATCCCCTTGGAAGTCCATACGGACTCCTCCCCATGTTCTTCACAACTGCTATGCTGGAAAGAAGTGAACTGATTATCAAATTTAACATGGGATATTTCGAGGATTTGGAGGCCACTAGGGCGGAGCCTTAAAAAACTCGGACAAAATGGATTGCTTAAAATGTCTTTCGTGCGAATTAACAAAAGGTATACCAAGTTCAATGGCAAACAGTCAAACAGTTTTTGAGCCAATTAACGTCAAACAAACTCAATCTTCCAGCATAACTACATGCAATCATGTAGAAATCTACAGTATGTTTTAATATAACTAGTGGCTTTAAGGAGCTAAAAGCCCCTAATAAGGGAAAATTAAAACAATCCTTATTTATTATAGTAAACATACCTTCATAGCAAACTGAATCTACCTTATATTGATGGCAGATATTTTACATTATTACTCGTTTTTTGATGAATTTCAAGCAATTTCATTATTTTTCCCGCCATCACGGAATAGAGACCTTTAATTTGAGCCCTCTGCCATCTTTCTACGATTTGCAAAGCGCCCACAATTTTGACACAAAGAATCGCCTTAAGAAATTAAATATATGATTGAGTGTAAGCATAACCATCTCTAGTGAGATAATTAATTGGTAATTTGTTCTATGTCATTATATGAGTTTTCTGGGTTTAAATTACTCTAAGGGAGAAAGTATGGGTCATTTTCCTTCTCACCGTTTATTACATCTCTGTTGCAGCAGTCCTGCTCACACATTCCCCAAGAAGTCCTTATGGGAAATTAAAAAATTGCTATATCTTGCTTATTTAAAAATATATTTTGACAACACGAGGTATATGGTTTCTACTAGTTCAGATCTAATAATTATTGAATTGAAACCACCCAATTTTAACACACCTGTTTCAGCAGACCTGCATAGTAATATGTCCCCATGTTATTCTTATGGAGGCAATAAAAAAGGACAACACAATAAAATTGCAATGCACTTTTTAGCTTCAGTACAACTGCAGTATGTTTGGAAAAAATAATTCTGAAATTTTAAACTCTATTGACAGGATGAGGGAGGGTGTGGGTAAAATGAAACACAATATAGAAGGTTTGTAAAATATACAAATATACTACCATTACTTATCTATTATTTACACAAGTATAGTACATTTGGAACTAACACTAAAGTGGCTAACCTTGAGCAAAATTGAGGCTCAATATCTGAAAAGTTAAGATAAGGTTGGAATGATCATAATTGACATCTGATTGACCAAAGAAATATGAAATTATTTAAAGACATAAAACAACTCTAAAACTAAAATGTTCAACCTACCAAAATTACATCAAAAATATACCAAGAAATTAACTTTTTAAAAGGCAAACACTTAAAGAAATGTGTTTAAAATCATAAATGCTTAATACCAAAACAATAATTTATATAATATAGCCTTGTGAGCGTAGAAGATTGATTACGAACAGCTAGAATTAAAGGGACTAGCCAACAGCCTAGGAATTTACAATCTTGATTACTTAATGGAACTTAAAAAATCAAAAGAAGTCTAGTGTCACAAGTTCCTGAGGCTCTTTCCTCGCTGTTTCTACTTTGTCACTTATTCCTTGCCGTTTTCACTCTGATGTATCTAGTGTTTGCTTCTCCAGTGATTTTGCCCAATGTTTATCCGATCCACTAATGACGATTAAATCACTGCACTTCATTGTTTTGATAGTGACAGGGCCCCGGATACGTATCTAAAAACCCAACAAATCCAAATGCATCTTTTGGTTGTTACCAACAATATCTAATTTCCAATATGCCTGTGGAGTAATTATGCATTATAGCTCTTGAAAAAGATTTATTGACCGCAATACAGAGATAAAAAGGTCCTGGAAAAAACAAGCCCTCGCATTTCACCGTCTTACCACGAAATCTCCAAACTCTTGTGTAACGGTCTGTAAAAAATTTGTTGGAAATTTTCCCATACATCCTTGAAATGGGGAATTTACCAAAGGTAGTCAAAGTTCTATGCAACGGAGAGTAGCTTTTTAGCCACCGTTCTCCCAATGGAGTTTCCACGTTGAATACAAAACTATTATCGCACGTTAACAAATGGGTTATTATTTTGTCACCTAGGTCTATATGAAACAGTTCTTCTTTTGAGTCCAAATTATATACAGCTAATGCTGAGCCATTGTAGAAAGCCAACCACTGACGATTTAGAGCTACAGGGATCAATGATTGATTATGGTTATCATTGAAATAAAATACAATGTTTGGTAAGAACATAAGCTGTTTAATGTTGTAAATATGAAGCTCAATCGAAAGTTTTGAGTCTTGAAATAAGACAGCAATGTAATCACTGGTTGAAGAACCTTGAACGTGGGATAAAATAACACTGTTATTAGTATTTATTTCCATCGGGAATGCTTCTTCCTTCAGTACCTCGCAGGTATGAAGGTCATAAATATTTATTTTATTAGACCTGTACTCAGAAATGAAAATACATTTATGCTCTTTGATAAGGCCATTAAATGAAGATTTAGTAAGGATACAAAATTTGTATTCTATTAATTTGTTTATTATATCAACATGGTAAACGTACATTGAATTCTCCTTCCCCGCTGCAACTAAAATATTGGCTACAACCTTGGCAAACTGTGGAACGCCTTCGCGAGCAAGAACAGATTCATCGTGTAACTCGGCCCAAGTGACTGGCGGATTGCAACTGACATCCAGAATTTTGATGTGAAATCTACGCCACACAACAACCAAGGTTTCATTTATAAAGTCACAACCAGTTAAAATTTCATCTGGAATTGTAGCCCAAAACACATCATCCTCTTCTCGTTTTCTCCAATTTCCCCAAAGGTGTTTTTCCCTCATGTAGGCCAACCTCTGTTGACATAGCGGTACCAAGGTTGAGTCGTCCTCTTCCGGAGTCACAAACGCAGGTGTTACGACGCTGGGGATGGTCCGTAGAGGCTCCTCCAGCTCAGGGTCGCAGTGCGGCTCCCACATCCAGTCCTGGTTGAATATCTCGCGCCACCCTCGGCAGACGGCGGAGCAGTGAGCCAGGTCTTGAGGTGACAACTGCTGGACGATCAACTCTAGGATATCTACCGGAAGAGTTTCCATCTTGACGCCTGCAAAATAAATCACATTAGCTTCATTAGTTGCCAAGGTGTAGTTTATTTGCTGAATATGATGCAGTTAATCACATTGTTTCAATAAACTTTCATAAGCACGATTCCAGACACGATCTGACCCCACAGCCTTCAACACTTTGGAGGAATACTATAATTACAAAGCAGTAAAAGAAAATAATAGCCTCAAGAAAAGGTTGTTGCCGGTGAATTACAACATTTTTTACAGTACGACACAATCACCCAGCTATAAGGAGAGGAGACCACCTAAAATTCTCAACTTACGACCGTGAATTTCCCAACCGACTCGCTTCCAGAGCCTGATATCTACCTCTTTGCCGATGATACCACATTGGTCATGAGGGGGTTGGATGTGGGGACTCTGGAAAGCGAAGCAAATGAAAAAATCAAAGATCTCGCAAAAATTTTTAAAGAAAGCAAACTTAGTTTAAATTCTCAAAAAACCAAGTATCTTTGTTTTCAAACAGCTCAAAAACAAAATTCAAAAAGCAATAGGACTCCGAACCTATTCATTGAAGAGGACCAAATTGAAAAATCGAAAACAACTGATTTCTTAGGGGTTAGACTGGATGATAGGCTCGGCTGGGGTGAGCAGGTGCAAAGATTGGAGGGGTCGCTTGCTCGTGGGCTCTTCATCCTTCGTCGGATGAGGACCTACGGCAGCATCCCTCTATCCAAGCTTGTTTATCACAGTCTTTTTGAACAATTCATTTCATACTCAATTATATTGTGGGGTTCAGTCAGGGGCAATTTGGAAAGAATTTTCATATGGCAAAAAAAAGCCATCAGAGCTATCCTAGGAATGCCACCTCATGCTAGTTGCAGGGATGCATTTATTCAGCTTGGCCTCTTGACAGTTCCCTGTCTCTTCATTTTTGAATCTGTTGTGTATATCAAATCACAGAACATAAAACCAGTTTTTAACAATCATATTTATAACACAAGAAAAAAAGGTACACATGCACAACAGCATCGACTCAAACTTTTTGAACAAAAGCCACATTATTCGGGTCTCAAATTATTTCAGGCATTACCACAGAATCTTCAATCAATTCAGAAAATATCAAAATTTAAAATCCAAGTTAAATATTTTTTAATTCAGAATGGTTTCTATGATATGGACTCCTTTCTGAATTTCAACAAAATTCCTTAGGTCTAGCTTTTTTTTTTTTTTTTTAGAATTCATAGGGAAAGTTATTCTTTTAATCCATATTGGACTAACCCTTTGACCTGTCCAACTCCTCCTTCAGGACTACGGACGGAACACTCAAGTATTAAGTATTAACACTCCTACTTAAATTTGCCGTTGAATAAGTGCCCTAACTTAATAGTATTCAACACAGTTACTGAATTGGCAGTTTTGTCAACAGAAAATAGTTAGAGATTTTCGGTCTGAGAGTTAGAAATTATGTTTTCTCTAAGCTAAGTCAAGGATGCACTAAAACAGACAATGCAATGCTGTTCACTGTTGGAATTAGAAGCTCAGTAACTTTGAGTAGGATTGGTATATGGGGCCTTGCAAACGTTTTTTTGCCCCTGGCCTCGCACTCGCTACGACGGCCACTGCTACTAAGACGCTGAGTTGCATACAGTACTCTGTTAAGATCAAGAAAAATTTAACTTATGAGAAATTCCCTATAAAACTTTTAAAAATGCTATATCCTGCTTATTTAAATATCTTGTCAAAACTTGGCATTTTGGCTTCTACTAGTTAAAATCCACTGCAACCACCCAATTCTTACAAACCTATTGCAGCAGTCCTGCACAGACATTCTCCATGAAGTCAATGGGAAATTTAAAAATTGCTATATCTTGCTTATTTATTATTAACATATTTAGATAAAACCTGGCATATGGTTTCGACTGGTTCAGAAATAATAACTATTGAACTAACCAATTTTAACACACTGTTTTAGCAGACCTGCATACTTAGTCCCCATATTATTGTTATGAAGGAAATATAAAAAGGACAAAACTAGGACAACACAATTGAAATGCACTGTTTTGTTTCAGTGCATCTCCAGTATGTTTGGAAAAAATAATTCTTAAATGTTAAACTGTAATGACTTAAGATGAGGAAGGGTGTGGGTAAAATGAAACAAAATTTAGAAAGTAAGTAAAATATACAAATATAATACCGGTACTTATCTATTATTAACATAAGTATAGTACATTATTTGCAACTAAGAATAAAGTGGCTAACCTTGAGCAAAATTTGAGACTCAATCTAGGCTATGTAGAGTTTTGATAGGATTGGAATAATCATAATTTACACTGGATTGACCAAAGAAATATGGAGTTCTTTAAAAGCATAAAAAAACACTAAAACTAAAATGTTCAACCTACCAAAATTACATCAAAAATATACCAAGAAATTAACTTTTTAAAAGGCAAACACTTAAAGAAATGTGTTTTAAATCATAAATGCTTAATACCAAAACAACAATTACTATAATATAGCCTTGTGAGGGTAGAAGATTGATTAAGAACAGCTAGAATTAAAGAGACTAGCCAACAGCCTAGGAATTTACAATCTTGATTACTTAATGGAACTTAAAAAATCAAAAGAAGTCCAGTGTCACAAGTTGCCTGAGGCTCTTTCCTCGCTGTTTCTACTTTGTCACTTATTCCTTGCCGTTTTCACTCTGATGTATCTAGTGTTTGCTTCTCCAGTGGTTCTGCCCAATGTTTATCTGATACATGAATGACGATTAAATCACTGCACTTCATTGTTTTGATAGTGACAGGGCCCCGGATGGGTATATAAAAAACCAATAAATCCGAATGCATCTTTTGGTTGTTACCAAAAATATCTAATTTTTAATATGTCATTGTCGTAATCATGCATTACAGCTCTTGAACAAGATTTATTGACCACAAAAGAGTGATAACAAGATTCTGGAGACATCAGGCCTTCCTCGCATTTCACTGTCTTACCACAAAATCTCCAAACTCTTGAGTAACTGCCTGTAAAAAATTTATTGGACATTTTCATTTCCCCATACCTCCATTTAATGGGGAATGTACCAAAGGTGGTCAAGGTTCTATGCAATGGAGAATAGCTTTTTAGCCACTGTGCTCCCATTGGAGTGCCCACGTTGAATACAAAGCTATTATCACACTTTGACAAGTGGGTTATTATTTTATCACTTAGGTCTACATGAAACAAGACGTCTTTTGAGTCCAAATTATAGACAGCCAATGTTGAGCCATTGTAGAAAGCCAACCACTGACAATACAGAGCTACCTTGCTACCCACTGAATAAGAGTTGAACACAACGTTTGGTAAGAACATAAGCTGTTTAATGTTGAAAATATAAAGCTTTGTCTTTGTAAAATAATTTGAGGCATCTTTGATATCAAAAAAAGATAGCAATGTTGTCGCTGGTTGAAGAACCTCGAACGTTAAATATAGAAACACGTTCATTAGTATTTATTTTCAGTGGGAATGCTTCTTCCTTCAGTATCTTGCCGGTATTAAGGTCATAAATATTTATTTTATTTAACCCCACATTAGAAGTAAACACACATTTATGCTCTTTGACTAGCTTATATGAAGATTTATGAGGGATACAAAATTTGTATTCTATAGATTTGTTTGTTATGTCAACATGGTAAACACGTACAGAATTCTCCTTCTCCGCTGCAGTTAAAATATTACCTACAACGCTGGCAAAGTGTGGACCGCCTCCGCTTGAAAGAACAGACTCATCGTGTAACTCGGCCCAAGTGACTGGCGGATTGCAACTGACATCCAAAATTTTGATGTGAAATCTATGCCAAACAACCACCAAGGTATCATTTATAAAGTCACAACAACATATAATTTCATCTGGAAGTATTGTAGTCCAAATCACATCTTCCTCTTCTCGCTTTCTCCAATTTTCCCAAAGGTTTTTTTCCCTCATGAAAGCCAATCTCTGTTGGCATATCGGTTCCAAGGTTGAGTCGTCCTCTTCCGGAGTCACAAACGCAGGTGTTACGACGCTGGGTATGGTCCGAAGAGGCTCCTCCAGCTCAGGGTCGCAGTGCGGCTCCCACATCCAGTCCTGGTTGAATATCTCGCGCCACTCTCGGCAGACGGCGGAGCAGTGAGCCAGGTCTTGAGGTGACAACTGCTGGACAATCTTCTCCAACACTAAGTATGGAAGAGTTTCCATCATGCGGCCTATAAAATAAATCACATCATCCCATTAGCTTTGGTTGTTGCCAAAGTTTCGGTTATGTGCTGAAAATGGTACAGTTAATAACATTGTTGCAATAAACTTTGAAACATGCAAGAATCCATTTTTGCGGCAGTTAAAAAGGCAGTTACAATCGACTATGATAAAATGCCTTTTCAATATGTGGTTTGAGAAAGTTTCACGGGAGCAGTACCCTAATATAACTACATTGAACTTCACTTATTCTTAACAGTTATATAATTTAAAAAAATAAATAAACTCTGTAAAATAATCAAAGTGATTGGATTGTTTATTGGTTCAAGAGGAACACTGTCGAAATTCTTTGTAGATTTTTGGAAAAAATTTGATCTGGAAAAAAAAGTGTTAAAAGTTATTGCGAATGAAACTTTAAAAGGCTCGGTTTATATAATAAGAAACCATTTATAAAAGCAATTTTAAATTTTTAGTTTTAATGTAATGTTATGTATTTCTGTGTCTATAGGCAACCCTGTAATAGGGCAGACGGATTTATTTTTGTAATAAATTATTTTCTATCTACTCCTTACTAATTTCAAAGCATGTCCATATGTTTACTTGCAAAAAACAATCGGTTGCATGTAACCCTGTGTGTGCAACAGCCATTTGTATGCAACATATGGACGTATGACAGCCTTAAATCATTTTTAAGACCTGTCAACAGTTGCAAGAATTAAAATTATTCATGTAGCTTTTCTGCTCGGATAATCGGTAGTTTACTGTATTACAAGGGTAGCTTTCACATTTTACGATTTTAAATTAGAGTTAACAGTGAGAGGAGGAGGAAGGTATATCATCATGAAAAATATCTACTCCAATGGTGCTCACTTTTCCCTACATCAGCATACCAGAATCACGTTTTCCTTAACCTCCCTATGCATAGTAAATGGAGAAGGTATTGTTTTTGTGAACATTTTTGGGTTGAGTTGGTGGAGCAAATATTTGTTTTAAAATTCCCCAAACTCAAAAAAGTGGTTGTTGGACTGGTGTCTGTCCGTCGGTGTGAGTGGATGTATGTAAACAAGCTAGAGAAAACACCAAAGGTGTGATTTTCATGGAATTTAGTTTATAGGTATCAAACCATGAAATCTCCAGACGATTTTTTTATAATTTCTTTAAAATGTTTTAATTCTAAGGGCATTTTTCAAAAGTTTTTGCCATTAACGGCTTCCACAGAAAATCTTGATATTTTTTCTTAAGTCTGAATACTCCTGTATAATTATTCAATTTTAAAAAAGACTCGTGATTTACATGATGTTCAAACAAAAACCACCAAAACTACATCTAAACTACACCAATAAATTCACAATATAAAGGCAAACACTCATGATGTGTTTAAAATCATAACTGTACCCTTTTGATGGCCTTGTGAGAGTAGATCGATTTATAAAAAAAACAAGGATTAATAAGATTGGCCTTTGGCCTAGCAATTTACAATTAATAAGATTGGCCTATAGCCTAGCAATTTACAATTAATAAGATTGGCCTATGGCCTAGCAATTTACAATTAATAAGATTGGCCTATAGCCTAGCAATTTACAATTAATAAGATTGGCCTATAGCCTAGCAATTAACAATCTTAAACACTTACAGTAGACTCCTTCTCATCCAGACACCTGTTAACCGGTTTATCCGGACTATACTCCACGGAAGTAACATCACTTAACAAGATGGCTTTTATCACAAATAAGTTTAATCGGACATGATTGACAGAAAAAGGCCAGTACTACATTGACGATTGTGAGAAAGATTTGACCCCAGTAGATCACAAGTCAGTTAGAATATTGGGTTATACAGAATGCATTAGAGATATAACTTCCTGAGATATAAGTGTTCCTGGGGGTGTCAGTTTAACTGTAAAAACTGTTATCCGGACAGGTCTGTCCCGTGGTGTCCGGGACTCTACTAGAGAGGAAGTCTACTGAAATAAAATGTTAATCGAAAGAGGTCCATTATCACAATTTACCTGACTCTATCCACGCTGGTTCTGATTTGACACCTAGTCCTTGCCCTTTCCACTCTAGGTGACTAACGTTGCTTCTCCAGTAATTCTGCCCAATGTTCATGTGATTCACCAATGACAATGAATAACACTACACTATAACATTATTGTTCTGGGAGTGACAGAATGTCAAAAACTCAACAAATCCAAATGTATTGTTTGTTTGTTACCAACAATATCTTATTCCAAACGCGTTGTCATAGTCGCGCATCAAAACTCTTGAAAAAGATCGATTCACCCTAAAAACATAAAGATCATTTTGAACGAACAGGCCTTCCTGACACTTCACTTTCTTGCCAGAAATTGTCCAAACTCTTGTGTAATTGTCTGTAAAAAACTTATTGGAGATTTTTTGGGTCCAAGGAAAAAGGAACACATAAAAAACACATTCCATCTGTGTAAAAGGAAATTTACCAAAGTTGGTCAAGGTATTATGCGATGGAGAATAGCTTTTTAGCCAAAGTTTGTCTGATGAAGTTTTCCCAGTGAATACAAAACTGTCATTACACACAAACATCTGGAATATTTTGTCACTTTCCAACTGAAATAGTACTTCTTCTGAGTTCAAATTATATACAGCCAATAATGTGCCGTCGTAATAAGCCAACCATCGATCAAACAGAGCTACATTGGACTTACTCACTCGCTTACTGCTATCCAGATGAAATTCAAAGCCCGGTAGGAACATAAACTTTTTCATGTTGTAAACGTAATACTTAAATAAACGATTTGTACTGTCTTCGACGTCAAAACAGACAACTACATAGTCACTGCTTGAAGAACAATCAATGTCCGATAACATAACATTTTGATTCCGATTCATTTCCAGTGGGAATGCTTCTTCCTTCAGTATTTCGCCAGTATTAAGGTCATAAATTTGTATTTTGTTGGATGCACTCATAAAAGTAAGCATGCATTTATGCTCTCTGACAATCAGATATTCAGAAAAATCATAAGGTATAACATACTTGTGTTCTATTGATTTTTTTGTCAAGTCAACATGGTAAATATTGACTGCATGATCTCGATTTGTGATTAATATATCAGTTGTGACTGCAGCACACCATTTATAGTTAGGTCTCGTATAGAGTGGGTCATGTAATTTGGCCCAAGACACTGGCGGAATGCGGCTAACATCCAAAATTTCAATGTCAAATAAATGCCAAACAACAACCAAAGTATCAGTTAGAAAATCATAATCCACATTAATTTGGTTTCTATTCCAATATACATCTTCCTTATCTCTTTTCCTCCAGTTTTTCCACAGATGGGTTTCCCTCATATGGGCCTGTCTCCAAGGACATATCGGTGGCAAGGTTGAGTCGTCCTCCACCGGAGTCACAAACGCAGGTGTTACGACGCTGGGGATGGTCTGTAGAGGCTCCTCCAGCTCAGGGTCGCAGTGCGGCTCCCACATCCAGTCCTGGTTGAATATCTCACGCCACTCTCGGCAGACGGCGGAGCAGCGAGCCAGGTCTTGAGGTGACAACTGCTGGACGATCTTCTCCAACACTAAGTACGGAAGAGTTTCCATATTTAGTCCTGCAAAACAATCAGGCCTAGATTATCCCTTTAGCTACAGTTGTTGCCGAAGTCTGAATCGTGTTAGTCATGTGCTGAAAATGGTACCAAAAATGGCATTGTTACAGTAAACATTCTAACACACAAGAACTTCTAGGCAGTTACCATTCACTTATATGATAGAATGCCTCCTCAAGTTGTGGTTTGAATAAAGGGCCTCCTCAAAATGTGGTTTGAAAAAGTTTGACTGAGAGCAGTACACTTATGCTGTTGGGAGCACGAAGTAAAGGGGGCAATGAAAACTGAAACCTCATCAAATCGTCTGTTAAACCTCAGCCGAAATTTGGGATTTTTAATAAAATTCATAAAAACACAACCTCGGGGTCAAAATCTGAAAAGGGTACAATCACTGTCCCTTCATAAAAAAAAATAATGTAGCCTACTGTAATTATTGCTAAAAATGTTTTATTTGGAAGTTTAGGTCTTAATCTTATTGTCTATACTGTTTAATTCATGAATTAAGAAGAGGTTGGAGCAAAATACTGAGTAAATACTGGCCAAAGTAGCGACGGTCACGTGTCCCCCATCCCAGTTTTACCGCTAAAGAGACGTTTTAAACAAGTTCACCAATCAAATAAGTGAAAATAAAACCCACGTTTATATTGTCGGATACAGGGAGATAATCAAATAGCGCTTATTACGGATGAATCTATATTATTAAGACGCCGAGCTCGGTTAAAAGTCTTGTCCCCACCTTCAGCAGTAGCGTCGGTAGCGTAGTCTGTTTCTCATCGTACAATGACACTAGCGCTAGTAGCAGCCGACAACGAATTTAATTCTGGAGTGTCATGGCGGCGAGCAACGATGAATGTTCGGGTTCGTCCTGTGAAATTAATTTGGACGTGGAGAGAAGTAGTTTTGTTAACTGAAATTTCCATGTATAATTTATGAGTGTAACAACGGTACATGATTTATTCTTCAACGAAAGTAAATCGCAATCCATCGTAATAGTTTAATTCGTGCGTAATACAGCCCGGTTTCAAATGCCGATTCGTCACTAGCGACAGTGTTTGCCATTTTGAGATTAGCAGACGCAACAAGTGATATTGTAACGACGGTCTGGGAAGCGCCGGTCGCGAATTATGGGCAATTTAGTGTCAGATCCGCTACATTTTGAAACCGGTGTTTCAATTTGACTGATATTACCTTATATTCTTATTGGCGATGTATTTTTTTGTTTTATTACACCGATTTTGATATGGAATAAAAACAATGTGTTTATTATGAAAATACAGTACACCTCGGATTATCCGGAGCCCACATTATCCAGATCCCGGATTATCCGGATCGGTTTAACCAAGAAATTCAAAAATTAAAATCACGGCAAAAACGTGATTTTAGCGAGCTTACGAGTGAAATGCGCCTTCTAAACGTAAAATGCAAATGCAATACATTACTGTACGCATTTGGAACAACAATAATTGAAGGAGACACATTTCCTAAACAGTACATTACAGCATTTTTGTTAACGTAGCTTTCTGGTTTCATGCTTGGGGCGCTAGCAATAATCAACTAAGGCGTAGCCTACAGCAATTTTGCAAGTTAAGTTATTGCTCACTTGATGTGTTTATAGCTGTGAACTCTTTATATGAACTGATATTTAGTTTCTAATTTGAAAGACTAACATGTTGTACAGTCTTGATACTCCGTTTGCAGCATAAATTTAATAGGGGTAAGGTAAGAGATCGCTATTTAGGCGATATTACAATGACCTCGGATTATCCGGATTTTTTGCTATCCGGATCGGTGTTCCACCACATTAATCTGGATAATCCGAAGTGTATTGTAATAATAGTGCAGGGTTGGCACCAACAGGGAAAAATCAAATTATATGGGAGAATTTTTAATTCAACAAAAGAATGTTTACTACTGTTTTACATTCTTTTAATCAATCTGAAAATAGAGTTAGCCAATTTAAATTATTTAAATTCTTTCAATGAATTGCTCAGGCCTATTTGCCCTTCTTGCTTTTTTTGACTAGTAAATGTTTAAAATAATGATTTACAAAGGTATTTTAATTTTTCAAATCAAATTTGGTTGAAGGGTTTTGATTGATTGTTTTTAGTTTTGTGTTAGGCCTGATTAATTAACTAAGGCCTTAGCCTTTTTTAATTTTATGACCCAACCTTCTTTTAAAAAATGTTTGATACACATAAAATACTAGCAGTTCCCGTGGCTTCGCTCACGACAAACACTAAAGTCTAACCTTGATTTGACGAATCTGAAGGGACTAAATGAAAAAAAGGTTCTATCAAGGAATTTGTAATGTAGAGGTCTGTTTACGTGTTGTGGCGTTGTATAGGTTAAAAAAAAGTTAAACTCATATTATTACAGTCGATGGTGTAGGTTTTTTTTCAGTCATAACTCTAAAACGGGAAGACCGATTTTAACCTTAAATGTGTCAATTTTAAGGTATTTCTATTATTATTTGCAAATATAGCTTAAAATTGTTAAATAGGGTATCAATAAAGTACAATAAAGAGCTGAATCTTCGGAACAGTGGCGGTGTCCGTCGACAGTGTTTCAAACTGATTCACTTAACATATATCAATGTGTACAGAACCCTCTAAGTAGGGATATTCAATGTTTTTTTTGTTTTTTTTTTTAAGTTCCATCGCCTTAAAGCAGAGCATGAATTAGCGCTGACGAATGGAATCGTTCAAGCTGACTCCGTCGTCCGCGCTTCCACTCATTGTCCAAATTTAAAAGTGAGAATTTTCGTGAAATAAAAAAAACAGATTGAACATGGTAAAAGATTACAGCAATATAAAACACTAACATACAACTGTAAAAATATTACAACCAGCTGCTTGACTTTAGAAAGTCAGCTTGATCCGTAAACTCCAACAAATGTTCCAATCGGACTGAAAAATGAAAGTGGCGCCATCTCGTTTTCGGCACAGGAACTACTCATTTTTCCGAAGGTATTTTGAAAGATCAACTACAGATTGCAGCACTTGTTTTTCCCATGCAAGGCCAGGACACCCTCCAATTAGATGAAAAAGGGATTCGCCAAACTATTTTGGGGGATGAATACATCAAGGACGCCCTCGGGGAAAAACTATAACCCCCGCTGCCTAAATAAAGGTTGCGCCACATTTTATAATTAAACAGATAAGGTACAGAAACGATGATGGATTAAACGTAAACCATAACTAAATGTAACTTTTGTATAGTGAGTATGACCTAAATAAATTGACAAACAACCAGCATAAAACATGATGAAGGGAATAAAATTATAAATAAGCTGAAACGACGTATCCGTATGTGAACCTAATTACCCTCTGCTTGACTGAATGAAATTGGAAAAGTAAACAAAAGATCATCCATTACACTTATATGGGAGTATTTCAAAACTTTGAGTCCGCTAACAGACCCTTAAAAATTTGAGATTTTTATAATTTTTCTATATAAGTAGATCAAATAATTACATGATTACAGCATAGTCTGTCGGTGACTAAATAAACTACCGTATCCCTCTCTTTTAGTCTTACCGAGATTTAGTTTCAAGACTCAACCACAAAAGGCAGCACGCTCTTTAGGCTTTAAACTATAAAGGTGGAATTAGTATAAACGCCAAATCATCGTATCAGGCATAATTACAACTCATGCTGCCGAAATAAATATGGTGCCATATACTGAATTTATGGTTAAACAGATTAGGTTTTAAAATTAGACTAAATGCAATTTTTATATAGTACATAATTATGTCCCGTAAAATAAATCAACAAAAAATCATAAAACCGTGATGAAAGAAAGCAAATTATAATCAGCTGTAACAGCGTATTTTGTACATTTGTGAAGCTAACTCCCAGCTGCTTGATTGAATGAACATTGAGAATGTAAACAAAAGATCGTCCATAACACTTTTATATGGGAAAATTTGAAAACTTCGACCTCGCCGAAAACCCCTTTATACTACGAATCATGTAAAATCCTTTCTTAGCGGATGCCTACGCCCTAAAAGGAACGTCCACGCAAAATATCAAGGTCCTAGGTCGTATAGTTTGGGCTATGCGATGATAGGTGAGTCGTATTTGACAAATATATAGTAGATTTAACTTTTCTAAGAATTAGATTTGAAAAAAAACTCGTTTAAATAATTTTAAATATGTTTCAATCATGTTACCTACTTAATTAATTATACAGAAGGCCTGAATAAGATTTTTGGAAATATATCTTGTGAATGGCATTATTGAGATGATTACGGTTGATTTTTTCTTGCTGTAGTTTAAAAATTAAGTTAATACATCTATTTAAATAATGAATTAATGGTTTTTTGAGTTATTCTAAGAATGGCTAAAGAGTTTTAAGCACTTTCTTTTTTTCTTTTTTTTATGCTTGAGGCCTTTTTTATTAACTTATTTAGGCCTGCCTCTTTAAAAAAATTTGTAATGAAGCCTTTATTTAATAGTTGTAACATTTTGATACATAACCAAATTAAATATAGGCCTAATCGTAGTTGTAATTTGAAAAAAATCAAAACAATTGTACGTGACTAAGTGATAACAGTTTAAGATTTTGGAAATAAAACATCCAATAGATGAGAAAAATAATATCTTTATATTAATAGACAAGCATTTTTTCCATAAGGTTTTTGAACTCCTTTTTTCTCAGCCTGTGTGCAACGTAGCAAAAATCTAAGCACACCGATAGAATTGTATTTTCCTGTAGATATGCAGAATGCCATTGAAATTTATATTAGTCTTTTAGAAATGTAGAAAATTCAATTTAAAATTTCAAAAAAAATAACATTAGCCTTATGAGTTTCTGTTTTGGTGATATTATAACAACCAAATGTAAACAAAGTTAGCATCATATGTAGGGTGGGTGCACCAGTGAATGACCACCCCCCAGTGAATGACCGTTTTGTTTAAAAAGCCCGTTTTTAAGCATATTCTTTGGGCTAGCTAATTAAAAATAAGCATAAAACCAGCCTTGGAATATTATTCAACAATAATCTTTCATTGGTTAAAATTGCTGGAGTCAAAAATACTTTTTAAACATATTTAATATTGAGTGTCCCACTATCTTCGATTTTGATGTTTCCTGCTATAGTGATTACCCCTGCAAGGCTTTACTAAATTTACATTCATTCTGTATTTGATGATTGTTTCAAAATTGTGTTGCAATTAAATGATATTCAACATACTGTCCTGCAATTTAAAATCAATGTTAT
Organism: Flexamia atlantica; assembly: GCA_035578135.1. Classification (NCBI taxonomy): domain Eukaryota; kingdom Metazoa; phylum Arthropoda; class Insecta; order Hemiptera; family Cicadellidae; genus Flexamia; species Flexamia atlantica. Next base: position 16,858,308 of record JAQJVK010000013.1, on the reverse strand, counting down.
TGCTGTGCATGTTAAGATTAATTATTACTGAGGGTGGTCATAAATTGGAACGTAACTAGGGCAAAAACCAGTGAATGACCGGGGAAAAACTTAGCGGTCATTCACTGGAACGAGATCGGTCATTTACTAGCTATGATCTATATTCTCAGCTGAATTATTCTTAATCACTGTTGTCAGCTGATTTTCAAATTTTTTGACAGTTATTCAGCCAAAACAGACCGGTCATTCACTGGTGCAAGATCGGTCATTCACTGGTGCAGTCCCGGTCATTTATTGGAGCAATGACATAGTTGTATTTTAATTAATATTACAACCAGTATTCTCATTAAGTGACATATTTAACTAATATTGCTTAATCCTTAAAGAATAAATGAACTTTCTACAGTAAAACATATAGTTGTGACCATAAAATAAGGGAGTAATGTTAAATTAACATGAGACATCGTCCTTAACCGGTCATTCACTGGTGCACCCACCCTAGCTGTTATCACATGCTATTTTTCATAGAGTAAACATTTGATGTAGAAACATTAAGCCACAGTTAATTGGAGCATGGAGTGAAAATATAGAATTTGATTGAAATCAGGACTACTTAGAGAAGATTAGGGATATCATACTCAAATGTGTTCCATTTTACATATATATGGAAAAATAAAGTTTACTTGCTTAAATAAGATTAAGAGATAACAATTTTCTGATATTAGTCATTCTTAATCATTAATCATTAAAAAGGGAAGAAAAAAGTACATTAAGTTAAGTTGTTCTACCATCCAATGTTAGTACATTATGGTACAGTTAGTACTGACATTCAACCGGCAGGGCTGGCGACGGGGGGGGAGGGGGGGGCAAATGCACAGGGGCCTGGACTCACAGGGGGCCCGGATCCAAGCGAGATTAGTAAAAAAGGGGCCCAGAATCGAGATGAGTAAAAAAGGCGGGTTTCTCAATTGCACAGGGGCCCGAAAATCCTGTCACCGGGCTTGGCAACTGGAATATAAATGGACACATTATATTCAAATTTTGTTTATATTGGTGGATAATGGGTAAAATATATATTACATTTTAGTGATAATAATAGGAAGAGAGGGAAGGAGGGAAAAAGTTCCAAATGGTAGGAAAGAAGGGAGGAGAGATGGTAAGAAGAGAATGAAGGAGAAAAGGAGGGAAAAGTGGAAAGAAGGTCGGAAGTAGAGAGTGAGGAATTAATGGAGGGAGGGAGAGAACTGTGGTAAGGGGTGTACAGGATAAACTTATTTGATGACTGAAGTTTTACTTTCCTCTGATTCAGTAATTATTCTTAAAAAATAAACATGAAATCTTAATAAAATAGTCATTATCTTTATAAAATACTAATTACTAAAAACCATGCCATAAGCCAGAAATGAAGTAAAATAATTAGTCAAGGACTGAGTCTTTCTCTTTTGTTTTTGGGCCCCCAGTTTGGTTATGTTATGTGTCTACATGGAAAATATGTATTATATGAAATGTATTTAGAAATGCATTGGTTTATGCGGGGATTATTTATAAAATTAGCTATCCCTATTTGTCACTTTGAAAATTGGTTGAATTTTCGACCACTGGCGATCTCTAGTAGGTTATTAATTATAGGATATTAGAAGTTACGTTGTTATTATCGACAATGGCCTTTGATTTTGAAGTTATATTAAAAAGATTTATATTTGTATTTGTCTAATTTGGTCCTGATTTCATACCTCTGGTTGTAGTGCAGGTCAGACGAATTGTTTTTGAGAGATAAGTATTCATCTCTTTAACAGAAGTCACACACATGTAACAGAGGTTATATCCATGTAACTGAGGTCACACGTTGTAACAGAATGTCACATTTTAATTTAAAAATATGTATGGTCCAGTGTGCGAAGATGGAGTATGGAGAATCCGCCACAACCGAGAGTTAAGAGAATTGTTCCGAGATCCCGATATTGTAGGAGAGGTCAAAAGTAGAAGACTAAGGTGGGTTGGCAATATCCTGAGGAGAAATGAGGAGAGCTTATTGAGGATGGTGCTGAGGGGAGATCCGAGGGGAAGGAGACAGTAGGAAGACCAAAGGCCAGGTGGTGGGATCAAGTCCGGTTCGATATGGAAAAAATGAGACTTATAGAGGAAGATTCGAGGGACCGAGAGAATTGGCGACAACGTGTTGGCGAGGCCAAGTACCAGCTTGGGTACAAGTGGCCATGGCAGTAAGTAAGTAAGTAAGTATGGTCAAAATCTATATAAACGGTTATATTTTTTCAATTAAGTACAATTTCAAATTGGTACACAGTAATTTTCATGACAATGAAATGGAGTAAACACATTGTGAGGTTAAAAACCTGAGCAAAACTTGTATTTGTGAATGAATTACATCTTTTCAAAGCTATTATTAAGACATAGGTCAATCAAAAGTAACAGGGCTGTAATATATTTAGGCCTGATTTCACCAACCATCAGTTAATGGTCGGTTAATAAACCGTTTGTTAAAGATAGGAAAATAGTATTAATCAGCTGATAAAATTAAACTAACCGAGCCTTAACAGTGGTTTAAAGTTTGGTGAAATCAGGCCTTAAAAACAGTACATCTGAGCAACAAAAAATATGAAATACAATGGGTTTTCTCCTATTTTTCATTACTAGCTGATCAACACGGTTTCACCCGTGGAAAAACATAAAAACTCCCTCTGTCTTTTTTAGGATTTAATTTGTCCTACTTTTTAAGGTTGCCATGACAACCTTATATCCTTCCCTATAATTTAACATTAAAACTTTGAAGTACCATAGGGCGAAACCCTATGGGAATTTTGTAAAACCGTTTCTTAGTGTGCATCTAAGACCCAAGGGGAGCACATGTGCCAAATTTCAACTCTTTAGGTCTTATAGTTTTGGAGATTTGCTGTCCGATAGGAAACCCCTTCTCCTTTATATATATATAGATAGATGTAATATTGATTTATCTGAGTGTGACCTCTGATACGAAAAATGGGAGTTTCCGATATTCAACTGCCTCTCCCATCGACATACGTGGGTAATGGTGCTTTCTTTCTATTTTCTCATATTCTATAGGGTTCAAAGTATTAAAAGTGTAACTGTCATTTAGATACCAAGTAATAACTTTTTGGTTTTTTCCTACTTTGCAATTGGACCCTTTTCAGATTTTGACCCTCTGGGTCAGGACTGTCACGCCTCTGGGCGGCGTGTCCTGTAAACACTTTGAGGTCACTAATTGTGGATAGTTATGAGTGATGGCTTGTGGACACAGTGTTTCCTAGTTGAGATTAATGTCTGCACTATAACTACGTTCGTAATACGACCGTCCTCATAATAATTAGATCAGTTCGTATATTTTAAACTATGCGAAATTATGGTTCAGATTCTAGTTAAAATGTAGGTCCCTTAGTTGCAATTGGCTGTTGGGCTATTAATTAGAAGACCTGTCTAAGGAATATGTAGGTCTTAGTCAGTAACAAGAGTCAGTAACAAGACTACACGATCCCGCCACAATCGTCCATCCCTCATAATCGCCTTAAAATACCCTTTGCTGGTGAGTGTCAATGGTTATGTAATGTAATACAGTATACCTCGGATTATCCGGATTAATGTGGCGGAACACCGATCCGGATAACGAAAAATCCAGATAATCCGAGGTCATTGCAATATCGCCTAAATAGCGATCACGTACCTTAGCCCCTGCTGAATTGATGCTGCAAACGAAGTATCAAGACTGTACAACATGTTATTCTTTCAAGCTTGTTCCGCATAAGTACCATTTTTCTAACTGCGCTCGATTCTTCCTGTCACCGTACTTGTCCTAACACCCAGTTCCTTTGCTAATTGATGTTTACTTGATTCTCCTGCGTCAAGTCTTTCGACAGCATTTAGTTTCTGTTCTAAAGTTAAAACAATTTTTTTTCCTTTTACAACCACCTATTTTGAAATTCAATATCAGTTCACATAAAGAGTTCAAAACTGTAAACACTTAAAGTGACAGCAATAAACTAGCTCGCAAAATTACCGTAGGATAAGCTTATGTCGATTACTGCTAGCGCTCCAAGCAAACCAAAAGACTACGTTCACGGAAATGCTGTAGTGTATTGTTTTAGCGATGCGACTCCTTTAATTATTGTGATTCTAAATGCGTACAATAATGTATTGCATTTGCAGTTTACTTTTGGAAGGCGCATTTCACTTGTGAACTCGCTAAAATCACTTTTTGCCGTGATTTAAAATTTTTTATTTCTCGGATGGACCGATCCGGATAATCCGGAATCCAGATAATGTGGGGTCCGGATAATCCGAGGTGTACTGTACTAAATTAAATATTTTTGTTGAACTGTCAAAACTTTGTTTGTGTTTTTAATAATGTTATTCAATAATATTTAGTCATTATTTGCCTCCAAGATTGATGTTTTACTTAATATAACTAGGTTACTAAACTTTCCTTCTTTGATCCTTTCCTTTTCTTTCGTCGATGTCGATGGATAGCAATTTCGGGATGGATACTATCCCATTATCAATCATTATTATTACCATTAAATCATTATCTTTGTCAAATAATAATTTACAAAACACATCATATCTTCATTTTAGTATATAAAATAATATCTTGGCACAAGACAAACATGGGAATATTTACAAAAAAAAGTAATTAACCTTGTGGGGTCAGCGACAGACACGATTCCAGCCACGATCTGACTCCACACCTCAGCCTTCGACACTTAACTTTGGAGGAATACTATGTTTACAAATCAGTGAAGCAAAGTAATAGCCTGTTTTTCAATAACACTCTGAATTACATCTCTCATGCAATTTTTACTTTCTCCCTACAATACATAGGCCTAGTATATGAAGAAAGTACCGTTTTGTTTTTGTCAAAATTTTCTAGTTTGAGTTGTTAGTGGATATTTTTGTCTTAGTGCTTCACAAATCCAAAAAAGTGGGTTTCGATCAGAGTGGTGTCTGTCTGACAGTGAGTGTGTGGATGTATGTAAACAGAACTCTGAGACACAACACTAGTGATCCAATTTTCAAGAAATATTGGTATAAAACCGTTCAATTTTCTAGTTATAAAACCGTTAAATTTTCTAGTTATAAAACCGTAATATTATCTCCAGGTATTTTAATTTTTTTATGATAGTTTTTATTGCTGAAGATGAAAAACACAATGCCACAACCTACATGTCTATCAAAATTCAGGTTCAAAAATAATGGGGATTTAAGTTTTAAAAATTTCAAGTTTACTTTTAATTACAATAATTATTAATCAAAATACTAGCAGCCATCAAATTTGGCTTGAAAAAAATAAATAATCCAGTACCTTGAATTATTAAGTCTGTGTCAACTGGTTGCAGAGATAACTGATATTTCCGTTTCACTATAAACGCCTCTTGTTGTCTAATATTATTCTTATGGTAAATATTTAAAACCAATATCTCCATTAATTTCTAACAGTTTTGGGTAAATTTTGTATCTATTTGTGAGGTAATAGTAATTTCAATCATTATGTAGGTTTTTCTTGCATTAGGCCTAAATGGCTTTAAGGGAGAGAGTATGTGTCAGATAGCTGATACCGTTTATTGAAAACATCATTGAGAACCAAATTTAATGGACAAGTCCAGCATGAAGGTCAAGGGTATTTAGTATTTACCTGGTTATCGGGTATTTTGAAGGCTGCGTGGGGATTTAGCGGGGATTGAGAAAAAACCAGGGATTTTAGACTTGGGCTGAGGGGATTTACCCAACAACCTGGATATTTTAAAAAATGGGTAGGCCTATAAACAGGGATTTCGGGCAAGCTACTAGGATGTTTTTAACCGGAGACATGAAATGTAACTTAAAACCACTCGATAGCCTACGTCATTGAAGGAGTTGTATTCAGCAGTTCAGGGGCAATGGGTAGCCTAGAGTATATTAACGGTATTGGCTGCATCCAAGTCTTTCTAAGTCAGTCGCCCGTGTGACTAGGACCAAGCTTAGTTGTGGGGCAGTCGACTAGTGGATAGTGGTTTTATCGACTAGTTAGTCATATAATCGATTAGGCCTATTTTATTATTTGAACTCAGAGTCGATAATTCTAGTAGATTTGTTTTTTGTATCTGAATAGTCAGCAACTTAACCAATTTGATACTGGTTTTTGCTAATTCGACTAGTTTAAATTTACAAGAGTAGCATGTTGCCTGCGTGCTACCGACCGGTCGGTAGTTCGGGGCTTTGCAGGCCACGGCACGCCGACCGGTCAATAGCGTCTCCATGCAAAATAAATGCAAGTCTATTAACCAGCGTATAGTTCTAGACAGGCTACTTGCTTCCCAATCTTTGGAAAGACTGTATTCTTCAATGTAGTTATGTTGGTACAAGTGGCACCAAATCTTAAGGCCCAGTCCGTCCATAAGACTAATGTTAATTTTAGCACTGGGCTTATGGACGACGTCGGCCTTAAGATTTGGCGCCAGTTATACTAAATATTCCCGCAAGTTTCCTTCCAGCAATGCTTAGAAAACCAGTTTTTCCCTATTATTTCCCTGTTTTTTTCTGTTTTTTTTCCTATTTTTTCCCTGTTTTTTCCTCCCTCCGATTGACAATTCAAGGGAACCGCCTACGATCCAGGCAGTGCTGCTTTCTGTGGGTGTTTCAGTGAACTACGTACACTCTCATGGTAATGCAGCACAACATTGCACAGTGTTTTGTCAGACTAAAATATTTGAATTTGTCTATGCCAATCGGATTCGCGGACACTGCCGCCTGCCACTGGTGGAACACAGTCAACGTAATAATCAAAGTGTGATGCGGTTACTAACTAGTCAAACGGGTAGACTAATCAATGTATGTTCGAAACTAGGCCTAATTGAGTAGTCACTATAGTCGATAATAAAAGTAGTTGATTTTCCCATCACCAACTAGGATTGAGTGGTGTGATGTAAGGGCCGACTAAACATACAGTACCCTTAACCCTATAGCTAAGTCATGTGGTACAGTGATGATGGGTGTGTTCACACGTAATCACCGGCGACTAACAGGTAGACCACAACGCTTTATAGGGAAATCCATTGCAACCTGACAATCAACAATGTCTCGTTACTTATCAATACCACCGTAAAATTTTCGGTTGACGCCTAACAATGGTCGGTGGGTGGTAAATCCACTCAACTGTTCACTTATTACCATTCTGATAGCGAGGCTTAATAGATGTCAGGGATTTCCCCGAACAGTCTGGGTTTTAGGCTTGAGCCCTGGGAAACGTCCGGGGTTGAATTTTGTCAATGGTTTTAGTCAGCCTACATGAAAAAAAGAGGAAAATATCCTAAATAAATTAAAGTATTTAGTTTTGAGCAGTTTTTAAAAAAAGTTTATACAAAAGAAATTTTAAACAAAACGAAGGGGATATTTTATGGTTTCACCACTCACCAGGTATCACACTAGGGCCTAAAAGGGTTTCGGCCGGCAGCAGGGGTAATTCGTAGCACAAAAAGTGCTCAACAGCGTCTTATGATTGGTCACTTACAAGGCCTGCATCATTATTTCTTGGCCAAACGGTACTCAAGAAATGATAATGCCACGCAAAAATGGCAGCAAAGTAGCCCGTCTGCTGAGAATCTTAGAATTACACGGACTAAACTTTACCACACCAATTCATTTCACTTGGCTCCCTCTTCTCCCCCCCCCCTTTATTTTGGTGTCCGGGGTTGGCTCTGAAAATTTATGGTAAGCCAGACCTTCCAACTCTCCTGCAATCTGACGTCCACTCCCGCTCGCCCGCTTTCAGTAGAAAAACTCTCGCATATCTGATATCATACTATTTGTAAATAACCATTAGAGAATTTTTTAAGAAAACGGGAATTTTGATCGCGTTAATGTTATGTTGGTATAGCTCTGCCGTCAGGGAGTCTGCAACTTCATGAAAACAAATGTTGGTATAGCTCTGCCGACAAGGAGTCTGCAACTTCATGAAAACAAATGTAGTTTGATGTCACTTTCCTGATGTGCTTACAAATTTGCACTTTTCAATAATTTATGTATGTTTTTGGATGATATGAAATGGAAAAAAATAATTTAAAAAACCCTTTACATGTTGGTAAAAATGCTTAAAAAGTCATTTTTCAGGCTTGAATTTTCAAAAATTCTAGGGGAGGGCCCCCAAACCCCCCTTTCTACTGGGGGGTCGGACCCCCCAGGCCCCCCCGGGGAGCACTCCCGCCTGAAATTTCTTCCAGGTTGACAGGTCTGGGTAAGCCTACTGAAAGGTAGATTACTCACCAATAAAAGGGCTGAATGTGCCCAATGGAGAAGGGCGTAGGTACCACCGACCAACTTCTAACTTGCAACTTTAACTCCCCACCTCTGCTCTCAATGGTGGTGTCTTGCCAGTCTGTCTTCGTTTTACAATGAGCAACTTGCTGCATTCTCTTATTTAAAAATTTTTGCGAAGGCCCACCAAACTGCTGCAATTAAGTTTTAAGTTGACACAATAGGACAAGTTGACAATCGGAGTGGCTCTTCATGAGTCATGAGTAATCGACAGTGATAAGAACTTTTAAAGAAACAACCTTGACTTTAGAAACATTGCTGCCAATCCGGTCTTTCGTATTACCCACTAATCTCGTTTGAAACCCCCGCTTTTATACAGCAACGCTAAAAATAAGAACGCTAGAAATATAAGCTTCACTGTGAAATACAACTTAAACTTTTTAAGTTATATTTCTTATTTTTTTAGAAAAGTTGCCCCTTAACAATCATTTGTTATAAGGTGATCAGATTAAAAAAAAACGTGACGCTGATCTCCCCAAAGGGTGTGGGGGGTCCGGGTTTTTTCCCTGAGAAGATTTTGGGAAACTAAGGAGCATTCTGGTGGGTTTTTATAGGCACTTTCAAAGTGTACATTTATGCTGTATTCCTGTTGATCTCAACCATTTACTCTTTATTTGACTTTTAAAACCCGTAATATATAAATTGGAACTGTCCTATAAATTTCTAAAACTGTATTACTATAACAAAAAAATCAATTTGAAAGACAATTAAAAATAAGTCGAATGGTAAAATGTAATTGAATAAATTTTCGAAATAACTGAAGATTGTAAGAGTTGTTGATAACAAAAGGTAATTTTTTTGCATTTCTGTCCTAAATACGGACAAATAGGTGTCCCGGGAGTGTTTTTCGGGACAACGGACACGTCAGTAAAACTGGGATTGTCCCGTTTAAATTGGGGACGTCTGGTCAGCTTTAAGAAGTTCCTAAGTTTTATTTTGTATAGTGTGGCTCAAAAATTTAATTTTATCTTCAACGAAATCAAGCTACGAATAATGTTATACGTTTGGCTCAGGTGGTAATGATGGTATTTGATTAAAAAATGGTTTCGTCCTCCGTCTGTCTGTATTCGTGTGTATGGCTGGCTGTTTGTGTTTTTGCAAAATGGTCTGCCAAATTGAAATGTTATTCCTTGAAGTTATTTTTGGACACACTTTTATGAAGATTAGTTACAACTAGCTGTCTTTCTAATAAACACCTCAGGCCGTCTTGTCGAGCCGATTTACTTTGCTTTGACTGAAGTTGATAAAAAGTCTTGTTGTCAAAATCAGGTATTAAGCAGGAGGAACATGGCGGAACAGGGAAATTCATCAAATTCAAACCATTTCGTCCAACCAAGTAAGTGTTTATCGAAGAAAATTTAAGCATTCCTTTCCTCTTTTAGTGCTGGATGAATGTTTTTCGTACAATTTGAACAATTAACAATTTTTAACTTCTCCTGAGCTAGCTAAGTTAATGAGTCTTTCTACAGCCCTAGGTCTCTTAAAGCTAGGCTATCCTAAAATTCCAGTTTAGTTTTGGTTCTCAGTTGTTCTTAGTTCTTGGCAATGCCCTTAAGTGAAGTAAAGTCTTATCTATTTTGATCAGTTTTAAAAGAAATCAAGAGCCTAGCCTAAAAAATTTTTAACCTTTACCCAGTGGTGTGTGGTGGTGTTCCCTCACTGGTTTTCCAACACCCAGAAAAATCTCCATGCCCCGTTCAGAAGAAATCCCAGGAAGATTTTGCTTTTCTCCTAGTCATCCTAATTACGTAAACTTAGTAAGCTCTAAATGCATAGCTTAATACCTGGACGCTCCTAGCCATTTCTGTCATTCACAATCAGGGAAGTCATAGATATCTTTTTTCAGGGAATTTTGACGAATATAAAGTGTTCCCATACTGAAAAATATTGCCAATACACCACTCAATACATCACTGCCTTTACCCTTCTTGATTTTACTGAATCCGATGCAGTAGGCTCTATAGCCTCATTACCCTTACCTGACACCCTTTTGTAATTTGACAAAGTTTATGATAGCTGGATAATGGCCATACATTCAGCTCTTATGTCATTGAATGAAATAAAGGTGCGAAACTTTGATATCCGACTCCATCGTAACTTATTTATCGATGTTTACAATCGATTTATCGAAGTTATGTCGATTCTACAAGTACCGTAACCTAATACAATATTTGTCAGATGATCTAACAACAAAACATATCAACATAGATCGATCACTATATGGAGAAACCTGTACTATTCTAAGTTATGAATTAAACACATTAGGACTAAGATAAATATCATAACTCAACTATCTTTAACTAACTAACTTAACATACTCAAAACTTATTCCACTCTGTTCGCCATTTTGCACTTGTTCGAATCACTGTCAGTCGTTGTCAGTGTCGTGTGTTGTGTCGTCTGCTCAGTCAATTGAAGACTGTCATTTTGTTATATTGGTTTTGGTTAAGTTTTAGTTTTATAGAAAAATCTTGTTTATTTGAATTTACAAATAAGTGTTCAGTTGTTATCATGATTAAAAACACAAACTTAACCTACATTGATGATGATCACAATAATTTACCATCACTAATATATCATGTGAGATCGTTGACAATTAATTGTTCCGATGATTAGAATCGATGCTTCACTGTCGGCATTCGATGGTGAAGAACGATTGTAAACATCGATAAATACGATGGAGTCGGATATCATAGTTTCGCCGAAATAAAAGACAACTTGAACCGAGAATGTGTTGCTTATTACTAGCCTATGCACCCTCATATTAAATTTGAGCTTACAGGCTAGGCCTACTACTACTCTTCATCCGGCATTTAAAGATCTCCCAACCAGAATGTGCCTCCTTAAGTCACCTCTCACCCAAGGCTTAACCATAGTTTTTTTAATGGTACCTACAATTTTCAGCGTAAAATCTGCGAGGCCACCTCATCAATGAATGCCATAACTTAAAGACAAACGACTGTCCACATTTTGTCTCAAAATCATCATTACATCGTCTAAATAACATTTGTTATGATTTTGGTTTCTCTGAACATTGAAATATAGGCCTAAATATAGACTATGTTTACTTCTTACCAAAAATCAGTTTTCATCAGTCTCTTTAGCCTTAAAACAAGATATTTAAATAACTAACTTATACAGTAGAACCTCGCTAGTCCAACCTCCGATAGTCCGACTCCTCGGTTAATCCAACCATGCCGCCGGGAAAATAGGCCTCGGCTAGTTCGCCCTCAGCGGGGTTTTCTCACCAGTTAGACCGACCACGCAATTGGAAATTGATGTTTGTTTACATATCTGGTGCATTCCTCCATTCAGGTTGGCTCCTGTCGATGATGTATTACTCATTGGGAGTGCGTATATTGTTCAGTAGAGCAATAACATTTGGTGCGGTTGTTTTTTTTTTTGGTCCTAATGTTGTTTTTTATAGTAGGCCTACAGTAGCTTGTTAAACACTCTTAATGCAATTTTTTTATCGAAATACAGTTTTTGTATGTTTTTATGTCAATAAAATGAGTTCATCCGATAATCCGACCTTTTTGCTGTTCTGACCATGCCCCCGGTCCCGTAGGTGACGGATTAGCGAGGTTCTACTGTAAATTATTTGTTTTACTATACAAATGTTAGATAGTGTAATAAAATTATATATTTAACTTAAATACCGGTAAGCAAATCTAGTGTGCTTTGATTAAACTAGGATTTGGTTAGTGTGTCACGTCGGAAAAAGAGTAGGTAAAGTGTAGGCTTACGTTCTTTTCTTTGTTTGAGTTAATGACAACCATGTGAGTGTTAAGGCTAATCAGGCAGTAGGCCTACATGTTTTAGAAAAAAATATTTGATCACTATAGGCCGCAAATTTTGCAATTTTAAATACTGAAGGCCTAAGGTTTCGAAACATTAACCTAATATTCAGATTTAGCCTTATGTAATATATTTTTGCAGGTAAGAGCCGGCCGAGTTTGTTCCCGAAGATGGAATTGAGACCGTTGGCGACTAACGACGAGTCGGACTCCGCTGCAGGTAGGCGGTTATAGACAGATTCAGATGGCATGGCCCAGTTCGCTAAGTTAGACTAACACAGACGTTTGATGGCTGTCTGTAGCTTACAGGCTTATAGACAGCACCAATTTATTTGACTCAACAATATTAGTGCTCTATACTTCATTTTTTTAGCAAAATTCCTCTTTAGGGTAGAAGCGGTTACCGTTGGTCTCATGGTAAGACCTAAGCCCGAGGCCATCATAACTTTTTGTTTTGAGGTCTCTAGATGCCAAAAAACACAATTCATTAGAAGGTAGGTGTTAACCTTGATAGCGGTCGTAAATATTATGGTCCGATCTTAATGAAATTAGGTAGCCTACAGGCGTGTAAAGGGGTGATCACTCGGATGAATTCGTAAACCAGCCCGATTGGACTACCAGAAGGGGGGTCAAGGGGGACAAACCCCTAAAAATGGGTTTTAAGGTTTTTATGTTGAAAGATTGAAATAATGAATTTTTTGTTTGCACCATTGACTTCAACTCTAAAAACCAAACAATTTGGTATATTGAATCATTGTCCTAGGCTATGTCCATTGGTTATTGAGATATTGAAAGCATCGCTACATCTCTCTTGTTCCTCAATATACATTGATAATATTTAGTACATACCTTCTTACAGTTCAGACCCATTGGATATTAAAATGAAACTGCCAAATTTTTGCATTCCTTGTGTAGCAGACCTGCATACTCATTCCCCGTATGTTATTCTTATGGAGGAAATAAAAAATTGTCATGTATCGCTTGAAATATGCATGTGATTCCATGCATCAGAATTTCGCTGAGTATGGAGGTCTGCTACAACGGGGGTATTTTTTAAAATTTACCTTTACAACTTACATTACAGTGGAACCTGGATAATTTGAACTTGTATAATTCGAAATCTTCTTTAATTCGAATATTTTTCTTGGTCCCTGTCATTTTGTATCTAAACAATGCTAAAAAATCGTGGATAATTCGAATTTTATTTTGGATAATTCGAATTTTTAAGTTCCAAATTAAGGTACATCAATTTCATTCTACGACTGGAAATAGTTAAAAATTCATTGGAAAACACGTTTTACTACGACATTCAATAAAAAATTAACGCCAGACCTAAGGCGTGTCAGGTTATGATCAAATGACTCATCCCTTCCACCTCCCAGGCTTCCCATCCTGCCCCAACATCGCTTGTAACTCGACACCAATAATGTAAACTAAACAGTACAGAACGCTGACTGGATTCGGAAAAGGGTTGCACTCGCCGAGGCAGCGGCACTAGTCTTTTCGCGCTTGATTCTGTGTAGAACGGCTCCCGGCAGACGAGCCATGCGCCAGACCTGATGCGCAGTTTTCTATGCCGACACAAAGGCTCAACATTGCGACCCCCTTCCCTCCCCCCACCAGCCAAATTAACTTCCAAATTCCAGTATTCCGGATTCCGATCCATTCCAGTATTCCAGTAATTCCGGAGAGCATTCCGTTGTTTTCGATCGTCCTTCAAACAAAGTGTTTTTTTTATTTGTGCAGTGTCTTGTTTTTAAGTGTTAACAAGTTTTTACGTAACATTAAATAAGTGTAGTGACCATGTCGACAAAATCTCGGACCAATAAAACACTCACTTTAGCGGAAAGCCAATGAGCGTGCAATTGTCAATGTTTAAGTTGGTAGCCTGTATCAAGTTCAGAAGTAGCAGAACATACTGTATTTTTTACAGCAGAAATGTTTCTTTGTATTATCGTACGTCGTGTTGTACGTAGTTTATACTTCAGGGTAGTTATTTCTGTTTTATGATTACTGATTTTGAACCCTTATAATTAGCGTTTGTTGATGAATTTATTCTTTTAAAGTGTCAATTTCATAAAAAGGTTAAATTCACAATGTGATGTTTTAATGTTTTAGCCACATACTTTAGAACTTCTTTAATTATAATTTATGGATAATTCGAAGTTTTTAGCTGGTCCCTTGAGGTTTGAATTATCCAGGTTCCACTGTAACTTGTGAGAAAATAGAGCCGGCTGGTTTTTGCAGTCTAAATTCTTCATATAGGCCTAGAAAGTATTGTATACCTTGTCATATTTCGTGAATTGGAAAATCTATTTAGCCTAATTATAAGTTGGTTTATAAAATCAATTTGTGTTTTACATTGGATAGGCTAGCAGGATTCCAATTATCACTAGAGTCACTAGAGTGTAAAATTTTGCTGTTTGTACGAGAAGTATTTTGACTGAGGCATAAAGCCATGTTCAGCAAATGACTGAATTGCAGAAGGCAACTTCAGGCCTGTATAGGGAACTATATTTTTCGTCTTGCTGCACGATATCTGAAGTTTTTCAATATATTAAGCTTAATGTTAAAAAAAGCAGTATTTTACAACTTAGTTACTGTATTTCTTAAAAATTTCTCCTGAAACAGTGTGAATGTCTTTTTGCTATTTAAGACGATCAATTGAATGTTGTGTTAGTGTCAGGTTAGACTCATACAACTAATACCTAATACGACTAATAGGTTAGTTGATTACGTTGTCACCAGCCAACTCTTCCCTCCCTAGGGCTGAAAAAAATATTTTCGGGCCAGCAAATCAATTTTTATTTTCAGTATGACAAAAGCATTTTTATATCATCATACAAATAGGCTAAATCTTTCTTTAGGCCTACCATAGGCCTATATGAAAGGTGGTGAAAATTATCAACAGTTCAATTTTCTTCTGGAAATCTTTAAGATATAGTTTATAAACCAAAGTATTAGGAGCAAAAGTCTTCACAGGGAGCAAAAGTGATTGTTTATATGCACTATTTACAGTTTTTTTGCAACGTGAAGCCAAGCACAGCGCCCTTTTTGCTCCTAATAGAGCATTTATTGAAAAAAGCTTACCATATGATAAAAACCGACTATCAAGAGTGTTAAGTAAAGCTTTTAATCCATGAAAATTTTACAAACAAAACGAAAGATTTTAAGGTTATTTCCCTGAAAAGATTGTCAGCTTTTTTTCAGTGGAATCATTGACTAAATCAGGACTAAATCAGGACTAACCATCCTTATCTGGGCCAGCTGTGGCTGTTTTTGTGTAAGACAGGATTTGAAGTGGATGTAGTTTGACTAAATCACCGATAGATTGAAATAATTAGCTGAAATAAATCTTTTACATCAGCACTGTCTATCGGTGATTGTGCTGAGCCATATTAAGCATATTCTAGCATATTAAGTTTTTCAAAACTTAATATGCTAGAAAATAAGAGTTCTTAATCTTATGATTGCTCTCTGAACACCATATTGTCAAAATATTCCTTCCTGATAGCGTAATTAATAGTTGACTGTAGTATACTCTGTTGGAGTCCTCTTTCAAATCCTGGTTCGCATAAAAGTTGGTACACTTGTTATAATAGCAATGGAAAGTCTCCTCCTGATTTAGAGTCATTGGTGCAATGTTTTCAAGAGAGAGAAAAATCGTGATTTCACAAATATTTTAGAGAATCCGAAAACAGCTGTTTTGTATAGAGGTGTGATCGAAAGTATTTTCATTTCTGTTTTGCAGCAGAGAGAAGGCGGTTGAAGAAGCTGAATGCACAGATGGCCGCTTCTGGGCATACATTCGGCAGAGACAACTCTACTGGCTTCAAACCACTGTAAGTCCTGTCCACAAAAACTTGCTGATTGTAGCTCGTGAAGCCTAAGTGTCAACTACTCGCTAGGGTGGGTCGAAAAAACAAAATTTTGGAATTTTGAATCGTAATAGGTCTCAAAAGTTGCGTGGTTAGCATGTAGAATACTGAAAAAATAACTTCAAAAAAATCATATAAGATCTTCCGGTTGTGCAATGACCTTGAAGTTTAACATGTAAAACTCCAGAAGAGAATGAGTAAAAAATCTTAATTTGATTTATGCTGGGGATGGATAATCGTACAAAAGATTCCCCATGAAAAATGAAGAGTTCTTTAAATTATTAAAACAAATTATATAATGTGTCGAAATAGGCAACAGTACTATCGATCTATGGCCTTCTAAAAATCCTTATTTAGGCATTTTTTCAAGTTTTTGGCTTGTATTAAATCAATAATTTCGATGCCTATTTGCACAATTTATACCATTTTTCAAACTGTTTTAAAGAGCTCCTTTCATTTTTCATGGCAAATTTTTTGTAGGATTATCAATATACAGCATAAACCGAATTACGATTTTTCACAAATTCTCTTTTGGAGTTTTACATGTTAAACTTCAAGGTCATTGTGAAAACGGAAGATCTTATATGATTTTTTGAAAATTTTTTCAGTATTCTACATGCTATTACGCAACTTTTGAGACCTATTATGATTAAAAATTCCAAAATTTTGTTTTTTCGACCCACCCTACTACTTGCTCTGAGACTCGAGACTAAACCGTTATTGAGAGTTTGTGAAATATTTATTTCAAGTCAGTCGTAAAATTGAGAACCTCAGGGACATAAAGTTTTAAGCACGTAAATTAACTTGAGCCAAAAATTGTCTATATCTATCTCCTTGATTTTTGGATGAAGTCTTAGCAAACTAGGCTACTTCAAAAAATTATATAGTTAATATTTTTTGTTGCGTTAATTTTTTAGCGCTCAATCTGACATTAGCTTTCAGCCCTTACAGGGAAAGTTGGAAGGCAAGGGCTCGCTGTGACATAAATATGGTCTTTTGTTCGTATAAAAAAGCTTGATGTATTTTAAATCGGCAACACTTACTTCAGCAAGAGTGTGATATAATTTAGGTTGGCTATTCTGGAAGGGGATCAGTGTGATGTGATTGAGCGTGGCAACACTGAGTACACATAATTAAAGTTAGGTTAGCAAGCCTGTCGAGGAGGGGGGAGAATGAAGAGGTCAGTGAAGGGGAAGGAGAAGGATAAATGGACAGGTTAGAAATACCGAGATAGGATAAGATTAGGTCAGTAGGGAATCCCAAAGGTCAAAGAATTCATGGTCAAAAGGGGTCCCTTGTAACTACGGGAGACCGTATGTCCCATAAAAACGGAAAAGCCCCGTTTTTTCTCGTTGTCCCGAGAAACGTTGTCGGGATGTCCAATCGTCCCGTTTTTTTTTTCTTTAATTAGGCTACATATAAAAAAACATGCCTAACGTTATCTTAAAATTTAGAGGCATCTGATATTACTTACAGTTATAAAAGAATGTTACGAACTTGTACCAAATGCTAAACAAGATTTTAGTTTTATGCCACCTACCATAATCGGTTGGTTGTACTGCTGCGCTGCCTTAAAATAATTGTTCGGCAGCAGTGCTGCGCCGCCTTACTGTAATCAGGTGTCTGCACTGCTTATTTCTGACTGTCAGTTGAAAGGTAGTTTTTTTAATCGCCACATACTGTATGTGGTGTCTCAAAAAATTATCTTTCATGGCCGCATGCCATTTATTGTATTCTTAAGGAAAAACTAACAATCGTGCGCTGTATAAGTTCAATAAATGGAAAATAAAATTCATTGTCTAAAAGCTTTAAAAACTGTTTGATACCTATAATTAAACACCTTGGTGTGTGGTGTGTTGTATTGGTGATTGTGGGGGGGGGGTGAGTTTTGTTTAAGTGCCTCGATTTTATTTGGAAATAGTCTGGTCACCCTACTTGTAACTATTGTGTCGCTACAAGTGTTAAGCCCTGACAACAGCAGGAAATGAGATATTGGAATCAGCATTATCTCTAATCATGAAACACGATTTCCTCACTAGATATGATCTTATTTTATCATATTTCCTCTCTGATATTACAGAAGGAGTCGAAAGTCTTCTCTGGAAAATTATAACATTATCATTCATTTTTATATGTAAAGAAACTATTTTTGAATTGACATGGTTGAATGGAAATTTCAACTTTGTCAGATTAGAGTGTGTGATTTAGGCCATGATTTGCCTGTGTTGTGATTTGAATGGCCAGTAGGTTGGTCGATGTTCAGGGGTAATCACAAAAGATGTGATTAGGCCTAATTCAAAAATATTCTTTTGTGTATTAATGGAGTAAAACAGAAGAATGTCTCCTGAGGGAAATCTTTGTCGCACAACGATCGAAGAATTCACTTTACTTCCTTAATACTCTTTAGTTCTCCCCCACCTGTATAAATAATAAATAATTATTTCTCGATATATAAATAATGATTGCATATATATATATGTAAAAACACATTGTTAACAAACACACCTAGTCCAGGCAACGAATGCTCAAAAAAAGGTAGAGAGGGAAATGCTTGGAACACAATTTTGACTTTGCAGCTTTGTTTGGACTAGTTAGGAGTGTCAAAGTCCCTATCCATAACTGTTAACGCCCATGAGCGGGTGGAGGTGGAGGGAGGGTGTCTGAAGATACCATTTTTTGTTTTTTCCTAAATATCTTGAAAACTATCAACTTTTAGAATTCCCTATTAGATTGGAAAATAAAGAAAATTTCCTGTAAGAAAAGTATGTAGTATGCCTATTTTGTTGGAGCGTAGGATTTTAAAAAAGCTGGCTATAAAGTACAGGGTGTTCGATAAGAAAAATCAATGTTGTCCGCCATATTGGAAAATGGCGGCTATATTTTTACTTTCTCCCCCTATACTATAGTATAGCCTATGGAAAAAGTATTGTTTTCGTCAAAATTTTCAAATTTGAGTTAGTGGATATATTCGTTTTAGTGCTCCCTGAATCTAAAAAAGTGGTTTTTGAAGTGGTGTCTGTCTGTCTGTGTGTATGGATGGATGTTTGTAAACAAAGCTAGAGACGACACCAATGGTCCGGTTTTCATAAAATTTGGCTTTTAGGTATAAAACCATGATATCTCCTGGCGTTTTTTTTAATTTTTTCAAATTTTTTCACTATTTCAATTAACTCCTTAATCGTGACACACAAGTTATCCCATGGTAGTATTCTGTACACGCTTCGGCGACGTAGAGGTATCTCGTGCAACACCCTTGTTTCGTTAACCGCGATGCCTGAGAATTCTCGAACTTGACGTTCTCAGCTGATTTATTTTGTTGGTACAACTGTTAGTTTTTTTTCATGCTACGACTGTACAGTTGACCCTGATAAGTTGCAGACCGTTTGGTTCTGCAATCTAATGTATTTTCCTGGAAATGCGTCCATGCCACGAGCTCTGCAGTATCAAATGTAGTTGTTTTCGTCACGTTGAGACGAAAACCCTGCGTGTTCGTGTTGATCATGTAGGAATTAAACTACGTGCCTCTGATCACGTTGAAACCGCGGGGGGCCAACTTACGCCACGGTTAAGGGGTTAAGGGTATAACCCTCAAAAACTCATAAAAAACGACAAATTTTTCAAAAACGGCTAACGATTTTAATAAAAATTTCATGATTATAGTGCTTAAGATGCCAAACAAAATGTCACCACTCGCATGTCTGTAAAAACTCAGGTTCAGAAGTTAGGGGGGTTTAAGCGTTAAAAAAATCATATTTTCAAACTTCCCAAAATCTATAACTTCTAAAGAAAGTATACTTGCAACCATTAAATTTGGCTTTAAAAAATAAATAATCCAGTATTTTAAATTATTAGTCTACGTCAACTGGTTGTGGAGATAATTGATATTTTGGTTTGGCGGTAAATGCAGTACGTTGTCCAGTGATATTTTTATGGTGAATATATAAAAAGAGGATATCTCCAATAATTGCTAATTGATTTTTATAAAATTTGGTAAGTATTTATAGGATAATTAAATGTTAATTAATTTGTTCTGTTTAGTTATATAAATTTTCTGGTTTTAAATTACTTTAAGAGAGCAAGTATATGTCAGTTTCCTGATACTGTTTATTAACTCGTTCGCGGCGGCATGGGAGCAATCGCTCCCATGCAGTACCCTAATGCCATCCTGGTGGGAGCGATCGCTCCCAACCGCAACGCGTTACAGTAAGATTTATTTTTAAACCAGGATCTGAGCTTTAAATCTGAAACTTAAACAGCACTGCTCAATAGTATATTGTATTGTGTGCGCTGGAAAGTGCTGCTACCACAATTTGCGTTGCAGTACGGTAACTATAAGTCAGAGCACCAGGATGGCGGCGAGGAACACAGAAAATCGTGCCGCCGCGAACGTGTTAAATTTCGAAGTGACTCCAAATAGTATCTTTAAAAAATAGGGACGTCCCTCATAAGGAGTTCTTTCTCAGATTTGCTACTGGTTCACTTCAGGTTAGACACCCCGTACATTGTCGCTTGTTTGACAGGTCGCGGCCGACTGCGCTGCCGGTGCCGCCGGACGACAGAGTGCTTCACGGCTCGAGGACCAAGCCTTGCATAACGAAGGGCAAGCCGCTCGCTCAGGACCATCTGTTCGACAAGTCACGGTCAGTGAATAAATGAATAATGAATATGAATGACTAAACGTAACTTAATTCCATATGATACAACAATTTTACAAAAATTGCTAGTGTCCACTGGGTGCTTTATGATGGTTAAGTTTGTTACTGTTGAAGTTATTGTTATTTTATTATTGCAGGACGTTGTTTTTTTTTGTATTTATGGTCGGTGAAGGTGAGGTAATATTTTTTACACCATACCACTCAGAAACATCTGTTTCCTGTGCCTTACTCTTGGCTGGAAAGTTACCCTTTGTCGATCATCGCACAGTAAATTTACCGTGCAATGCACAGTAAATTTACCGTGCACTAGGAACAGAAATAATGGAAGTCAACAATCAAAACATCAGCTGATTGCAGTAAACCGACATTTTAAAACATGTTTATTGGTTACTTCAGAGGAATGTAGTGGCAGCACTGGTGGCAGCTACAAATGTTTGTTTGTTTGTTATAGGCCAAGTTTGAAGAGATGAAAACATAATAGGTTATGCAAGGCATACGTTATGATTAAAAAATATGTTTTTTTCTGAGTAGTATGATGTAAAGTATTGTTCATCACACTCCCAGTAAGTTTTAGTGTACTCGCATGAAAATCCCGCACTCGCCTAGTGGCTCGCGCGGTAACTATTAATCTCGCATGGTAAAACAGTACTTACCGGGATAGTAACGTAATAAATTATTTGATTTTGGAATTGATTTACCATTACTAAAAGTAAAAACAAATGGGTCTGCATCAGTCGATCTGTCTTCATGTGGAAAAGATCTAAGTGCATATAAAGAGGTGAATGGGAAATACCCCCGTTGCAGGAGACCTACATACTCAGCGAATTTCAAATGCAAAACAACATATTTCAATCCAACATAGCGATATTTGACATGTTTTGGTAAGCTCCATAAGAATAACATGGGAAATGAGTATGTAGGTTCGCTGCAACGGTTACAATAAAACTGGGTGGTTTTAATTCAGTATTTAGTAGATCTGAACTAGATGAAGCCATATACTAAGTTTTATTGAGATATGTTGAGAAATAACTGAGATATAGAATTTTATTTATTTCCCATAAGGTTAACATTGGGACAATGTATTGTGTTTACCGCTTTCAATATCTCGGTAACCAATGGACATAGAGCAATGATTCAAAATACTAAATTGTTTGTTTTTTGCGCTGAATTCAATGGTGCCAACCGAAATTCGATAAATTTTATTTTTCTATGTAAAAAACTCTAAAAACTCATTTTTGGGGGGGGTTTATCCCTATTACCCCCCTTCCGGTGGCCTGATCGGGCTGGTTCACGAACTCGTCTGAGTGATTACCACTTTACACTCTGTACCAATTTTCATTAAGATTGGACCATTTTTACGGCCGCTATCGTGCTCACAGACACATATAATACATAGATAGATAGATATATAAAAATTCGAACGAATGGTGTTTTTTGCTTCTGGTGGCCCCAAAACGAAAATTTATCATGGTCTCGGGCTTAGGTCTTACCATAAGACCTACGGTAATAGCTTCTTCCCTGTAGGGAAATTCACCATTAACCAGGTGGGGCTGGGCAAAACACAGCTAAAACAGGGAACTGTGGAAAAGTGGTCAAATAAGAAGATGTGGTATTTTGAAAGAAAATTAAAAAACACACTGATTCTCAGGAATTACAAAAACCATCAACAAGAACTGAAGCACCCAATCAAGATGACGAGCGTGTGAGGCAGTGAAAACCTGAAACAAAAAATCTGAATCAGAAAAAACTCCTGTAAGCACACTGCACATGGTGTGCAGCACAGTGTGTATTTGTTTAACCCTTTGCGATCGTAATGCCAGCAGAAGTGGCCACAACGCAGTCAGCAGCCAGTCGGAATTAGTTTCCATATGGCTAGGTTCCGACGGTCGGACGGTCACTTCGACTGGCCAAGCCCCACCCCGCACCAGCTCGGCATTCATCTTGGCGGCTCACTCTTGTCAGCTCGGAATCGTTTTCACGCCCGGCAGCTTGGATCTGTTTTCTTTGTTTGAAAACCTGCAATGATTTCGCTGGGGACTCTTATGATTCAATGTTGCAAGCCTGCTGATCATTTAGTTAAATAAATCCTCACTAGGCTGCAGCACACTTCAGCCATCATTCAAAATTTAGAAAAACAAACAAAAACATGTTATTGGCTCTTATTGGCCAGATCTGCTGGACACCCGAAGGTTCGTTGGATTTCATGTTGGACTGCTGGCCGTGCGAACGCAAATGGCATCTGCTCTAGAAAAAAGTCTGACTTCCGCACTAGAAATAGTCTTGAATTTCTTTATAAATTTTATCAAACATGAGGTAATTCTAAGTAATTGAACAGCTTAATTATTTTCCAGTGGCAGATCTTACGAGAAAATGCGATTGAGGTCAGATTGTGTGTTTTGGTTGATTTAACATTTTTACAAAAATAACATTTAATTTACTAGTCAAATTGGTTTTAAATTTTAATTTAGTTTAGCAGTGTTATTTTTAAGTGTAATTTACCAGTTTTAGCCCTTTAACCGTAGATGGTTTGGCCGTGTGATGTTTTTTACAAACTGACTAAACTTGGATTGATTTTTATTCTGCCCAACTTCTTGTAACAGGATGATCAGACTGAAGGTTTGAATCTAAGGTGCAACCATATCTGAATCCTACAACTCAAGATTCATAGATTTTAATTAACTCAAATGTTCGGTAACATCAACGTCAGAGCGAGAAATTGAGTGTTGAAATTGAACGGAAGTGTTGATGTTTTTCCTTGTTTATTTTCTTGTTTTATTCTATTTTGTTTTTCAATTCCTTTCTGCCGTTTCCTTTGATTTGAGAACATTTCCCAAAACCTCAATTTGGTAAGTAAAACATTAAAAAAATTAAGTTTGTAATCCCTTGATTTATATTTGTTAAAGTGAGACTGTATCTATCCAAGTTCGGTGGAGTAATGATAAACCAAAGTTTGGTTCCTAGCCCCAAAGCCATAAGGCTTTGGGGCTAGGAAATGTTTACTGACCGTCGGTGACTTTGCTAAATTTGTAAACGGCCCGAAATTCGATTGAAAATTAGTAACCTTGTAAAAGGCGTATATAGATTATTGTAAAACGGGAAGTAACCTTGTGAATATCTTTGCAAAACAAAGTAACAGCCGAAAAATTCAATCACTCGTGATTAACAATCGAGGCAAAACAATAGAAGTAATTTTATGTGATTCCAAATTGATACGTTTAACCATTGTTTATTTAATTAATAATTTAGTACTTCTTGTTAAACCAAAATTGGTCCAATCCCAATCATTTTAGATAGTTGAAGCTCACACTGTAATTTACAGTTGATAATAAATTGTGTTCCTGTTTATTGTAAACTGTGTAATATGTGTTCTAAATAGGCTACACTGAATGTTAACACATAATGTCATCTTGCTTCTTTTGTTATTTGTTCTAATTCAGGTTTTCCCCAGACCTGGAAAGTCAGGGAAATTGATTAAGGATCAGGGTTTGTTTTAAACACCAGTCAAAAGTCAGAGAAAATAATGAAAAAATTTGAAACTGTACTTGTTCTAATCTATATGTTATATAATACCTATGTTCATTTATCATCATTTTTATCATGACTACCTGTCCTCCTAGTCCAAACTCTACTTTTGAAAAAGTTCTAAAATTTTTCCAGTTTAATTGCAATTAAAAAATTGTGATGTAACAAATGTATCACAAATTTAGTTGCCATCATATATTGTTAAATTTACTTTTTTGAAATATCTCAGAAGATATTTATTGGCAAATGAGATGTGGTAGACACCCTGGTTATTCTTGTTCTAAATCGTGTTGTAATTGTTCTGATACACGGTGTGGCTGCAGGGAGAGGCTGAAGATGTGCCAGAGCATGTGTCAGTCGACAGGGAAACTGCAGATCGCTCCGGACGCGGTGAGTCGAAATCTCTTCATCACCGCTACAGTCCGAATCAAATGACAAGGCCCCTCGAGGCTGTCCGCCCGTCCGTTAGCCCAAAATTAATATCAGTCATATGGGTTAAAGAGAATTGTGAATGTCTCTAATATAATTAATTGGAAGCATGAAATTGAGCAGGTGACAAACAGTGTAAACTCATCCAACCATCTGCCAAAATTCAGCTGATTGACTAATTTAAATGTTTTTGTTTAAACTGTAAAAACTTTATTTTTAAGACCTTTTATATGTTAATTTGTGTTTACTTTAACATTTTATCGTATAAGTAGTTTTTATTAGGAACCACCCAAATAAATAATAAACTCTAATTTCACTAGCAACTCACCCACCTTATTTGGTGCTCCTGAGTATAGCTTTGATAACTTTTGGGGCTTCAGTGTAAGACCATTTTGAAGGGATCCATGTCATGATTTTAGGAAATGCTCAAGGTATAATTTGTTCATATTTAAACATTTGGTCATAGTTTGAAATAGTTATAATTTTTGACAACAGAATGAAGCACTTCCCAAAGCAACGAGAAGAAAGTATCTCCCAAGCAAAGCAGGGGTTATCAACTAGTTGGTGCTAAGATAAATAATGAAATGAACTTTCTTGAGGCAAGCTTACTTTTATGTTGAGGTCAGCTTATTCCTTTGATGAGGGAAGCTTACTTCTTTATGAAGACAGATGATATAATTTAGGTTTAAACACGATTTACCTTGCTAACTATGTTTTTGAATCAAACAATAACATTTTCTCTTTGATTTTTTACAGGTTTACGACTTTACTTCAGAAGATCTTTGTGACAAGGGGGAGATAGGAAGGGGAGCGTTCGGCACCGTCAACAAAATGGTTCATAGGAAAAGTGATACTGTCATGGCTGTGAAGGTCGGTCCAACTAGTTTTTTTTTATTATTCCCTTTTTTTTGTTGTATATTCACCAGTGATATTTTACATGAGTTGCTTAAACACTTTTAAGGAGGAACAGTCCAAACTCCTCTAATTTCATCTGGGTATGCCAGAAAGTGAATCTGCGACCTCAGGAGCAAAGTTAAAGGTGCTAACGCATGTACTGAAGTTCAAGATGCTAAAAGTTGGACTGGCAATAGATTTGAGTGTTAGAATTAATTTTGTATTCATTTATTAAGTATTGTAAACCACACATTGAATAATGTAAAAATATAATTTTGTAAATTTTAAATACTGTACTATAATTGTACTGTCCAGAACACGCCTGATTGTCCAAGATAAGGCTGCTTCGGATGACAGCCTTTGATAATGTATTGGTCTCTAACATAATTTGGGTTAAAGCTGTGATGAGACAATTTTATTGTTCTAAATTGCTTATAAATTGTAATTTTAACCAATAAATAAAAATTTTAGTGAAGTGCAGTTAACCCTTTGGGCCCCAAGTGCCGATATATATCGGCATGTCAACGTTGAGCTGAAAAAGACATTGTGCCGATTTATCGGCTCCCGAAGTCACGAGCAGAAAGACATTATGCCGATATTTCGGCCATCTAATGTTTTGTATAGTATATCGTTAATATAGGGTATTTTTTAATTTAGAAAACGTCAAAGCGTAGCCAAAGTATAAATAAAATATAAATAATGAACTATTTATTTTATATAGTACTTGCTTTTATATTAAAAACACTCTGACAGGCTGTGGCGTCAGTGTCGCTCCACCTGTTTCGTCTGTCGGCAGCTGTCTGTTGCTGTGCAAACAATCGCTTTGTTTGTTTATTATTGTTTTGTGAATGTAATGGTTATGTTTACTATTATAATGTGAAATTTTCGTGACTCTTAGAGTTCAGTTGAGATTTATTATTTTTTGAGTGAGTTCACCAGATAATCGTAATGTGAATCAACCGTGAACTAAGTTGCATCTGTACATAAGTATCTTGAGTGCATGCATTCTATGTCATTTGCATGGACATTGAACCTATTTTCATAAAAACTTTCTATAGGCCCTAAATACTAACATTCTCCTTCTTATTAGTTCTATCGCTTATATTTATTGCATGTTAATTGTTTTTATTTGACTTGAAAATGAGTAAAAAAAGAACTAGGACAGAATCTCCAGTCAGTGAAAACACATTGTGGAACAATGTTGAGGAGGCTGGCTTGAATGTGATTTCTGATGATAACAGTGGACATTCTGATGACAGTGATGAAATTATGAGTAGTAGTTCTGATTCTGAATCATCCTCAGATGTCGTTGACGATACTGATGAAGACCCTACATATGAACCAAATAGTGAGAATCATGGCAGGCCTAGGTCTAGGCTGAACTTCTTGTTGGGACGTAGGCCCAACTGGTCCCCTCATTTGTTTTCATCGGATGAGGATGTCGATGATGTCGTACCTCTAGATGAGTTACCCCTAGAAAATGTAGGCCTAAATCCTCCTGAAGAGGCAACTGCATCCGAAACTGACCCAAGACCTTCGTTTGTTGATACAATCCCTCTTCCATCTGCGAGAGGAGGTGTCCAACAAAGCCAAAGAGGCAGAACAAGTAGGCCTAGAGGTAGGGGAAGAGGCTCTAGGCCTATAAATATGCCAAGTACCAGTGGTGGTCAGAATCTGACAAATAACAGGCGTAGGCCTCCTGAACCTGACTCCAGCGACTGGGATGAGGTTGACGATGAAAACGATCCAGGATTTGAACATCCTTTCACGTTCAATGAAGTCCCTGGTCTTAGACATTGCCCACCTCGAAGCCTGTTGATTATTTTTTTCTTTTTTTTACTCAAACTTTGCTTACGACATTTGTTGTCGAAACCAACAGGTATGCTAACAATTACCTGAACTCAATTGATCAACCATTGTCACCTCAAAGCACACTGAAAACTTGGGTAAACTTATCTGTTGAAGAACTGAAAGGTTTCCTCGCAGTCATTTTTAATATGGGGATAATTCGTAAGCCTTCAATCAGGAGCTATTGGAGCCAGTCATCGTCTCTGTCAACCCTTTGGTTTTCGAAAATGTTCACCCGGACCAGATTTGAACTGATTTTAAAATTTTTGCATTTAGTGGACCCGAGTAAGCTTGTGAAACGTGGGGAACCAGGCTATGACCCATGCGGGAGGTTTCAACCACTGATCGATCACTTGAATCGTTTGTTCAAATTTCACTACACACCCTCCCAAAAACTTTCTGTTGACGAATCCTTAGTAGGAACCAAAAAGCGAATCGCTCTAACTCAGTATCTTCCTAAGAAAAAACACCATAGATGGGGCATAAAACTTTGGGTACTTTGCGATGCTGTTACTCATTATTGTATGTCAATGTCATGCTACAAGGGTAAACAATTCAGAGACACTGAAAGTACTGAACATGGTCTTGGATTCTCTGTAGTAAAAAAACTACTATAAATCGCTAACTGTTTGAACAAAGGCTTCCACTTATTTTTAGATAATTTTTTCACCACTCTTAGACTAGCAAGATTTTTATATTCAAAATTCACTTGGTTGACAGGAACAGTGCAAATAGATAGGCAAGGTGTGCCTAAACCTCTACGTGGGAAGTACCAAGTTGGTCAAAAAACATACCTAAGGAAAGGACCTGCCCTATATTATGGCCTTTAGAGAGAAATCAACGAACAAGTCTCAATTTATTCTGCTTTCAACTAACAGTAAGGCTGGAAATGTGATGTATACCAAACGGAGAAGTGGGAAAGTTGTTATCAAGAATAAACCGATTATTGTTCACCAGTATAATAATGGGATGGGCGGAATAGACGGAACCGACCAGATGCTTTATACCTACATGGATGAGCGTAGGTCAATGAAACCATGGAAAAAAGTGATATTTAACATCTTTGGGCGCATGATGCTGAACTCTTATGTTTTGTATAAACTAAATACAGATGCACCCCTCAGTCGCGTTTCGTTCATATCCTCAGTCATTGATGAACTTTCAAATTCCTGGCTAGAAACAAAATTAGGAGTCGTTGGAAATGGAGGTGGGGGTGATGGTCCGATTGGGAAGGGGTTTGGTTTGGAAAAAATACCGGATGGCAAAGAAAAAAACTGTTCAGTTTGTAGTGGGAAGAAAAACCCAGAGGGTAAGAGGCGAAGGGCTCGGACAATGTGTTGTATGTGTAAGGCCGGGTTACATGCCGAGTGTTACAATAGCCATCGGTGTAAATAATAATGTACCTACAGACCTTTTCTTTTGTAGACTATCATGAAAGTTTCTTCTAATACCTTATTTTAGCCAAAGTAATACACAAACACAAAATGTTAGCGTTGGATGGGTATTAGTTTTGTAAGCTGCAGTGTGTTTTTGTCCCTATTCACAAACGGAAAAAAGATTTCAATTCTGAAAAAATATCTTTCTGCTTTTTTAAAACTCATTATGTATAGCTATTCATATTTTCTTCCAGTTATGTCACACTCTCATTTTTTTGCATGTTCTTTATCTTTTACTTCATAAAATGTTTTTAGATGGTGATTTTTAAAACTGAATTCTAGCACCAGTGAAATACATTTTTTTAAATATATATGTAAAAAAACTTATTTTAGGTTTTTTAAAAACTAATTAGGCCTATGTGTATTCATATTTTATTCCAAATCATCACCCTCATTCCCTGCATATTCTGTATCTTTTACACTATAATAGCTTAGGCCTATGTATTTTATTTGTGTTTTTGTTTTTTTATAAACTAAAACTGTGTGCTTGGCAGGTTCAAAAAAATTCAGCCTCTGCCTAATAGCTGAAAACCTTTGTTCACTTTTATATAAACTAACTAGACCTAGGCCTATGTAGATTTATATTATTTCCTTCTACTTCTGTCCCACTCATTTATTGCATGTTCTGCATCTTGTG
The DNA here is from genome assembly GCA_035578135.1 of Flexamia atlantica. Classification (NCBI taxonomy): domain Eukaryota; kingdom Metazoa; phylum Arthropoda; class Insecta; order Hemiptera; family Cicadellidae; genus Flexamia; species Flexamia atlantica. The sequence continues at coordinate 16,828,914 of JAQJVK010000013.1, read as the reverse complement.
TTTTACAATAGATGTCTATGCAATGTTCCCCAATGTTGAAATAACAGAAATAAGCGTTATTTTTGTAAAATGTCCACTATTTTTGTAGCCTACTTTTGTAAACAAAATTCCTTCAATCTTTTGTAAAGTAACTTGACATATCTAGAATTATATTTTCAACTTCTGTCACACCCATTTATTGCATGTTCTGCATCTTTTGTTTTACAATAGTTTGACTCTGTTCGCTATGGTTGAAATAATAGAAATAAACGTTTTTTTTTATAAACTATCATAACTTTTTTATTTTTTTATTTTTTTGCACACAATTTTCAGGAGTTACTTATAATTGTATACCAAGCAATAATACAATGATATATTATTGTTATTTTATGACATATATATGGTTTGGCACCTTAAAATGCATTTTTTTTTAATACGTATATATATTTTTTATAGTTTTATTTAAAAAATTAATTATTTTTTTAATTTATATGCCTTAATTTTTATATTAGTGTGTTGCCTATCTTAAGACCTAATCAATGGTGCAAAAATCATGTTAATATCTCATAAAATAAAAAAGTTACAAGCGTTTTTATAAATTACATACAAATTAGCTAATTTTTGCCCTGTCATCCTCAGTACTACTTATGTTGATTGTGCCTGTCACCACCGGAAAATCCGGAAAAAAATTCCTGGGGCTCAAAGGGTTAATCTCAGAATTCACAAATAATAAGTAGACTTTTATGGTAGAGATAGAATTTTTTTCTTACTATATTATATGAACAATTTTACCTAATATCTTTTTGTGCTTTTAGCATTTCAAAATCTTAAAAACAAAACTTGAATGGAATATTAAAAAAAAAATTATAAAGACACATTTTTAGGACTACTGTAATTATGGGTCGAAACTGAAACTCAAATATTGAAAACTGCTAAACTTAGGAAAAGTTTCAAAATCAGGATTTAATAAATGAGTTTCAACAATCGAATATTGAAACTGCGAGATTGAATGCAATGCGACAGCAAGATTTGTGGCTGCAGATCAAAGACAATATTTGTCAGTTGTGGAACAAAAACTAAGTTCATCTGCTAAGAAATTAACATGGTAATTGTCGTCTGATAAACGTTTGGCGCCTTTTGATGATGAGCTTGTTTATCGCTCCGCATCGATGTTATTGTCTATTGTTATACAACAATATCAGCAACAAATACAAAATAGTAACCACAAGCCTAAGAAAGTTAACTTAGAGGTAGTGAGGGACATAATGAAGCTTGGGTGTTTTCAAACAAAACCAGATGAATTTGGATTTTAAGAGGAGGGGAAATGACTAATATAGTACACCTCGGATTACCCGGACCGCACATTATCCGGATCCCGAATTATCCGGACCGGCCCATCCGAGAAATAAAAAAATAAAATCACGGCAAAAACATGATTTTTGCGAGTTTACGGGTGAAATTTGACTTCTAAAAGTAAAATGCAAATGTTATACATCATTGTACACATTTGGAATCACAATAATTGAAGGAATCATATTGCCTAAACAGTTTATTACAGCATTTTCGAGAACGTAGTATTCTGGATTGCTACTTGGGGGCGCTGGCAATAATCAACAAAGGCCTTCGGAAATTTTGCGAATATGTTTATTGCTGTCGTTTGATATGTAATTTCTTAAGAAGAGTTGCTGTAATAAGTTTAGAGTTATTTTAAGTTTCATAATTATTATTTCAAGTTTGAATTATGATTACTTAATCGTAATAAATTAACTATTTTAATCTGTAATTTTATTTCAAATCAAAACCGTACGTAAGGTAAAAGTTAACACTATATTCGTGTGACTAATAATGAAGTTTCCTTCTTAATTTTGTTTCAAAATTAAACTCCCATAAAAATTGAAAGACTAACATAATGTACAGTCTTGATACGCTGTTTGCAGCATAAATTTAGCAGGGGCTAAGTTACGCGATCACTATTTAGGCGATATTGTAATGACCTCGGATTATCCGGATTTTTCGCTATCCGGATCGGTGTTCTGCCACATTAATCCGGATAATCCGAGGTGTACTGTAACTGATGATCAACTGAATTTGTTGTGCCATTCATCTGTTAAATACTAAAGTAAAAACATTTAATCTGTTTATTGATTATTATTCAAAGAGCAAAACATAGTTTCCAATATTAAACCTCAGTTTGTTTTGGTTTAGGATTTTTTATCCACCAGATTAGTAGTAAAATCATGTGGTTTCTATGATTTCTTCCCCTCCTCTGCCGAGACGTCAAACTCAAGCTTCAACATATACCTCACTACCTCTAATAACTTGAAGAATGGCAGCAACTGATTTTCAACTCATCCTGTTTTGTTAATCCGTTCCAGAGGATACGCTCAACAGTGGACGAAAAGGAGCAGAAACAGCTTCTGATGGACTTGGAGGTAGTAATGAGAAGTAACGAATGCCCCTGCATCGTGCAGTTTTACGGGGCATTGTTCAAAGAGGGTGAGTGTACGTTCTAAAACCATTACTTTTGGGTTAACTGTTATTACAGTAACTATTACTTAGAAATAACATGTTATTTAAACTGTCATTTAAATCCTTAACAGTACTTTTTTCAACCTTTTAAAAGTAACTGTTACTTAATTGTTAGTTTTATAATTTTAATAAAAGAAACTGTTATATTTTGATTAGGATTTTTGCGGACATTTGCCATCACTGATTAGTAAAAAACAAGTTTCACGACGTTTCGGGATCTGGAATCTGATCCCGTCTTCAGGTGGAAGAAAACCTAGAACATAACAAGATTAGTAACACATGGCCAGGAAAACCTGGACAAAAAACACAGCTAAAACAGAGAACTGTAAAAGCAGTCACGAAAACACTAAGCTGAAAAGAAAAACAAAAACACAAAATAACACAGGAATCACAAGTATCAAAATCACCAGACAGGAGAGAGCACGTCCACACCCAATCAGAGCTGAGCTGAGACTGGTGGGAGGAGAGCAAATGGCGGCGGCGGCGGAAATGGCGGCAGCCACAGCCAACCAAATCCCGGCGCGCTACCGGTGGCGAAAACCTGAAACAGAGACATGTGATATGCAAATTCCGTGTGTCTGTTTGTGTTTTTTAGTTAATTTTTAACCTGATTTTGCCCCTTGGCCTTGCTACGGGTTAACATGTTGTGAGAATTTTGAACAGAATTGTTAGTAATTACCCTATTTGCTGACACTTTATTTTCCCTGTCTTTCAATTCTTTGTTTAATATTGGTAGCCATACTGGCCTTATTTCAAGAGAAGATTGACTGATTGGTTGGTCTGCTAGTTTTATGTATGAAGCTTCAATTAGTTTTCTTTTGAAAAAATGAGGTTCGCGGTGTACTATTTTTGCTTCGTCAAAATTCATCTGGTGATTTTCAGACCAGCAGTGTTGAGCAATTTTTGATTTATCCACTAAGCCCTTCCTCGTGTTATCTTTGTGTTCTTTGATTCTAACATTTAAAGGTCTTTTTGTCTCGCCATAATACGGCCTAGAGCAACTATTGCAGTTTATTCTGTAAACACAGTTTTTTGATCCCTGAGTGCCATTTTTTGGTTTGGTTTTTACGAGACATTGCCTAAGAGTGTTTTGTGTCCTAAACGCGGTTCTAACTTTGAACTTCCTAGCAACTCTTCTAATTTTTTCCGATAATCCCGGCACATAAGGAATTGACATAGGAACGAATTTTTCAGTGTTTTCTGACTCATTCTGTTTAGCCCTACGGTTTTTGCACTTTCTTATTACGGATTGAGGGTATCCATTCTTAGCCAAATCTTGCTCTACTTTTTTGATTTCCTGATTTAATCCATCTTGATTTGAGCAAATGCTCTTTGCTCTGTCAAATAATGAGTAAGCTACCCCTTCTTTGACAGATGTTTGATGGTTTGATTGAAAATTTAAGTACTGCCCTGTGTGTGTCTTTTTTCTGAAAACAGTTGTCCTGAGCGTGTCCCTATCCTTTTCTACGCACACATCCAAAAATGCTAGTTTGTTTTGGACTTCCTCTTCCATTGTTAGGCGGATGGAAGGAGAAATACTGTTAAGATGCCCTAAAAAGTCTTTTAGTTCATCGTCTCCATGCGGAAATACCACGAAGGTGTCATCGACGTACCTCCACCAAATCTTCGGTTTGAGCTGAGCCAAAGACAAAGCCTTTTGCTCAAACTCCTCCATAAAGATATTAGCAAAGATAGGTGACAATGGCGACCCCATGGCCATCCCCTCATCTTGACGGTATAATTTACCCTCTAGTTCAAAATAATTACATTGAGTGCATAATTCAAGCAGTTCCATAATGAAGTTAACAGGAAGTTTAGTACGTTCAGTTAGACTTTCATCTTTTTCGAGCCGAGACTCGATTATTTTTAATGTTTCAGGAACTGGGACATTCGTGAACAGACTTTCAACATCAAAACTAACCAGCTTATCCGTCTCAGCCAGCACTATGTCGTTTGACTTTTCAACGAAGTCTTTACAATTTTTTATGTACGAGTCAGTTTTTCCTACCAATGGTTTCAGGATGTCCAGGAGGACTTTAGACAGTTCCCTACACGGTGAGTCGCGAGAGCTAATTATAGGCCTAAGAGGTACATCAGTTTTATGAATTTTAGGTAACCCATACATGTGTGGGATTTTCGAGTGATGCGGTGTTAAACGAGTTCTTTGTTTATCAGAAAAAAACTGTTTATGCTTCCTAAGAGTGCTTGCAACTTTACGCTCGAAACTTTCTGTAGGATCTTTATTTAGTTCAGTATATTTACCAGCCTGGAGAGTTTCCAATATTTTCTCTTTATATGTTACTGTGTCCAAGACAACAGTAGCGTTTCCTTTATCCGCGGGCAATATTTTGATAGTATCATCTTTCCCAAGGATAGATACTGCCTTGATTTCCTCTTTCTTTAGGTTGGGCTTTGGGACAGGAATTTTATTCAGTAAGATGCTGGCCTCGCACCGAAACTGATCCCCCTGAGTCTCAGGGAGCTGAGACACAGCGGACTCAATCCCTGTAACAAAGTCAAGCGCCCTCACTGATTTAGGCACAACAGAAAAGTTCAGCCCTTTAGACAAAACGGAAATTTCATTTGAATTTAAATTTCGTGAAGAAAGATTCACAACCTGATTTTTTGCATCATTAATCTGTTCATCATTTTGAGAGTTATTACTAATTTCGACAGGTCTTAATTTTTCTAGCTTTGATTGTTGTCTGGATTTAATATCAACCGATTCTTTGTCAAACCTATTTTGGATGCTTTGAAAAATGTTCTGAAACTCAGAACCAATCAAAGTTGCCAATTCAGATTTCTTATTTTCAATACTGATTTTGAGGGTTCTCTTTTCCGTACGATGAAAGTTTATCCTTTCAATTACGAGAGATTTTAAGCTGCAGACATTATTTTGCTGGCTTTAAAACTACTAAAAGGAGGTTTAATTCTGAAACTCTGCGGAATTAAATTTTCGAGTTTGCACTTAGTGAGAAAAGTTAAATGGTTGGTGTGCCTAGCCAACTTTAGGTGCATTTGTTCAAGTTCACTTAATTGATTACTTACTCCGGGTCCGTACCGAGAATCAATTCTTTGTTTGAAATTCATTGTTGGTGATGGTGATTTTATATTTTGATTAGGATTTTTGCGGACATTTGCCATCACTGATTAGTAAAAAACAAGTTTCACGACGTTTCGGGATCTGGAATCTGATCCCGTCTTCAGGTGGAAGAAAACCTAGAACATAACAAGATTAGTAACACATGGCCAGGAAAACCTGGACAAAAAACACAGCTAAAACAGAGAACTGTAAAAGCAGTCACGAATGATTTCACTGATATTTTTTATGCTAGTCGTAAATAAAACTAGCAGACCAACCAATCAGTCAATCTTCTCTTGAAATAAGGCCAGTATGGCTACCAATATTAAACAAAGAATTGAAAGACAGGGAAAATAAAGTGTCAGCAAATAGGGTAATTACTAACAATTCTGTTCAAAATTCTCACAACATGTTAACCCTAGCAAGGCCAAGGGGCAAAATCAGGTTAAAAATTAACTAAAAAACACAAACAGACACACGGAATTTGCATATCACATGTCTCTGTTTCAGGTTTTCGCCACCGGTAGCGCGCCGGGATTTGGTTGGCTGTGGCTGCCGCCATTTCCGCCGCCGCCGCCATTTGCTCTCCTCCCACCAGTCTCAGCTCAGCTCTGATTGGGTGTGGACGTGCTCTCTCCTGTCTGGTGATTTTGATACTTGTGATTCCTGTGTTATTTTGTGTTTTTGTTTTTCTTTTCAGCTTAGTGTTTTTGTGACTGCTTTTACAGTTCTCTGTTTTAGCTGTGTTTTTTGTCCAGGTTTTCCTGGCCATGTGTTACTAATCTTGTTATGTTCTAGGTTTTCTTCCACCTGAAGACGGGATCAGATTCCAGATCCCGAAACGTCGTGAAACTTGTTTTTTACTAATCAGTGATGGCAAATGTCCGCAAAAATCCTAATCAAAATATAAAATCACCATCACCAACAATGAATTTCAAACGGAGAAACTGTTATTTACAAGTATTCTACTATTTAAACTGTATACATTAAATTAGGTCAAAACAGAAAAAAGAATTCATAATAAATTGTACCATCAGTATTCACCGAGTCATCTAAAAATACAGCATGTATTAACATCACAGACTACCATAGACAAACAAAACTGACATGATAAACATAAATTGTTTAAGAGGTGTTCATGGAGATGGCAATCGTACTGTAAACAAAGTCAAGTAGATAAGATAGGCCCCTACACAGAAAATATTTGGTAATAGTAACTGGAACTGATAGCAATAATAAAAAAATAATAAAAAATACAGTTAAATTGAAAACAACCAATATCATAATACAGCTTTTTTAGTTATTTGTTAATCCTTCCTATTGATCTTCTACACTCTATAATAATTTTATGCGACCACAAATACATCTATAAAAATGTTCTCATTCACTATCAACCTTTACAAATTTCTTTATCGATAAAACCGATTTTGTCTGCTTCAGGAGACTGCTGGATATGCATGGAACTGATGGACACAAGTCTTGACAAGTTGTATAAGTATGTTTATGAAGAGCTAGAACAGCGGATACCCGAGAGTGTGTTGGGCAAGATAACTGTGGCGACTGTGACTGCACTTAACTACCTCAAGGTAGGCTGTTAGATTGTAAACAGTTTATTTTAAAGTAACGAGTATGTAAAGTAACAGTTACAATAAAGTAACTTATATAAAAGTAACAGTTACAATAAAGTAACTTATATTAAAGTAACAGTTACATTAAAGTAACTTTTAAATCAAAGTAACGTTATTTTAAAGTACCGTTTTCATAAATTAATAGTTCGTTTAGAACCATTTTGTATCTAAAAATTATTACACATGTGTGAAACACCCCAACTTTTTTCTGGGGTTTTCAGTCTGGTATTTAGCAATTAAAACTATTGCTATAGTTCTGGAGAGCCTTACTGGCGGGTGGCGAAAATTGTAATCTCACAAAATGTCTGCTAAATAAACACATGTTTTGAGAGAACTGTCAAAACTTTGTTTACGTTTCACCTCATTTACACTATAAAAGAATGCCCTGTAATATTTCACCGAGAGATTTCTTACGCAATTAAAATTTCTGGAAAATATTTGCGCAATGCATCAGCTGGTCTTTTTGTTTTGGCAACCTTTCATGTTAAATGATTTGTCTACATTTAAGAATGTGTTTCCACACTTTTGTCGTCGTACTTCATGAATTGTGTTGAGCTTGCAAGCATTTAACGTTAGTTGCACTTGCGGTTGCAGCAAAATATTTTCTTGTGTAAAATTACCTTTACATAAACAAACGACCATGTGATTTATTACCAAAACATTGGAGATATTAAACACTAATTACGACAACAGCGCACTCACTCACCCGCCAGTAAGGCTGTCCATAGCTATAGTGTTAGATTGTGAAGGAATTAAAGCCCCAGCAATGCTTTGCTCGAATCCCTTTTAGATAGTTTACTGAAGCACAGATGAAGAACTATACAGATTGGCATCCCAATGCACTTTTTCGTGCCCGTTTTTTCGGGCGGCGTCAAGATTGATAGGCGTAGGTTGTTTAGTCCCCCATATTGCATTGGTATCAAGGATAATTTCTTCAATTTTAAATCTTTAGGTCCCAAAGAACAGATATAGCTAATAATAACTTTGATATCAGTGCAATTTGGGTGGCATAATAGCCCAACAAACTTGATGCCGCTAGAAAAAACGGGCTAGAAAAAATGCATTAGGTTGCCAGTCTGTACAGTCCTTCATCTGTGACTGAAGGAAGGAATTTGCAATGGCGAGAAAAGTATGAGAGGGGCAGCCTGGTACCTGAAGGAAGAGAAGCATCCCTTGCCTATCTTGCAGGATGTTGAAGATGACCTACCTATATCCTGAGGACACCCAATGCTCCCAGATAAGGGCCACCACTAGGGATTCCAATCCTAGCCGATATTTTCATTCCTGGAATTAAGGGATTGAGAACGTTAATCCCAGGATCCTGGGATTAAACCTACATAGTATGTACCGATATTAAAAAAAAAATATAATTTCACATGTATACCATGGTATTGTAAATGTAGGGCAATACATGAATCAGTTTTAGTTTAAAGTTGTGAACCTTTCAGTCATTAGCCGCCAATAAAACATAAAATATTCAACACAATACACACATCATATATACTTTAAATTTACAAAAATGAGCCTATATTATGATCTTGTACATCACCGACTTTGAATAAGTGATGTTTGTTGTGTTGTCTTATATTTTAAAAACACCCTATGGATGAAAGTCTCAGTTTGAAGTTAGCATGTTGATGTCAAAACTGCCGTAAAGTTTGGTTACAAACTAGGAGCTGACAAGGGTTAAGTTTAAAATTCTGTTTTAAAGAATTAAAAAAATCTGTTGTTGCAGGAGCGGCTAAAGATTATCCACCGAGACGTGAAGCCCAGTAACATCCTGTTGGACCGGCGTGGCAACATCAAACTGTGTGATTTTGGCATTTCGGGTCAGCTCGTAGACTCCATAGCAAGGACACGCGACGCCGGGTGTAGGCCTTACATGGCTCCAGAGAGGATAGATCCGCAACGCGCGAAAGGCTACGATGTCCGGAGTGATGTTTGGAGTTTGGGAATCACACTGATGGAGGTGAGATTTGTTTGGATAACCGTTATTGAATAACTGTTATTTTTTGGTAGCTGTTATAACAGAAACTGTTACTTAAAAGTACCATATTTTTTAACTATTATTTAATAACAGTTATTCTTTACAAAGTGCTACAAAATATGTGCTTCCATTATTCATCAATAACGGTGAAAAAATGTAAACTGTTAATTGATAACAGTTAATTGGGAAAGACCTTCATGTTATAACTGTTATTTTCAAGTAGTGGATTAGTCAATGACTAGCGGCAGTATCAAACTGTGTGACTGGCATCTCGGGCCAAATCGTGGACTCTATAAGTCGGACGCACGACTCTGGGTGTAGGCCTTACATGATTTCCGAGAGGATAGACCCACAACGCGTGAAGGGATACGATGTGAGAAGTGATGTGTGGAGTCTGGGGATCATGCTTTTGGAGGTGAGATTCGTTTGGGTAACTGTTATTGAATAACACACCGAATAATGCTGGTCCACGTGATATTGCCGTGAGCTGCAATTGGTTGGCGGCCGTGCCGTGCTGAGCTCTACTGTCCACATTGGAATAACAGGAAATGACCGTGCGTAGTGTCGAGTTGCGACTGTCGAGTTGCGACAGTCGAGTTGCGACACATGCGGTTCAACAGCCTTGACCATGTTGAGGGTTCGCACTAGACTCTCTGATGCAAATAAATTTGAAATCAAGTTTTGGGTGTGTTGGACACCAAACACAAATTTGGTGATGATGAATTATCTTGACGTTCATCACATATTATTCTTGCAGATTAATCAGTTCAGCGATGAGTAATAATTCCAAATAGGTGGTTTTTATCAATAATTTTCACTTGAAAATTAGGATTAAAAGTTTACATCAAGCTGATGTATAAAATATAACAATTAATAAGCATACTTTTTTGCTTCTCTTCTAAGTAAATCACAGCGCCATCGTTTGTTTTCGAGCAGAAAAGAGCACTGTTAATTATGCGCTTGCATTCTGCATCAATAACCGCAGAAAAAATTGTAAACTGTATTTGGAAACAGAACCAACTGTTATAACTGTTACCTTTGAATAGCAGATTAGCCGATAACAGTGAATGGAAGTGAATCATGGAATAAGAATGATCACTCATGCAGCACGCTGACATGGGGGAGCGAATATCAATTTTAGGGTTAAAAATGTCCTTTTATGAAAAAATATCAAATTTGAACTAATCTTTCATTATTCCGATAGCTATGTTTAGTTGATTAACCATTTATTTCTCTTTTAAGGTGGCTACTGGAAGGTTCCCATATCCAAGGTGGAACTCAGTGTTCGAGCAGCTCTATCAGGTAATGAAAACTTAATTGCACATTTTAAAATTTCAAATTTGTTATTATACTCGCTCCAAATTCGCTCTTCACTTATTGCATAATTTCCTTGTCTATTTTATTACATGGCATGAGTCATGGATTTCCCTCTCATACATCCTAAACCTTATCATAAATCTAAAGACCTTTTATATTTAAAACTTTGTTACGAAGTAAGAAACAGTAACAGTACCTTCCTCACAGCCTTAAAACTTATTTTTTAAGTTACAAGGCTGGTCGGTGATAATACCAAAGAATAGTCTAGCCATCAATATATATATATATATATATATATATATATATATATATATATATATATATATATATATACAGCTGCAAAGCAAGGAAGAAAAATAAGTTAATTTTCGTGACAAAAGCAAAATTTGTGCACTGTAATTTTAAGGTTGTAGTTTGAGGTTCTCAAATACAGTTAAGAATTGGAAATATGATTTGCGATTTTTTTCACGATAAGGAGTTGTTTTAATCATTATCTAATTTTCAGGTAGTGCAGGGTGAGCCTCCGAGATTGACTTCAGATGAGTTTTCGTTCTCGCCAGAGTTTGTGTCTTTCGTCAACACGTGTCTAATCAAGGTCAGTCTGTGTAAATGTAACTCGTAGTGCCGGATTTCCAACAAGAACAAAGTTTAATTAAGTTTTTAATACCAACTTATAAAGTTGAGTGGCCTGGAAATGCCTGTGCAGTTTTTAAGTTTCAAAAAATACATTATACTGTTTTAATTTGACTCTGACTTCTCTTGAAGCTTGCTTATCCATATTGGTTTTTTGGCTAAACTTCCCTTGCTTTTATCAGGACATGATTTCTTCAAAAATCATAAAAAGTGAAGTGTCTACTTAACTACACTGTTATTGTCTGTTAACCAACTCACCAAAAATCTTTTAGGCCTTTTTCCAGAGTTTCAAGTGAATTGTTACAGTTGTATTTAAGGTCCATGTTGTATACTTACAAATCTCCCTCTCCTGCCGCAGTATCCTCCCCTCGAGTACAATGTCGTCCTTCTTTTACGATATCGTCCCATTTCTTTCCTGACCTTCCAACTTTATTTTGCAACCGATTTCCCTCATTGCATAGATTTACCACTCTCCTCCGTCCTTTTAACACGTCTGAACCCCCTACCATTCTCATTTTCCGATTCTCACCCCGATACAAATCTCACTCCAGACTCCAGAGTTTGACTGCGACCCGGTGTTACAGGAAGAACTACGCAGGCCCAAGTACGACAAACTGTTGGAACACCCGTTCATTGTGGCGAGCGCCGAGTCCACCGTGGACGTGGCCACCTACGTCTCCTGCGTCCTGGACCAGATGGGGTCAGAGTTCACGACGGATCGGCCGTGACGCGCGCGAACACTCGTCAGACAACTCGCTGCCGGCTGTCTGGCGTTCTGGCGCGCGCCGGTGAGGTAGCACCGGTGATGAGCTGGACCCGATACTTTTTTGGAACTGTTACAGTGGTAACATGTTACTTGAAACTGTTCTTTGAGCTTAATTGTTTTTAGGCAACTGTTATAACAGTAACACTCAGTCTAAATAACTTATTATTTATACTATTATTTGAACTGAACTGTTTGTTTTGGATAACTGTTATAACAGAACAGTTACTCTAAAATAACCTATGTTTTATAATATTATTTGAGCTGAACTGTTATTTTTGGAAAACTGTTTTAATATAATACCCTAAAAACACCCTATTATTTAAACTGTTATCCAATAACAGTTATTCTTACTATAAGCGTATATTTCACTTGCATTGTAACAGTTACTTTCAAATAACAGTTACCAAGTAGGGGATTCGCCTGTGCCAGCTCATCACTAGATTGCTTACCTCATCTCGGATGTATGATATTGTACATAGTGTATATAACCATAATTGTACATGTACAGGAGTATGGTGTTTTATATGAATAAACAACCGCTACAATGTTTGTTTGTTGAGGTTATGTTTCACCTGTTGCTGACTACCCCTCCTGCCTAGTAATAACTGTTATAAAAGTATCAGCTACCCTGAAATGACCCATTATAAAAACTGTTATTTGAGCCAAACTGTTATCTTTGGATAACTCTTATAGCAGTAACATTTACTCTGAAATGACTCATTTTTACAACTGTTATTTGAGCTGATCTTTTTAGGTGGCTGTTGATGACGTTAACAGTTACTATTAAAAAAATCTATTGTTCAAACTGTTATTTGAGCCAAACTATTATTGTTAATAATTGCTATAACGATTACAGTTGTTCCTAAATGACCTATTATTTATACCGTCATTTGAGCTACACCATTTTTTTTGGGTAACTTCTACACTAAATTAATGTACATTAAACTGTTATTTGAGCCACACTGTTATTTTTGAATAACTGTTTTAACAGTAACAGTTACATAAAATGATCTATTATTGAAACTGTTATTTCATAACAGTTATTCTTACTTGAAGCATACGGTGTTTTATACGATTAAACAACTGTTACAACGTTCGTTTGTTGAGGTTCTGTTTCACCTGTTGTCATTATTTTTCCTGCCGATGATCCTGTTTTGTTTCAAGTGGCTCCTTTTTCTTCTGCCGGGTGTCTACTGGTCCTCCAAATCCTTGAAGATCTCCAAAAAGTCCTTATCTTGAATAAAGGTCCTGCTTTTGACCTAAGGTTGTCAATTTTTTCCAATTTATTAAAAATTGTGATAAAAAATATTTGTTATAGACTTTTTGGGATGTTACAAATGCACCGCTGTGAATCAGAGGAATCACTGTGGGAGGGGTGAGGGGGGAGCCTTCCCCCCTGAAAATTTGAAAAGTTTAAACTAAAACTTTGTTTTTTATTCTGGCAGTAATTTTACAACCAAATTTAAATTACTTTAATACTCTAAACCTACTTCAACAATAATCAATTTTTTTTACTCTTATTACTCTGAGCTCTTGAGTCTTGAATTCTCAATTATCTTTTGGTAAATCAACTACAGTACAACTGGTCAAAGTGTATGTAATTTTAGTGCAAGTAAATGACATTCAAGTGCTGTAATATTGTGTCCTGCTATTCAATTTTTGGTTAGTCAAGATAACGCACAGATGCACGGCTGATCATCCTTCACTCATCTGTCATTCATACTTGGCTTAAAATACCTACCTGGGTAGGTCGCCATTTCAGCTAATGTATAATGTATAATGATGACACTATAAGCATCAGTAATTACACAAACATGGGAATTTCGGAATACCAAATTTCCCAACTCTTAAGGTCTTTAAGGGGGTGTGATCAAAAATAATTTTTCCGATTAATTTGTGTGTTTAAATTGAATGATTTCAGTTTGGAAAATCAGGTGACTCCCCCCCCCCCCCCCCCCACTAGAATTTTTTGGTGTGATGCCACTGCTGTGAAACACATGTTTTGGTGCCATAACATGTTGTCAACTTAAATAGTTCTCAAGAAATCTTGAGAGACATTTATTGTTAAATCACATTATGACCGAATCGCTTTAGAATTGGTTTTTATAGATTTACAATTATATTTTTCATAAATGACACACACCAAGTAATGTCACCAGGTCCCCCAAAATTCTTCAGAGCCTTCTTAAGGTCCTCCAAAATTCTATAGAGCCTTCTAAAGGTCCTCCAAAATTCTATAGAGCCTTCTAAAGGTCCTCCAAAATTCTATAGAGCCTTCTTAAGGTCCTCCAAAATTCTATAGAGCCTTCTAAAGGTCCTCAAAAATTCTATAGAACCTACTAAAGGTCCTCTAAAATTCTATAGAGCCTTCTACAGATCCTCCTTAAGTCGTCCTTTTTACTGAATTTTATGCCTTTAAGAGGGGCTCCAGTCCCGCGCAACTACCTATTCCTCCCATAAGACCAATGTTAACTTTCAAATTTGTTTCAGAGTAAATTGTTGATTTATAGCTCATTTGAAAGAAGAACAAATTATCTGGCGATTTTTAGTTTATTTGTAAAAAAAATCGCAAAAAATGAGAACTATCCTAAATTTGATATCGAAATTCTGCTCATGAAATCGCTAGATAATTTGTTGTTCTTTCAAATGAGCTAAAAATTGACGATTTTCGTTTAGCAGTTGAGGCTGAACCGAATTTGAAAGTTAACACTGGTCTTGTGGGAGGAGCAGGTATAAATGCGATATTTTCTGTGATTGGAGCCCCCCAACATATACCTGAACATGCTGACTAAGGAAGCGCCTGCATCCCCGTTTAGGTTAGAGAACAAACAACACTTATACTTCAAATTTATGTACATACCTTGATTAACGTCATTCATTCGTTCACTGCCCAAAAAATCAGGTTCAAACCGCTTTTTAACTCATCAAATCTCTATAAAAAAACTTGAGTCAGCACCACTAAGAATTGTGTTAACATTATTCTTTGTTCAACAAAAAAGGAGGTAGAATAACAACGTGTTGTTCATAACTTTCCTGATTTCCTGGCCGTTTGATCGCATTAGCTGTCACCATCGGCTGCAAGTTTGAAGGTCACATGTAATAAATATAATAATAAACAAAGGTAAATTTAAACAAAAAATGAAATTTCAAACAGAATTTCGATGAGTTAGCTGATTTTCTTGGAGAGGTAGTGGTGAAGGATTGTAAACAAACCCCAACTACATATTTTTATTGAGCACTTGCTGTCGCATCCGTCCTTCCTATGGGGGACCCAATGGCCAATTAGTCCATGGAATTTGTATTTTGATCTGTTATAAACTATACGCAAACAGCTGAAATTCTTCTGGTCAGTTTTAAGTTATTGTACTCACAGCTGTTCCTGTTCCAATTGGTTTACAGTATTGTATTTTCATTCTTCTATAATTTTAAAAATAGAAACTTTAAAAGCCTAAGGGATGGAGCCTGGAGGAGTTTGAGAAAGGAAGTAGGATAGAAACCTTCCCAGACTTATAAAGAACGACTTTCCAAAGTTTCATGCTGGTAGAATGGATACTTTGGTTATGCATAAATGACAAACAGAAGACATAAATTGGATTTTATATGTATAGTAGAATCTCATGTATTCAAAATTCAGGGGCCCACCAATTCATTTTGAAGTATAGGAGGTTTGAAATATTGGGGGTTTGAATTATAGAGGCTATTGTGAATGAAATTCAAATTATGGAGGTTTGTTTGAAAGCACACTCAACATTACATAGAAAACACCCCAAAGGATTATATTCATTGTCCAGATTGCATTACAGTGCATATTTCAAAAGGTTTTTTTTGCTTTATTCAAATTTCAGAGGCTTTTGGTGATCACAGTTTAAATTTAAGAGGTAGTGTTTCGAGTTACCTTACCTTACCTATGTGGCCACTTAAACCTCAGTAGGTTATTGGCTTCACCAACAACAAGTCGCCATCTCTCTCTGTCTTCCATCCAATCTGTCTCTGCTCTTAGCTTTCGCATGTCTCTTCGCACTTGGTCCTGCCATCTTAGCCGTGGTCGACATAGTGGTCGTTTTCCCCGAGGAAGATTTTCAGACACCATTCTTAGCATTGAATCTTCTTCTCTTCTTTTCACATGGCCAGCCCATCTCAGTCTCCTACTTTTTATTTGGGCTATTATGTCTGGGTCTGTATAGATTTCCCTTAGTTCTTTGTTTGTCCTGATTCTCCACACACCATTTTCGTTGATGGGACCGTAAATAGTTTTTAGTATTTTATTTTCAAAAACAATTAATTTCTTTTCTTGGTTCTTTTTCAATGTCCAGGTTTCGAGTTATAGCAACAAAATTTGAATTCTGGAGGCTCGAGTAGATAAATATTCTAATTTAACAGACTACATTAAGCATTAAAAACTTTCAAATTATCACTGTATTATTTATCGAATACTAAAGGTTATTTGAAGGGTTAAGACAAAATATATAATTATAGAGGTTTTCGAATGATCGAGGTTAAAATTAGTGAGATTCTACTATATGCAGAATGAGGGAAGGAGGATTTGATTGAAACAAATCAAATTAGTAAACACAGTAACACTTTTATTTCCTTCGAGATAGTACAACTTAGTTGGTATAATCGAGTATTGCTATCTGTTGATTCACGATTCATTCCACTAAATTTTCAAGTAAGACAATTAAACTAAAATATAAATACTTAAAGTTAACGATATCAAGAGTAGATCAATACTTTGCTTTGGTTTCAGCTAACACTACTTTCACAACCCATCGTTATTCCTTACGTTTACATCTACTGTAACGGACGGTTCGTTAATGGTGATTTTTGGTTTTGGCTCACCTCAAAACTTGACAATGTTACCTACCTTTTTGTGTTAAGTGACAGCTCTTGAAGTCGTTCGGTTTATAGGATGGAATAGGAAAGATTGGTTCCGTTTTTCTTTTATGATCCTTTTTATACTTAACTAGATAAATGGGTATTTAGTTGTACATCCATTTTCCTACTTATTCCATAACCTACTTCAGTATTGTTGGACGAATTTCTTTTTTACTTTAACAACAGTATATTTTCCCATGGGTCAGAACAATTTTAGGATCCATTCTTGAATGGAAATATGTCAAATATGTGTTTTTTAATGATGATGATAAAACAAAATAGCCCAGTCCACCCCTAAGATTAGTGTTAATCTTAACATTAGGCTCATGGAAGTCTGGGCCATGATATTTGACTTTGACTGTATTACACAAATATTGCTCTTGTAATAACAAGATTTTAGAGGTTTTCCTTGAGTGTAGGAAGAGCCAATCTTTTCCAACTCAAACCACGATTTTAACACTCTTTAAACACCCAAATTATTTCTCATTTAAAAAATCAAAACTTAAAATGCTCGCATGAATTCAAACCAAAGAAAAAGCGCAACTAAACTGTTTGAAATGCTGCGTTACCACAACATTTGTATCGTTCTGTAACTTCTAAGGCTGCACCAAAACCAAAATATAGGCCGAGTCAAATACATGTCCCAGTGTCCCCGTAAGACTAATGTTATTTTTATCGTTGGGCTCACAGAAGGTCTGGGCTATGTTGTTTGGTTCGACCTATACTTATCACCACTCTAGACTAGTCTAACATTAAAGCACACAAACTAACAATTACAGTGCGAATCATATTACCAGGCCCAAGCCGTCTGTAAGCTTGATGCAAAAGTCAGTGTTAATCTTGTAAAGTCAGGCAGGTTGGGCCTTGTAATTTGATTCCACTTACACAAGATAAGACTAGAAGTCGGACGGAAGAAATTTATGAGCTCTTTGGACGGAAATTAATTTTTTAGACAGTAAGTGTTTACATTTTATTTTGTGAATGCTCGAGGCACTTTAAGAGATATGTTTAATGCTTTTAAAAGTAAGAGGTCTAAACCCCTCAAATTGTTTTGGGTATGCCAGGGATCGAACTTGTGACCCCTTGAACTGGAGTTTAAGTAGGATAGTAATACATCCAGTTTAGTATATAGAAAACTTGTCAGCTTAAGTGGCAGTATGCCAATATTGCTAGCACCCTACCATGTTATTGTTCTAATTATTGCTAAGTTTTAACATATAATAATATTGAAATGAATTAGCTTCAATATCTCCAATCCTAGCTTAACACTTAAATTGAAAGAACTAGACAGAAAAAATTTCACCGTTTAATCCCTTTAGTTGGAAAATGTTCTGGGAAAATTTTGAAAAATATCTTTAGTAGTTTGCACAGATTACATACGATATGGAAAAGAAATAGTAACTAAATCTAACAGTATTATTATTTTAAAATAATTTTTTAAAATCTAATTTAGTTGATAAGATAAGTTGTATTCAACTCAAGTTCATTTTTATTGGTTTCCTTCATTTTATTTATGCATTGACGTACAATGGGTTGGTATTAAATATCAAGCCTTTAAATATGGTAATTTTTTTATTAAGAGCCAAACTATTGGAACTGACTCGATTTCAATTTTAGTCAATCAGCCTTGCTCTTCTGGTGGATCTGCATCGTGATAAGCCTATATTGTCTTTCAATTTAAGTATTAACAGTAAAGATCAGATTTTACTTAAATTACTATTTTATTGTACAATAGCGATATTAAATATCAATCCAAATTACCTTATGATCAGAGCACTTGAAAAGGCACCATACTGATTTAAAGGCCAATAATACAATGGTTAAATTCACACCCAGGCAAGTTTCAAACTCAAAATAATTTTAAGACTTACAATATTTAATTTCGGGATGAGTAGCTCCTCTTAAGCAATAGAGTTCTTAAAAGTATCAGAGTATTTACAAAATTTACAGACAATTCAGTCAACATTAAATAAACAGGTAGTATTAATGCTTTGACAATGCGCAATCGTAAGTACATATTGTGAATAGTCTAAATCAAATCCCATGGCCCAGCCAATTATTCTTATGGGAAGTTTGGGCCACGTCATTTAATTTGGACCATAAAATCATATTTAATTTCTTTGCCATTTTAAGCATTACAGCCTGCATATTTAGCATTAACGGAAATTATTCACATATGGCATTGGAAAAGGAAACAGCTGTTACTGTTACACCACAGCTTATTTCAGTGTTGCCAGCCTATTCTAGGTGAGACAGTAATACCAACGTAAACATATTGCTAAGTCACAACCAAAAGGAAAAATCCTATATTGCATTTAGTACATTGTCTTAAATCTTACTCGATTCTTATTCCGTCTTAAATCTTTAAATCTATTTTGATCCATCTTGCAGTCAGTTTACTAAAATATTTTTTCATGCACCCTGTTAATTTTTAATAAGTAACTTTTACAGTCCTTAAATATATACTGAAAAAAACAATTATTTTTAACCAAACTAGATCATCCTCTATGAAATCCCATATTGACTTTATGATATTTTGTAAATGCATCAACCAGAAAAACCACTTTGTTGCAGCCAATGACAAACGTATATTTGGGAATTGTCTATCTCTCTCTAAACATTCATCATCCATCTCTCTTACACATGTTCTCTGCTAAAATGGTCAGTATTTTTATGTGTGAACTATAATTATACTGCTGTATCGACTATTAATTCTCGCTACTTAACTATTAATTACAATTCAAGAGTATAATGGGTCCACTTTTTAAAAATAATTGTAAAAAGCAGTAATCACAATCCACTGCTTATGTCAACTTATCATCTACAAATCAAGGCTTAGTCAAACCTATTGCTACAGTCTCAATTTTAACATGGAAGGTTCATCTCTGTAGTTGTCCTCTGTTTTAAATCTGTTGTTGGTGATGGTAAGTTTGTGTCATTGATTGGGTTTTATCAGACATTTTCCATCAATGATTAGAAAGAACAAGTGTTCACAGTCTGTTTTGTTGTAAAACTTGTTCACTCTAATCAGTGAAGGCAGATGTCCACTAAAAATCTAAACTATATTTATCACTGATAATGTTACCTTAAACAAAGTAAACCGTACTTAAAAACAAACTGCAAGACGGATCTTTACAGGTTGAGTCAAACACCGTGGCCCACGCCGTCCATAAACCCAGTGCTAAAACTATCACTTATGGACGGACTGGGCCCAAAAAGACAATAACAGTTACTTTTTATTAGTCATATCTGTTATTTTTAAATAACAGTTACTCTAGTCTGTTACCGGTTCGTCGGTTTGACTGGAATCATAAAATAATGACAGTTACTATTAAGTAGCCGTATCTGCTATTTTTAAATAACAGTTACTGTAAGAAACTGTTATTTCGGTTTGTGAGCCCAGAACTCCCTCCAGGAAAAACTGAGTTTTAAGAAATATTTTTTTAATCAACAGTCTATAACCCAAGGAAGAATTTCGTATGTACATTCTGACTTACTTCCAATACTCCTGGTATAGTCAGGTACGAAATTCTAGGGTGCGGGGTGAGGAGGGGGTACTGAATCAGCTACTTTTAAATAAGAGTTAATTAAACTAACTAATACTTTTCAGGAACCGATACTTTTAGGTAACAGTTACTTTTCAGTAACCGATGCTTACAGGTAACAGTTACTTAAAAGTAATTGATACCTTAAGGCAACAATCACTTTAAAGTAACTGATACTTGTAAGTAGCCGATACTTTTAGATAACAGTTTCTAGAAAGTAAATGTTACTTGTATTTTGACCCAACCTACTCTAAGAACATTTACAAAGAGTCTAGCAGGGAGTGAAGCAGCTCCAACTGGGAGTCGTCCCAGCCAACGTTGCCCAGAAGGAGGTTCGCCAGCTCTTCCTCGATAGCGGACTCTCCCATGAGCAGGGAGGGGAGGGGGGTGTCATGGGAGGGGGGAGTTGTGTCGGTGGTGGGGGGAACAGAGGGGGACTCAGCGGGGATCTTGCGTCGCGAGCGGTTCCTGCGACGGTTCGTCAGTCCGGAACTCCCTGTGAAAAAAGAGTTTTTTTAATCAAGGAGGACTAGTTTGCCCGTCGTGCAGTGGGGGTAAGGATTTTTTTCTGGTAGGGCGACTTCAAACTGATACTTTTTTTGGGTCCCAGCTTATTTTATTGTTGTAATCTGTCACAGCTTGAATGGGTTGAGTTGATAAAACAGCATGTACTGTATATTTCTATTTTTATTGGAACATGAAGGAAGTAAAGAATGGATGATGGTTTATTTATTCATCATGGAGACAAGCTGATATACTTGCAGGAACCGTCAATAGAAAATCTAATGACAGGTTCACAATCAAAGTTTTAAAAAGTTTTAAATATTTCTCACAAGTGGTCTGAAAACATAAAAGTTTAGATGGTGAGCACACAGTTTAAAATCCATCAGCTAACCAACCAGTTAATTTATTTTACTCTAGACAACTTATTTTTCCAGTTCAACGCCCATTGTAGATTGCTTCAAGTTGATCATAGGGCAGGTACAAGCCGTGTTGTCTTTCCTAGCTGTGGCATAATCCTACTCAAAACAATCTATGAGCAATGGAAATCGTAATCTTTACTTTGGTTTAATTTTCTCCCCATTTAAAAAATCTCTCTCTCTCACCGAGCCGTCTCTTGTTCCGCTGTCCCTCTTCCAGCCGTTCCAGGTCCAGTTTCCAGAATCCACCTTTCCCCGGCTCGTCCTTGGAACGGGGGATCTTGACGAAACACTTGTTCAGTGACAGGTTGTGCCTGATTGAGTTCTGAAAGAGAAAAGTGTTATGAACAGTTATTTTTAAGTAATAGATACTTTGAAGTAACAATTACTCTTGATGAAACACTTATTCAACGACAGGTTTTGCCTAATCGAGTTCTGGAAAAGAGGAATGTTATGTCGAAACAAGTAACCTTATAGTTACTTTTGAGTAACAGTTACTTTGAAATAACTGTTGCTTTTATAAGGGTAAAGCATTTACTCTTGACGAAACTTTAGACCAGCGAAAGGTTTTGCCTGATCGAGTTCTGAGAAGAAACATGTTATGATGGATGAATCCAACTTGGGAGTTCTTGGGAGTCAGAAATTTTAAGGCAGTTCCTTAATATTGATGTAATGCATGTTCTGCATGCTTGGAAATAAAATTATTTGGACAGGCAATTTTCTTTAAGTAAATCTGTATTTTGCATCTACAGAGTGTTTTTAAATAACTCCCGGAAGAGGGGCAGGGCCTAGGGGCAAAAATAGATAGATCCATCCCTGTTAAAGACTATGTCTTTAACGACATGTCCAAGACAATTATAAGATGTCCTTATGGGATTCCCATATTTCATAATGTGACAAATTGGGGAGCGGTCTGGTATAGTGAGAGTGCTGGACTTCGGTCTTGGGGTCCCAGGTTCAAATCCTGCCAATCACCAATGGCTTTTACGCTATGTGATTGATAATGCTGTGACCCACTAGTCGAGCCTGAAAAAATGTGTCAAATAACATTCCCTTCCACATGCCTGCCAGCTAGGGTTGGCTTTCCAGTAGTACATGAAGTTTTCCCCTATATAAGCGTCGTTGGCAGATTAATTTTATATGACGGTTATTTCAAACAACGGTTACTTGAAAATCACTGTTACTTCACATAATGGTTACTTTTCAGTAACAGTTACATTTAAATAACAGTTAAATTAGAGTAGCAGTTACCTTTAAGTAGCAGTTATTTATAAGTAACAGTTATCTTTGAGTAGCAGTTATATATAAGTAAAAGTTACATACAGTATAAGTGTCAGTTACTTTTAAGTAACATCTCTGAAAATGTTATTAAAAATAAGGTTCCTGCCTACCGACCTGCCAGTAAGAATCCGCATTACAGTAGTACATGAAGTTATCCCGTATCCAAGCCTAGATGGTAGAAAGTGTCATCTTGTTGTTTGCTCTCATTGCCATGCAGATCAGCGTGGCATACAAGAACGGTGGCATGAGATTTCTTTAAAGTAACAGTTCCTATGAGTAACTGATACTTTTAAGTAACAGTTCCTGTAAGTAACGGATACTTTTAAGGAACAGTTCCTGTAAGTAACTGATACTTTTAAGTAACAGTTCCTGTAAGTAACGGATACTTTTAAGTAACAGTTCCTTTAAGTAACTTATACTTTTAAGTAGCCGTAATATTAAGTAACAGTTACCTGTAAATTACTTTTTAGTATCCGTTACTTTTGTGACCAAAGATAAAAAAACTGTTACCTGCCAGGTAGGGTCGGCGTTCCGGTAGTACATGAAGTTGTCTCGGATCCAAGCGTAGATAGCTGAGAGCGTCATCTTGTTGTTGTTGGCTCTCATCGCCATGCAGATGAGCGTCGCGTACGAGAAGGGTGGTTTGTGGTCGCCGCAGGTCCGGTAGTCTTCCGCCGTCACTGCATCTGTAACGGTTACTTTGTTGTAACGGTTGTTTTGAGATGTCGGTTACTTTAAAGTGGTGATTTTTAGTAAACAACGATTGGTTAGAACAGTTACGTCATGGTAACTGTTACTTTACGTTATAGTTACTTTAAAGTAACTATCACTTTACGTTTTGGTTACATTAAAGTAAGGATTATGTCGTAACGGTTACTTTTTATAACGGATCCTTCTAGGTAACCTGCTTGCAGTAAATTGCCATTACAAATCTAAAAATTGTTTTGGAAAATGTCGTGAATTTTTAAAATATTGTGCCTGAAACGAGCAAAAAAGATGCAAGTTTTGGTATAACGCCACAAGGAAACCCCAACAGTTTCGATCTTCAGGGTCTAGAACCTAACGTGAAAGTAAAATGTTTTAAATAACCATTGATTTTTAATTGACGTTGACGAGACAACTAAAAAAATTATTACTGTTCCTGCAACATTCCTTCACTTAAGTTTCTACTTCTTGGCCAAACGCCCTTCAACAGGCTACTAACTACAAACTAATCAGTAACGGTTACTATTAGTAACTGTTACCTATTTCAACAACTTATTAATTCAAGTAATGCTTTCTTATAAATAACCGTTACAAATCACAAATCACTGGTAGCACTCACTCAGCTGTAGCCTCAGCGTGGGCGGTTTTTTAGGCTTGTTGGCAGACGACGGTCTCGGGCTCGAGGGAGGAGTTGGTAACGCCGTTACTGTAGTGAGGTCCAGGCTATGTAGCCAATGGAGGGAGGTGAGGTCGACGTCCCCCCCTCCCTCCTCCCCCTCAGGGGGGGAGTGGGGGGAGGGGGACGGGGTGGGGTCGCGGGAGCAGGTCACCAGCATGACGTCACCATGGCGGGGGGGCTGTAAATAACATTTAACTGTTAGTAACCGTTACTTTGTAGTAACAGTTTATTTTAAATAACAGTTACATTCGTGTAACAGTTACATTTAAGTAACAGTTACAGCAATAGGATTTAAAAAACAACAATGTGGAAGGTATAGTCCGGGTCGAATAACGTGGCTCAGGCCCAGTGCTACAATTAACATTAGTCTTGTGGACAGACTGGGCCAAGGGCCAAGTGTTTTGACTCTACCTGTAAAGGGGATTTTGGAAGAGTTCTTTTGAAGGGGAAGGGAGTAAGAGCAAACAAACTATGAGGTGGTAAAGGCAAGGGAAGGAATTAAAAGGTAAAGTACGTGTAATAAAGAAAAACGTGATGACAGAGGGTGATAAAAGGAAGACAGGCAGGAATCTTGAGGGATTTTAAAAGTGGTGTTAGGGAATATAACTAACGGGTTGAAATGGAAGAAATGGGTTGAAAAGCGGACGGAGATGTTTATAAAAGGCGAGGTAAAGGAGGCAAAAGTGTGAAGAAAGTGTTCTTATACCAAGGGAGACAGGAGACAGGAGACATTAAAGCAAAGGCAGAGGTGCCCACCCCCCCCCCTGGGGCAATGACTCACCCCCCCCCCTGGGCCAATGACTACCCCCCCCCCTTAACTGCGACCAACCCCCTCCCCACATCCGAGATATTAGGATTCGGAAGATAAATCCATTGTATAAATAAACAATGGTTTATTTTTAACAAACAATGTTCATTATACAGGGTGTCCCATAAGTAAGGTGCCAAACTTCGGGAATAGGTTATATGGGTCTAAATAAAGATAAAATGAAGAATGAATTTTTTTCCAAAAACACCTTGTTTACCAGATATCTGGTTCTGTTCCAGATACTGTGGTTCTGTTATGCTATTTTTTTGTTACTTGCATTAATAGTGATAATTATGTTCGTAGCACTGGACTGGACTGAATTGCAGACTGGACTGAATATTGTGGACTTTGTGATAATTGCATGTCTTCTTTTGCACAATGTAATTGTGTATATAACCTGTATTGTTGCATGTAAAATAAATAAATAAAATATTTGTGAAAACGTCTGCATTTAAATAAAGTTGCGGATACCCTAAAAACTACCAAGACCCAAATATACCCCCAAGAAGACCCCAAGATCCAAAGTGACGAAAATCAATCGGGAGAACTTCCCCAAGAGACCAAACCCTAAAAGACGAGTGGATCAGCGAATATTTTAGAATAAGTCAAATTGACAGCACGTTTCACCGACGAGAAAAAAATAGTTCGATAACAAAGACAGCTGATCGACAGGGAGGGGGAGGGAGGATGGATCCGATTGGTCCTCCATCGACCAATCACAGATAAGCTTCTCATCCGCCAATCACATGATTGCGTCGCGGCGCAGGAAGAAGCACTGACAATTTGGGGGAGAGGCGGAGTGATGCATTGTGGGTAGAATAATGATCTCGTTCATTGTTGGAGGTCAAATTACATTAATTTTGGTCGGATGTAGGGTCCGACAGTGAGAAAACACAATAAAAAGTCGATAGGTATTGTAATCGTTCTCTGGATGTTATGAAACGTAAAATGTGTTTTTAGAAATATAACGCCATATTTATTTTTGCAGCAACTTTGATATTAACTCATTGAAATAACTGATAGAGTCAAAGCAGCAATTGCTGCATTTTTAGTTATTCCAATCTAGAAACAGAAAACTAAAATCAATAAAAAATACAAATATGCAATGTTTTTATTTTTCTCTAGCAAGTGTATGTACAGCTGGGAGCACGAAATAGGGCGGGCGGCATAAACTGTATACTCATCAAAACGTCTGCTAAACCTCAGCTGAAATATGAAATGTTTTTTCAGCTGTCAAAACTTTGTTTGCGTTTTCAGGGCATATTACATTAAAATGTGTGTTTTTTACATATGATCATATTGTTGATTTGATTAACTACCCAAACAAATAATAACTAACCGCTGATTTCGCCGGCGGCGCACTCACCCGCCTTATTTGGTGCTCTCGATAGTACCATTGGCTTTGAATCTGAATGAGACCTTCCATTAACTATCAAATGTGTACCAGGTTTTGAGTGACCTAGGATTAAAAGAGCTCCTGGTTGTAGTGAAGCAACAAGAGAGTGATGTCACCAATTAATTTAAGTATCGGGAGTAGGTAATACATCATTTAGTGACACATAAAAAGAAACAATAGTCAATTAATTATTGATTTATGAAATGTAGAATACAAAATGTTAAAGTACATAGCTAAAATAAGGAGTTAAAAAACAATCTGTCTGTAATTAATCAAACTATGTCACCTTTAAATTCTGGGTCACCCAAAACTAGCTACAGCTGGGCCATAAGAATGGAGGTCAAAGATAGTACTTTCTTTAGAAAACAACTGGATTTTTGCAGAGCACAGCTAATTTTGGGACTTCTGATATTTTTCCCACCGTCCTTGGACACAAGCTTTGAAATGAATCATCACAGGCTATGCTACCTTTTTCATAGCTAGAGTATTTTGTGGAGGCTGATTCGCTTATACTGAATTTCAGATATTGAATAACAATGATTTATAACGCTATTGCATTTTAGACATTTCCCTTTAGAATGTCTCATCAAGGTTGAATTACATATATGTGTATCTATATACATCTAAAAATTCGAACGAATGGTGTTTTTTGCTTCTGGGGGCCGCAAAACGAAAAGTTATCATGGTCTGGGGCTTAGGTCTTACCATAAGACCTACGGTAATAGCTTCTTCCCCGTAGGGGAAATTCGCTAAAATGAAATATATCGGGTTTTAATCAATAACGAAGTTATAATTATCTACTCAATAAATAACTCAATAATTGACTGGATAGCCGAGTGGATAAAGCGCTGACTTCATAACTGAGGCCTGAGGATCGCCGGTTTGATTCCTGACAGGATCGAAACTGGGTCCAGTTGCCATATAATGCTATCTAACATAGGTCGCCATTAGATAGTAACAAGACCCGGGTTTTGACCGTTCCCGATCAAAACGTTAAAAAATGCCACTGGTGTTGAAATACACAAAATGAAAATAAAATAAAACTTGTTTATTTAACCAAAGTAAACCCATAATATGCATTGATCTTAGAAAGGAGCATTCCATATAAAGAACTGTGTGACGACCAGGGGCATTTTGCTAGAAATTCATTTGGATTATGCTATTTTGAAAGTAGAACTGATAGAATCCCATCGTATTATTTTTCTAGTTTTCATTCAAAGAAAATCAGAAATTCTAAGCATAAGATAACAACTTTGGTGTAAAGCGAAGAACATGCGCTGCATCGAACGCTCGTAAAAACGTGAACAAACAGGCGCCGAACGTGATTTTGGTACAGACATGTGATGCGGGTTTTGCATACGGCTGAAAATTGAAGGGGCTGGTTAAAAATCATTAAACTAGTACAAATTGCGGTTGGTTTTTGCAGAGCTGCTTCGTTTTATAACAAACTGACACTGCTATCACTGAATTGACAAAATGTACATAGGTATACATTTCTGTTTTTGCATTCATAGTTAGTTAGTTAGTTACTTAATGCTGCTAATAATTCTTAGTTAGGTTGTTTGATATGCGATGGATTCCGTGGGCCGCGTTTTCCGTGGGCAATGGTTTTTCAACATTATCCGTTTCGTGGTTGACTTTGCGTGAATACTAGTTAATTCACTACAATTTGGCCAACCGAATGCAATGTTGAGTAATGATACAAAATAATAAGAGAAATAATACACACCCAAGATAAGTGCAAGTCTTCTGATTATTGGCGGGAGTCTCAGACAGTATACACTCAATTCTTTTGGCAAATTTCCCCCTATAGGGAAGTAGTTGTTACCGTAGGTGGCTTGAGTAGTGGTGTGAGACCACAGAGAAGAAATAAACAGAGGTCGCATTCATATGGCAGTAGTGTTGCGGGTAATTGCATAACACCAGGAAGTAAATTAATAGGGAGACAATAGACTTTCGGGCGCCCCCCTACCCCCGCGCCCACTCACGGCACTGCTCGACACATATTTAGCGCAACATTAGATGATGCGACCTCTGACTTACTTCTTCTCTGTGGTGAGACGTAAACGTGGGGCCGCTGTAACTTTTCATCTTGGCGTCTTTGGACCCCAAAAACACCGTTCAGCACTTACGTGTTCAGCGAAATTTATTACTTTGGGTTCGAAAACCAAAACGATTGGTTAACTCTAAGAAGGAGTTTTTAACAAAATAAAATTTATTTTTACAATTTAACACGTTTTTATAAATTTAATATGAATTTAATTGTCATAATTGGATTGAACTTAAAAGAAAGAATTTAGCAATTTCAATTATTATTCTTAGTAGATTAAGGGGAGTCTCTACTAAAAATCCTAAAATCATTATTAAAGGTAATTTTAAGTATATAACCATGTATTATACTTCAGATGGACCTATTTGAACGTACTATTTGAACTCAAATTTGGCTAAGTGAGTATGCAAGTCTGCTGTAACGGTGTTATTAATTTTTTTTAATACATCGTTTTTGCGACTCTTATTTGATTGAAAATTAATATGTATAATCAATTAAAAATTTAATCAATAAAACACTAACTTTAAATAGTTTCGTTTGCATAACATTAAATATTAGTAAATACCTCACGAAATACATTTTTCTGAACCTTAATGTTAAATCCTTGGATGTCTAATATTATTTAACAAGGAATGATATAAAATTAATGAAAAGATGTAAATTCATTTTATTTGTACATTGGTATTTTGTAAAGTAATAGAATGTAAACATACAATGATAACAAATATAACATCTGATTATATAGAACTGTCATAATAAATGGCACAGACTGAAGGACACAACAGATTCTTCCCCACTGGGAAAGTTCATGGACTATATCTCTGAGGAGGTTTTCTATTTCTTGCTGTCTTACGAGGTGGTTGAATTGCCGGTTGATTAGGCAAGATTGGTTGATCACTTGAAGGAACCTGAGGCAATGGTTGATCACTTGAAGGAACCTGAGGCAATATTATAATGTCTGAGTTTTCGATCTTGGTTACTTTCCTCGATTCTTCGGATCTAGTGATAGGCAATTCTTTAGGTCTTGTGAGATTTATTGATTTATTTTCTTTGGGAATAATCTCTGGAACACTCGTCCGTTTGAGCTGGTTGATATGTTTCTTTGAGATGTAACCAGTATCAAGTTTCACTTGGTAGTGCAAATTACCAAGTCTTGTTATTATTTTACCAAATTTCCATTTTTCTCCCATACGCACAATGACTCTATCTTCTTTGTTGAATGAACGAGGTACTGAAGAATAATCCATACATTTACTCACATGAGTCGTTGGTCTTAAAGTGTCCAATTTTGTACGTATTTCTCGATTGAGGTACAATTCAGCTGGTGACTTCCCACATTGTAGAGGAGTAGAGCGGTAACGGAATAGAATTTCCCTTACTTTTTTGGCAATTGAAGATGTTTGTTCTTCTAAATTCTTTTTCAAAGCTGATTTGATGATTTGAACATACCGCTCCGCCAAGCCATTTGTCGCTGGATGCCCAGGCGCTGAAAATTTCTGAATTATACATGCTTGTTTACAAAATTCTTGAAATTCATTACTTGTAAAAATGGTTGCGTTGTCAGAAACTAATACCGCCGGATAACCACGACTGGAAAATATATCTTGAAGGAATTCAATTGTTTGTGCTGTTGTAGGAGCAGATCTTGTAATCCGTACTTCAGGCCATTTTGATTTGGCGTCAACAAGAACAAAGAAATGATGACCATGAAAGGGACCTGCATAATCCATGTGAACCCGTTCAAAATTTGTGTTGGGTATTTCCCAGGAATGAGTTATTTTGGCTGGTTGTTTTTGGTTTATGGAACATGGTATACAAGAACGGACAATGTGTTCAATTTCTTTGTCGATTCCAGGCCAGTAACAGTATTTACGGGCGAGCCGTTTCATTCTCACAATTCCAACATGAGTTGAATGAAGTTCTTGCAAAACTTGTGGTCTCAGGGATACTGGTATGTAAACTCGTTCTCCCCTAAAGATGACTCCTTGATTAATTGAATATATAGGATCATTAGTCCCGTTCTTAAGTTGTTGAAGAATTTCCTTCATTGTGGGGTCATGAATAGTTTCTTGCGCTATTGATTTACTTGATATGTCTATGGAAGAGATTTGCATAATGGACATCTGTTCAATTTCTTCTACTTCCTGATTGAGTGCAGTGTCGATCCCTGTATGGTTTCCTGGAATTGTTGATCTTGATAGATAGTCAACGTTATTGTGGTCGGAAGCTTTTCTGCGTCTGATGCTGTACTCAAACCCTCTGAGAAATACTGCATATCGTAGGAGTCGACCCGCAGTCATGGGTGGTACGTTGTTCGGGTGAAAAATCCGAGTCAGTGGTTGATTGTCAGTGACCAGATCAAACTTGCGTCCATACAGATACGGAAAGAATTTATTCACTGCAAAAACAATCGCAAGAGCTTCCCTGTCTAATTGACTGTATTGGCTTTCTGCTTTTGTTAGGGAACGAGATGCAAAAGCAATAGGACGTTCAGTTCCATCAATATTGTGAGATAGAACACCAGCAATGCCGTAGGGACTAGCGTCACATGCCAATGATAGTGGAAGGTCAGGATTATACGGAATCAATACTCGATCAGAAGCAATTTCTTGTTTGATTTTTATGAAGGCATCTTCACATTCTTTGTTCCAGCAAAACTTCCTGTTTTTGATAAGGAGTTGACGTAATGGGTATGTCAGGGTAGAAGCTGAGGGTATAAACTTTGAATAGTAGGTTACTAGTCCCAAAAACTTACGCACATCGTCAACGGATTTTGGTGGTTCAGTATTGAGGATAGCTGAAACCTTGGCTGGAGACTTTGAGACTTTGTTATGTTCGATAACGAATCCTAAGTAAATTATACTTTTTTGAAAGAACAGACACTTTTTCCGGTTTATGTGAAGATTGTTTGTTTTGAGTCGCTCGAGACAAGAGCAGAGACGGTTGTAACATTCTTCAAGAGAGGAGCCATAAACAATAATATCGTCAAAGTAAGTACTCACACCCGGTAAATCCCCTAATAACTGTTCAATGATTTGATTGAATATACTCGGGGCGGTTTTGATACCAAAAGATAGCCGGTTGACCCTGTAAGTACCCTTGTGTGTTGAAATAGCTTGAAGTTGAGCACTCTCATCATCAACAGGAACATGAAGGTACGCCTTATATAAATCTAAGGTACAGAAGTATTGAGCATTTCTTAATTTGTGAATATTCTCATCTATTTTTGGAATTGGATAGTGTGCGTCATATAGTTGAGGATTTACTGTTGTCTTATAATCAGCACATAACCGTAACGAACCATCGGACTTGGGAACTACAACAAGTGGGGACCCCCAATCACTTAAATCGGTTTTGGTTATGATGTTATCTTTTTCTAACCTATCTAACTCTTTCCCTACCTGGTCACGAAGTGCAAAAGGAAGAGGTCTTGGTTTAAGAAAAACTGGTCTTGCTTGAGGTCGTAATCGAAGATTAGTGGAAAGATTGGGGATGCAACCAATAGTAGGAGTAAGTATATCTGAATAAGTAGTTTCAATTTTATGGATGAGTTCATCTACGTTACTTGTAATTGTATTTATATTATTTTCACCCTGGGATGTTTCATCAATTTTGTTCAAATTGATATTGAAATGCCTTATCCATGTACGACCTAACAAGGCGTTATATCCGTCAGGAACGACAAACAGTTGTGCGGTGGATGAAATACCATTAATCTCTACACGTAAAGAAACTGTTCCTAAAGGTGAAAATATTTCCCTGGTATACGATCGAAATTTCACAGTTGTTGGTTTTAGTGATTCTATTGGTATACACAAGCGATCAAAGTCTGCTTTCGGAATCAGCGTATGAGCTGACCCTGAGTCGACTTCAAATACCTGTGAATGGCCATTAATAAAAACAGTTGTTGTAAATTTATCAGTATCTAATACATGTGTGTCATTTATTTTCCCTATTTGTCCTATTCCGTAAAGATCAATTAGTTCAGTTTCAGCAACTTGATCGTCTTGTAGACATTGAATTGAATCTGAATCATTTTGATGAGTTAAAAGAGACTTGATACATACTTTGGCAATGTGACCGTTTCTATTACATAGTTTACAACGTACCTGAGACCATTGTAGTCTGCAGTCGGTGGATCTGTGGTTATTTTTGCCGCATCGGAGGCAAACATCTTGCAATCCAAGCTCAGTGAGATTGATATGTCGTCTGGGTCGATTATTCACGCACTCTCTGCGAGGTGTATAGTTCTGATTGGAAGGTGTTGAGCGCCTGTTATTCTTCTCTGGATCGTGTTGTCTTCGAGTTTTAATAGCTATTTTGTTTATGTCTACATCGTCTGAGGATTGTTGAATGGAAAATCCATTGATTGTCTGATTGTCGATTTTAGAGGCTTCAATAGCCAACGCTTTGTTTACTGCCGAGTCAAAAGTGAGATCTTTATGTTGTAGAAGGTTTTCCCTGATTGACGAGTCCCTAATACCCCTGATAAATTGGGTTCTAAGAATTAAATCAGAGATTGGGGCCCTACATGCAGAACAGGTCAATTTGCATGAAGTTATTTGTTTTCTAAGGGCAGTGACATAATCTGAGATTGATTCATTCGTGTTTTGAACCCTAGATAAGAGTTTATGTTGCTCAATTATTTCATTTTGTTTAGGGTAATGGTTTTCTAATAAGATTGTCATTTCATCATAAGTTTTATCAGTAACACTCCTAGGTGAAGAAAGGGTGCAAAGCAAGTCATATGTTGAAGGCCCTATACTGTTAAGAAAATTTTGGGCACAAACATTTTTGTCATTGAAAACATTTTTGAGTTTTAAATAATTCTCAAATCTTTCTTTGTACTGATGAAAACTTTCTTTGGTACTGTCAAACTGTTCAAAATTAGAAACCAAAAGAATGTTGTTTCTAGGTTGTTGTAACATACCTTGAAATGCAGTCGTGATAGTTTGCATAAACTGATTAAATTGTTCTGGATCCATTTTTATTTTACCTTTTTATCGTCGCCAGTGTTAAATCCTTGGATGTCTAATATTATTTAACAAGGAATGATATAAAATTAATGAAAAGATGTAAATTCATTTTATTTGTACATTGGTATTTTGTAAAGTAATAGAATGTAAACATACAATGATAACAAATATAACATCTGATTATATAGAACTGTCATAATAAATGGCACAGACTGAAGGACACAACACTTAATAAGGTATGAATTATATCTTTTGAAATTTCAGTTTAAGTTTAGTTAGAAAATCACAAAAAATAGTTCTATAACATTTTGTTAACTGTGAAAAAAACAGTTATTTCTTGATCTTCTTTAAACAACTATTTCTTAATTTCTTTCTTAAAAAAGTATTTCAGCGTCCTCATTTATTCAGTTCTGATCAAGTTCATTGATGGAATCAATGGCCGAACCATTTTGCAGCCGACCATCGCGGCCGATATTACGCGAGATTGTCGCCCTTGACGCTCTTCACTTCGTTCGCAAAGTTATTTCTGCTGTTTTTCGCATTCAGTAGATATTCAAGTGTGCAGAGTATAATACTGGGCGTGATATAACATATAATGGATGCCTTTACCCTCACCTTTGTTATGGTATTGCAGTTTGGGGAGCCGAATCTTCAAAGACGAAGTCCTTATTCGTTTTACAGAAGAAAGCGATTAGGTTGATTTTTGGAATCCAGAGAAATGATTCATGTAGAGGTGTTTTTTCCACGAATAATCTGCTCACTTTTAGTTGCCTGTACATATACGAATGTCTTTCTTTTTTCTTTAAAAACAAGCATTTTTTCAACTTCGCAATACTAGTCGTTACGACCTTAGACATTCCTTGACTTTATCCATTCCAAAACACAAAACCACATTTTTCGAAAAACAGACATTTTCTAACATAGTAAAACTTTTCAATTCCCTCCCAAATTTTATCAAAGCAGAATCAATCGAGGCCAGGTTCAAAAGAAAGTTACGGTCTTTTTTAGTATCTAAGGAATATTATACAGTGTTCAGGATTATCTTTCTGATAATTAAGATAAATTTATTTTTATGTTATATGTCAAAATCATATATGTACACTGTATCTTTTATTATTTCTGTACATTTGTTTGTTTGACGTTTGTCAATGCTTGTAGAAGTTAATGGCAATAAAGTATTCTTGATTCTTGATTCTTGAATGATTGTTTAAATAACAATAAATTTTTCAATATTATTAGTAATGATCATATCCTTCAGAACATACAGTACTTGAATTTTATTTTCAATTACTATGATCACAAAATTCCATAAACAATCCTCCCAAAATTGTATTTGATGGCGCCCTGAGCGCCATATTCCCATCGACCACATACAGTACACCTCGGATTATCCGGATTAATGTGGCGGAACACCGATCCGGATAGCAAAAAATCCGGATAATCCGAGGTCATTAGAATATTGCCTAAATAGCGATCGCGAACCTTATCCCCTGCTAAATTGATGCTGCAAACGTCTTATCAGGCCTGTTCAACATGTTAGTCTTTCAAATTTTAAGAGGGTTTAATTTTGAAACAAATTTAAGAACAAAACAATCGTACGAATATAATGTTAACTTTTACCGTACCTTCGGTTTAGGTTTGGAATAAGACTCCAGATAAAAATATTTATTTTAATAAGTTGTAATAATCATAACTCAAAATAACTCAAGCTAGAAATAATTATGACGAAACTTAATGTGACTCAAAACTTACTATAGTAACTTTCCTTAAGTAACGTAACGTGTCAAATGAAAGCAAGAAACAAACTCGCAAAATTGCCGTAGGCTACGCTTTTGTTGATTACTGCTAGCGCCCGAAGTACCAATGCAGAAAACTACGTTCACGAAAATGCTGTAATGTACTGTTGACTCCTTCACTTATTGTGAATCCAAATGCGGACATTAATGTATTACATTTGTATTTCACTTTTAGAAGGCGCATTTCACCGGTAAACTCGTTAAAATTATGAATTTGCCGTGATTTTAATTTTTCAATTTCTCGGATAGACCGGTCCGGATAATCCGGGATCCGGATAATGTGAGGTCCGGATAATTCGAGGTGTACTGTATCTTCTACTATGTGGTCGCTGCATAGCCCCCCATTCTGGGCACCCCTGGGTAGTGTGACGGCTATCGGCGGCGGCGTCGCGGCGTCTCTCTCCTCCGGTGTTCTCGTGGCCGCCGCCTCGCTGGTGATCTAACACAACGATCGAATAATACCCCCGTCGCAGCAGACCTGCATACTCAGCGAATTTCAAATGCAAAACAACATATTTCAAACCAACAGCGAGATTTGACATGTTTTGGTGAGATCCGTAAGAGTAACATGGGAAATTAGTATGTAGGTTTGCTGCTACAGGTACGGTAAAACTGGGTGATTTTAGTTAAATATTTAGTAGATCTGAACTAGAAGAGGCCATTTACCAAGTTTTATCAAGATATGTTAAGAAATAAGCGAGATATAGAATTTATCTTATTTCCCATAAGGTTTACATTGGGACAACGTACTGTGTTTACCACTTTCAATATCTCGTTAACCAATGGACATAGAGCAGTGATTCAAAATACTATATTGTTTGTTTTTTTGAGCTGAATTAAATGGTGCTAACCAAAATTGGATTATTTTTATTTTTCTATGTAAAAACCCCATTTTTGGGGAGGTTCATCCCCCTTTACCCCCCCCCCTTCCGGTGGTCCGATCGGGCTGATTTACGAACTCGTCTAATCGATTACCACTTTACATGTCTGTACCAAATTCCATAAAGATTGGACCATTTTTGCGGCCGCTATCGTGCTAACAAACACACACACACATATATATATAAATTCAAACGAATAGTGTTTTTTGCTTCTGGGGGACCCAAAACGAAAAGTTATCATGGTCTCGGGCTTAGGTCTTACCATGAGATCTACGGTAATAGCTTCTTCCCTATAGGGAAAATTCGCTAAAATGAAAAAAAAAACTAGCTAATTCGAGTAGTTGCAACCATTCCTGGCCCAGCGATTGGCTGGTTGGTACAACATTCATATATCGATTACGATATTGAAACGTTATCTCGATTACAAAATTTCGATTGTAAATATCGAAGAACATCGATTTTCACATCGGTTTTACTCAGGGGCGAACCCAGGATTTAATTTCGGGGGGGGGGATATCCCATAAGAGGGGGGAAGGGGGTATTTATTAGGTACTTACAAAAACCCGTACTAATGTGACGGTAGACAAATAAGGTTATCGCGGTAGGCGAGTATCGCGTCACAATAGACGAATATGGACGTCGCTGTGGACAAATATCGTTGTCACGGTAAGCGAATATATTTGTTGTAGAATATAGTTGTTTCGGTAGACGCGACGGTAGACGAGTATTGCGTCGCGGTAGACGAATATGGTCGTCGCGGAAGACAAATATCATTGTCGCGGTAGACACATCATCGTCGCGGTAAACGAAAATCGTCTTCGCGCCGCGGTAGACGAATATCGTCTTCGCGTCGCGGTAGACGAATATCGTCTTCGCGTCGCGGTAGACGAATATCGTCTTCGCGTCGCGGTAGACGAATATCGTCTTCGCGTCGCGGTAGGCGAAAATCGTCTTCGCGCCGCGGTAGACGAATATCGTCTTCGCGTCGCGGTAGACGAATATCGTCTTCGCGTCGCGGTGGACGAAAATCGTCTTCGCTTTGCGGTAGATGAAAATCGTCTTCGCGTCGCGGTAGGCGAAAATCGTCTTCGCGCCGCGGTAGACGAATATCGTCTTCGCGTCGCGGTAGACGAATATCGTCTTCGCGTCGCGGTGGACGAAAATCGTCTTCGCTTTGCGGTAAATGAAAATCGTCTTCTCGTCGCGGTACCCGAAAATCGTCTTCGCGTCGCGGTACCCGAAAATCGTCTTCGCGTCGCGGTAGACGAAAATCGTCTTTGCGTTGCAGTAGACGAAAATCGTCTTCGCGTCGCAGTAGACGAAAATCGTCTTCGCTTCGCGGTAGATGAAAATTGTCTCTCGTCGCGGTAGAGAAAAATCGTCTTCGTGTCGGGGTAAACAAAAATCGTCTTCGCATCTCGGGAATCAAAAATCGTAGTCGCGTCGCGGTACCCGAAAATTGTTGTCTTGTCGTCCAAAATTTCTGTTCTCCAAAATTTCGGGGGGGGGGATATATCCCCTTATCCCCCCCCTGAGTTCGCCCCTGGTTTTAACTATGGAGACGGAATCTAAAGATTTGCCGTACTTTTCACCTAATTAATTGTGATGTTTTGGTTTAGTTCTCGAGCCAAGCCTAACATGGAGCCTGGCGACTCCCGGAAGTGAAGAAGAAGAAGTGAAGGGGAACAAGTTGAAGATGGCCATCTTCCAGGCAAAGATTTGAGTATTGCCTAATATGAAATGAATTTCACTAGCAAAGACATCTATTTTTTACCGAATTTCCTCATTCCTTTTCACTAGTTTCATGTATGATTAAATACTCCCATTGCAGCAGACCTAACAGATCTGCAAATTTTAAATGCAAAAATAGTATATTACTTTACTAGGCTGGAAAGTACTATATTGCCGGACAAGCGGAAGCGAGTGCGGGATTTTCATGCAAGTTCGGTAAAACTTACCTTACCGGCCGTGTAACGTACGATACTTTTCATAATAATGACTCAGAAACATCTATTTTATGTTCCTTTTGTTGACTTGAAAGTCACTTATTGCCGTACCAGTCCGGGGAAAACTTTTTCTGGACACTGGCAGCAGTAACAAATGTTTGTTTCGTTTATTATAGGTTATGGTTTGAAGGACTGAGAAACGTATTGGTTTATGCAAGCAGGAATACGTTACGATCAATCACGTAATCCCAACATTATTACATCATGTCATGATTGATCGTGATCAATTAAGTTATGATCCTAAGTGTGTTTTTTTTCTGAGTAGTATGAAGAAAAGTATTGTACATTACCTGTACTCGCGTGAAAATCCCGCACTCGCTTCAGCTCGCGCGGGAACTATCACGCTCGTCCGGCAAAACACTACTTTTCGGCATAGTAATCGTAATACTATTTCATCACACTACTCAGAATAGAATTAATAGAATAGAATAGATTTAAAATTTATTTCCAACAATAATACAGATTTACACATTTGAGTACAAACAAGGAAACAAAATTCTCATATAGGCCACCAAAGGGCTGTGCGTGAAACGTGCTCGTTGTTACTAATAAACAGATAGGCCTACACCACCATTTAGTATAGAACACGGCTTTGTCTAGTGAATTTTTCTTTTTTTACGTCTCCTTCCCCCTCTTCCTCCTAACATAGCAAATTTTATATCAATCTATTATGATTATACATTTTCTTTTATGTTACTTGAAAAATGTGATTAAAGAAAATACCCACAAATCCGAACTTTTAATTTATTCTTCTTTCGTTCTCTCCCAGAATCCTATTTAGAACCCTCAACCCCCACGGAATTTCTACCGAATTAAAATTTTCGCGCCGTAACACACAGCGAACCCCTAAATAAAATTGTTTACCATCCAATTTTCCACCTACAACCACACATGATATATTCGTTTACATAATCCCCCAACACCTAATTTCCCCCATAAAAGCAACCTTAAAAACATCCACCAGAAAAAACTGACGGCTTTTAACCGCAGAGAGTTCAACGCTCCAGTAAAGGTTTTCCATCTCTCCCCTCCCCCACTACCCCCCTGGACCTCCCCCTCTCTCCCCCCTCTGCCCCTACCCTAGGTATCGACCAAGGGTCACCCAGAGGGGTTGGGCGGGGAGAGAGTAGGGATAGCAACTATTAAAATATCGATATATCGCTTTTTCGATATATCGAGGCCATTAATATCGATATATACAATATATCTAAGGCAAAATATCGTTATTTTTATAATATCGAAAAAACGATATTTCTGGAGGAAAATTATTACATATTTTGCAAATTCAAAAAGGATTGAACTATTTTAAGAATCAGGGTTTGCCACAACAGGACTCCATATTAAAAAAAAACATTCTTACTACGGGAGATATCAAACCGGAAAATTATAATGCTGTACACATTTTCATAGCCTGTGTCTTATTTCAAAAGGTTTCACAAGTAGTAGTTACCAATTACTATTAACAATTCACTAACCAATTTTATTACATACACACTAACACTATGGATAATGTTAGAGATTGTTAGAATAACAGATTACAAAGTAAATATTATTAAATGTCCTAGGTTAAATATTATTAATTAACCTAAATTAAATATTATTAATTTATAACTGGCGCCAAATCTTAAGGCCCACGCCGTCCATAAGACTAATTTTAATTTTAGCATTTGGCTTATGGACGGCGTAAGCTTCAAGATATGGTGCCAATTATACTAATATCGTTTTTGAAATAAGACTGGAAATCTAACACTGAACTTTTCCGACTTTGTACTACAAACCCTGTTTTCTTAAGTCGATATGTGTCGGAAAATAAAAACCGATACGCCGACAGTATCGGAACAAAAATATCGAATGACTTTTACGATACATCGTAACTGAATTATCGATGCTACCGATATATCGATATTCTTTAGCGATCCCTGAGAGAGAGAGAGATGGATGGCGTGAGAGCGGGGGAGGGGGAGAGGGACGGACAGTCACCCAGAGGGGGAGGGAGAGAGGGGGTGGAGGGGGCGGACAGGTGGACCAACAAAAGATCCCGCCACTTTTTGAATAATTAATCACGGCTCTGCGGAATCGATCGGCGAACGCTTGTCATGTTCGACGTGTACAGTCGGTATCAAAGAACATGGCCGAGCTACGCCTGAAAGACTTACAGTGACATTGGTGTTGGCCCTATAATAAGGTTACCAGATTTTGGAACAGCCAAAACGGGATGCCGACCTCCGGGGGGGGGTGTGGGGAGTATGGAATACCCCCCCCCCACAAACAAAGGGGGGTCCGGGGGTCCTACCCCAGAAAATTTTGAAAAATTAGGCGCATTTTGGAGCGTTTTAGGCTGTTTCAGATTGAAAATATGATCTATACTTTTGTTCATCTTAACCATTAATTTTAAGTTACTAGAAAACTACAAAAGAACCGGAAAATTTGAGTTTTTTTACGCATTAAAACGTATTTTTAAAGTATTTTTCTTACCATTAACGCCAAAACGGGACAAATGGGCGTCCCGAGAGAGTTCGTCGGGACAACGGGACACGTCGCTAAAAAACGGGACTGTCCCGTTCAAAACGGGACGTCTGGTCACCTTACCTATAAACCAAGTGGTTTTGAATGGGATTATAATGTTGAGTCTGTCAGACCGTGTTGCAGCTGGATTGTTATCTTAATAATCCAGATTGAAATTGTAATTCCTTCCAATTGGAAGGTTATTTCCTCTTTGTTTACCAATACAAAATCTCACAAACTTGACTCCCGGTAACTCGTCACTGAATATCTTATATTACCCAGGTTCAAGAACTTTGTGATAACGTAGGCTATTTATTACCTTATGTTGCCTTATAGTTATTGGAACAGCCAAAACGGGACGCCGCGCCGGCCTCCGGGGTGAGGCCTGGGGGTATTCCATATCCCCCCAGAGAGAGAGGGGGGTCCAGGGCTCTCCCCCGGAAAATTTTGAAAAATTAGGAGTATTATGGAGCATTTTTAGACTCTTTCAAATTGAAAATATGTACTAGACTCCAGTTCATAAGTACCATTAATTTTAAGTTACTCAGAAACTGCAAGGAACAAAAAAATGCACTTAAGATTTTTTTACATTAAAACGTATTTCCATAGCTCCCACAAAGAGAGGTGGTCCAGGGGTCCCTCCCCGGAAAATTTTGAAAAATTAGGAGCATTTTTTTGGTCATTGAAAATATGTGCTAGACTCCAGTTCATCTGTATTATTAATTTTAACTTACTAGAAAACCACAAAAGAACCGAAAAAAAATTGTTTTTGTATTAAAACGTATTTTTAAAGTACTTTCTTACCAATAACGCCAAAACGGGACAAATGGGCGTCCCGAGAGAGTTCATCGGGACGACGGGACACGTCGCCAAAAAACGGGACTGTCCTGTTCAAAACGGGACGTCTGGTCACCTTACTTATACACTTCATTCATTTGTGTATATTCACCACGGTGTGTGTCATCATTAGGGGAAACTATTTTACATAAACACTTTGTACATTTTGAAGTTGAAGTTTGCTATTTACATTACTCACAGGTTATATTCATCAGTACCACGCCCGCGAATCGCTCTGGGAGTGAATACAGCCTGCGAATTATGTAACAAGCAAACTTAAACTTCAAAATGTACAAAGTGTATTTAGTGTTTATGTATAATAGTTTCCCCTGATGATGCCATAAACCGTGGTGAAATGTACACAACTTCATCAACGACTATGAGGCAACATTAGGTAATACTGTAAATACTTTGAATATCTCAACACCTTCGTTTTTACAAAAAGTATGGCATTTTTTAGCATTAAGGACAGAATAGTATGTAACCTAATCCCACTTACAAGTTATAAATTATATTTTGTAGTGACGAAAAAATTTTCATTATGTCATACAAACGTGGTCAAGTCGATTGAAAGTGGTGTAAACAACAAAGTTACGCGATTATAGGAAGCGTCAAGTGAAATGGCCCAGCCTTCCTAAAAAGGTGATGTCAATCCTTGTAATTGTTCGACGTGAAGGGTGAAGTCCGAATCAGACAACATGGCCCGGCTACGCTTGAAAGATTTACGGTGATATCAGAGCTGCCCTTGTGGACGGCATGGGTCAAGGGGTTTGATTGGAATTATAAAGTCGAGTCTGTTGGACCGCGACGCAGCCGGGTGGAACTGGGAAGTTTGTTGACAGATATATGTAGAGAAATTCATCGTTTTTGATGTTGAGACTATTATAACGGACAAATTTGAGAAATTACCTTTGTTTGGCAGACAAGTGTTTTGAGGAGAAAACCCTCGTCGAATTGCCTTCTTTTTAATTCAGTGACAACAGATTAAGTTGACGCAGCGGCGCTGAGCCGCCAAGGCCCCGGCCCGGCGTTATGGATTCTGTAATAGGGGCCTTCAACAGACTGTTACTGTATTTACTTCGTAAATAACCGCTGTAGGCCTATATACGATGATTTCATTCTTCTTATTTTAACACTTCCAAAACATTAAGTACTTACTATCACTCCTATTTGCTAGGGAGAGTCCAGCAGGAATTAATTTCCCACAAATAGA
This sequence comes from Flexamia atlantica, assembly GCA_035578135.1. Lineage (NCBI taxonomy): Eukaryota > Metazoa > Arthropoda > Insecta > Hemiptera > Cicadellidae > Flexamia > Flexamia atlantica. The sequence goes on along the minus strand of JAQJVK010000013.1, from coordinate 16,786,520 downwards.
GGTTTTTTGTTCCTTGTAGCCTACCTCGAGAGATTTTGTGGGTTTATAATAACAAACTCTAACAAGTTCTCAATACCCCCCCCGTTGGAGCAGACCTGCATACTCAGCGAATTCCAAATACAAAACAACATATTTCATTCCAACATAGCAAGATTTGACATGTTTTGGTAAGCTTCATAAGAATAAGAATAACATGGGGAATGAGTATGCAGGTTTGCTGCTACAGGAATATTAAAACTGGGTGGTTTTAATTCAATATTTAGTGGATCTGAACTAGAAGAAGCTATTTACCAAGTTTTAACAAGATATGTTAAGAAATAACCGAGATATAGAATTTATCTTATTTCCCATAAGGTTAACATTGGGACAACGTACTGTGTTTATTACCACTTTCAGTATCTCGATAACCAATGGGCATGAAGCAATGGTTGAAAATATCAAATTGTTTGTTTTTTTGAGCTGAATTCTATGGTGCTAACCAAAATTGGATTATTTTTATTTTTCTATGTGAAAACCCCAAAAAAACCATTTTTGGGGGGTTTATCCCCCTTTACCCCCCCTTCCGATGGCCGATCGGGCTGGTTTTCGAACTCATCCGAACGATTACTACTTTACACCCCTGTGCCAAATTTCATTCCGATCGTACCATTTTTGCGAGCGCTATCGTGCTTACAGACACACACACACACACACACACACACACATATATATATATATATATATATATATTATAAATTTGAACGAATGGTGTTTTCTGCTTCTGGTGGCCCCAAAACGAAAAGTTATCATGGTCTTGGGCTTAGGTCTTACCATGAGATCTACGGTAATAGCTTTTTCCCTAAGGGGAAATTCGCTAAAAATTCGAACGAATAGTGTTTTTTGCTTCTGGGGGCCCCAAAACGAAAAGTTATAGTGGACCCGAGCTTAGGTCTTACCATGAGACCTACGGTAATACCTTCTTCCCTATAGGGGAAATTCGCTAATACTGCATTAAACACAAGAATAAAATTCCCTCACGATGCCTAATTTGGTTTTTACATGATAAAATATTACAGAGGGCAAAAAAACTTTTGTCATGTTCACTAATATTAAGAGAAGCGATTATAGGTCAAGTCAAGTAAAGTGGCCCGGCCCGTCCATAAGACTAATGTTAATTTCAACATTGGCCTTACGGACGGCCTGGGCCACGTTATTTGACGATACCTGTACTTCCTTCTTTTTTGGTAACTATAAAACAGGAGATTTATTTTTTATTACTTTTGAATCAGCTCCAGATAAGGTAAAGGTACTATAAGGTATAAGGTACTAAAATAGATACCGCGACATGGTTACTTGGTTATTTTGCAATTTACAGAATTTTTCTGACCTTTCCAGAGTCTTATAAAAAGTAACCTTGGTTTGTGAAATCGCTAAGGATTTTATTTATATTTTAATCGACCCTACAATTGTTAAATTTATATGACCGATAAAGCTTGGAAATAGTATATTTCGCAACAAGGGCCGAAAACCCTTTCGGCAGAGGTGCGAACGCTATTTTTCACCACACTACTCAATGAAATATACCCTAAATAATTAAACAAAACTGATTATTATTTGACTCACTTGAAAACAAAACACAGCTATGACAATCATATGATCGCAACTATCCTGTCTTGAATGGATAATTTTGTGATGTTCTGACGTTGTTTCAAGCAAATAAACGATCAGCTGACTTTCGGCCATAGGGCCCCCAACGTTTTCGGTCCTGTGGCGGCAAACGGTGTGTTTCGGTCCGCGTTTGACGTTTGTAAAACAGGTGATTTCGTCGTAGAGTGGTGAAAAAGTTTTTAAGTTGACATCTAGCTCACCTAGGTGAAGAGACGCGACTGAAATACCTCGTGTAGTCCGACTTAAGTGACATGATCCAGGTCGCTCGTAAGACCAATGTTAAAACAAACATTAGTTTTACGGGCCAAGCTATTTCATTTGGCCTGTAAGTACGCTGAAAGGAGCCTCTTTGCAATCCGAACAATGTCGCCGAATTCTCAGAGTCGAACGATCTATGTCTATTTCGACAATTAATTATATTCAATTAATTTGTCCTACCTTCGTCTTATTTTAATTAGATCAGGTTCAAGTCGAATTCATGGAATGCTTACAAGTGTGTGATAATTTATAGCGTTGAAAGTTGATGCATCACGTAAAAATTCGTTGTCGTTTACTCTGAATCTTTAACTCCCAGATAATTTATGATTTCGAGTGATAAAAAAATCATGGTTTTAGCAAAAAGAAAACAAATCATTTGACCATCAACGCAATATAAGGTGAAATTTAATCCACAATGGGCGCGATTAACTGATCTATTGTTTTAATACTGTACTTGGAGCCGGCTCGAATCAAATTTAAATTGTTAAAACAAATTTTTTTATAAGTAGAAAGGCTTAAATACTTTTTTTGCATTTAATGTATTGTAAATATTTGTTTTGTGACGTTTGTCAATGCTGTACACAGTCGGATGACATTAAATAATTGTTGATTTCTGATTTCTCGCAAAATCGGCGTATAGACCACATATTATAAAAAATAAGTGGCTCGAATTATTATCAAGAATGCACTGCATGCATTGTTGCCACTAGTGATATTTTCTTGTTCTCGGCGGTCAACGTTGGCACACCTGCTTCCTTATCCGAACCTGCATCACTGGATCAGCTGTGCCACGTGTGACCGGATATCCGGTACAACAATGCATTATTGGGACAGCGTTCGCTCGTCCTAGTTGCATGGGCTCATAATTACAGGCAATGCTGTTATGATAGGGGAGACCCTTATTGTCACACACTGGACCTATGGAAAATCTTTGTTTTGGGCGAATTTCCGGGAGGGTCTTATGGAAGTGGGTATAACCTTTGACGATCCTTTACTATCCCAATCACTAAGGTACCAATCATAAATGGTCAAGAGGCAGTCTATACATCGTAGGAACGTTATAGGTACATTCCGTGGTGACATATTCTCTCAAAAAACATCAGGACAAGCTTCTACTAGAAGCCTTCTATCAGTGTTTACGATGTGTAGACTGCCTAGAAACCATTTGTATTTGCTACTGGAGTAATTCTGAGATTCAGATATTTAATTTGATGCTCTATTTGTAATTTTTAGCGAATTTCCCCTATAGGGAAGAAGCTTTTACCGTAGGTCTCATGGTAAGACCTAAGCCCGAAACCATGATAAATTTTCGTTTTGGGGCCACCAGAAGCAGAAAACACCATTCGTTCGAATATATATATATATATATATATTATATATATAAAATTCTCGTGTCACAGTGTTTGTCTGCAAACTCCTCCGGAACGACTTCACCGATCGTTATGAAATTTGGTGTGTAAATTCTGTAGGTATGCGAATCGGACGTAAACTATTTCCCGTTTCGAAATTCTTATCCGTTTCAATATGGCGGACGAATTCCGAACACACTGCATATAATACTATATTCTCGGAGTTTGGGCTCTACAGAGCATTTGGATGTCAAGTTAAATCACATGTTTTTATTACTTGTAATTTAATATTTATAAACAAAACAAAGACAGCTGTTATTATATTGCTAAGAAGTTATTATTCAGGTTTTGTAATGTAGTTAGAGGTTCACTAATTTTGAAATGTATGGTTAAGTATTTTAGTTTAATCTGTGTTTTTACAGTGAACAATGCCAGCAAGGCGAAGAGGGTCAAATTTGGGCCGTCGAACGGCTGGAGCTATACAAAGGCGAAATCTAAGAGCCCAAAGGACAGACGTCCAAATTCAACAGGAAAATGAAGTTGTGCGCGTGAACATGTCGCAATTGCGCGCATCACAGTCACAAGATGATCGCGCTGAAAGAAATGAAGAAAGACGACTACACCAAAGACAAGCGCGTCGATACGTAGTTGAAGCACGCAGAGAAAATGACATACTACGACAACAAGTGCATCGAGCTTTTATATCGCATACATTCCGTCGTCTAGCATTTGAGTATGAACCCGACGTTAAATATTTTGATCATTCCAAAGTGGCGATTGGTGATATGGACAATGAATGTGCGAATTGTAAGGCGCTTAAATTCAAAAATGAGCCAGCCGGGATGTGTTGCGCCACAGGTAAAGTGCAACTACCAGTAATTGAATCACCACCTGAACCATTGAAAGGTTTACTTAATGGTACGCATCCTGATTCTAACATGTTCCTGAAATCAATTAGAACATTCAATTCATGTTTTCAAATGACATCGTTCGGAGCAACAGAAATAGTTAACAATAATGCTGCAAATGGTCAACAATTTAATACAACGTTCAAAATCAAAGGCCAAATTTACCACAAAGTAGGCTCATTGCTTCCTATGCCAAATGAACCACATAAATTTTTACAAATTTACTTTATGGGTGGCGAGGACACCGAAAGCGCGCTAGCCAATCGCGTGGATGCACGTTTAAAATACAATAACCTTAATTCACAATTTGCCAGACGTATTCTCGGCGAGCTGGACGATTTATTGAATGAGCACAATGAATTGTTGAAATTGTTCAAATCACACATGCACAAATTGCATAGCGACAATCACGCAATTATCATCAATCCTGATCATCTGGAGAGCACATTCGTAGATTCAATGCACCTGTTGTTGACGAAGTTGCTGGAATTGTGGTTGGCGACCGTACAGCTAAGCGTGAAATTGTTATTCGCAAAAGAAATAACAATCTTGAGTTCATTGCTGATACACACCGTTCATACGACGCTCTACAATATCCACTAATGTTTTATAAGGGACAAGACGGATATTACATAGATATTAAACAAAAAGATCCCGCTACAGGAGCCGAAACAAACAAGAAAGTTAGCTCGAAGGATTTTTATGCGGATCATCTGATGATTAGACGCAATCATGACAACGTCATTCTACGGTGCCGTGAACTTTGCCAACAATTCATGGTCGACATGTACGTGAAAATAGAAAACGAACGACTACGATACTTACGATTTAATCAAAAGAAGCTGCGTGCTGAAGAATATATTCACTTGAGAGACGCTATTGTGAACAACGCCGACACAGCCGAAATTGGTAACTCCGTCATTCTACCATCAACGTATATAGGAAGTCCACGTCACATGCAAGAATATATCCAGGATGCTATGACTTTCGTCCGCGAATACGGACGACCATGTTTATTTATAACTTTTACATGTAATCCGAAATGGCCTGAGATTACAAATTTATTATTGCCAGGACAAAATGCAATACATCGTCATGACATTACAGCCCGTGTCTTTAAACAAAAGTTAAAGTCTTTAATGAGTTTCATTATAAAGTTACACGTATTCGGCCCTACACGTTGCTGGATGTATTCGGTAGAATGGCAGAAACGAGGATTACCTCATGCCCACATTTTGGTTTGGCTAATCGACAAAATACGTCCTGAAGAAATAGATAGTATAATTTCTGCAGAAATTCCAGATCGGTCAACAGATCAATTACTGTTTGATATTGTGACAACTAACATGATTCATGGCCCATGCGGTGACCTGAATCGTTCTTCGCCTTGCATGGCTGATGGAAAATGTATAAAGAGTTTTCCAAAAAATTTCAATAACGAGACAATTACAAATGTCGACGGATATCCATTATATCGTCGAAGAAATACTGAAAATGGAGGGCAATCATTTTCAAAATATGTGAACAGAGCAGAAATTGACATTGACAATCGTTGGGTGGTCCCATATTCACCTCTGCTGTGTAAAACATACAATGCTCATATTAATGTTGAGTTCTGCAGTTCGGTAAAGAGCATAAAATACATTTGCAAGTATGTAAATAAAGGAAGTGATATGGCTGTGTTTAGTATTGAAAATACCAATGCGACTGCTCCTCCAGTAAATAGCAATGATGAAATAACTCTCTACCAAATTGGCCGGTATATCAGCTCTAATGAAGCTGTTTGGCATATCTTTGGTTTCCAAATTCATGAAAGGGATCCAGCAGTCATTCATTTAGCCGTCCATCTTGAAAACGGCCAGCGTGTATTTTTCACAAACGAAACAGCGATCGATCGTGCAATGAATCCACCGAAAACTACTCTCACAGAGTTTTTTCTATTGTGTAATCGTGCTGATGCTATTGGTGCTTTTGCAAGAACACTACTCTATTCAGAAGTACCACACTATTTCACATGGAATCAAACAAAAACATGGATACCCCGCAAGCAAGGCACCCCAGTTGATGGATACCCCGGTTTATTCAAATCAAACACCTTGGGGCGAGTATTTACAGTCAATCCAAGGCAGACTGAGTGTTTTTATTTGCGACTATTGTTGGTTAATGTAACCGGCCCATTATCATTTCAAGATATACGTACAATTAATGGACAACAGTGTGCAACTTATAAAGATGCATGTCTTGCGCTAGGCTTGCTGGAAGATGACAACCAGTGGGACTATATGCTTACGGAAGCAGCATTGAACTGTACAGCAATACAAATTCGGCTACTATTTGCTATAGTGTTGACTACATGTTTCCCAGCCCGAGCTGAAACGTTGTGGGATTATCACAAAGATTCAATGACTGAAGATATATTGCATCGGCATCGTACACGGTACAACGATCTAACAATACAATTCAGTGACGCTATGTACAATGAAGCACTTATTGCTATCGAGGATCTTTGCTTTGTGATTTCCAATTTACCACTCAGCCATTTCGGTATGCATTCGCCAAATCGATGTGCACATGATTTAATTGAACAATGAGATGAATCGTGAACTACAATACAATACTAGAGAGATGGAAGCGATTGTTAATCTCAATGTCCCACTTAATCAAGAACAAAGAAGCATTTACGACCGTATTATGACAGCAGTTTCGGCAGAACAAGGTGGATTCTTTTTTTTGGATGCTCCAGGTGGGACTGGAAAAACATTCTTAATTTCACTAATTCTCTCCAAAGTACGATCAACTAATGGTATTGCATTGGCCGTAGCTTCATCTGGCATTGCAGCTACGTTATTGGATGGAGGCAGAACAGCTCATTCAGCATTTAAGCTGCCATTAAATATTCAAAACAATCCAGACGCAGTGTGCAACATAAAAAAACAATCATCAATGTCCACAGTATTAAAACATTGTAAAATTATTATCTGGGATGAGTGCACTATGGCACATAAACACTCACTTGAGGCGTTAAACAGAACTTTAAAATACATAAAAAACAACGACAAACTATTTGGAGGCACTCTGTTACTCCTGTCAGGTGATTTCAGACAAACACTTCCCGTAATTCCACGTTCAACATACGCTGATGAGATTAATGCTTGCTTGAAATCATCAACACTGTGGCGTAATGTTGAAATATTACATCTGAAAGTAAATATGCGCGTATTACTGCTTCAAGATCCATCCGCTGAAAACTTCTCAAAACAACTGCTAGATATTGGCAATGGAAAAGTAGATCTACATGAAAATACTCAATTCATTAAATTGCCGGCCAATTTCTGCACCGTCGTTAATTCACAAATTGCTCTAATTGAAAATATATTTCCCAATATACAAACACAATACATGAACCATGAGTGGCTAGCAGAAAGAGCAATTCTGGCATCTAAAAATGTGGACGTTAACGATATGAATTTCAACATACAACAGTTGTTGCCAGGGGATTTGGTGTCATACAAATCTATTGATACTGTTTGCGATGCCAACGAAGCTGTAAATTATCCCTCCGAATTTTTGAACTCATTAGATTTGCCAGGCATGCCACCGCACCTTTTACAACTAAAGGTTGGATCTCCAGTTATTTTGCTTCGTAATTTGAACCCACCAAAGCTGTGTAATGGCACAAGATTAGTTATTAAAACATTAATGAAAAATGTTGTCGAAGCCACCATTTTGAATGGCAAGTTCCAAGGGGAAGATGTATTACTGCCACGAATCCCTATTATTCCTACAGATGTGCCAATTGAATTCAAAGGGGTCAATTTCCAATCAAATTGGCATTTTCAATGACAATCAATAAGTCCCAAGGGCAAACATTGTCGGTTTGTGGATTAGATTTGGCCACACCGTGTTTTTCACACGGCCAATTATACGTGGCGTGTTCTCGAGTGGGCAAACCATCCAGTTTGTTTGTTTTTGCTAAAGATGGACTCACTAAAAATATCGTACACTCCATTGCACTAAGAAACTGATAATGTTTATTTTTCATTGTCTTAATTTGTTGTATATATTAAATTTTGATATTTATTTGAATTGCAATTATTATTTGAAAATTATATTTTGATATTTTATTATTTTGTACAGTTCGGCATGATTTAATTTGCTAAATTACCTTTCAATCATAAATCAACATCCCCAAACACTTACTCTATCTTTTTGACTACCAAAATATTCACTACAACTAAATTAACAACTACTAATGTTTAATAAATTCAATACACATACAACATGTTGTTCTTTCCATCGGTCTGTCTTAGGGGAAACCTATAACTTAGGCGATACGAAGTTCGCCGGGTCAGCTAGTATATATATATATATATATATCTATGTGTCTGTTAGCACGATAGCGGCCGTAAAAATGGTCCGATCTTAATGAAATTTGGTACGGACATGTAAAGTGGTAATCCCTCGGACGAGTTCGTAAACCAGCCCGGTCGGACCACCGGAAGGGGGGGGGGTAAAGAGGGATAAACCCCACCAAAAATGGGTTTTTTGAGGTTTTACATAGTATTTTAGGAAAATAAAATTTATCGAATTTTTGTTGGCACCACTGAATTCAACTAAAAAAAACAAACAATTTAGTATTTTGAATCACTACTCTATGTCCATTGATTACCGAGATACTGAAAGTGGTAAACACAGTACCTTGTCTCAATGTTAACCTTATGGGAAATAAGTAAAATTATACATCTCGGTTATTTCTCAACATATCTTGATAAAACTTGGTAAATAGCTTCTTCTAGTTCAGATCTATTGAATATTGAATTAAAACCACCCAGGTTTAATATACCTGTAGCAGCAAACCTGCATACTCATTCCCCATGTTATTCTTATGGAGCTTACAAAAACATGTAAAATCTCGCTTTGTTGGATTGAAATATGTTGTTTTGCATTTGAAATTCGCTGAGTATGCAGGTCTGCTGCAACGGGGGTATTATGTAGTTTGTTTTCTCCATGCATAGGACTGGAAGCAAATTTATTGCCACAAGTCGCGCCTCGTGTGCTCCGTCTGTACTATGTGGTCGCTGAAAGGCGAGCATTTTAATCATTCAATCAAATAATAATAATAATAATACATATTTCAAATAATAATATAAATAATATAATAATTAAATAATATAATAAATAAATAATATAATAAATAAATAATATAATAAATAAATAAATGAATATAATCAAATAATAGAATAAATAATATTTATTTGCTCTGAACTGTTATTTTGAAAAAAGGAAGTCTGAACTGAGAATTTTTGATTGATTCGATTTCCACATAACTTTCTCCTTTCCACCATTTTGTCAATGTCATGTCATGTCACGTAGTTGAAGTTTCAATAACTTTGTAGTTGCAGGGTTACCATAACCTAGACAGAAAGACAAATATCCCACCATCAGGGGCTGCTCTTCATACACATAATAATTAAAATTGTGGTTGTTAACTCTTTCCAGAACATTGTATGTTTTTTATGGTTTAATACCCAGACTGTGCCATACATGGAGTAGAAACTTGGAATATTTATTATTATATGTATTAATGTTTTTCTAGTTAATAGGTCCCTGTTGATAAGTCAATTTTTGACTTACAGGGCCATAATTGTAACAATTTTTTTGAAAATAAATGAATTGAATTGAATTGAATTCAATGGTATTTTCATCTCTCATGCTTCGGATGCTCATTCGAACAGTTTCAACAGAGACACTTATGTCATTGTACTATGAACTCGTTTATCCTTACCTGACATATACTGTTCTTGTTGGGGGTTGTGAAAGCCAACGTATATCGGTACCCAGTTCTTTTCCGGGATACAGAATAAGGCAATACAAATTGTGATTTCTCTTTCAAAACCAGTCTCGTAGAAACGTTCGGGTCATCCAGAATTTTAAGATTTCCGTCCATCTGCATTTTATGGAAACTATATCGTTCACCAAGATATACTCGTTGTCATTTATCACTCCTGCTAGTAACACTTATGTACACTCCAAAATGTATCCAACCTACCCATTCATGACCATTCAACTTCATTTTTCCACCAACAACAGTTGAAATACAATGTAGATAGATTAAACAAATATTTGGCCTTCGGCCATTTAGTATACCAACTGCAGTGCTCCCATCTCTCCTACTAAAGGCCAACCTAAACAATCAGTCCAGTCAAGAATAAAAAAATATTAACTGTCGTAAACTTTATTTAGGTACATTGACAATCGTCAAATCGTCAAATATATCAATATAAATAATATTAGAGTTTTGTCTGTACATCGCTTAGAATTACGAAATTATTGGCTATTTTTGCGTTTTGAAAGTCGGAGAATCCGAATCAAGCCTTATCTCAATTTCTGTCCCTCTGTTGATAACGCTTAACATCACAAATTAGAACGCTTTTCACGCAAAAACTAGAGTACTGGTATGGCTGAAACTTATTTTCTGTATTATATGCACATATGACAAGGTTTAAGACGAATTAAAACTAGCGTAAGTCTTTTTGAAATTAAACAGCAAGCTTCTAAGAAGCGAATTTTATTTTATTTCGACCCTATAGGGAAGCTTATGAAGTTGTCATGGCAACCTTAACATTAAATCATGAATCCAAGGAAGTTTTTCTGTTTTTCAACGGGTGAAACCGTGTTGATCAGCTAGTATTTACCTAAAATATACTAAAATCACAGTTCGCTTTTGAATATCAGATTCTAGTTTTTCAAATATAATCCCTCATCAACATCTTTCAAATAGTGGACAACGTAATACTCCTGCTCCATCAGCAAATCATCGCAGCCTCTGTTTGAACCTGACTTCATTTAATTCGGCGATTTCAATGAAAAACAAATAGGATTAAAAAGATGATTTTGTCGAACAATTACTGTTTTTCGATTTAAAAAAACAGTACATGTTCTTTGTAGTAAACAGTTAGTTGTAGGACCAAGAGTAGACATATCTATCTTCTCACTTCACTTAGCTGGTATCTCATCTATTTTGTAGTAATTGGTGTTTGTTGTGCGATAGATAAGGGAGTGGAATGTCTCTGTAATAGCATTGCAGAAATTCAACAATGCTTGTTTATGAAGTAAGATTAAAGAAATTAGTATGTACAAACAACTGTAGATAAGCGTTATACGTAGAAAAAACACCTCTACATCAATCATCCCTATGTATTTCGAAAATCAGTCAAATCGCCTTTTCCTGCAATACAAGATTATGTTATTTTTGAATACTCGGCTCCCCAAATTGCAACACCGTAACTAATGTTAGAATAAAGGCAACCATAATCAGCTGTGACATTATACCCTATACTGGAAACAACGCTAACCACTTCGTCAAAATGAACCACACATCATATATTTAATTTCGTAAGGCGATTCTTTGCGTCAAAATTGTAGGCGTCAGGCAAGTCGTACAAAGATGGGAGAGGGCTCAAATTAAAGGTCTCTATTCCGTGATGGCGGGAAAAATAATGGAATTGCTTGAAATTCACCAGAAAACGAGAACTAACGTAAAATATCTGCCATTTAAAAAGCCTTGGGATCTAAAAACGTCTGCTTTGTTTACAATAAAACATGTGTTGCTTATACTTGATTTAAAACCACATTCTAGATGTTGATATATGGTTTATTTAAAATCCAGCAAAATAGGTTGAACGTACTATAACACATGACTGTTTTTATTTTTACTTTTAAATTTTCCGTTTTTATAATTTAGGGATCTTAACCTTAAAAAGCCAGAGGAATTAAATACGACGGTTACTTTTACATTGTATCATGTAGTAGTAGCTGATGCTTATTTAAAGCTAAGTGATTTGTAACATTTACACAATCGAATAAGCGCAGGCATAGGTACAGAGCAGACTTCTTCATCATTTATTCTTAAGGCCCAGCTCTACCAGGTTTATGTGCGGTCAGAAATGGTCATAGTTTTGACTGAGGAACAACAGAATGTGCTGCTCTAAAAGCTATTGAGTGTAACGTCAACTTTAAATTTGATCCTACCAAAAAGGTTCACCTTTAAATTTGGCCAATCAAAAGTATATTTAATTTTGAATGTACCAAGACAAAGCAGTATTTACTCACTTGCAATCATGAAAAAGTGTTGAACGTAATGTAAAATCCTCAATATCAACTATTTACCAACTCATGGTCTCCAAACCTAACTTCCTTTATGAAGTGGAACCAAAGTCTCCAACGTGGAGCGTGGAGTCGTCAACGGAAGACCATGATTTCATCCTTATTTATTTGCTTATTATTATGGAAATGAAAGTGCTGCAGTCTGTGGTTAACCTGAAGAATTTCTTCAAACCATGTCCATATGTTTACACTGAGAGAAAAAGCCGTATGAATCATACTTAATGGGTGCTAAAACGAGGACAGACTGCCATGCTTATGGCATGGTGAAACACAATGCCGCTTATTTTCTATCATGGTATTTCCTACGTACTAACGGTGAAACAGACGTATTTACGTATGTAACGTACAGTAGCATGCTAATGTTGATTTACCATGCCGACTAGACTAAACATTTTTCTCAGTGTAATTGTAAAAAAGTAGACTGAGTTTGTTTTGAGAACGAAGTGTGGCGCCACTGTTCCAAAAAATTCAGTCCTTTACTATACTGAAGTAACGCACTTTCTTAAAATTCTGATACGTAATAGCAAATGTCAAAATATCTTTAACATTAAACTTTAAACGTTTAATTCTGTCAAACTGTTACCGAGCTGTGTGTGTGAAGGAAAAATTAAATACCCAGCATTTGTATTTTATTTTTAGGGGCTTTTGCCCCTACAAGCCACTAGTAACCATTCATTTCCCGTAATTGAAATGAATGGTTTGTACCCTTTTCTACCCTCTACCGCTTTGTACCCTTTTCCCTTCTCACCAAATTCAAAAGGACTCCCTTCCCCTCACTGTTACTCTACACTAATCGACTTTATTAATTGCCCCACCACATCGCCCCTTGTTGACACTGTGAGTAGGTGATAGAGAGAAGGGGGAGGGGGAGAGGGGGTGACGGAGAGAAAGGGGAGCAACACTGAATAAAGGATGCAGGTGTAAATCTGTAGTGGCGAGAGGGGAGAGGGGAGAGGGGGGAGGGGGTTAGTCTGGGGGGGCGGTCACGCGAAGTTACCAGTCACGCAAACTGACCACTGTAGTAAGCGGGGGGGGGGGGGGCAGGTTAGGAAATGGAATTTTCAACTAGACCGGTGTGCGAGATCGTTCTGGGAGAAATCTGTTCTTTAGATACGCCCGGGTTGAATTGGTAAAATTTGTTTGGATTTTTGCGGACATTTGTAGTCACTGATTGGTGAAAACTAGTTTCACGTCGTTTCGGGATCTGGAATTTGATCCTGTATACAGGTGGGAAGAAACCAAAATTGTTAAGATCATAGTCATACCCAACATCCAACACCTGAAGACGGGACCAGATTCCACATATAAACATATATGATAACAGGATCAAAACTGGGTTCAGGTGCCATTTGTCACTGTGCTTTGAATTAATGCTTTGAATTAATTTGATAACTTCCACGCACAGGCCTGAGGCCCATGTGGGGGAAGGGGGGGCAAATGCAAGGTAAAAAGAGGCCGCCACCCTCTTAAAAAAAATTAATGATGCTATCTAACAAAAGGTCGCCGTTAGATAGTAACAAGTCCCGGGCTTGGACGTTCCCGATCAAAACGTTAAAAAAGTCCACTGGCGTTGAAATGCACAAAACACCCAAAATAAAAAATACACATTCTGAAACGTCGTGGAAACATCAACAATAAATTTCAAACATCTACTAACTTTGGTATTTATTTACCGAAACTGTATGAATAAAAATAAAAGTTACTAAACGAATGCCAAACGTGGTAAAATTAATTAGGGAAAGATTAGGTGAACAGGGAACTGCACGATTTTTTTAGTTTAGGAGAGAAACAGGGGGTCCAAAGTGCCTTTTTGCTGTTCGCGAAGGTATTTTTTCTCTAACGGGTTTCAAAAAGTTTAATAACTGTCTACAAACAATATTTTATCTACGACCATTGCAATAAGCACCAATTATGGTATTGCATTAAACATTATAATGATATACATTAAAACACCAAAAACCAAGCAGTTGCATAATGACGACTTTATAATATTGGAGTCACTTTAGAGTACTGGTTCTAGACCAATGAGAGCTCGGCATTTGACGGAAGTAGTGTCATAATAACAATTACGCAATTCGCACATCAGCTGATTGTTGCATTACGATTCATGTTTGAGTTGACTTATCCCATCAGCTGATTGTTCCACAACGATTCATGGTTCAGTCTGCTTATTTGCCTAACCTCAAATTTGAGTTGACCTATATTCCATCAAGTAAAAGACATGAGTTTTGTTTAACTTTGGAGGAAATTTTGCCATATATTGTTGGTCGTAGATAAAATAGTGTATGCAACGATTGTATTAGGCTATGCCTTTAAGCCACTCGTGAGATATTTAGAACACTCGCTTCGCTCGTTTTCTAACTTAAATCTCACTCGTGGCTTACAGACATTCATAATACAATCGTTGCATAAACTACTATTATGTGGCCAATGTGGCCGATATTTTGAGTGGTGATCCTCAATTAATCAACTTACCGGCGCAGTTCAGATAGGTACTGTCCTAGTCAGATAACTTTGTCCTCTCCGACCATAAGCCTAATGCTAAAATTTACATTAGTCTTATGGACGGACTGGGCCTTGTTGTTTGAATCGGCCTATACCTTCAATTCAGTCCAAAGCTAAAATTAACATTTGTCTAAAGGGCGGGCGGTGCCACGACGTTTGATTTGGACTGTATTAAAATAATAGGATAGCCTACAAGATTGAGATAAAATATTAAAAACTTCTGAAAAAATATTATTCAACATAGCGAATTTGAGAAATAAGTTCATAAATAAAAATTCTGTAAAAATGACGGAACTATAAAAAAATGTGTATGCTGTACATGGTTAACCGAAGTTGACGAATCTTATATTTTTGTGACAAGTGGAAATTTTCTTCTTCTGAGAAAAGAAGAAAACGCTTGAGGCAAAAGAAGTCGTCTTCTGAAATTCCACGTTCTTTGGAATGTAAGTTGCAGTGCGATATCGTTTACGATCACGTAAAAGTAGTCTTGAAGTAAAATTTAAGTACTAATTACAGGGTGTTTTTAACGCAACCCATTTTAAGATTGAATAATGCACATTATTGATCTTTACATTACAACCTATTATTTAAATTCAGTTTACATTACGTGCTCAAACAGTCCGCCATTGGCATCTGAATGAATTGGCTCTTTCAATCAAATTCCCGAACACGTGTTGTAAGGTGTCTCTTTTAATTTCTTGCATTAAATTTGTTATGTTTGTTTTGAGGTGCTGAATATCCTGTGAATTGTTTTCGCAGGCCTTACTTTTTATTTATCCCCGAATAAAATAATATAGTGGGGTCAAATCCGGGGATGTTGGAGGGAAATAATCCTTCACCGATAAAATGAAGTTTTGGGTTGCGTTTTTAATGTGTGTGTCTTTAAGCACGATAACTCGCTTAAAAATGGTCCGATCCGAATGAAATTTGCAAGTAGTGATTATCCTACTGTGAAAACAATTCACAAGATATTCAGCACCTCAAAACAAACATAACAGATTTAATGCAAGAAATTTAAAGAGGTACCTTGCAACACGTGTCCGGGAATTTGACGGAGAGAGCATAAACTTTTACAAATGCCAATGGCGGACTGTTTGAGCACATAATGTAAACTAAATGTGATCAAACTTAAATAATAGGCTGTATAAAATGTAAAGATCAATAAAACAATACTCATTACACATTTATATGTGGATTATTCAATCTTAAAAATGGGTTGCGTTTAAAAAAACACCCTGTATAAGCAATCTCTATTTCTGTTCACAGACTGCACTGGCGTAAAATTAATGACACTGTCATTCATTCATTCTTGGCTTAAAATACCTATCTGGGTAGATCGCCATTTCAAGCAATGTATTGTAATGTAATATAATCTATAGTGCTATTGTAAGCTTATCAACGATATTTTTTAATTCAAAGCTAATTCAGCAAATTTTTCCTGACGAGAGATCTCTTAAGATTTGTTCTCTTTGACTTTTTTATTGCGCAACACGTATTGCATGACCACCACATTTGAAATATAACTAATGAGAACTCTCTGTTTCGGAGACACGCCATTAGCGGTGGTCATAAAACTATGTATTGAGCGGGAGGTTTTAAAATTCGACTAATGCATGATTCGCCAATCGACAGTCAGTGCCGTCGCACAAAAACAATCAGGGGGAAGATCCCTTCATTTTATCAACTCTTGATTTTTAATTTCCCAACTAAAATCCAATAATTTTAATTTGATCAATTTAGGCGTGCAGATCAATCGGAAAAATAATTTTTTATCACGTCCTTAAAGACCTTAGGAGGTGGGAAATTTGGTATTCCAAACCTTGCGTTATCAGCGGATGCAGAAAGTGTCATGAGCAATGTGTCTGTTCATAATTTGGAATTGTAGTTCAACAGCTATTAAGTGAGTAGTAATAGTAGTTTATGCAACGACTATATAATGAATGCCTTTAAGCCACGAGTGAGATGTAAGTTAGAACACGAGCGAAGCGAGTACAATCATATGAATACAATCGTTGCATACACTACTTTATCTACGACCAACAATATACGCCAAAACTTTCCCCAAAGTTAAACAAAACTCATGACTTTTACTAATGATGGAATAGGTCAACTCAAATTTGAGGTTAGGCACATTAGCAGACTTAACCATGAATTGTTGTGGAACAATCAGCTGATGGGATAAGTCAACTCAAACATGAATCGTAATGCAACAATCAGCTGATGTGCGAATTGTGTAATTGTCATTATGACACTACTTCCGTCAAATGCCGAGCTCTCATTGGTTTAGAACCAGTACTCTAAAGTGACTCCAGTATTATCATAAAGTCGTCATTATGAAACTGCTTGGTTTTTGGTGTTTTAATGTATATCATTATAATGTTTATTGTAATTCAATAATTAATTGGTGCTTATTGCAATGGTCGTAGATAAACAATATTTCAGTACAGTGAATTATCAAACGCTAATATTATATTTTTATTCTGAACAGTTTTGCTGTAGGTTGATTTACCAAAAGGATAGTTTGGAATTCAAGAATTAAGAGCAGGGAAATTTTATGATTTTTGAAGTAGGATTTTTGTAATTTATAGTAGTTTCAATTTCTTTGTAAAATTACAGCAAAATATGTAAAGGAACTGTTTAGTTTTAACTGATCCAGTTCTTACAATCAACGTTCATTTAAAGTCAACTTTTCCAACTAGCAGGCTATTAAACCCCAATTTTTTTATTTTCAAATTCTAGAGGGGGAGGCTCCCCTATTTGCCCCCCCCCCCCTTAGAGCGACGCCGCTGTTAACAGTTATGCATTTTCTCGCGTTTCCCTACCAGTTTTTGAAACAAATCTATAATGGGTTTCAGCGTAACAATGAACTCAAAATGTACACGAACTCCGATGGTCTTAAATTTTAAACTCGCATTCAAATAGTCCATCCCTTTTCGTCTTTTGCAAGTTTTCTTAGTTTCTGCTTGAATTTAAAAACGTTAATCTTATCCGGTTTTCAAACTAAAATTAAGAATTAAGAGGGAAAGCGCTGTATAAGAGATGTTACGCCACATTGCAGCGGTGTGAGTCATTGTGCATTCCTACACAGGTCGATAGCGCGTCGACCCATGTAGACTTGAAACGGGGGGCGAACTTGGCTAAAGGAAAGTCAAATTTTGTGTAGTTCTAAAGTTTTTATGTGCTGTTGTTGTGCTGCAGCTGCAGACACAAATATATTATGAAACTTATGCAAAGTACGAGAGAATCCGAGATGAAAAGTTCAAGCATAAATCTAATCGAGACAAAACGGTGTTCAAACGTTCTAAAATACTTGGAAATATGGATAATATATGTTCCACTTAAAATACCAAGAAATGCACATGTATAATTCAATTGTACCTATACGATTAATTAAGGACAAGACTGTTTAATCTGACTGGTAGTATATTGTTGTAGGGAAGCTTAACCAGTACTTTCGCTTAAATCACATGGTGTTATAGTTGTCCAGATTAAAGAAAATAATTTCAGCTTACCATGCAGTTTAATTTTTAGCGTAATATAAGTTGTCAAGCGAACTTGGTTTTTGAAATTTCATTGTATTATTTTCTGTGTTTAATGAGTTGAGCGTGCATTATAGTTAAATATGTTATTGTAAACGATTTACTCAAATAAAATAGTGTTCGGTTTGAACATCGGAAGTGTTTGAAGAATAAAAACTTTCATCTGTGAGTTTTAATGTTTTATATATGTGTGTGTTTATTTTATCAAAAAATTATGCTTATTATCTATATGAATTAAAAAATTTCGAAATCTAACTTTATCTGTCTTATTCTGAAGTTGAACTATGCGAATCCAGCCAATCTTTTAACTCCTTTATTTGTTTCTCTGTTTCATTCTCCCTAGTAGGTAAATATGTTTACAAATTACCTCCCTGTCTCTCTTTACGGTATAATCTTTTTTTAACGTACCTTTTTTATATTAGTGCATTTCACTAATAGGCCTATGTTCATTTAATAATTACTTTAACCTTTAAAGTTAATCATTTGAAATAATTCCAATGTGCAAAGCATTCTTAATTATTGTTTTAGCTGTCAAAACCTAAGAGATTAAAATTATAAAAATTTAAATTACCATTTCATTTATAAACACTTTGATTGATATTTACTCCTTCAACTTCAAAACTTCACAAAATGATTTCATCACTCTGTTGGAGTTGAAGGTTTTTTGTTAATACTTAAGACCTACTTAAACCTTAACGCTCCCTTCAGACGTAACGTAAAACACCCCCAAATTTTTTGTGCGTTTTGGTGCGGGAGAGCATTACGGTATAGGGTTTTTGACTGCTGGTTGGTATTTTTAGTATTTTAGGAAACAACAAAAACACAAATAGGGACAAACATAGAGAAGAAATTATGTGTACACTTATATTTCATAGATAAAAACTTTATACCATGCATTTATATTTATCGGCGTAGCCTAAACTCCGATAATGTATGAACATAAATTAAAAATATCCAGTTCCCAAATAATGTAAATTGAATGTTTTTTGTTATCATTGGATAACATTTATCATTGTTGTATCAGTTATAATGTTCTTGGCAGCATGTATAATTTTATTGGCGTTTTATTATTGTGTTATTTTTATTATTGTTACGGCTCGCTATTAAACAATTGATACATTATGTTAAACCGTCTAATAATTAATTTATTACTGTAACATCTTGTGCAATTAATTAATGTATTCTCATATGTAACGGTCTCCTGTACACGTGAAAAATACTCTTGTCTTATGAGCTAAAAACGTGCGTAAAAAGCGCGGAAAAGCGAGTTTTACGGTTGAAAAAATTAACCTGGCACTTATTTCAATAATTTGAAATAACTTGTTTGAAGAATAGTATAAAAAAATCTAAATAAATTTTCTTAAAAAAATGGTTTTTTTGGGAAAAATTTCAACACAACCAAGCGTTAAAGTCTTCATAAAAACAGCCTAATATGTCATCTATACCATAGAAACAATAAAAATAAAAATTACTCACCAAAAACTAAAGCGGTTATCACACCTGAAGACTACTCTACACTGGCGACCACACCGACTGACCGGCAGCAGTGCTGCCACCTGTCACCGGACCGGCAGCAGGTGTACCAATATCGACCGCTGAATTATCACGCCACTCATTCCGCCACCTGTGTGTGAGTTAGCGGTTGAGCAGTGTGTTGAAAAAAAGGATCGATTCTTTTAGATCCGGTTGTTTTGAGAATATATTTAATGATTGTTTAAGTTAATCGATTCAATACTTTAACCCCACGACTCTTTGCAGTTTGGTTTGTTACTGCATGTTAGTTCTTCATTTGTTCGATCAAAATAACTGGTAAATGGTTATGATTAATAAACCACTTAAATAAAAAAAATATTACAAATTTCTCAAAAAAATTGTTTTTATAGGTAAAGAGATAGACTGGATAATTTTTTAGGTTTACATTAATTGATTCAATTTTCAATTCCCATTATTCTTTTGTAGTTTAGGACTTATTATTATTAATCCATCATTCAATGGATACCACAACCTGGTAAATGAATAATGAACCATTAAAAGACCCCCCGTTATGTAGCAGTCAGTGAATTTCAAGTGCTTAAATAAATCATTTAGAAGGAGCCTAAAATCAAGTGAAATCAAATTGAATTTTGATAGAGCACACAATTTTCTCCGTAAGAATATAATAGAAAATGATTATGCAGGTTTGCTGCCATGAAATTGTGAAATCGAGAGAATTTTGACAATAATCCAGTAGAAATCAACCAGATGAAGCCATACACTAAGTTACATTCAGGTATGTTGAGATATGAAATAAATAGAATTTTACTCATTTCCAGAAGGTTGACATTTGACTACGTACTGTGTTTACCACTTTCCATATCTTGGTAGCCAATGGACATAGAGCAGTGATTAAAAGCACTAAATTAATGGGTTTTTTGAGCTGAATTCAATGGTGGTAACGAAAATTGGATCATTTGTATTTTTCTACGTGAAAACCCTAAAACCCAATTTATTTACCTTCCGGTGGTCCAATCGGGCTGGTTTACGAGCTCGTTCAATTGATTACCTCTTTACATGAGCATGAGGTACCAAATTACTCTATCCTGTACCAAATTTCATAAGGATTGGACCATTTTTACGGCCGCTATTGTGATGTCAGACACACACGCATGCACGCACGCACGCACATATACAAAAATTCGAACGAAAGGTGTTTTTTACCTCTGGGACCCCAAATCAAAATTATGAAGGTCTCGCGCTTAGGTCTTACCACATATGAGACCTACGGTAATAGATTCTTCCCTATATGGGAAATTCGCCAAGATTACGATTATTCGCGTGGCAATTCCTAATAATCGCTAAAGAATCGGAAAAGCGGTAGATAGTAGAGAAAAATAATCCATTAATCGATTCTAGCATGTGACTCGACCCATCGATTTTTTAAAATTCGATAATCACATCGTTACGAGTTAGAGCGGAATTTCGACTGCGGGAATCCCGCGTGACGTCACCAATTGCCCGATGGATCGATGCTGAAGGACTGCTCCAATTGGACAATCGGAGCTTCCAATATTCCAATTGGACGGGCGGTTCGGATTGGTTGAAGTATGTTTATTTGCTTACTCGGAGTTTTACAGATGACTTCCTGGACGTGCGACTATGTGAGAATTAGGCCATGCTTTTAATTATGTGCGTGCAATATTAAAATCTAATAAAATTAAAAGTGTCCAATTTATTGTATTTTCAATTTATGAATTACCGTTACTGTATTACCACGCAAATAGGTTCAGAGAGAATATTCAGAATATTCTCCTTCCGCGACGAGGTCTCTCAACGCAAAACTCGCCATGGAGACTCCAATTTCCCAAAGTAAATCTTAAACTTGAGCGGAAAAGTGTTTCTTACTTTGGCCCCCGGTTATACAATGAGCTCCACTACGGCCTAAAAACCTTAAGCTCTGCTTCTTTTAAAAAAAATATCTAAAAGATTTGTTAATTGAGCATAGATAGGTGTAACCTATTTT
Organism: Flexamia atlantica; assembly: GCA_035578135.1. NCBI lineage: Eukaryota > Metazoa > Arthropoda > Insecta > Hemiptera > Cicadellidae > Flexamia > Flexamia atlantica. Next base: position 16,764,649 of record JAQJVK010000013.1, on the reverse strand, counting down.
TTTTAAATATTTTTTTAATTGATTGTTCAATATTACGTTGACGATATAGTTGTTCTGAAAAACTGGTGTACCAGAGAAACGCTTGTTCATTAAAGGCATTTTATTATATTAAACAATGTTAACGCCAAGTCCAGCCAAAAGTGTAGTTTATGATTTCTCAAATTATTATATTAGTATATAATTTTAAAAAATCACAAAGAAACTAACAGTGTTATTTATAAAACTTTGTAACAGTAATGAAAATTTAATAACTTCTTGATTAGCATGATACGTGTTGTTTTATGTACTGGATATAAATAAAAGACGTCTTACAACACTTAAAATATATTTACACTTTACTGTATTAAAATACAAGACGGTAAATGTACATAAAAGATGGCAATAGGCATTTTCCATCTTTTATGTATATCAATCGACTTGTATTTGAATACAGTATAAGTAAGTGTAAGTATATTTTAAGAGTTGTAAGACGTATTTTATTTGTATCCAGTAATGAAAATTGTGGGAGTTTTTGGCGGATCGCTGAATCAACAAGACGGCTCAAATTAAGTCTTGGCTCCAACGAAAGATAGTGCAGCCTATAGAATACCCAGAAAACGAGATAACGTAGGGGTTTTGGTCCCTATAAAGCCATTATTAATCTATAAAACTAAATATTTTGTTAGTGAGGGTTGGTTATCTTATATCAAAGCTCTGAGACGTAGATAAAATTACAATATAAGAGACTAGATATTACGATAAAGTAATTGAAAATTACAGATTCTAATCTAATCTAACAAAGACAACTAGGAAACAACAATTTAATTAACTCTATATGAGATTTTTGAATAACAAAAACTCTTGAATGGTATGGGAATGTTTAATATTATTTACGAAAATTTTGTTAACAATAATCACATATACCATCGACTAATGCCATACCCCATCTAATAATGTAAAAAATGCACTCTACCCACCTTATCCACTTTATTAAATTGAACTGCTTTAGTATAACACCAAGTGGGTTAAGTGCATTCAACCTAAACTCCGATCAAGTTGCGAAAATCATAACTTAAAAAATAATATATATCATCCGAATGTAGGCAAAACGTTAAAATAAAGAAATACAAAATATTAAAAAAAAATCAATTCACATTTGTATTATTTAGTTACATTTCAGTACGAAATAGAAAATAAATGGAAAGTGCGTGTTACTTGGCTGGGAAGCGTAAATATAAAGTGTTTTCGATATACTGTATGATAATATGGGCTTGTAGATAAATATTGATTACTCCTTTAGAATATTTACTTATGCAATGGAGTCGGTCATTAAATATTTAGGTACTCATCACTTAAGGGAATAGACCTTTGTTTTGATTTTATTTGAAACAAAAGCAAACTTAAAACGCCGTAATTAACGACCCGGAATTATAAGCCGAGTCAAGTGACGTGGCGCCGATAAGACTAATGTTAATTTTAGCGTCGGCCTAGGTCAAGTTATTTGAAGCGGACTGTAGCTCGGTCTATTGAGACGAAACCAACGATGGAATTCCGCCACAACTGCTGACAAGACGTTTTGTTAATGCGTCGTAGATAGTAAATTAGATGAAAATAAATTATAACAAAACGTCTCTATGATAAACTCATCGACGGTTAATTCAAAAATGAAAAATATCTATTTATGAATTACAGTATAGCGTCGATTCGTGGAGCCTACTAATATTTGGAGATTCTTCAATAGACAAAATTAACTTCTTAAGTAATATACGGTAAAATACCCCCGTTGCACCTCCCGTAAAATACCAGTGATATTTCTGGGAGATTTCTTAAAAATTTTAACCCCTCAGAAATGGTTTATATTTTTAGCGTTTAGAGACAAAAATTAATAAATAAACGTAAATGTTAAGGGGATAGGCCTCCTTCTATAGATGGTTTTTTCAAAAATTTTGACATTTTTCAAAAGTGACATTTTTTATTCCAAATTTAGTTCTGAACATGTATCCAAAGTTTCATTTGGTTTGGAAAATTATTTCAGGTATTTTTGCAATAAAATTGAAAACATTGTGCTGAGCAATTTCAATTTATTTTAGTGTGTGTGTGGAGTGTAGTGAAAACTTCAAACGGCGTTTCCTCAAACTATGTTTTTCATCGACTCCATTTACGTAAGTTTGAATAACTTTGTAACTACTTAATAATTCCGAATGAAATTTTATCCAGATGTTCTTGATAGTATTTAAAATATTTGTGTGTATAGAGAACATTGTGCAATAATTATTTTTTCTTATAAATTTCATCGTTTTATATTGAAAATCTGTTTTTTCGTATAATCTTTCATCATATTGTAAAAAAAGGCTACTGACAACGCATTTTTTGTGTTCCCATATTTTCAATACACAGAAATGTTCATTGTTATGTGGGGAAGTAAAATATATCTACTTTTTTACATTATGTTGATAAACAAAAAAGTTATTTAAAATTGAAAATATTAAAAAAATATTCTTAAAATTTAATAATTACACCAAAGTCACCCAAAATATATTTAGATAGTATATTTTTTTAGATAAATCCTCTAATTTGGTCAAGAATAAACAGAATAAACCCACAAAAACCATTAAAAATAAAAAATAAAAATAAAGTCTTAGAAGGAGGCGTATCCCCTTATATAGGTTGTTTTCCAGGTAATTACTCGGTTTTGTTACTTGCAGGGATCTTGCGGGGATTACTGCCGAAAAACCGGGTAAGAGCGTGAATTTTTAATGGAGATGGCGAGTAAAATGCCAAATCCTGTATGGCAAAACTGCCAGGTGTAGACATTCAAGGCGCCTTCAATTCTCTCGCGTGAACTTTCGATGCGTGGATGTCAAGAGTGTCGCGTTTCTGAGTTTACAGGCGCTACAGAAATCCCGTCTGAGAAATAAAATGAAATTAATATACTTTTTTCCAAATATAACTTAGTAATAATAATTTAATATAATTACGTTATAACCACATTTCTGGGAGATTTCTTAAAAATCTTAACCCCTCAGAAATGTTTTTTTATAGTCTTGAGTCTAGAGACAAAAAATAATAAATAAACGTGAATTTTAGCTGTATGTTTTACAAGACAGTATATTTACTCTATGCCAGTATGTCATTATAAAAACTAGCCTATACCAGTTCAGTTATGACAATTGTGAGATGTACAGGTAGGCATGTTTTTAATATACGTGATTTGTCAACATGCAAAGAAAATTTATGGACTTATTTTAGCGAAATTTCCTTAAACAATTTAAGTAATCATTGCTCTATAGCCATTGGTTACCGAGATATTGAAAGTGGTAAATACAGTACGTTTTCCCAACATTATGCCCTTACCTTAGACTATGGAAAATAAGTAAAATATTATATATCGCTTATTTCTCAATATGTCTTAACAAAACTTGGTTTGTGGCTTCATCTAGATGAGATCTAATGTATATCAGTTAAAAATCCCCAATATTTCCATTTTCGTGGCTGCAAACCTGCAAACTCATTCCCCATGTTATCGTCATGATAAAAATGCTATATCTTCCTTATTTCTAAACACATCTTGTTAAAACTTGGCATATGGCTTCTTCTAGTTCATATCTACTATTGAAATCAAACCACCCAGTTTTTACATCCTGTTGCAGCAAACAAAAGATGCACACTCTCCCCATGCTATACTTATGGTGCTAACAAAAACATGCCAAATCTCGCTACGTTGGATTGCAATGTTCTTTTGCATTGGAAATTTGCTGAGTATGCATGTCTGCTGCAATTTTTGTTTTGTGATATTTTGATCTAAAAAACAACCGGCACGCTGTTTTACTACAGAGTGCTGTCTCCAGTATAACAATATAACCTCCTTGGTCTTGGAGTCTTGGAGTCCCAACTTGTCCTAATCTCTGTCTTACTGTCTGTGTAGTGTCTAGGATCGGCCAGTCCTATTTTCCTTGTTTAACTCTTGTCTCTTGTCTTATCTTTATCTTATCAATCACTTCCACCCACATCACAATCATATATCAGTTCCGTTTTGGTCTAGATATCATCGAGATATATCTCAGTTGTTTAAACTTTCATGATGTTAAAGTGGTTTAGGTTACACGTTTGAATGTAAAATACGGCAAATTGAATATTAATTTCAGCAACCCCAACTTCATGGTTAGTGTGACAAGATAGGTAATGATTACACCATCACAGCAGAGATGCAGATAGAAGACTGACTACCTAGCACAATCAGTTGAATCAAATAGAGATCCCCTAGTCAAGAAAGGGTACTGTATGTTATGTTACTTTTCACAACTTTTTCAACATAATTAGCCTAACTTTCTCACAGTCAAAGTACAGTCCTTTTTCAATAGGGCCTAGGCGGCTATAGTGCCGTAGAATGTGCATGCTTCAACCTCACTACCTAGGGGACTCTGTGGGAATCGGGGTTACTGGATGAGGAACCATGCATAGTCAAACATGCATATTAATTACATATTGATATTTCACTGATTTACTTCACATTACTATCTTGGGAATTTGGTGGGAACTGGGGTTGTTGGGTAGGGAACAAGCGATTGTCAACGACTTGGCCCAGCTGCAAATTTCCCACATTGGGAATTTGGCAAGACTACAAATTTCCTTTCTCTAAAAGTTTGGCCGCTGCTGCAGCCGCAGCGCCAAAGGCTCCACTTAAGGCTGCAGCAGTCGGCGCCGTGGGCGTCACAAAAATGGGAAGGCCTACCACCAAATAAGCGGGCAGTAGTAAAAGTAATTCACTTTTTGATATTATTTGCTATTTCGGCCACAATGATTATTTCCTTAGTTTTCATTCGAAGTTAGCGATCGTTGAATTATGTCGGAGGAAACTAAGCGCTACACAATACAGAGCCAGTGCAGTGTCACCTGATGACTGTTCAAATCGATACATATCCATATGTAGGTTACAATTTATAAAACTATCGATAAATCGTTCATATGAGGTGTTTGACTACCGATAGTTACCCACCCGATAACCGCGATTCCCACCGAATCCCCTAGACAGTCGGGTGAAGTGTGCACCTTCAGCTGAACTTGTTCAAAGACGTTGCCAGAGCTAAACTAGCTATAAGATTCTAAACATTTTTATTCTTTGCACCAAAAATTAATAGTTGGACACTGCTGGGTTCAGGGTTCAGGTTTCTAACCACTCTTAAAAAGTGGTCGTTCCGGCACTGGTTTTCAGGGTTAATTTTCAAAAACGCCTGGCTAACGCCTAATTTAGATGTCCCTGATGTCAACAAACTGACATGAAACATTTGCAAAATTGATTTATAATTAAAAAATTGAATTCTTTGATTTATTTTCAGTGTATAGGCCTACAGCAAAACATTACTTTTGACCTGATATTTTCCTTGCTGGGGAACGTCTTGCAAAAACATTGATATTTTCCGTGTTATATAACCAATTGCTGTTTAGTTGGCTGTCCGCTTGCAGTTTGCTATTGAAGTAATTTTTTCCATTAACAGACAAGAATGGTATCACTGGATATTTTATTGTTTTATCACTGCTATGTCTTTTCTGATGACAGTTTTCTGCTTTCTAGTTTGTTTAAATTTTTTGTTTTTGCTGATTTCAGTATTGTGTAATGAAGGCTGAATCCAGGTGTTGCATTCGGCATAACTTGTTCTATGTCGCTCAGCCTCTTGTGGCGAAATGCTCATTAAATGTTTGAGCAAGTCATATTCACCCTGATTCACAGATGGTGAACGAGTTATTTAAGTAAACATGTTTTGAGATTGTCTGACGTCCTTTTGGCTCAAGTACACGCTTTTGATGTGTCAGGGTGAATTCAGGCGATTTCAAGAGTGAACATGGTGGGCATGACTAATTTAGTCTAACAATTTTCTCATAAGGTCTCATGTGGCAAAAAAAGGAACAAAATCTATTGTGATAAAATAATGGTATCCTGTGTCATAATAATTTAATTTTGTAAGTTAATATTCGTGATATGACTTTTGCGTGTTATCTCATTCTGTGTCAAATAACACAGTCTAGTCCCTTACATAGAATGCTTATGATTGACCTTAAAAGACACAAAAAGGGTGCTAGTTGTTACTAGCATTTTCAATAAAATTAGTTGAACCTATCTATATTAATGTCACGGCCGAGTTGGTGGTGGCGTGGGAGCGAAACAAAGAAACCAAGTAACAGATAAACTAAATTTTATTAACCAATAGTCGAATTACACGGAAATGAAATCGAGAGTACGCACGACTCGTTACTAAGCGTTAAAGTATTAATTATCCAATTTAGAAAAAGAATTTTGAAATCAAACGCGGGAGGACGGACCGCGCGCGGTGTTTTACCGATGGAAGTTAGGCGGACTCTGCTCTCCGTGGGCTGCGCCACGGGGGTCGACAGACTGCTGACTCTAGTTATCAGCAAATTCCAGAGACAAGTGCGTAGCTAACTGTCGCCTTGCTTCATAACTTGTTCACTTCAGTTATAATAAGTTTTACAAAATTATTTGAATTGGGTTCTGGGCCTCGAGCTTAAGCTAATTTCCTATTGATAGCCATTTAGGGTTGGTTAAAAATTATATCCTTGATTATCTTCCGCCAGATACTCCATTTTATTGATCTCCAATATTATTCATTTTATTTATGAAAATAGGCAGCCAAATCAGGCCAAAATGAAATTTCGGGGAGCGGGTTGTCACACTCCCCCCTCCTCTGGTTCATGCTGCCCCTAGCATAAGGTGTTGAAGTCGTTGAACGAACCATCAATCGCTGAAGTCCACTTAAGTAAGTGGTTGTGAGTCACCGTTGTCAGAGAGCCACAGAGACCGAATTCAAACATATATGCATTAGCAGTTCTAACTTTAATTATAATTATTTCTAATTATATGGATCTCGCGTATCAAAGATTCCAACACGGTTACGTCCTCCATTTACTTAACAGAGTCAGAGGTATTCTTTCAATTTTTTTTTTTTTTTTTTTTTGAAGGAACACCTCCTTGAGAATCGAATAACAATCATAAGCGCAATTACTATTCTCGCAAGTAAATATTTCATCAAACTGCAACGAGTCGTACATTCACAAAAGAAAATGCCTTAACAATTTTACAGCAACAAGGTTGCAAGAACCAACTTTTATTAGATGCCAGAGAAATCCTGGTCGGCCTACCCTTAAAATTTAACAAAAAAGAAAATTAAGTAGAAATGAAGTGTTAATTACATCAACAAAACCTTAACACATATTCTAAAATCTTTATGACTAACATAGTATCGGATTACTCTTTCATCACAAATTACAACTCAAATAACAACCATTGACAGGTATGAATATATATTTGGTAAGGGGTGCACCTTACTCGACATTGAAATTAATAAAACATTAACTAAACTAATGAAATTTTGAAATGTTTCAATAATCCCGAAGGTTATGGAAACATTTCAAGGGGTTCGTAATGAAAAGAGCTTTTAATGAATGATGATGACAAAGTCCTGGTATTCGTGGAAACAAAACGTAATGCTAATATAGAAGAATAAGCCCAAAGGACTTCTCAATGAAAGACGAACAAAACAACAAACAAAAAAAAAGAAAAGGAACTGAGGCAGTCGTAGGTGGCCCAGTGCCCAAGTCCGGTCACCACCTACTCCTGCTGACGGTGGCAGTCGCAAGTGGCCCGGGGGACGAGCCCGGTCACCACTTGCTCCTACCATGGTTGCCCATGACTCCAAAACCCAACGGAGCATGGACAATCTCCTCTGCCCCTCCACCGCAGGGAGACGTGACGGCCTTTCCACAGAATTGAGTCGCCGACTCCGCCAGCATTTAGTAATTTGTTAAATGTGGCCAATTTTTCTCACAAGAAAATAGTTCTCTTTCCTCTCCCCTTTTTTTTTAAATTTAGAAAATTGTGGTTTTTTTTGATCAGGAATAAATTTAAATGAATATTCATATGTCCCCATGGATTACTAACATGGATTTTCCTAACATTTAGGTTCACTTTCCTTCCAAAATTTTTCTATCTTAAAAATGCGTACCTAGAAGATGCTAAAATATCGAGTGCAAGTCATTACAATTTTAATCTTTACTCAGGTCCTCGTCCTTTACCCCTTACATTAAGTTACCCTACCACAACAAGGTTATCATTAATGGGCAACTATCACTAATAGATGTTATATCACATCTACATATAGACACCATGATACACCATATACTGTATAACGTTATATATCTACCGGGCTGAGGTACCGCCTACTCTATTCTAATTCGTTTCTTACAGTTCCTTACGACTCCTAAAAATTTTGACGACAGAGTATTAATTAAAGTGGTGGTTAACCCGCCCTTCCTCTAGGGACGGGGATGGGGCCTTACCAACTAGGCAAGGTCCCCGCCCTTCTAAAGGTCGTTTGGGGCCATTATGCTGCAAAATGCGGGGGGCTCTTAGTGCGTTTCGTACATATCTATTAACTTAAACATCATCAAATTAATACCTGCTAGGGGTGGGCGAGTAGTGGATTTTGAAGTCGAGTCAAGTATTAAGCCAAATACTCGAGTATCGAGTCAAGTCGAGTCGAGTAGTTGTAAGTGAAAAGAAATGAAATCTTATTTTTGTAAAGTTTTTGTCTTTGAATTACAGTTAATTAAAATCTTTCTTCAATTTTACTTCTAGTCCAGGCAATGAATACTCAAAAAAAGGTATAGAGTGAATTGCATGGATCACAACTTTTGACTTTGTAACTTTGTTTGGACTAGTTAGGAGTAAAACATATCAAAAGTCCCGCCCTTAGCCCTTGAGCCGGCTGGGCTGGAAGGGCCTAAAGGTACAATTTTTTGTTTTTTCCTAAATATCTTGAAAACTATCAACTTTTAGTATTCCCTATTTAATTGGAAAATTAAAGAAAATTAAATTTCCTGTAAGAAAAATATATAATATGTCTACTTTGGTTCAACCGTTTACAAGGTAAGCACTAATTTTATTAATATTTTTAAAAAATAGCCCTTTCATAAGAAATACATGTAAATTTGAGGGTAACTTAGATGCCCAATTGGGCAAAGCTTTTTTCACCTAAAGGAAAATGAACAGCATTCAGGAAATATTGACAAAATTTACAGTAATTTGACACCTCAATCATAAAAATTGGTCAAACATTAAGGCGTTGGCGAGCTCACAAAAACCGTTATTTTTCAAGGAATTATTTCAATTTGTTATAATTTCTTGAAAAATAAAGTTTTTTGTGAGCTCGCCAACGCCTTAATTTTAGACCAATTTTTATGATTGAGGTGTCAATTTACTGGAAATTTTGGCAATATTTCCTGAATGCTGTTCATTTTCCTTTAGGTGAAAAAAGCTTTGCCCAATTGGGCATCTAAGTTACCCTCAAATTTACATGTATTTCTTATGAAAGGGCTATTTTTTTAAAATATTAATAAAATTAGTGCTTTCCTTGTGAATGGTTGGACCAAAGTAGACATGTTATGTAGTTTTCTTACACGAAATTTAATTTTCTTTAATTTTCAAATTTAATAGGGAATACTAAAAGTTGATAGTTTTCAAGATATTTAGGAAAAACCAAAAAATTGTACCTTTAGGCCCTTCCAGCCCAGCTGGCTCAAGGACTAAGGGCGGGGACTTTTGATATGTTTTACTCCTAACTAGTCCAAACAAAGTTACAAAGTCAAAAATTGTGATCCATGCAATTCCCTCTATACCCTTTCGTTGCCCGGACTATTCATTGCATGATCCCTACTTTTAAATGAATAAGTTGACTATGCTAAATCACTCAAAACAACAAATCACTTAATGTAACATGATCACAAAATAAATTTATGTAGAAAATGCATAGTTGTAAAATTTAAGCAGTAATAAGATTTAATTATTAGCCAATTATTTTAACAATCAAAAACAGGTTTATATTTTCCCTAAAAATAATTGTAGGCCCCAATTAAAACCTTTAGCCAAGAAATTGTGGAAGAAAGAATTAAAAACATCAGGGAGGAGAACTATGCCCAGTTATTTGTTTACTTCTCTAAACCCAACCCCACCCCTTTGCCTGATCTATTTTTTTGCTGATCTATTTTTTTTGACATCCAACCCAATTGAGCACAAGTGACACAGCTGCGACCAGATAAGAATAAGACATCCCCCCATACAAAAATTACAAAACCTTAACAAATTGTTTTATGAAATCCACATTTTTCTTCTCATTTTTACAAATCTAATGAGACAGAAATGAAGGCTGTGTATCATTCAAAACATAAAATATGATTAAAAATTTTAAGTTGTTAAGTTTAAGGTCAGAGCTAAATATAGCTGTAAGTTTTCAATTTTCGAATTCTGAGACATCTCTCAGAATCTAGTATTTCTAGATAACTGTCAAAATCCATTCTTCTATGAGTTAATGAAATATTGTCGAGGTTATTGCTATGAAAACCTCGTGGACGGCTGCAAAAAACGATAGCGCATTTCTGTCGGTCGCGGATAAACAGCAGATGTAGCTTTTCAAAACTCGCGATCTGCCGCGAAATACGATCGCGCGTATTTGCCGATCGCCGAAAATCGGCAAATGTAGCGTTGCCAAAGTCGCGGTCGGCCGCGAAAAACGAGCATGCGTTCTTGCCGATCGCCGAAAATTGGCAAATGTAGCCTTGCAAAATTCGCGGTCATCCGCGAAAAACGATCGCGTGAATTTGCCGATCGTAAATAAACGAAATGCAACTTTGCGAAACTAGCGATCGGCCGTAAAACAGTCGTGCGTATTTGCCAGCCACAAATAAACAAAAAATGCTGCTTATTGTGAAACTAGCGAGCGGCCGCGATAAACAATCTGCCGATTGCGTAGCTTTGTGTATCTCGCGATCGGCTGTAAAATTTGATCGCTCAAACGTAAATCGCACGTAAATTCGGCCGCCGCGTAAACGGCGGGAGTAACTAACTACTCGACTCGACAAGTCGAGTAGTTGGAACTACTCGACTCGACCTCGAGTAGTAGCAACTACTCGAGTAATTACTCGACTGTCGAGTACTCGCCCACCCCTAATACCTGCTGTTAATGTTATGTTTAAGGCCTTAAAACGTTTTGAATTCATATTGGCTAAAGTGAAAAAAATTACTCACACAGACTGATTAGCTCAATATTTTTGCAAAACTTTAATGTAGATTATTTAGAAATTGATAAGTCAAAAGTCATGTATTTGGGGGAAGGTTGGGGTTACCGCCCAGACCCTCTAACCCCCTGACACAAGACACACCATTCTGGCACTGGATGATTTACCATGACACAACTGGTTCTCTGATAGCCCAATTAAAAACTTAAATAAATGACCTAGGTAACCTAAGAAAAATTTTGTTGATTTCGAAACTTTGCACACTTATTTAGAAGTACCTAAGAATGAAAATCACAAAAGTCCCCGTAAATTTGTGGAAAGCTCTAGTGGCAATTGTCAGAAACAGGGCACTTTTTATGGTATTTCGTCTAAATCGTGAGAACCGTTAATCGGAAGTTTAAAAACTTGAAGAGTATTAAAAAAAACTTTATTAAATTTGCTACAAAAATGGGAATGTGCTTTAATTTGCACTCCCAATGGGTACTGCGTTACAGGGCACTAAAAATAAGTATTTTTTCGTGATTTCCCGTGGCTGCAGCAGTCGTCACTGGCCATTCATGGGGTCACCAAAATGGGTACCACCAAAAAACAAGCAGTAATAGTAATTAACTTTTTCTCAAAATTATTTTTATTTTGGGCACGGTGTTTGTTTCCTTTGTTTTCATTCTATGTTAACGTTCGTGGAATTACAACGGAGGAAGCAAATCGCTACACATTGCAGAGCCAGTGCAGTGTCACCCGCTAACTGTCTGAATTGATATATTGGTAAGTAAGTGCCACTCAGGGCTCAGAAACCTATGAATTGAAAGTTTTCAGTTGTAGCTCCAAACACCCGTAGCCTTCCGGGTGTTGAGTAGATTTACTTGAGTTTCGATACAATGGTATCATTATCAAAACCTTCACACAAAGATATATCCTCACGTCATCAATATTAAAAGTTTTCTACACCAAAAGGACATTTAAAACATTAAGTTTACAACACACACACTGACACAAACGCATTGCTGGCCGGCACGGTGACAAGTTCCAGACTTGGATAGTTAGAACCTGCATCATGGACCTGTTTTTTGGAGGCATCATGCCTCCATAAAAGAAGTTGTTACTCAAGACATGAAGACCTGACCTTTTGGTCAGGGTGCTTTCTTAGGACATGCAGAATCATCAGGATATGATTCAGCCATCTGCATCAAAATTAAGAAAATTACTTAAAAGTTTTGAATATATATTTAACTCTTGCGAGCACTTTAGCTTCTTGGAGCTATAACTGAAAACTTTCAATTCACAGATGTCTGACGCCCTGAGTGGCACTTGCATACCGATATATCAATTCGGACAGTTAGCGGGTGACACTGCGCTGGCTCTGCAATGTGTAGCGATTTGCTTTCTCCGCTGAAATAAAGAGCTTTAATTTTAGCTCTTTTGTTGATATTTTTGCCGCTATACTGCAGTGATCGCGTGGCCAGCTCTAACGGCCGCCAATATTAGCACGCAGAAGTCGGATTTTTTCCAGAGTAGTTGTCATATGCGATCGGGCGGCCAGCAGGGCTGGACAACATAAAATCCAACTAACTTTTGGGTGTCCAGCAGGACTGATTAATATGTTTTTGTTTGTTTTTCAAAATTTTGCATGATGCCTGTAGAGTGCTGCAACCCAGTGAGGAGATATTTAACTACATGATCAGCAGGCTTGCAACATTGAATCGAAAAAAATACCTTACGATAACATCGCAGGTTTTCAACAAAAACAATCCTGAGTTGCCGGGTGTGAAAATGATTCCGAGCTGACGGGAGTGAGCCGCCATGATGAGTGTCAAGCTGTCGCAGAGTGTGGCTTGGCCAGTAAAGCTGGCCGCCCGACCGATGGAACCAAGCCATACGGAAATTAATTCCGAATGGCTACTGGCTGCGATGTGGCCACTCCTGCTGGCCTAACGATTGCAAAGGGTTAAAAAAATACACACATACAGATAGCTGGAATTCAGAATGTTCATAAGAACTTTTCTTAATTTTGATACGGATAGACCAATGGATAACCAATTATATATTGATTTTCTGCATGTCCTCATAAAGCACCCTTAACCTTCAGAAATGTGTTAACTTCTTTATGGGGGCATAATGAATACCATCCACTGTCCAGCCATCAACTTGGTTGTGCTGTCCAAGATATTTTTCGCATGGTTTTGGGTTAAACATTTTCCTAATTTGATGCATTGTTATTTTTGTTGTATTTCCCACAAAAATACTGATTACCGCTCCCAGTGAAATATTCTCAGACCATATTTTGAGAAGGCATTTTGTTGCAGGAAAATGTAACTGCCTTAATTTATTTTAGCGTATTTAAAATTGTAACAATGTAGTTTTTTCACCATTTTCAGCACATGTCCTATGCTTTTTAGCGACCATTGCAACACATCTAATGATTTTACTGCTTTGCAGACCTGGACATGGAAAGTATTCCGTATTTAGTGTTGGAGAAGATCGTCCAGCAGCTGAGTCCAGAAGACCTTGCTCGCTGCTCTGCCGTCTGCCGAGGGTGGCGCGAGATATTCAACCAGGACTGGATGTGGGAGCCGCACTGCGACCCTGAGCTGGAGGAGCCTCTACGGACCATCCCCAGCGTCGTAACACCTGCGTTTGTGACTTCCGAAGAGGACGACTCAACCTTGGTACCGCTATGTCAACAGAGATTGGCCTATATGAGGGAAAAATACCTCTGGAGAAACTGGGGGAATCAAGATAGCAAAAATGACTGTAAAATACTGGATGCGCATAGCAATGAAAGGAATGAAAAAGGCTGGTTCATTTATTTAGATTTTTTAACAGATACCCTGGTTGTTGTTTGGTATTCAGATTGCATTGAAATTTTGGATGTCAGTGTAAAACCACCAATTTCTTGGGCTAAATTACACACCACAGTTAATCCCTCAAGTAAATTATCCCAATGTGTTATCAGATCTACTATGTTAATTGTGGAGAACGCATTTTCAGTTGATGTTTTCGATGTTGACATGACAAAGAAGTTAATACATCAGAGACATTCTATCTCAATTCAGGCGTTAGTTAAGAGACATGTTGTTAAGGATCATTGTTTCATGTTTACTTCTGAAAAAGGATCAAATAAATTTAATATATATGATCTTGATAGTGGAAAGATAATGAAGGACGAAACATTCCCAATGGTGATAAATAAAAGTTTTCAATTTTGGGATACAAAAAGTTCTCCCACCAGTGAGTTCATAGCTGTCGCTATCATTAGTAATGGAAAACCATCTGGTCCATCAAAGTTTTGTATATACAACATCAAACATTTATCGTTCCTACCAGATGTTGTGTTTGATCTGAATAATCCAATGGGTTACGTCAGAAATGAAATTGCTCTCCATCACCAATATTTGGCTTTCACCGACAGCGATACTGGGTTCTTAGCTGTGTATGACTTAGAATCAAAAGAAGTCCTTCACAAAGAAGAAGATGTATTTGTTGATATATTTGTGTGTGATAATAGTTTTGTATTCATAGCAAAAAGTTCGTTTGGTACCAAGGGAAACTGGTTAAAAAGCTATTCTCCATTACATAAAACCTTCATTATCTCAAGCAAACTTCTCTCTTTGCCACATGTTATTCAAATAACACGTAATAAATTGTTTGTGTCACTATCAGACAAATTTTGTCAAACAAATGTGTTTAAATTCTCAGGTAAGAAGTTGAAGAATGACATATCATGTCATCAATCTGTCTGGAAAGTAAATGAAAATTGTACTAAATTTGGGTACATAATTTCTTCCTACAACGTAGAGCCAGATGACACAATTTACATAAGATACTGTTGGTAACAATCATATTGAACAGTTCAAGTTAAAAATATGATTACAGTCTTTTGCAAAATTTTTTCAAAGAAAGTCTTATAACGTTTGTATATTAACTTTAAAACAATTATTTCCTAATCGGCATACAAGTGTGGAAATTCCATTAGGTCAACTGTAGTAAAGTTCAGTGTATTCACACAACTTACCAATGCACCATGCTGTTGGTGATTGAGATGACAATTAGAACAATAGACCTTGAGGCGATGATCGAACAATTATTTAATTCAAAAGTGTACAGGGAGAAGTAATAAGTAATAGTGAAAAGATTGTCCAGGAGGACAAAATGTAAAGATATTGACACAAAATCTTTGATGATGAAGAATTGTTGGGACTTTGTTATTTTTTTAGATGTTTTTATCTTCTATAGCTCTGGCCACAGCATTAGGCAGGTTGTGAAAAATGGAATCTTCAGCTGTGTAAATTACTTAATGTTAGAGACACCTCCGCTCCTCAACATGTTTAAGTACTTGAACATATTTCCAACTGATAGAAGGACCTTTACTTGGGTATGAATTAATGAGTTTAGCTATGGGGAATCAACTGTTATCGTAAATTCAAAGCACGGGAAGCACATAATTGTACGGCATCGAGCACAATATATGACTTGTAGACATTTAAAACTACCAAATAGATAAAATTTCAACAAATAAATTAGTAAATAGGAAAGAAACCTAATTACATATTTCAATGATTACCTGACTTAGGAGAATCAACAGAGAACATAACTGTCTATAACATCTAATGGGTAAATGATTAGCCAAACAACATATTTTGATCGCCAGCGCACTCACTCACCCGCCTAATGCTGCGGCCAGAACTGTAAGCATGATTTGTTTTGACACTTGAGACTGATCCATGAAAGTTATAAGGAGGATCACAGATTAGAGGGGTAGTAGGTGCAACTCATTGCTAAAAGTTGATTTGTAAATAAAGTACATCTCAGGATTATCCGGACGAGGTTGAGAGATAGAATTGTGCTGAAAATGCAGGATTTCACTCGGGTATGACATTTTCAACCATGTGCTCGCTTACCATCAGTAATGTGCGCATAAAAATTAACATTATAACTGTAACATAGATTGTGTTGAACCGTAACCTCTGGAAAACGTTTGGTTCCCTTAATTTACAGCCAACTGACACGTGATGACACATTGAGACTTGTTTTATGCGACCTATACGAGATTTATCTGCTGCGACACTGCCATGAGGTTGTCTGGCAGATAAACATTGTTTTGTACGCTGTACAGTACCACAGAAAGTCCGACATTTAATATTCGTATGTCATGATAGCAATGTTTTTCCTACAAAATCAAGGGATGTCTCACACACTATCATAATGAAAGTTGTTAACTGAGATCCGATGAGAATGACTGTGGCAACAACAATGGAGAGATAATTCCACAATCGCAATTTTTGAAATATGCACTGTTCTTACAGGATTGTAACTTTAGAGTATCCGGATTGGATCCAACAAATTAACCTGGTTAATCCGAGATGTACTAAAATGTTTTCGAAATTTTATTAATTGTTTTTTTACTCTTTAAGCATCTGTTCTAAAGCGGAGCAGATAGCTCAGTTTACTTTTGATACAGTTAAAAATTGATTTTGTAGCAAACATCAATAAATGATTTTTACAATTAAATGATGGTCCAAGCATCTATATTATTTACTCCTCTTGTCTTTAGCTAACTTTTCTTCTTGATTTATGTTGAGAAGTAGATTATATATTTTCATGCAAATTTTCAAAAATTTCAATTTTTTGTTTTGTTTGATATAATAAATGAATAAATGAATTTTATTTCTCATAGTAAATAAACATATACATACAATCATTGTATTTATTGAGAAATGAAACTGGCCACTTTAACAAGTTGTGTGACCAGTTGCTGAACAGAAAAAGTTACAACTAAAAACTACAGAGTCTAGCATCATTATAATAACATTAAATCTGCCTGCTGTAACATCTGAGGTTTCAGTTTTTGTTGTAATGAAAAAAATTTAATCGTAAACTATGTTAAAATTTTGAAAAGTATTTATAAAAAACAGCATCGTTTTAACAATTAATAAAATATTTTTATACCAAAAAGTTATTTAAATATCTTAGATCCTGCTGAGAAAAAAGCCAAGTGATTGTTTTTTTACAAAAAATATTAAGATTATTTGCATTCTTGATTTGAAGCGGAAGCTGATTGAAGTACTTGGGACCCAGATATTGAAAAGAATGTCGGAAAATTGTTTTATTTACTTTGGGTAATTTGAGAGATTTATTTGCAAAACTTCTTGTCCTATACACATGGTTTGGAGTTATTTCTCTATTTCCGCTCCGAATAAAAAATAATCTCAAGACCTTGAAAATAAACAGATGTTGAATTGGGAGAATACCTAGTTGCTGAAATAACGCAAAAGAACTCGTTAATATGGACTTTTTTAAAATAATACGCAAGAAATAGTTTTGAGTAGTTCTTATCTTATCAATTAATGTTTTGAAAGTACCTCCCCAGCAGGGTAAGGCATATTGTAATCTTGAATTAATTAGTGTAAAATATAATGTTCTCAAAAGCGAGGTGTCACAAAAATTTCTTAAAAAGTAAAATTTTCTAATTTGTGATCTTAATTTTGAATGTAAATCTAAAACGTGTGGTTCAAAGGTAAGTTTCTCGTCAAGTAAGACACCCAAATATCTGATGGATTTTACTTTTTCTAAAGGTTGGCAGGAACATAACTGGATTTTGCAGGCTTGTGAATGAAATATCAAAGGGGACGGAAAGTTAAAACCAAAAAAATCAAAATTAATAAATTTAGTTTTATTAACATTTACTTGCATTTTATTAATAGAACACCATTTCCTAAGCAATAAAAGATCATTGTTAATTGAATCTGCAAGAAGAATTGGATCTTTGTGAGTATAAAAAAGTGCAATATCATCTGCAAAAGCATTAATACTTCCCTTAAAATTGAGTTTTAATAAATCGTTTATGAAAATTAAGAAAAGCGTTGCAGAGGTTGTTGACCCTTGTGGGACCCCGGTCTGAACAATAAGTGAATCACTAAAGGTCTTGTCAATTTTTACCTGCTGCTTTCTTCCAGTGATAAAACTATGGAACCAATCCAAAGCTACCCCTCTAATACCGGCAGCCTCTAATTTATTAATGAGGATTTCATGATTTACCATTTCAAATGCTTTTTTAAAATCAAAAAGTCCCGTTGTTTTTAATTTGGAATTTAAGCCATTGAAAATAAGTTCGGTTACAGCTAATAGTGCACTTTCAGTAGATTTACCTTTAATAAAACCAAATTGCTTATCACTAAAAAAGTATGATTCATTTCAATAATAATAAAAGGTATATTCAATAATAATAATAAAATAATAATATAACGATAACTTCATTTTTACCTTAACAAGTGTGGAATTGCATTGGCAATTTAAATATTTATTTCTTAGTTTTAAATATAGAAAACTTATTTCATCTAATTTTAATAATGCATGGTATTTAATTTTAATTCTCTTTTAGCGAATTTCCCCTATAGGGAAGTAGCTATTTAAAATTTGCTGTCCATATATTCTTTTACACTTTAAAGAGCTTTTTCTATTAAGAGTTTTTTCACTAATATTTTAAACTTGATAATATTTTCTTCTTTCTTGATGGTCACTGGTAATTTATTGAACATTTTTATATAAGAAAAAGGAAGATGATGTAATTCAACACTATGCTGTGTTGTGGAATATCATAATTTAAATTATATCCTTAACTTTTAATTTTTTTGTTCTTCCTCGTTGATTTTTACTATTTCCATGAATAATAATGTTTCAATGATATATTTATTGATTGGGAATATTATAATCTTTAAATGTATTTTTATTTGCATGATGATCTTTCATCAAAAATCATAAAAATATGATTTCATAAAAAAATATGGTTTTCATAAAAATATGTGGAATTTTAAATGAAGTTTTAGTTTATCTTCTTTTTGTAAAGTTAATATTGATTTTGTTTTTTAATTACCCCAAATTGGTACAGCATATGTCATAAGAGGGTATATTAGTCCATAATAGGTGGTCATTCAAATATTACTACACATTTTGGAGAGTCTATTCATTGTAAAGGTGGCCCTTGATCTTATGACAAATTACATCAATGTGAGTTTCAAATCTCAAATTTTCCTCCAAGGAAAACCTTAAAATTTTATTTTCATTTTAGATGAATAATTAATTTTATACTTGAATTTATGTAAAGTGGACGTTAAATAACATTTAGAAAAAAGAACAGTAATATTAAAAAAATAAAAATAAACTGAAGGAGGGCCTAACAGTTCTTTGGTTTAAAACCCCCAAGGACCCAACACTATAGCACTTGCATGGCGTCCAAGCGAAACTTTTTGTTTTACTACTTTTTTACACCACAACAGCGCTGCCGCTGCATTTACACTAGTGCTCCTAGCTACAAATACTAGTACTATAAACTGTACAACATTAGGGATGTGCCATATATTTTGTGGCCTCTTACTTTAGATCTTCAATCTTAGTAACATAGAAAAATTGGTTGGAAAACCCTATTTGTATAAGGTTTCATATTAGGTTCTCAGTTTACTGTTTTTAGAGGCTTTGGCTAAAATGAGCCTTCTAATAAAAACCTATTAAGAGATTTTTGTATAGATTGAAAAAAATATTAAAATTAGGTATTTAAAGCCTGCACATTTGTTTAGTTAATGCTGTTAAAGTTTTTATGTTAAATAAATAAACGTTATGCCAAACTGTTAATCGTTTATTTTAAATCAATCACAACAATATTAATTAGACCTACTAGAATATATGACAATAATATCTATTTTGTGTAATGTAATATTATTTGTTATTATATTAATTCATAAAGTATTAATAATATTAAATATTTTAAATACACATGCAGAATATGACGTTTTATGCCGGTGACCTCCTTGCTAGGCTTGTAATTGGCTACAAATTGTATTATATGAGATACTTCTCATTTTAGTTAAAAATCACTTTATGAAAATTATAAAACACTAAGTTTTTAACACAAGCGATGAAAGAAACAGAAATTTGAATTAATGATAGCGATGTAGAGTGTAGAATAAGGTAAAGATGAGTATTAGTATTAGTCAGAATCACATACTGGTTACTTTGAAAATCATCAGTAACTTTCATATATCTAATCATAACCTAATACATTCGGCCGTCCCTCTAAGACAATCATATGCCCTCATTATAGCCTTAAACGGTTGCCGTTTATTTTTAATATAGAGGATGTTTACTAAAAACCCTTTAGGACTTAAGGATATGGTTGCTTACATTAAAACTAAGAAAAAGGTTCCTATAATATGGGTCCTAAAATGCTTGGTTATCCAACTGTCGGTATGTATGTGATTTTAACATGATTTTGCATAACTTTACAACCACAAGAAATATCAACTTCAAACTTGGTGCGTATATGTTGACAAATGGACCTATTTTGGTGCGGAGTATCAAGTTTCTACTTTTGACCATTAAAAATGGCAGCCATTTTTATATTTTAAAACGGGATATCTTCAAAACCAGAAATGTTACAAAAAACATACAATCTCTATTCAACTAGCGTCGAACTTCGCACGTACACGGGAGAACCTATAAAACCAAAGGTGGTGACATTTGTTTAATGCATGTACAATACTCAGAAATTTGTTGGGAAACCCTCTATCATAAATGGTGCTCCTTTAAGAGACATAAAAGTTGCGCAATTTCATTTCCCCAAGAAGCTACATGGAGATTACTAAGATCGAATCATAATTAATTGAGTTATATTGCAATTGTTCTAACATAGTACATGCTTGTTTATGGCAGTTTATAGCAAATTTTCGCATAAAAATTGCCAAAACTCCATTAATCGTGGACCGATCTCAATAGGCCTAATCTTTATATGACTTTTTAGGGAATAAAGCTGCACAACTTTTTCATTATTCACCTCCTGAATTAATGCACAACTTTATTGTCTCGTACAATTTTTAAAAAATTTACGGTTTTTAAGATATTAAGTTTTACAATAAAAATGACTGCCGCTTTTTAAATGGTACCACAGATGACGGTACAAAGTAAAATCTTGATACTCCGCACCAAAATAGGTCGTTATTAGTTAACAAATGCGCACCAAGTTTGAAGTTGATATTTCTAGTGGTTCCAAAGTTATACAAAATAATGTTAAAAACAAATACATGCCGATAGACGGATAACCGAGAATTTTATAGGACCCATTTTTATGGGAACTTTTTTCTTAGTTCTGATGTAAGTAACCATTTCCTGAAGTATTTTGAAAATGAGGGATACGATACGGTATTAAGTTGGGACCTTTCCAAAACGTCCAGGTGCAGGACGTCCACGGTAATTTGGGTTAATAAGTTTTTATGATGTACCTGGAGTATTTCTGAACGTTGTGAAAGTTCTCGTAAAGTTATGGAAGTAGAGGGTAAAGAATAAGAGTATACAAGGTGGTAGCGGTATTATTTCAGATCATCCAGCGACAAAGCAGTCGAGCAGCGTATCAGTTGCATTGCTACGTCGTCATCGCCCTCTCCAGCCACCTTAGTAGGGGCATAGAGTAATAATAATAACTTCGGGAAGGGGGGAGGTGTGTTTATTGGGTATTCTATTTAACAGCTGAGTCCCACACTACCCCCACAGGAGCGAGGGCGTGCGTAAATAAATTCACACGTTCCTACCAGATAAAAGGTATTATGTTTTTTCATTCTTTGGAAAGTTTTCTTCAACCGTAATATCATCTCGCTCTAGGATTACTCCATTACTACAGTTAATTATTACACTATTATATGTATATATGCTTTCTCCTTGTACAGGTTTATGGATTAATCGATGATCGGAAACTGTCTTTTCTTTTAAACCCCCCCCCCTTACTTCAGCAACAAAACATCTTGTTGTGGGTTGGGGAATTCAAGATCGGCAGACATATTTGTTTGTTTTGTCAGTCCGGGAGGAAATGTCATTTTTGAGATTTGTTGTTTTTATTGAGAATAATGATTAGAAGTAGATATAATTATTTCAGTGAAATTTACTTATCGCAATACTAGTATTAAGGGATTGTAATAATGTTCAAGTGGTGTTGGCTTAATCATCAACTTCTGATCTTGGCAGATTTCGGCAATTAAATTTTGATGAGGTAACTCAAAGTTTTTTGTTTTTCATTGTCACATTACTTGCGTGTTTTATTCTATATTACTGTGATAGATTGCAAGATGAGTTACCGATGTAAAAAAGCATTTATTTCGGGAATATATTTGACTAATTCGTGTTGAGGCTATAGTGATGGAAGACTAAACAGAGAAAGACCCCTCTCCTACCAGAGGATTAGCCTAGGCCTAGCTTAGAGGAGTTTTATGAATTAGCCTAGAAATTACTTATAAGCATAGTTATACAAGAAGTGAGTCTTGTAAGAATAGGCTTCTTGAGTTGTATAAGGTCATTGTGATGCTTGGTGTCATTTGATAGGTTAAAGAGTTTGTCTATTGTAATCAGATTAAAGTCTTGAACCATTTACGCCTTCTTCTAATAATGAAAGAGGTTAATCCATCTTGGATGAGTGTCTATTTAGTGTGGTAAAGTATACAGATTTTATCTGTATACTTCTGTTTATCTGTTATACCACAGGCTCATTGTTTATTTAGGCTTAGGCCTACAATCCCACATCAACAGTCCCTCCGATCACAACCTAGACCTTCTGGGTTTCCCCATGTATAAAACTTGACTTATTTCCTTTATCTCCTCTGGGAGCATTCTGACTTACTTGAAACCATGTAGAAGAATATCTAAGAAATGATTTTAGTGCCTGTGGAAGCTTATCTGTAAATATTAACAGCCCTTCAATTTAAAATTTTTGTTTTGTTTAAACAGCCCTTCATAAAAATTTATATTGAATGCAGTTTTCTCAACTATGCATAGGCCCAGCCTACAGCCGGCTCCACACATGCATTATTCAGCATGCACCGAATGTTCGACGTTCGGCGAACTATTTGTCTCGCTATAGGACCGACAATGAACAAGGACTAATCTTTGCTACTTGCCAAATATACATAAACACCCATCCACACTACTCGTGATTCGGCGAATCGCTGCTCGCTGCATGCCGAATGATGCATGTGTGGAGCCGGCTTACAGTTTGTCAGTTTTATCTCGAGCTGAGGTAATTTTTACATCTGAAGCAAATGAAGTGGAGTGAAAGTCAACATAACGTCACAGCTGATCCCTGAAGTCGTATTAGCCTGACATGTAAACATTTAATTTTCTAACACCTGTCTATCTATACCTTTACTGTTAGGCTATTTGTAAACATACACAGTTTAACTTAGGTATGTTCGTTGAAATTAATTTTTACATTGTTTGATAATTGAGAATAAACAATGTTTGACAGCTATTAATGTGCCTTGTCTATTAATCTATTAATGTAATTAAACCGCCAAATGATCAATAAAATGTCTTTATGACTTAAGACATTTTATTGATCATAATAGACAAGTCAGAGCTGTCAGTCATTGTTTATTCTCAATTATCAAACAATGTAAAAATTAATTTCCAGCAACGTAATTTGCCACATAGCTCAAGATAATACGGACAAACGGTAGGCCATATTTTAGACCTAGGCTACTCGTTTTGTGTCAGCCTTTTAGCCTATGTTACCTCCTTTACCCTAACCTAAGTAACCTAGCAAAAGTTATCTTTTAACCTGATCAAAGTCTAGTTGATAAAAATAAGTCATAATATTTTAAGGGGTGATAAAATATTATTAGGCCTAGATAAATTATTTATCACCTCAGCCACATTTGGCCTAAGTTTACTTAACACTTTGTAAACTTCCCCTGCCATTTGGTTGCAGGTGGCGTCAGAACGATGGTGAGATAGAGCGTGTTGGCCGACGTGAGGAATGAATCCCCCCGACCTCACTGCGGGCGTGGTCACGGCCACTGCCCTGCCCAGCGCCGAAGTCGTCGTACCGGTGAGAACCGCTTCGTTTTCTAATCGTCCTTATACTCTTGTGATCGAATTGGATATTTGCCACTATTCCGTAGCGATCGTACGGTCAGCTTCACTGGCCGCCACCATTAGCGCACGGAAGTAGGATTTTTTCCACAGTTGTCAGCATGGCTCTGAGTGCCATCTTTTGCCACCTCATTACCTTCCCCAAATTTCCCTCGATGCTCCCCCAGAGTGCAATTGAGTAGGATATGTGTGTCTTGAACAGACAGTGGTTGGTGTTTTTTAGCAAAGCCTGGTTTTTTAATGAGCTGAGGCACCTCTGAGTCGCCAATGAGCAGCCCACCAACTTGAGTGCCTGAAGTGCCTGTTAACTTTGTTGATATGATTGAATACTTAGCAATTAATTTGGTTTTGTTGGGGTTCAGTTTCAAGCTATTTGATGCAAAATATTGTGACAAGTTATTCATTTTCAAGAAAGTAGCTCAAGGTCCTAGCAGTTTTTGTGTCATGTAAAAAAAAAAACCAGTTCAAATAAAACAAAAAAAAACAATTCTAATCTTATAAGAATGACCAAACATTTGAATCAGTTCTTAAAAACATGTCATAAAAATTAATTGTTTTGTCATTTGAACAATTACCTAACTAACCGCTGTTGTGTGTAGGTGTCGCAAGATGGCCGCACTGTCGCTACATCAGCCGCCGAGATGTGTCAGGGCACAACAGTGGCGCTCTCCAGTGTCGCTAAATACTGGGTCCTTACCAACCTGTTCCCCGGGCCCGTACCTCAGGTGAGAGAAACTCTCGGGTGAGAGAGTCTCGGGTAAAAGACTGTTAGACTTTGGAGGATGGCTAGGTTCGTCTCTCTTCGGGTATTGTTTAGCTTACAAAAGGAAAGGAACTCTGGGGCTAGAGAAAGTCTTAGGTGATAAAAACTTTCAAGTGAGAGTCTGCTTGACTTTGGAGGATGGCTAAATACGTCTCTCTAGCAGTATTGTTTAGCTTACGGAAAGAAGGAAAGCTTTTGAAGAGAGAAAGTCAGGTGATGGAAACATTGAAGTGAAAGAAACTCTCAAGTGAAAGACTGTTAGACTTTAGAGGATGTCACGTCTTCTAGGGATATTGTTTAGCGAACGGAAGGAAGGGATTGTTAGGATAGAGGTAATCATTCCTTTATGAATGGTCCGTCAGAGTAGCCCCTTAGTCTCAGGATGGAGGGAGTGGGAACATCAGCCGCGGGGATATATCAGGGCATTACGATGGCGTTGTCTAGTGATTAAGTACTGGGTGCTAACCAACCTGTTTCCCGGATCCATACTTCAGGTGAGAGAAACTGTCGGGTGAGAGAAAGTCTGGGGCGAGAGGAACTCTCGGGTGAAAGGAACTCTCAGGTTAAGTGTTCAAAAATTGAAATTTTACAAATTTAACTAAATCTGTAACGTTTAAACAAAAAATTTATGCAACCATTAAATTTAGCTTGAAAAAATAAATAATCCAATATCTTGAATAGTTGCGAAGATAATTGAGATTTTTGTCCGGCAGTAAACGCAGTATGTTGCCTAATGTTATCATTATGGTAAATATTCAAAAACCAATATCTCAGTAATTGCTATCCGATTTCGATAAAATTAGGTATGCATTTGTGGTACGATCGTGAATTTATTTTGTATTACTGTAGATTGTCTCGCTTTAAGGGTGAGAGTATGTGACGGTTTGCTGATACCGTTTGTTTCGCTGGTGTGCAGGTGTCGGTGTACGGGCTACAGTCACCGAGGGTGGACAAGGATGGGACGTGTCTGACGCCGGTGAACGTCGGAGTGGAGACCATGACTCTGATACAGCAGCACCAGGCGCAGACGGTGAGTCGTAGTCACTACTATTGTGTAATAAATATCCCCGTTGCAGCAGACCTACACACTCAGCAAATTTCAAATGCTTAAATAATTCATTTAGATGAAGCCTTGAATCAAGTAAAATCAACTTAAATCCTAAAATGGAGGTTCTCTCACCAGTCTTAGCTCAGCTCTGATTGGGTGTGGACGTGCTCTCTCTCCTGACGGGTGATTCTTGATACTTGTGACACTTGTGTTTTCCTGTGTTACTTTGTCTTCTTGTTTTCTTTTCAGCATAGTGTTTCATGACTGCTTTTACAGCTTAGCCATGTTTTTTGTCTAGGTTATCCTGGCGGTGTGTTACTAATCTTGTTAGTTCTAGGTTTTTTTCCACCTTAAGAACTTGAAAATGTACCCATGACGGTATGAAACCATTGGTAATTCTCACCAATAGACGGATCACTTTGGCTGTATTTACAGGTAATTTACACCTTTTTCAGTAATCAATGATGGCAAATGTCCGCAAAAATCCAAATCAAAATATAGTAACAGTTACTGAATCTGGTTGTTTTGTTGGTCAGATCCCGGTGTCTGCTGTATCGACTCTGACTTTGCCATCACCGCAGCTGGCGACTGTCGCCCTTCCATCTTCGTCGCCTCAGCTGCAAGATAAGTCAACTTGTATCACAGAACAATGTGGCAACAACCAGGTTCACTGCCAGGTGGGTAACAGGTTGCAGGTAATAGTTTCAATAATGTAACAGGTAACAGTAACAGTTTATGGGCAACTGTTGCTATCAACTTGCTTCGCCTTAACTGCAGGGCAAATATACCAGTGTAACTGAGCAGTGCGGCAAGAATAGGTGAACTTCCAGATTAGTGAATTAATGGAGCAGGTTTGATTAATTGACAGTAACTGATAGCGTTTACTGTTTTTATGCCCAACGTTAATGGTTAAAATGTTTCAAAATCAATAGTTGGCACTTAAACTTCGCAGTAGTTGGCTAACATCTTGATGTGTAAATTGATGATCCCTTAAACATTATAGATCACCCTACATTACATACCCTACATTATAGATTGTTCCCTACATTCTTACTAAAAAATATCCTTTAAGTATGGGAGACTAAATCCAAGTCAACCCATCAACACACTTGGATGCAACATATTTGTGATGTGCTAATAAGTCCCCATCATTCTTGGTCAGAATATTTCTGTTGCGGTAAGTGCTAGCTGACAGTTTCATCTTTTCCACTAGATTGCAGGACCTAATGTCCCATCTGTTGGAAATTCTGTAGGCTTTGTCTGTAGGAAATTCTGTTTGTAGGATATATTAATTGACATTTTTGGTGCTCTTTTGTTGGCTAAACTAACAGGCAAAAATAACTTGATAAACATATTACACTTGGTTCTGAGCTTGTGTTTGCATGAAGATGGTTCTGAAGTGTTAACGTTTGAGTGAAATAAACTGCGTTATTAAGGATTGTGAACTATCGTCTTGTGAATCTGTTAAAGATGAAATAGGATGAATGAGGAAGGTAGTGAAAGTGACATTGAAGTGCAAATAGTGCACAAGTATAGATGTGTTGCTGGAAGAGCTAGCCTATTCACTAGGACGCAAGTTTAGATGAAATACTGACCAATTGTACTAGTATTAGCTCTAATATTGTTTTATGTATATTTTTGTAACTATGCATTATAAATAACATTCTCTGTAAGTTTAAAGATTGTATAATGCTGAATTAAGTCAAAGTGGTTGTTACAAAAGCCTGAAAAAGTGCCAAACTGATGGGAATCAAGTGTAAAATCAAAGGGATTCCAATTTTATAATTTACGTTTGTGATATTGCAGGTGCAATGTGATCTGACCTTGGTCCAACAACCTACACTCGTGCCAACTTCACAGAGCATCACACTTACCCCGGAACAGCATCAGCAGTTGCAACAGCAGGTGTGCCAACATGATTTAGATTTTTCATATTAATACGTCTATGTCCCGAGAGAGGTAGGATAAGTCACATAATTGCGAATTGCCAGTGACCAGCCGTTCCCACAAAGGCAGACGCAAACTGCCGAGTAATCTCGAAATCTCCGAAAAAATTACTTAATCAAATTGTCACTATGCAACAGACAATCGACCAACTTCAGAACACGATCAAAACAACAACAAACTGATTTACTTGTTCAAAGGAAACGAGATCATGACAAATCATATATTCAATTTCGTAAGGCGATTCTTTGCATCAAAATTTTGGGCGTCTGACAAGTCGTAGAAAGATGGGAGAGGGCTCAAATTAAAGGTCTTTATTCCGTGATGGCGGGGAAAATACTGAAATTGCTTGAAATTCATCAGAAAACGAGAAATAACGTAAAATATCTGCCATTTAAAAAGCATTGGGATTCTAAAACGTTTGCTTTGTTTACATGAAAACATGTGGTGCTGATGCTTAATTCAAAGTCATATGCTAGATGTTGACATATGGTTTTTTTCAAAAGGCAGCTAACAATGTTCAATTTACTATAACAAATAAATATTTTTACTTTAAGATTTTCAGACTTTATAATTACTGGTTTGAGTATATATTTATAATTTAAAATTATAAATATTTAAGTGCGTTTGTTTGGCTTATGTTATGGTGGCGATTTAATGCCAAATGATCGATATAAATTTATAAGTAAGCGAAGTGTTTGCACCGGAATTGCGGGGTTTGGCAAGTTGCAGGATAGGGGGAAAGGGCTTAAATAGAAGGTATTGATGCCAGGGACTTGGGAAAAATGCTAAACTCCTTAACGTTCATCAGAAAATAAGATATCATATATTTAATTTCGTAAGGTAATTATTTGCATCAAAATTGTGGGTGCCTGGCAAGCCGAAGAAAGATGGGAGAGGGCTCAATTGAAAGGTTTCCATTCCGAGATGGCGGGAAAAATACTGAAAATACCCGAAATTCACCAGAAAAAGATAATTAACGTTAAATATCTGCCATTTAAAAAGCATTGGGATCTAAAAACTTCTGATTTCTTAACGAAAAATATGTGATGCTGATACATGATTGAAAACCATATGATATGATAGATATTAACATAAGGTAGATCCAGTTTGCTATGAAGGTATTTTGTACTATAATAAATAAGAATTGATTTAATTTTCCCTCATTAGGGACCTTTAGACCCTTCAAGCTATATGGTAGATGTCTACATAAGGTTTATTTCAAAGCCAGCTAAATATGTAGGTTGGACGTACTGTAACAGATAACGAATTTTAACTTTTAAATATTCCTATTTTGTAATTAGGGGATTTAGCCTGCTCACCATTTAAAAAGCATTAGGAGTGAAATACGTCTATCTGTTTTCATTATAATATCGTTATAAATCCGTTCAGCTGTTATTGAGTTATAAGAGCCCCCAGGGGTCAAAATCTGAAAAGGGTACAATCACTGTCCCTTCATAAAAAAATAATGTTGCCTACTGTAATTATTGCTAAAAATGTTTTATTTTGGAAGTTTAGGTCTTAATCTTATTGTCTATACTGTTTAAATCATGAATTAAGAAGAGGTTGGGGCAAAATACTGAGAAAAAACTGGCCAAAGTAGTGACGGTCACGTGTCCCCAATCCCAGTTTTACCGCTAAAGATGCGTTTTAAACAAGTTCACCCATCAAATAAGTGAATATAAAACCCACGTTTATATTGTCGGATACAGGGAGATAATCAAATAGCGCTTTTTACGGATGAAACTATATTATTACGACGCCGAGCTCGGTTAAAAGTCGTGTCCCCACCTTAAGCAGTAGCGTCGGTAGTGTAGTCTGTTTCTCATCGTACAGCGACACTAGCGCTACTAGCAGCCGACAACGAGTTTAATTCAGGAGTGTCATGGCGGCGAGCAACGACGGGTGTCGTAGTTCGTCGTGTGAAATTAATTTGGACGTGGAGGAAAATAGTTTTGTTCATTAAAATTGCCGTGTCTCATTTTTTGATGTAGCATCGGTACATGATTTATTCTTAATCAAAAGTAAATCGCTATCCATCGTAATAGTTTAATTCGTAATACGGCCCGGTTCCAAATGCCGATTCGTCACTAGCGATAGCGTTCGCCATTTTGAGGTCAGCAGACACAACAAGCGAAATTGTAGCGTCGGTCTGGGAAGCGACGGTCGCGAATTTTGGTTAATTTAACGTGAGATCTGCTACATTTTGTGACCGGTTTTTCCATTTGACTGATATACCTTATATTCTTAATGGTGATGTATTTTTTTATTACGGCCGATTTTAATACTTAGTAACATGAATTAGTAAACAATGTGTTAATTATGAAAATAATGATGCAGGGTTGCCACCAACAGGGAAAATCGAATTGTGCGGGCATTTTTAGTTCTAGAAGCAATTTTTTACAACTGTTATAAATTCTTTTATTTAATCTGAAAATGAAATTAGCTGATAGAAATTCTTTATATTCTTTTCATAGCTTATTCTTTTTAGGAGTATTTGCCCTTGTTTCTGTTTTTACAGTATAAATTGTTTAAAATAATGATAAAGGTATTTTAATGTATATTTAAAATCAAATTTGGGTGAAAGTTTTTGATTGATTGTTTTTAAGTTTGTATTAGGCCTATATGATTTAGATTAATTTATTAAGTCCATAGCTTTTTGACGTTTGTTACCTAACCTTTGTTTGAAATGTTTGATACATAAAAAATGTAACATGTCCAACATTGAAACAAAATTTTTTAAATGCTCCTAAACATTTTTTAATTAAGTTACTTAATTAATTAAAATACAGTATGTCTTAGTAATATTTTTTGAAATTTAACTTGTAAGTAGCATTTTTTAATTATGACAAATAATTTTTTAATGAAAAGATTTTTAATTCCGTTTGGTCATCTGTTTTTGCTGCAGTTTTAAAAGCAATTTAATACATTTTGAAAAATATAATGTTTTTAATGTGTTTAAACTTACTCTAAGAATAGCTGAACGGGTTTTCTTTCTTTTTTAATTTTATTTTTATGCTCTAAACTATAACTTATTAAGGCCTAAGCCTATTTTTAGAAATTTGTAATGAAGGCATTTAATCGTTGAAACGTTTTGATACACAACCACATTAAACATACCGTAATCATTTAAATGTAATTTTGAAGAATTTCAAAATAATTTTTCATGACTAAATAATAACAATGAATGATTTTGGAAATAGAACATCCTATACATCATAAGCCATTAAAAGTATTTTGTATTATGCACCTAATGATTCAGTTAAAGTTATTTTAACACTATTGTATTGTCTTGTAATTACTGAAAAGGCCTATATTAGAAATCAAATTCTTCCTATTTCAGACTATGAAAGGAACAGATGAAGATTTTACATTTAAAAAAAATTAAACAACAAACATGTAATGGAAGTCATATCCATGTAACTGAGGTCACGCATTGTAGCAGAATGTCACATTTAAAATTGTTTATTTAAAAATATGTATGGTCAAAATATATATAAATGGTTATATTTTTTCAATTAAGTACAGTTTCAAGATGGTACACAATAATTTTCATGACAATGGAATGGAGTAAACACATTGTGAGGTTAAAAAACCGGACCAAAACTTGTATTTGAAGGTGAATTACATCTTTTCTAAGCTATTATTAAGATATAGGTCAATCAAAAGTAAGAGGACTGTAATATATTTATAAACAGTATATGTGAGCAACAAAAAATATGAAATACAATGGGTTTTCCCTTTTATTTCATCTTGTAATATTGATTTATCTGGGTGTGACCTCTATTACGAAAAATGGGAGTTTCCTATATAAAACTGCCTCTCTCATTGACATACATGGGTAATGGTGCTTTCTTTATATTTTCTCATATTCTACAGGGTTCAAAGTATTAAAAAATGTAACTGTCATTTAGATACCAAGTAATAACTTTTTAGTTTTTTCCTACAACTAAAAAAAAAATTGTACCCTTTTCAGATTTTGACCCCCAGCACATAAATATATTGATCATTCAATATTTTATATTAAATAATCAGCATTTGCATTAAATTTTTTAGGGGCTTACGCCCCTACAAGCCACTAGTAAAATATATTGCTACAGCCAATGTATACTTGGTGGTATCTTATGGGCTATAGTCGTTGGTTTTCGTTTGTATTTGTGAGAGATATATTTGTCCTGGTCAATGATAAGTGTAATTTCCCTCCCTCTTCTGGTTCATAGTTACATTCATTCTATTGTAGGACAAAGGAACTTGATTATAGAACCAGACAGAATAAATAGCCCATTTTGTGTCAGGTTTTGGGCTAAAAATTTGACTCGAACAACTGGTAAATTCTTTACAGCATCCTTTTTTAACGACTCTAGTTTTTTATTCAGTAGAGAATCTCTATTCCTGCGAAAAGAGCAATAAATAGATAATATACTAACTCTCTAGTCAAGAAAATACATATTAAACATTTTAATATTCTATGAGCTCATGGACGGTGTGAGATTACAATTCCATAAGTAAAGATTTGGAATATGGAGTATCTTTCAGTAAAGATATTTTATAACTCTGAGCCCAGTGCAAATATAATACAATAGAGAGCCGCTAAACTGAACTGTTTGGTTAATCAGGTGATTCGGAATTAATTAATGGATATGAATCAAAATAATGTTAATTGAGGATTTTAAAGTGGGATTGAGGCTTAAATAAAGCAGAGATCCCCATTCGTGGGTGAATTGAAATTTGGGGTAAGAACATCAGTTGGCAGGGATGAGAAAATGAGAACAGTACCAGTCAATGGGAAGCATGTTAATACCTATTTCTGGTCAATACAAGGATAACGATCACCACTTGCGACGGTGGTTACATAGTGTGATCGCAAATTACACCGAATTTTTTGCTGTACGATCTTCTTTTAAGAACTCATTCATTGCAATGAATTGTGTTTTTAACGGGTGGAGTTTCAGAACAGAAGGGTTTGATTTATCATGTTAAATTATATTAATAAAAGAGAAAAATAAAGCAAAAGTAATTTGCATTGCAACAAACACATAGACATTACAAACACATAGTAGAATGTATGTAACCATGAAGCAGAATGGAGGTAAATTACACTTAAAGTTCATCAGCGAGAGTTGTGTCCCTCACGATAACAAACAAAACCATAGAGGTGGTTTGTAAGGTCCACGAAGTATATCATTGGCTTGAGCGTTCACGTTTTTTGTCACGATCTTGTTTCCTATTGGATGAATAATTTGGTTTTGTTGTTGTGTTTTTATATTGATTTAATAGTTAGTTGATTAACTTTTACATTGTGACACTTTGAATGGATGGTTTGGTCTGTTGTTTTTCTCTTGTTCTAAAAGTTAGTTGATTGACTGTTAGATAGTAAAACTTTGATTTTGTTATACTTTGGAATTCCCTGTGTGTTTGCGGCCTTCGAGGGGGGCGGCCTGTTGCAATTAAATGATTAAAATATTAACTACTCTGCTTTACCCGCTTCATAGTTAAATTAATTCTACCATAACGTTTTTTTATATGATACAGTTTTGATAAACAAATCTCAAGGGACTGAACAAACGATCCGTTGTATAAAAAAGTATGTAACATTGCAGTCCGTCACATTTAGGTTAGCCATATTTAGGTTAGGTTATGATTTTGTAATATCAAGGTTCTAAAAAATATTGAAGCAGAAACCTGTTTGCAATAAAGCAAACAGTATTTCTGGCCTGATAAAGCAGGATGGTAAAAAAATCTCTAGTAAAAATCCTTTTTTATGTCAAAATTGATGCCGAGGTTAGGCCTACACAGTAGAAAATTTTCAATGCTTGAAAACCGCCTAATAAAGACTTATTTCAGGTCCTTCAACACCAGGCGTTAGCACAGACGCAGGATGGACAACAGATAGAGTTGGTGGTGCAGGAAGTGAAAGTGGAAGAGGAGAAGAACAAGGATGTCGCGATTATGAACAGGTGAGAATCCGATACTGGAAACTTTGCGGTTCATTCATTCATTTAAAAGAACATACTTGAGGTCCTAAGAAATTGCAGCCACAAGGCTTGTTGCGCACGCTTTTCTCGATACGTGATTACTTGCTCCTCTTCATCCCATTGACCCAGCAGTAGTAGGGCATGAGATACGTCAGGATGAAAATTCTGCTTGATTTAAGTTATGCTCAAAAATAAATAATTGATTTTAAGTTTTAACCTTTCAGCGTAATTTGCTGTACACGATATGCCGTTTTGATGAAGTGGTCTCGCCGGTCGTGCAAGTGCTGTTAGTGAGAGTTTCGCCTATTAGTTCACTGGTTTGCCACCAGGCCGGTTGCTCAAGCGGTTCAATGAATCACCACTAGGGTTCGCTAGAGCCGATCCATAGGCTCTAAGAGTCAAACGAGCATTGGTCTGACGGTACTGAGCGGCCTTGTGGTCTAAGGTGTTGACTGACGAGTCAATGTTGAAGACATACGCCGCGGCGTGGGTTCGATTCCTGCACCATGAGCAATACCTATTAGGCTTGCAAATGTACGGTAAAGTTGGGGGGAGGGCCCACCTAAAATAAAACGGAGCCCGGCTCAAGTGGAAGTTGATGGCATTTGTAGGTTTAATAGGGATTGCAGTGGACCTGCTTTACTTCTTTTTACCCTTGTATAGAGGAGGAGGACACTTTTTTATTTTTTATTAATTAATTCAGCATACTTTCCAATACATATGGACAATAAAAAAAAGCACATAACCAAAATATTAGACCAAGTACAGACAAAATAAACGTATTATAATTAAATTTGAGAAATATAAAAAAAATTGGTAGCCTACATCAATAGGTTAAAGAGTTCATACACCTCATACACAGATTTTTCAATAAAAAATGCTACTAATCTGAATGGATTTGTAAAAATTTAATAATTAAAGTCATTAAAGAATTTAAAACTATTAAGGGTTGGACTATTGACAACATTGGGTGTAAACAACTTTAAAAACTTATTAGGGCCTACCTATATAATATAGCTGCTTTTCAAAACAAACTGGTGTTGTGAAAAATGGCAAAACATGATTTAAATCTGGTGTTGTAGGCATGGTCACGACCTTGAGAACCGAGGTCGCCCTCGATTTCAAGAAATTTTTTATTTTTTGTGGTTTCTAGAAACATCAAGTTTTGTTTTCGTGGCGTTTTATGTGTCTTTGTATGAGTTTATGTGTTGCGTGTCTATTGTAAGTATTGACAAGAGGATTTTACCATCAAAATCTGCACCAAAATCTTGAACCAACGCCATAACCCGAAGGTGGTGAGTTACCCGATAAATATCCAGTAAAATTAGATTACTTAAATTTTTCTTTATAAAAAACTCAAAAAAACATTTTTTGGGCGGTTTATTCCCTTTGCAGTGGGCCGATCGGGCTGGTTTACAAACTCGTCCGAGTGATTTTCACCTTACATGTCCGTACTAAATTTCATTAAGATCGGACCATTCTCTATCGTGCTAACAGATAGAGAACGAATGGTTTTTTTGCCTCTGGGGGCCCCACAACAAAAAGTTATCATGTTTTGGGCTTAGGTCTTACTACGTGACCTACGATAATAGCTTCTTCACTGTAGGGGAAATTTATTGAAAATAATGTTAGTAATTTAACAATCATAACCAATGTAGTAGTAATGAATCCAATATTTGGAAATATATTATTTCCGTTTGTGAGAAACTCGCCTACAATTATAAGAAATTGTATGGCTTTAATCTCGCCGTTATTCATAAAGTTACTCTTTCAAGTGAAATTTAAAGGTCACGCTTAGCTGAACAAAACACACACGCATTGTTCATCACCCCAGCACTATATACAAGAAGTTTTCCTTTGCGTATTTATGCCCTAACATCATCTTAAGTCGCTTCAAGTAGATAGGTGGTACAGTGTCTCTCTGATGTTCTATCAGTCTTTGTCTCTTGGTAGTTATCTGTTCTTGTCGAAAGTTACGTATGTTTTTTTCATCTCATCGACTTGGTTTCTCTTTGCCTTCTACTTCTTTCTGAACCATAAAGAATGATTTTCCTACCTAAATAAGGCTACAATTACCAAAAAAGTTGCCCATTTAAGAATTAATTTTCATAACACGTATCAAATCTTGTTTACAGTTGTAGACTATCTATTTTTGTTTACAATCTGACTTAGGTTAAAAACCCATCTGAAAGTAAGTAGCTGTTAAATTACAATCACATATTTAAGTCGTTATAACGCAAGTTGTTCAGCACCGGAGCATTGAAAGCGCCCTGTAGAAATAAATCAAAGGATTGGGGGGTCGAACGTAAAAGAAATTCTCTTTTTAATTATCAGTCGCTTGTGCGCTATATCATAAGCTTTAAAATGACACCTCAGTCCTAAAAATCTAAGTAGGACAGATGAAAAAGGGATGTAACAGAGAAAACCCTGATTGTATTAAGTATATAAAAGATAAATTAATGATAAAAGATAAATTAATTAATTAAAATGTAAATGAATTTTTATAACAACTGAGACATCGTAGTCATGGTATCCAGAAAAAATCTAAACTTAAGTTCAAGGTCATCATGGAATAAACTGAACAAGCATTTATATTTTGAAACTTTCAAATTCTAAAAAGTTGTTCATCAGACAATACAAAATGCCGGATAGAATATGTGCTCACTGTAAAAAAGAGATTGAAGGTGATGTGGTAATTGCTCTAGGGGAAAATTGGCACGAGCAACACTTTTTGTGTGCCGCCTGCCAAAGCCCAGAGAAAAATGATGAATGCATCGAGGAAAATGGGAAGCCATACTGTGAAAACGATCGGAATACTCCTCTCAAGAATTCAAATGTACCTAAATGTGCAAAATGCGACCAACCCATAGAAGGAAAAGCTACAGAAGCTTTTGGTAAAGTCTGGCGCAAAGAACATTTTGTTTGCGCTCACTGCCAAAAACCGTTCCAAGGCAAAGACTTTTACACGGAGGATGGACAGCCCTATTGCGAAGCTGATCACGAGAAGCTCTTTCAGCACGAAATCTGTGCTTATTGCGACAAACCCATCACCAACACCGTAACGAGAGGTTTCGGAAAATCTTGGCACAACGAACACTTCGTGTGTGCTATGTGCAAAAAGCCTTTCGATGGCGGGCACTTTTTTGTGCGAGACGACAAACCGTACTGTAAACGCGATTGGGAGAAGCTTAAAATTTGTTGTTTTTTGTCGCCGCATCACTGATTATTAACTGTAAAGGGTATAAAATTACCTGAGTACTTATATGTTTTTTTTTCATTTACATTATATAATGTAAGGGCTTAATGAAATCTGATCTAGTTGAATCTGTTGTCGATAATCTAGATGCATCTGTAGTCGATGGTTTGTCTAGATCTTTGTATGACATAAATATCTGGTTTTATCCATAGTCTTTGGTTTATAGTCCATTTTTTGGTATTGTAAGAGTACCTTATGTAATCTGGCCTAGTCATATCTAGGCCAATGGACAAAAAAAAATTACTGGAAATTACTTGTAATTACTGGAATTAATGGAAGTCAATGGTTAGGTCTAGACCATTCTGATGGGACCTAATCATATCAAACTAGTGGATCCGAGCGCACGGAATCGTGCGCTACTCTAGCAGAGCGATAATTCAAATGGCGACAAATTTAAAACACAATCATGCTAACATGATCCGTCTTGAGGGTTTTGTTTACACAAATTAAAAAATAACAGCAATTAAATTATCCAGCTGATCAAAATGTAAACAATTATGTTCTTCATAAGGATTACATGGGAACTTTAAAAGCCAATGGGGCAGAGCCCAAGGGACTGTTTCAAAAATGTAAGGCCAGTTTGCAAATCTATGCGACACGCTCTTTCCAATGAGCCGTCAATGATCAAAATCGGTTAAGAAATGACGGAGGAGTTCATAAGACAAATTTCGTGTTGGCGTATTAATTATATAGATGTAGTGATTTCTATAGTCTGCGGTTTTGTCTTGAAAATTGTGATGAAATATAATCTAATCTAATTTAGGCAAGTTGTACATATAGACAATGGTTTTGCGTGGATTGTAGTTACTGGCCCTTATCTAATGTAGTTTTTTTCTTTTGTTGGTCGTTTGGTAACAGCAAGCTCTAATTAAAACTGTGAATTAAGAATAAACTATAAATTACCATACAAATCACTATATTTTATATAATTTAAGTGTCATCACAATAATCTAGAAAAAACCCTTTGACTGGAAATAAAACTAGATTTTCCCATCACACAAAGAACCAGACAAATCATCGCCCATTTGTCCAACTAGATTAGATTTCATCAGGCCCAACCACAACGACCCAGACTAGACTTAACAACTAACAAAAGATACATCTAGATTTGATTACATTAGATCCCATCACAACAATCCAGACAAAACCATCGATTATATTTACGTTATATTAGATTAACTCCCATCACGTTGATCTTGGCAAAAAGTGTTGGCAACAGATACAACAAGCCTAATTGAGTTAAAATTCATCTTCCATCTCAATGATCTACACAAAACCATAGACCATAGATATTACTATTTTTTTAATGTCACTAGGTCCCATGACAACGTTGTAGATCAATTCATTAAGTTTGAGGCAAAACTTAATGAATCTGTCTCCACCGTTAGAATCGATGTTTTTCGATATTTACAATCGTGATTATGTTAATCCTGAAAATCATATCGCAATCAAAACTTCAGTTCTATACTTAACACTATGTGAATGCAACTTATTAAGTTATAGTCTAACATTAACAACATAGCATAACCCATGCAACTATTCTTTTAACTAACACTAGCAGCCCGCGTCACTTCGTGACTTAAAAACAACTTGGTAAAATAGGTTTTAGTTTTATGTCAATTATGTGTGGAGCTTCGCAGCGTAAAATACCTTTCAATGAGGAAATGTATGAATTTTTGTGATTAAAAAAAATTTAGACTAATTCTCTGAGTCATAGCACTGGAATAAAATTGTCAATAATTGAACTCCTCATCGGGGTAAACTTTTAAAAATAACTTATTACTTTAGACTTGAAACTTAAATGTGGGTAAAAAATTCCTCACAGAATTTGAAAAGTTCAATTATTTTATCTGCTTAAAAAGTGTCTATATATATGTTCTACATTTTGAAATTTCGACAGTCCAGTCCAAAAACATTAATTTTGCATAATATGGGGGTTAAGTTCACATGGATCTTTTCATTGCTTGGCGCATCCTCATGCCTCTGTTTTCTTTTCAAAAGTATTGAATCTAAATTTTCAAATTGACCCGCTTTTTTGTTTCGCATCTTATTTACATACTGTAATTGGCAAATTTCTACCTAAGCAAATAACAAAACTTTCTTTGAAATGCCTTCATTAAATATGCATATTGTTATTGGTACATTTCAGAGTCGAGTAAAATAGGCAGGCTAACCGTTAACACGTCAATAAACTTTGCATTTCAAGTACATTTACAAAATACAGGTTTTAAATTTACATAGCGTTTGAAAACTTGAATCTTTTAGGTTAATATTCAACTAATATTGATATTTTAAAACGCTAAACCTTGAAACATGCATCAATGTGTTGAAATGTGAATCAATGTGTATTCACTGTGAAAAGTTTGTTAGAAAATACAGTACCACCTTTAGACCACGTCCTGAAATATGAATACCTATGTTC
Organism: Flexamia atlantica; assembly: GCA_035578135.1. NCBI lineage: Eukaryota > Metazoa > Arthropoda > Insecta > Hemiptera > Cicadellidae > Flexamia > Flexamia atlantica. Next base: position 16,725,274 of record JAQJVK010000013.1, on the reverse strand, counting down.
CTTTTTAAATTTCCTTTTTTTTAGAAATGAAATACAGTAAATTAATATACTACACAGACTGTAATATTGTACAGACTGTTTGTCTTAGTTTCAATAGGACAAATTAAATACTCTTCCTTATTTTCTGTTGTCTTAAAAAAAGTCAATAATTAAAGAAACCAAAATCATAATGTGGATGAATGTTAATTGACTTTTGCTAGCCATGCATTCTGTGGTATATTTCTAGAAATATTTCAAATCTTGATCATCTGTTTTGTTATAAACACGTGTGAACTGGAAGAAGTTTACAGGTTCTAACACAGATAGTAGCACTTTCGCTGGAATTTCAAAAGCCTCCTGTGTGAAGGCTTTTCATGGGATATTTTCCAAACCCACAAAAGGCACATCTAGAGAATAAAAGCTTTAATTTGATACCAAATATGTGTAGAAAAATTAATTTCTAGGGGTCAATTTGCTCTGGACAAAATCCCAGAAATTCTTTTAATAATATAGATGATAAACTTAAAATAATTAATTAATTTCACATCATTTGCCACCTTACATTTGTTTTGTTGTCAGCGTCGTCCGTTACTAAAAGTATTTGTGCTACCTGCAATTGCGAATGTAATTATGGCTCCACACTTAATAAGTATACATAATTTTCTCAATGACATTTTGGAATCTTCGAACCATGTACCTTTTCTTAATGATTTTGACATTTTGCACCCACGCTGGTTACACCATTAAATATATTTATCACTACTGTCACTTTTTACTCCTAGAGTCATCGCAATGTCTCATATGAAACTGAAGTAGCTAGCAAATCAAATTTGTCCAATTCTTGAATATACTAAAACAGTGTCCTACATTGCTTATTTAAAATAAATTATTCAACGATAACAAGAATAAAACATATGTTTATTGAAGAGTTTGATTAATTATATGAAATCGAAAAACATCGATTTTAACCTTCGATTTCAACGGTGGAGACGGATTCTAAAGTTTAGCCGTTTGAGTTAATTAAGTTTTTGACTATCCTCGTGTGTTTTGTTCGCAGCTACCATGGGGATAAGCAGCAACAGCCCAACATCCAGCAGATCCTGGTGGAAAAACCTCTTGGCGATAATATTGTCTATAAGGTAAGTCTTTCAGTCCTACAACAATGGTTGAAAAAAACCAGTAATTGCCAGAAATTTTATGATTTTTTAAAATTTACATAGTTCTGTTCTTCATCCTGAAACTTTTATCTATAATATCCAATATCCAATTTATGTTTGGATTGGTTAATTTTTTGCCAATAAATGTCTTGGGTCAACAAAGTAAATGTTAATGGAATATTTTGCTTAGTTATTGAAAGTTAAAGGTCCGTGCAGAAATAACAAGATTCAAGAATCTTTATTGTTGGAACATTTTACAATGTATGACATCGTCAAATAATTCGAATTGTCAAATATTTATATTATTATAAATCATCAATATTATATGGACACAAGTCAGTCAAATAGTTTTTAAAATTGAGTTTAAAACACTTAGAATTAAGTTTCTTGATCTGAGCAGGTAGTTTATTGTACATTCTTTTACCAATACAACTTTAGAATATAGGCTCAGCTGTATCGTTCACCCAAAAGGAAAGCTTGTATAAAACTTAACAACAAAAAAGTGGACACTTTTTCTACGATGAGCTGCTTCATATTTACATAATATGTTTTACTTTTGTCATTCATGTCTCAGATACAGATGACAGTAATGGTTACTTGTAAAAGCACTGAAGAAAAGTCCAATAGAACTGACAGGCCAAGGTCAAGCTTTTAAACAGGCCAGCTGCATTACGTCAAGTGAGCTCAGGATCAGCTGGCCTGCTTTAAAACTTTACATTGACCTACCAGTTCTATTGGACCCAACTATTGTTATGATCTAATACTTTTGATATTTAACAGTCACACTCGGATATCAGCAGTAAACTGGCCCAACACCAAAATCAATCCCAGTCCCTGATACGATATACACACACACACGGTATGCACACAAACAGTTACAGTTGCCTGGAACTGTTACTCTACTTAATACTTGACTTACTATTTATGGAACTGTTACTGTATCTAGTACATGTCCATAACTGCTTTATAGCTGCTACTGTAGCTAATACATGTCTCTAGAACCAAAACCAGTACCTGATTTAATAACGGTTGCCTGAAACTTACTGTACCAAATACATGTTTACTACAAGCAGTGACATGGAACTTTTTCTGCGCTTAATACATGTCAGTAACTGTTATGTGGAACTGCTACTGAACCTAATACATGTTAGTAACTGTTATGTGGAACTGTTGCTGTACATAATACGTCTCTAAAACCAATACCAGTACCTGATACATTAACAGATTACTAGAACTGTTACTGTACCTTATACATATTTGTAACCATTTCACGGAACTGTTCCAGCCGGTGAACGTAGACGATATCAATCAACTGCTTGCCTACCACGAGGTGTTTGGCAAACTGCAGGGTGGGGGCAACGCCGGGGGGGAGCAGCCGGTCCCACAGCAGCAAGTCCCGGTTTCTGTGACGGTCCCGGTTCCGGTCCCGGGTCCCGCCAAGTCCCCGGGGAGCGATGAGGCCCCCGGAAGTCCCCCGGGGACCCACCAGTGCGACCTGTGCAACAAGGTGTTCCCCTACCGTTACCAGATGATCGTGCACAGGAGATACCACACGGAGAGGAAACCGTTCCAGTGTCAGGTAACTGATACAGAGTAACGGTTTCGGAAAAGTATCATGTACAGGTAACGTTTTAGGAGTAACAGTTACAGAAAAATATTAGTTACAGGTAACGTTTGAGAAACAGAGGTTAGAGAAAAGTATGATGTACAGGTAATGATTTAGATATAAGTATCGATTTTAGGCAATAATAGGAACATAAAAGTTTGAGGTAGGTAACAGGAAACGATTTTAAGAACAGTAATGTTGTAGGTGTGTAACCGATATATCTACAGTTTTTCTCAAAGGACCTATATGTGGAAACCTTGGTTTACAGTCCACAGTGAAAAAATGAGTCATATCTGGTCTAGCTTCACTATTCTTTTACCCCTCTAACATCATATTTCAAATTCAGTTTGAAATACCAATTTATATCAAGTCAAATTCAATCAAAAATTATCTCTATGACTCGAACTATGCTCAAGTCGAACTTAACAATCGGAGTCCCATAGCATTTTGAGTTAGCGAGAGTCGGCTGTATTTTCAATAACATTCATTTTGTAAGCTGTGTTAGTTTACAACTTATTTATTGTACCTAACTTTTTACCAAACTTCGTCATGTTTGCAGGTTTGTGGGCGATCGTTTGAAAACACGGAAGAACTGAGCCAGCACGGGAAAAGTTGCCATCAAGACAACAACTCCATGCTGACATGTCAGGTAACATTTACAGTAGCAGATAACAGTTACAGTAATAGGTAGAAAGAAATAGTTACACTGAGGTAGTTGTGTTTCCAGCCAGGGGACATTAACAATATCATCCACAGTGGCTTTTTTGGGGAGGAGATAAAGAAATCAGTGTGTAGGAATCAAACGACTTGGTCAACGCCTTCCATAAGCCCAATGCTAAAATTGACATCAGTCTTACGGGCGGCAGGGCCACGTTAGTTGACTCGGACTTTATGCCTCTGAGAGCAGCTGAGAACTATGCCAAAGAGGGTGTCGAGGGTAACATAAACAGTGTTGCCCTCTTGTGCAGACATCTGATTGCTTGGACTAGACTAAGATTCAAATAGTTCTTCTGGTTCCTCCTTGCCTCTCTGCGAATTTCGATTCCCAGCCGATCTTGGAAACCCTGTCAGGTCTGAGCCCTGTAGGGAATTGTGGATCGTCCTGACTTGTTCATTTGGAAGGGGATGAGGGACACTTATCCAGCAAATTTTTAAGTATCTGCTAGTCTGGAGGGCGAACCGACCGGGGTGAGACTCTTCACAACAAGGAGAGCTCCCAGGTGGAGGTCCTTGACTGGGGATGCTCGAAAAGTCTTGAGTTAGAGGGCAAATGGTCCTTGGAAGAGCCTGTAGGATGGGTTGGAAATCTATCCCTCTTCCTTCAGGGGCGAAGCTGACTGACCATAACATACCTTTCCCGTCCTGAACAATATCCCTAGGGAGACGTGCCTAGCTGGCGATGCTAGGGCTTTCATTCCTCCAAAGTCTAACGGACAAAGATTATAATATCTAGGATATTTTAGATTTAGAAGAAATCTGAGGGGAAGAGACAGAAAAGGTAAATTAGAAATAGAAAATAGTATGACGACAGTGTTATCCAAAGCTTTAGATGAAGGTTTATATCGTAAGGTACTGACAGATTATGATAATGAAGAAAGGAAGTTAAGGTCAGAAAAGGCAGCAGTCTCCTGCCTTGACTAAGGGATCTAAGGGTTGGATGTCAATTTTAGTGCAGAAAGGACTTTATTTTGTTGTTATGTATGTTTCTAATTTAATTTTTTGGCAGGTCTATTTCCAAATTTTAATTTTTTTTGTCATCAGATTTGTTTCCAAGTTTTAATTTTTTGTGGTCAATAGACCTGTCTCCAAATTTAAATTTTTTGTGGGTGGTAGATCTGTTTCCAAGTTTTAATTTTTTTGTGGTTGGCAGGTCTGTTTCCACGTGTTCGCCAGTGCCGGCAGCCTGGAACGTCATGTCAGGAGACACTGCCTCGATAAACCTTACCAATGTGGCATATGCAATAAGGGATTTGGCAGAAAGGTACAACTCTTGAGAATATTCATTTCGCACATTATATCTCCGGCTATGGTTTCATTCATCGCTACTAACCATATCATGTGACATTTTCAACATATGATATTGGTAAACACAACTTTTAAAAAGCAGCGGGGCTTTAGAACAATGTTTACAGAAAAGTACCACCTCTCCCCCCGTGCCTTGCAAACAGCTGACTGAGCCATAGCTGGAGATATAATGTGCGGACTGTACCTTGGTACGGACATAATAGATTGTAAAGTCCCCAGCTAAACCCGGAAACAGTTTTTTCCTAGTTAAAAAATTATATCACTTAAAGTTGGTTGAAGCCAACTAAGTGAAGGGAAACAATCCCTTTGTATCTTTTATTAAATCCTAGTTGTTTTTCTGAGCAAAGAATATTCAATGAAACTACTGTTTATGCTATTCTGTTCTTTTTTTGCTGCCTTAAAAATAGTTTTTTTATCTTTTTTTTTAAAGAGGGTGGCGGCCTCTTTTTACCTTGCATTTGCCCCCCCCCTCCCCCACATAGGCCTCAGACCTGTGCGTGGAAGTTATCAAGCAAACCCAAGGAGTGAGCCGGTACAGCACAAGGATGAGCTGTACTGCTAAAAGTAAGGGGCATCATCGGGACTCAATCCTGCGACGCTGCCGCCACAGAACCGGGGCCGAGTGTGCTACCAACTGTGCCACCGACTCACTCTAAAGTTTCTCGTTTGTTAAGCTAGTTGAGTAATAAACCAACCCTAAACTCAATCGTACTCAATCTAAAGATTTTCATCAAAAGAACTTGTATTGACCGATTTTCTTAACGGGACCACTTTTTGAGATACTGTGCGAGAGAGATGGAGAATCTTGTGAGGGGAAGTGTTAACCAATCACAGTCCCCCAACTTGACATGCTCGATCATGATTGGCTGAAGCAAATATGTTTTTTTTTTTTTAATTTAACAGTTTTGTGACATCTGTTATATACATCACTTTGATACGATAATCCCTGAACCTAATACTTTGTAGCTTGTATTAGTAACAAATGTTTTTTTTAACATGGTTTTATTTCTGGGTCAATATACAAAATATTATGCACAGAAAGGATAACAGTACAGCCATAACATTATCGGGTTCACTCTATTTAGAGACACCCATGAAGAAAATTAAATAAAAATAGTTAACAATAAGGAAAGACAAAAAAATAGATTTGCAGAAATAATTCAATTGAATTCTTCCAACATGTTTGTTTTTATATCGTCGGGAGAAGAATAAAATTGTTTTCAAAATAAAACAGCTGTTGATAATTAAGGCCATCGGCAAGAAAATAAATATCTATGGCCGAATAATAAATAATGTTAAAAAATGGATTAGTTACACATTGTATATGTGAATTCTTATTTTTTAAGGGATAATGTTTTGTACGAAATGGCAATACTTATCTCTAAAATAATCATAAGTATTATGTTATATTAGGTTTTTTATTTAATTAATCTATTATTAGTTTAGTTTATATTTTTAATTATGAAGTAACTAGGCGTTTAGCAAATCGTTTATAACGATGGGAGAGGGTTTAAAACTAATGGTATTTGATCCTAGAACTCGGCAAGAGTAACAGTAGCCAACCCTTATGTTCTCAGACGCTAGATGTAGTTTGCTAGCGTTCACGCATGAGAAAGGGTGCAGTCACACCAGACCAAAGTGAAGTGCCACTATTTTAGCGATTCAAACTCGCGAACCAATAAACATAAAAGAAGGCATCAGTGTTAAGCGGATAAATAAACGTTGATATCTAAGACGGTGCGGGATTTTCTGGTACGTGATGCAAGCTCTAGTTTATATGTTTAGGGCTTTAGGCCTATTAGATCGAGTGCTGATGAATGCGAATGCGATCTGTAATGAGCAGGAGTGAACGTCAAAAATGGTGGGAGTTCACTATCGTCGAACCAGGGTGAACCTGACTTTCCCTGCAAATATTCGGTGTATTATGCTGTTTCAGGCCTTGAAAGAGCGCTTAGGAACGATCCATGCTGAATATTTGTTTAATAAATCAAAAGAGACTTTTTCAAAAAGTATTAATCGGTGTTTAAAACCCAAATATGCTCTACATCTGTAATCATAACTATGTGTGTTTTTAGTACATCCTAATTTCTGATATTTTACGTATAAGAATCTTATAATTGGTTCATATTCACTTTACCTAATTTGTTCACTAATAAGCCTACACCAGCCAGACACCTAAAGTTCAATTTTAACATGTTCGTTGCGAATGTTTTCTAGGCCTGGTAAACAAGCAGTGCCAAGTTCAGTCGGGAGTAATCTTTACATTTTTGTTCTTCTTCTTCACCACTATGAAGATGGAAAAATGTACCACGCACACTCTATGATTGACAAGCTAAACGTTAAAAAAGTGGTTAACATGAAAAAAATATGCCCTTAAAATGTGCTATTTCATATAGTATGCACGACAAAAAAAACCTTTCTGTACTCGTAATTTTCTTTTCATCCTCTGATCTAAATAAGAAACCCAAAAAATTCTTCACAGCTGTCTTTTGAATAATAGTGAAAAGAAACTGTTGCAACTGCAACCGGTAAAAGTAACATTAAAAACATGTTTCTAAATAGCAGTTGCATACGAAAAAGAAATAGTTCCTCTAATCAGTTCCGTAGTTTGAAGGGGAAAGATGAATGACGGGAGGGGTTTTACCTCCCCTACATGCGCAGAAATTTTCTGCGCATGGACTCGTTAAGAAAATCCAAGAATAAATAAAATCTTAAATTTATTTATTTTACATAACTTAAAGAATAAATTGGTATTTTCAAATAGTATTTAAAAATACCTTAAATATTAAAGAATAGGTATTTTGAAATGGGCAGGCTACTAAGATTTAATGCAATTACAAAAAAAATCCTCTCCTGGTCTCTTTACAAACATTTTTTCATCTTTTAATCCACCTCGCTCAGTTTAAACAGCACTCATCAAACCAGTTTTTCATATTTTTTTCTGAAAATCTTTGAAAAAAATTTTTTAACATGTCTTTTCTTTTTGACAGCACTATAAGCATAACTTCTTATGCTGAAACATGCGAACATGTGAATGGATAGGAACGTACGAATGTTGCTGTGCTGACGCACCAAGACGAACATGAGTTGCGGGCATTTCTTTACACCCAACCAGCCCAGTTATTTCTTCAATGTGAACTAAAGCTCAGTGTAAATTTGCAGCATAATATGCAAGTCGCATGAAATTATCGGAGCTAGGAAAATGTGGTTTCTCCTGGTATCTATATGTTAATAAGCCAGGGTTTTTTCACAGTCACAACTTGATAACAGATGGGTGAATTTTAAAGTATAATGTGTCAATTTAAGGTATTTCTATATAAACTCGTCAATATGTCTCGGAATTAAAAAAAGACATCACTTAAATACAGAAAGGGCTGAAGTTAAGGAACAGTGGCACTATCTATCAAAAGGCAGCTCAATTCTCATTGTTTACGACTGAACATACAGTTATTCTTTGAAGGAGTTCTGCAGGTAAATCACAGATTGCAGATCACAGATCAAGTGAAGCTGCAGCCGAGTAATTTTAAAAATGCTACAGAGTGGATAGCTCTCCACTCAGCTAGCGGAGAGCACACAAGTGACAAAATAACAGGTAGATTTCAAGTAGCAGTTACTGTCATAACAGTTTCATAAAAGTAACGGTTTGGTTATTACAGGAGCACCTGGATAACCACCAACGCTGCCACTCGGGCGAGACGCCGTACCGGTGCCAGTACTGCGAGAAATGTTTCAGTCGGAAAGAGCACATGGTCAACCACATCAGGAAACATACGGGTGAGTCTAGTTGTTTTAAATCTCAGCCCTAAATTGATTCCGTAAAATTAATTTTGTTCAGTGTTTTTCATTTAAAATTATATGTTAAGTTGCAAATCTCTAATTTTATTAAAGTATAAGTTTTGGTTTTGAGGTTACTTTGTTTACTTGAGTTTGGGTAGTTCCTGACCCTTTGTTGGATTAATTTAAAGGTTTTTTAAACAAATAGTGTACAGTTTAGTTAGATTAATCACTAATAACTTCCAAACCTAACCTAACCAAACCCCTATAATATTGTGACGGATTTCTTCAAAATAGTAACACAAGTTCATTCACAGACAGGATAGCTTATAATCATAATTCTTTTTCTGTCATTGGAAATTTTAACATATTGCCCTTTTATTTAGTTTAACATTTTATAGTGTACTACAGTAGAGTCCCGCAAACCCGGACTTCGATAACCCGGAATTCTGGATAACTCGGAAAGCCTGCCAGAGCAATAAAGTGCACTAAGATTCAGTGCCAGAGCACGGTTTGACACATATAAAACAGTTTTGGTTTTTCTTTAAGTTTTTAGTAACTGATAATGTAGATTTTGTATTTTTTTCTGTGCAATAAATAAATGATTTCTCATAGAAAAAACAGAAACTAGTCTTATTTTTCCCTATTTTTACTCATTTCCCGATAACTCGGAAATTTCACAAACCCGGACACCGTTCGGTCCACATTAGTCCGGGTTTGTGGGACTCTACTGTACCATTATGTCAGTGTATGCGAGTTATTTTTCAGGAAGATGGTTTTAAGAGGGTGTTTACTGTAGCATAAACATTTTTTTTTGTGCCAGCCATCATATCATGTCAACTTTATTAGTTTTCGATAAATCTGGAGAGATCTTATCATTAAAAAATCAGATTATGACTGAATTGCTTTAAATGATTGGTTTTTAGAATTCTATAGTGAACACCACACCATGTAATGTTGCTGTACCCGCCAAAATTCTATAGGGTCCTTCAAAACCCCCTTTTAGTGCCTTTGACGAGGTACACATCCTGAATCAGAATCAACAGAAGTTTCAAGGTCACTAGTTCCATGCAGTTTCATGATAAATATATAATTTTCGCTCTGTGCTCTTTATTATAAATAAACTTAACAACCTAAATATAACGTAACCTTGAAGCTTCTGTTGTTTCCCAGGTGACACGGCCAACCGTTGCGATATCTGTAAGAAAGCGTTCACGAGGCGGGAACACTTCCTCAACCACGTCCTATGGCACACAGGTGAGAAAATAACAGTTACAAGTAACGAATACAGATGATAGGTTGGTTTAAAGTAGTAGTTAATGTCGTAAAACCTATTAAAAATTAATACTTTTAGCTTATGAAACAGGTGGGAACACTTCCTGAACCATGTCCTATGGCATACAGGTGAAAAAGATTTGAGGTTAGGATGGCTCTAGGCCAGGTTACAATTGGTAATTGAGGAAAGGATTGCCAGAGAACTTACCCATCTGGATGACTAGGAGTCCCAACTAGCACAAAGATACACAGAAAAAACACATTGACTTGAAAATTTTCGGGACAACATGCCCCTTTCTCAATCAGTTGAGAAGTGAGGAGTTTGAACTGTAGCAGGTTTGCCAACTTAACTGTCAAAACACTAAAATAAAACTATGACTGCTCACACTTAAACAATATGTACACTATATACAATTTAACTTTAGTTCTCTGGCTGGAAAGGGTGGGGGTGTGTTTATGGGTTGGTTATCTAAGGTTTAAGTTAGGTGGCTCTCTGGATTTAGTTATCCACTGGTGAGCTAACTCCCATCTTCTGAGTTGTGAAGGGTTGCAGTTTTCAGGGAGGGCTTTAACTATTTTTATAGTGAAGCAGTCTTCAAATGTGGTGTTGTGGTCTATGATATGTTTAGGGACCGTTTTTTTTTTTGATTTCTTACTTTACAATCATGCCTATGGCCATTCATGCGTTTCCTTAGGGTTTCGGTGGTTAAGCCTATATACTGAGCAGGACAGAGAGTACATTGCAGTTGCTATATGAGGTTTGATGAGCTGCAGGTGTGGTGGCCAGAGATGTTATATTCTTTATTAGTCAATGAACTTTTAAAGCTGGTAGTTGGTTGGTGCATCGGGCAGGTTTTGCATGAAGTTCGTTCACAGGGGAATGATCCATGGGGTTGGTTTGAAGGAGGGGCTGTTCTGCCTAAACGTTTGGGTTTTACTAGTTTTTGATGGAGGTTGGGAAGCTGCTTGAAGAGAACATTGGGTGGTTTAGGTAAAAAGTTTTTGGTGTGGGGACTTGCTTGGAGAATACTGAAGTTGTCGTGGAGGATTTTGTTGAGATTTTGTAGGCCATGGTGGTATGTCGTAATAAGGCTTAGGTTATTATCAGAATTTTTCGGAGTACGCTGTTGACTGTTGTTGCTGGAGTTTTCGGACTGAGCTCTTTTAATTTGGCTGTGTACAAGTTTGGAGGGGTATCCTCTGGAGGTGAAAGCTTTTTCAAGTTGGTTGTTGAAAATCTCTCTGTCTTGTTCATTTGTAAATATGCGTTTAGCTCTAAGGGCCTGGCTATAGGGTTTGGAGCGTTTTGTGTTGTTGGGATGGCAGCTGTTGTAATGCAGATATTGTTGTTTGTTGGTTGGTTTGATATGGATTGATGTGTTGAGGTTTCCATTTATTAAATCTATGTTTACATCCAGAAAGGTAGCTTGATTGTGGGAGAAGTTCCAGGTGAGGTTGAGGATGGAGTGTTTCTGAAGGCTATCGAGGAAGGCATCAAGTTGATCTTGTCCGTGGGTCCAGATGAGGAAAATATCATCAACCCTCATCTGGACCCACGGACAAGATCAACTTGATGCCTTCCTCGATAGCCTTCAGAAACACTCCATCCTCAACCTCACCTGGAACTTCTCCCACAATCAAGCTACCTTTCTGGATGTAAACATAGATTTAATAAATGGAAACCTCAACACATCAATCCATATCAAACCAACCAACAAACAACAATATCTGCATTACAACAGCTGCCATCCCAACAACACAAAACGCTGCATACCCTATAGCCAGGCCCTTAGAGCTAAACGCATATTTACAAATGAACAAGACAGAGAGATTTTCAACAACCAACTTGAAAAAGCTTTCACCTCCAGAGGATACCCCTCCAAACTTGTACACAGCCAAATTAAAAGAGCTCAGTCCGAAAACTCCAGCAACAACAGTCAACAGCGTACTCCGAAAAATTCTGATAATAACCTAAGCCTTATTACGACATACCACCATGGCCTACAAAATCTCAACAAAATCCTCCACGACAACTTCAGTATTCTCCAAGCAAGTCCCCACACCAAAAACTTTTTACCTAAACCACCCAATGTTCTCTTCAAGCAGCTTCCCAACCTCCATCAAAAACTAGTAAAACCCAAACGTTTAGGCAGAACAGCCCCTCCTTCAAACCAACCCCATGGATCATTCCCCTGTGAACGAACTTCATGCAAAACCTGCCCGATGCACCAACCAACTACCAGCTTTAAAAGTTCATTGACTAATAAAGAATATAACATCTCTGGCCACCACACCTGCAGCTCATCAAACCTCATATACCAACTGCAATGTACTCTCTGTCCTGCTCAGTATATAGGCTTAACCACCGAAACCCTAAGGAAACGCATGAATGGCCATAGGCATGATTGTAAAGTAAGAAATCAAAAAAAACCAGTCCCTAAACATATCATAGACCACAACACCACATTTGAAGACTGCTTCACTATAAAAATAGTTAAAGCCCTCCCTGAAAACTGCAACCCTTCACAACTCAGAAGATGGGAGTTAGCTCACCAGTGGATAACTAAATCCAGAGAGCCACCTAACTTAAACCTTAGATAACCAACCCATAAACACACCCCCACCCTTTCCAGCCAGAGAACTAAAGTTAAATTGTATATAGTGTACATATTGTTTAAGTGTGAGCAGTCATAGTTTTATTTTAGTGTTTTGACAGTTAAGTTGGCAAACCTGCTACAGTTCAAACTCCTCACTTCTCAACTGATTGAGAAAGGGGCATGTTGTCCCGAAAATTTTCAAGTCAATGTGTTTTTTCTGTGTATCTTTGTGCTAGTTGGGACTCCTAGTCATCCAGATGGGTAAGTTCTCTGGCAATCCTTTCCTCAATTACCAATTATACAGGTGAAAAAGTAACAGTTACAAATAACATATACAAATAAGAGGTTGCTTTAAGTACTAGTTAGTGTCGTAAAAGCTATTAAAAAGTAATACGTCAAGCTCATGAAAACATTCACGAGGCGGGAACTCTTTTTCAACCACGTCTTATGGCACATAGGTGAGAAAATAATTGTTACAAATAACAGATCCGAGTAATAGGTTTGTTTAAAATAGCAGTTATTGTTGTAACAGCTATTAAAAAGTAATAGTTAAGTTTAAGAAGGGGTTCACGAGGCGGGAACACTTCCTCAACCATGGTGCTAAGGCACACAGGTGAGAAAACAGTTATAAATAACAGAGACAAATATTAGATACAGGTAATAGGATGGTTTAAAGTACTACGTTTAGTTCATGAAAGCATTCCCGAGGTGGGAACACTTCCTGAACTACATCCTATGGGACACAGGTGAAAATGTTCTGTAGAACCCCTCATATCCGGCCACCACGGGACCAAGCCTAGGCTGGATAATGGTTTGGCGGGTTTTTTGGGTGTACACATGTTATTGAAACAAATAAAGCACATCCCTTGAACCCTAAATTGATCTTGTTTCAGTCATGGCAGGCTTATTCAATTAATTCTAAACTGAATCAGTTCTATATCCAGTATTCACTACCGCCACAGCGTTCATCGGTGTTGTATGATTGTCATGCAAGGGGACTTGACGAAACAAAACTACTAACCAATTTGGATAGATATCAAGAGTTTAGAGGTTGAAGTTACAAGTTGATTGCTCAACTGAGAAGTGTACAAAGCACATCTTACTGGCTCAAGTTCACTATCATTGAATCAGGGCGAATCCGACTAACTCCAACGTTCGATGAACAATTAGTCTCATGAGGCCTAACAAGAGTGATGTACAAGAAGTCACGTCAAATGCACTAGTACACGCTCGTATTCACCGGGATTGATCCTGATTGATGATAGTAAACTGGAGCCATTAATAAATTGAGAGATAATACATCACGAAAAAAACGAGAGATACGCAAGAGAGTATCAGGGAGACCAGGCGTCTATAATCTGTGGGAAATACGTTATGAAATCGGCTTCTGAGAAGCGGCCGGATAAACCGAGGACCAGTAAAACTGAGGACGGATACAACGGACTCTACTCTAAACAGTTTAACACTTTTAGTGCCGGGATCTCGTAGCGAGACGCGCCTACTAGGTACCTCTAGTGCCGGGATCTCGTAGTGAGATCCCGGGACCAACTGCATTAAATACCGGGATCTCGTAGCGAGACGTTTACATTTTTGTACATATAAAATATATTTTTTTGTTTTTACTGGCTGGAATTCATGCCAAATGCCTTTCTTCAATCAAATCTCTCATTTCACGTGACTTTCCTCCTGGACTGTCTTTATGGTTAGCTGAAATGACATACTGAAATGCAAACAGCTGTTGGCAGACAAATAAACCATGCATTTCGTATGGCGGAGATGCAACTTCGTCTGTGTAATGTATAGACTATATTTTTGTGTTTCCTATGGGATTATTATTAAAATATAGTTAGTATTTTAATTTTGTGGATCTTTTTAAATGTTAAATGATGTTTCTAGTGTAAATATGGAAAACGAATACTATTTGAAGTAGGTTGCCTAGTGACGTTGTTCAACTCTGCATTATTGCAAGGTTATAGTTTTATTTTGTGAATTCATTACCTGTTACTGTACATTGATGTTTTATACATGGTTTTTACTTGTTTTTTTTTACGTAGTTTCACTCAAAACTAATGAAAATTGCATCAGAGTAAAACCTAAAAATGCTTTTTTAGTGTAAACATAAAAAATGAATATGATGCAAATTTGTTTTTAAATTTATTAACATTTATTTCTACTAGAAATGTGAAATTTGTCTTTCCTATTGTCATTTTAAATAGTAAAAGTACTTAGAAACAAAGAAAACTAAGATTTGTTAAAAAATGTTAATGAATACATTTTTAGTGAATTTTTTCCCAAACGCTTGCATTTTTGCTAGAAAAGGCTTGGCCCTTCTTGCAGGTAACATTGAAAAATAGCCCGGCATTTCTTGCACCTACATTTAAATTTTTCTGGCACTAAAAGGGTTAAAATAACAGGTTAGTTAAAAGTAGCAGTTACTGTCGTAACAGTTACATAAAGTAACAGTTACTGTCTTAACAGTTTCAAAAAGTAACAGTTGCTGTCGTAACAGTTACAAAAAGTAACAGTTTAGTTTATTACCGTCCTCTGACTCGCAGGCGAGACGCCGCACACGTGTCAGCTCTGCGGGAAGAAGTACACTCGGAAGGAACACCTGGCGAACCACGAGCGGAGCCACACCAATGACACGCCCTTCCGCTGCGAGGTGTGCTCCAAGGCGTTCACGAGGAAGGAACATTTTACCAACCACATCATGTGGCACACGGGCGAAACACCGCACAGGTGGGTGGGAATAGTGCATGTTAAACTAGGATAAAGTATGTAAGACTGAATTACTTACTTTGAAATCCGTCAAACAGCTCCAAAATTAACATGTATTAATTCAGGACATGTTTCGACACAATAGTCTCGTCTTCAGCTGGGAGTGAGTGAAGTTCATGATCCACCAATTGGCTTCATCATTAAATTATAAAACACAAACACAAAACTGTCATACATACACATGAACACAAAGACATTTAAGAAATTGTTAAAAACAAACAGGCCTGTATTGCAATAATAACCAAAGATCACAGACTGAGGCTCATTTCATTATCCATCAGATGTGTTTTGGTTATGACAGGAGCAAAGGTCAACAGCTGGGCTCTGGTATTGATTGTAGGCAAGAAGGGAATTGAAGAAAGAGTTTGAGCCAAATTGGAACTTGTCATTTATTATTATTTCATTTGGTTTTTTTAGTGTTTGTTAATTTCATTTTCTTCTAGCGTGTTCATCTTTTTTCCCTTGTTACAAAAATGAAAGATTTCAAGTGTACCTATTGGCGGGTTATGAACTTCACTCACTCTTTGCTGAAGATGACTCTATTGTGTCGAAACATGTTCTGAATTAATTCATGTTAATTTTTTAGCTGTTTAACAGATTTCAAATTAAGCAATTCAGTCTTGCATTAATCACACAGCTTAGGGGCTATAAGCATGGATAATAGGATAAAGTAGTTTAAAACCATCCCAATCCAAGCATAAGTGGGGTAAAACTACCATAAGTTTTTTTTTTATTTTGGTACCCCTACTCCTAATTGTTTCCTAAGGAAAGACGTACTCTAACCTAATCCAATACAGTCAAAAAATTTTTTAACCTAATGTTAAGGCCTACTGTAACCATAATACAATGCTGTCAACAACTATTCAAATCCAACCTGAGCTACTCAGGTCAAACCTGATCCAGTCTTAACTTATTCCACCATAACCTAACCCAGACTAAACCTACTCTAACCTAACCTAGTCTGGCCTAGACCTACTCTGAATCAACTGCAATTGTTTAAAACTACTTAGGTGGATTGGCTAAATCTACTATAACCTATCTAATATAGTCTAAAACTTATCTAACCTGTAGCCTTGACCTGCTCTAACCTCACCAGATTTAGCCTTAATGTTCTAACCTTATCTAGAGTTAACCCACTCTGAACCAACCTTACCTAAATTATCTTTTTTCTAATTTAATATAGCCCATACCTACTCTAACCCTCATAACATTTCCGGTTCGGTATTGATCAGGTGACTTTGCCGTAGGTCCAAACTCCATCACTTAAAACCGCCAAGAAATTTTTATTTTTTATCCCTATTTTCTTCTGTTTGCTCAATACCTTCTGATTACTTCTGAACAGAATGCCTTCATGTTTTATCATCGTCATAATGCAGTGTTCCGATGTTTTCTATCCATTGCAGATATGACTTTGTTGTTGTGTTGCTGGTGTGACTTTGTTGTGCAAATGTAACTTTGTTGTTGTATTGCTGGTGTGACTGTTGTGCAGATGTAACTTTGTTGTTATGTTGCTGGTGTGACTTTGTTGCATGAATTTGACTTTGTTGTCATGTTGTAGGTGTGACTTAGGTTTGTGTACATTGCAGAGGTGACTTTGTTGTTATGTTGCAGATGTGACTTTGTTGCTGTGTTGCTGATGTGACTTTGTAGTGCGGGTGTGACTTTGTTGTCGTGTTGCAGGTGTGACTTTGTTGTCATGTTGTGGATGTGACTTTGTTGTTATGTTGCAGGTGTGACTTTGTTGTCGTGTTACAGGTGTGACTTCGTTGTTGTGTTGTGGATGTGTCTTTGTTGTCGTGTGGATGTGACTTTGTTGTCGTGTTGCAGGTGTGACTTTGTTGTCGTGTTGCAGGTGTGACTTTGTTGTCGTGTTGTGGATGTGACTTTGTTGTTGTGTTGCGGATGTGACTTTGTTGTCGTGTTGCAGGTGTGACTTCTGCTCCAAGACGTTCACACGGAAGGAGCACCTGCTCAACCACGTGAGACAGCACACGGGCGAGTCTCCCCACCGCTGTAACTTCTGTACCAAGAGCTTCACGAGAAAGGTTTACAGCGGTTTATCGCAATTTTTTTTATTTTAGAAGTTGAAAATAAAGTAGACTCTCTCTTATCCGGACACCTTTTAACCGGACATCGGTTTAACCGGCCTAGTCTCGGCGGAAGCATTGACATTAAATGCAGAAGGAAACTTGCCATTGCCATTATAATAAATGTACCAAATTCTATGTCAGTCAGGATTTGAAAGAGGACTTAGTTACAATATTCTCCAATAGAGTATACTGCAGTCAACTCTTAATTACGCTATCAGGAGGGAATATTTTGTCTATATGGTGTTCAGAGAGCAATCATAAGAATAAGAATGTTATTTTGTAGCATATTAAGTTTCTAAACAGATATACATGGCTGAAATAAATCATTTACATCAGCACTGTCTGTCAGAGATTTAGTGGAACTAGATCCACTTCAAATTTTAGTGAGTCGGTGGCGCAGTTGGTAGCGCACTCGGCCTTGGAACTGTGGCCACGTAGCGTCGCAGGTTCGAGACGCAAGATTGTCGGGAACTTTTAGCAGTACTGCTCATCCTTGCACTGTACCGGCTCACTCCTTGTCATTGCTTGATAACGTCCATGCACAGATCAGTAGTCTATGTGGGCGGGGCAAAGACAAGGTTAAAAAGAGGCCGCCACCCTCTTAAAAAAAAAATCCTGGCTGACACAAAAACAGGCACAGCTGGCCAATGAGGATGGTTAGTCTCTTTCTATATTTAAAGTCATTGGCGGAAGTCACATCTTTTAACTTGACAATTTTTATCAAAATATCGGTTTAACCAGACGTGATCGGCAGGAAATGGACAGTACTGTATCGACGATTCTTGTGGGAACATATTTGAGACCAGTAATGACGTGTCTTAATATTATGCTGTCTTCAATAATTTAAGTAGAATGAGTTAGTTTTTGAGTGACTGAGAAATGATATCGACGATTCACATGGTGAATAAATAATTGACAAACTATCATAAAATATCTAATGTGTAATGTTTGAATGTATCAATTAACTTTGGCAATCGATTGTTTAACCAGAAAACTCTTTATCCGGACAGGCCTTGGTCCCAAGGAGTCCGGATAAGAGTCTTATCCGGACTCCACTGTACAAAATTCTTAGGATTTAATATACAATAGAACCTCGATTAACCGTCACTCTTGGGACCGGGAGTGTGACGGTTAAGAGAATAGACGGATAACAGAAATTTAGCTATAAACCTGTTCAATACGTAGATTTAAAATATTTTGGAAGAAATTAAACCCTGTATAAGTGGATAATACATATTTATATTTAAATGACATTCATACAATGGTAATTACACACCTTCTAAACTGTATGTTGTGCTCATTCAGTGTTCGTAAGTGAATTGCATAACCTCAAATTAAAAGATAGTCCGTCATCTTTTAAATGAGTCGCTAACACCATACATCAGCGTGATTATTAGCTGTTTCGCCCTTCCTCAAACGTTTAATAATTTTGATCTTTTGGTCAAGCCCTAGTACGACTCGTTATCGTTTTTCGACCATCGTTAACAATCAACAGTTACTGTTCTGCAGTTGATTAACAGAATGTATTTAGCTACACACTGTGTAACAGCAAACACTATGTAACTCTGAACTCCGAGGCGTGCCGTATAACCAAAAAAATCAACATACCAATGAATGAGTAATAAATAACTCACTCACCCCCATACCACTCCTTGCGTGGGAGTGGTGATTTTCGGTGGAAACTCAAGGTCATTAGCCGCGGACAGTCGCATTTGATCACAATGGCGCTTGCACTTTCTTCTGTGCTTTGCACGACGCCAATTTACAACATATTGCAAGCACGGAGGCAGTGACGGATAACAGAGAGTGACGGATAAAAGAGTGACAGTTAATCGAGGTTCTACTGTAGATAAATCTTTAACAAACAACCTCCACATCAGCAATATCTGTTAAAAAAATTAGTTTGGGTCTTCATGCCCTCAGGTAGATGTCTTGATTAAGAAGTTTACAAACACTTCGAACTGTCTACTTTTCATTAATTCATTCTCATATATCTTTTGGAATTTTCATATATGGCTCATCATTGCAAACACATTTGAATGAAAACCCACTTCTACAAAAAGAAGCAATTAGAATTATTTTAAAATTGAATGGTCTGGATTCTGCTTTAAACTTGAGGTCACCAGACTCTGAAATTGAGGTCACCATTGATATAGATTTTTAAGTAACATCTTTGTTCTATTAAAAGTTGATCATCTAACAATTTATGATATAGATTTATATTTTCCCACCACAGTGTATGGAATCGTAATGACTTGAATTGATTCGATTTGAATTTAATTTATAATTAACAGTTTACAGGAAGAGTTTTGTTATTTTTCAGGAGCACTTAGTAAACCACGTTCGCCAGCACACAGGGGAAACTCCGTTCCAGTGCCAGTTTTGTCCGAAGGTCAGTGACAGAAATAGTCCTTCCAAAAAATAACTGTTTTATATTTAATTAACTGCCTCAGTCGTAATCCAGATTCCAGATGGTTACAGTTGGATCAAATTTGAATCTTCAATAACCAAATAAAATTATTGGAAAATATTTTGTTTTGAGATTTATAAATTGGATCTGAAAACTGTAGCTCGACGACGCAGGCTTAGGCACGACTTGTTCGTCGAGAGACATCAATCGGATTTATATCAAAAGATTTTATTTTCAGCTATTCTTGTTATCATGAAATTTATATTTAGGTCTAATTATTTAATTTGTATCTAATACATGATAATTACCTCCCTCTTGACTGAGACCAGCAGAGCCGGATAGGTTGCATCACTTAAACTACTCGATACACTATATTTTTATACAACTTCCTAGTTGGAAACTTGAATCTACGTACTATGGCGGTGGGTGAATTACCCACATATAAGCCACATGGCTTATATGTGGCTTTTCTTTTGTGTGAGCAATGTTTGTTTGCTTGCTTACACAATCATCTTAAAAAGACCTCCAGTATTCCCTTCAAACCAAACCCAGAAATAGTTTATAATATTGTCTAAGCAGGTTACTTGGCCTGACAAAATCTAATAAGGCAAAAAAGAGAATTTTAAAGTCAGAACAAATTAACATTGGGTCCTAAGAGTTATGATGTCATTAGCGAAATAACAAAAATGAAGACAAAGCAATCATTACCGCAATCATCACAGCCATTAATCATTCCAAACTACAACTATCTAATTAATATAAAACTAAATAGTATTTAGTCTGTAGTCTTAGTTTTTTTTAATATTAAAGATATGAATTAAAGATATGACAGTAATATCAATGAACGAGTTTAAAGCAAAAAAATAAATTCGAGGATCAATAACAAAATGTTTAATTCAGTACTGGTAGACAATTTGTTTACTGTGAGTTGATGATGATATATCGGCCATAATTCTACAAGAATAATAAAAGATCAAACGAAAGTTTTACTGGTGAACACGATAAAAATCTATTAATTCAAAAATTGTTCTCAAAGAGCAGTGTGAATAACAATAATTTGACTGCTTCTATCTTTCTATTTTAGTTACTGGTTAGATCTTAACTTATTGTGAATGTTAATCTTAAAAAATAGTATATCTGATTTCACGAAGGTTGAAGTAACGTAATCGTCACAACATAGCAAGAAGAATAAATTCTCATTATTATCATATTTCTCATCAATCTGTCCTGCTATACAGCTATAGGATTCCACGGTCTGAGGGTACATCCTTGCAGAGGTTTTCCGTGCTAAACTGAGTAGATTTCAAACTCCAAGAATGCCGACGTTTTGGGTATGTTACATCTTCAAGGCTTAGTGAATCACTGCCCACAATTCTGACTAAAATTCAATCCTTCACAAGTTCAGTGAAAGGGTGAATTTTAGCTAGCTTTGTGTGCTACAACTCACATCTGAAACTTCAGCATTTATTGAGTCAGACATTTACACGGCTTAGCCCAGAAACCCCACTGCAAGGATGGATCTGTTCTGGTGTAAGAGGTGATTAGTCGTTAATTGATAGCATGCTTTTAGGAGTAAGAGCAAAATAAATGCACATTATCGTAATTCTCATGAATCTGTCCTGCTGTAAGAGTTAACCCATTGGAGACTTTACACGAGACTGTCTCGTGATAGATTTCTATGACCTCTGGGTGCTGTTAGTGAGGGCTTGGCCTTGTAGTTTCCTGGTTTGCTGCTAGGGTCAACTGTAGGCTTTATGCGCCAATCGTTCTCCTGGCCGACAGTGGTGACGTAGCTCTATCAGTTAACGCGCTATACTGACGAGTATAGCGTTGAAGCCGTTCAGAGGTGCGTGGGTTGGATTGCCGACCATGCGCAATCCCTATTAGGCTTGCAAATGTGTGGTTAAGTTGGTGGGAGGGCCCACCTAAAATAGACGGTGACCAGCTTGGGTAAAAGTTTACGGCATTTGTACGTTTAATAGGGATTGCAGTGGACACCTGTTCTGCTTCTTTTTACCCTTGTATAGAAGAGGACACCTTTTTTTATTTTTATCAATAAATTCAGCATATCAATAAATATGTATTATCAAAAAGGACATAACTAGTAATTTTTTTTAATGAGGGTGGCAGCCTCTTTTTACCTTGCATTTGCCCCCCCACATGGGCCTCAGGCCTGTGCGTGGAAGTTATCAAGCAAACCCAAGGAGTGAGCCGGTACAGTACAAGGATGAACAGTACTGCTAAAAGTATGCGGCATCATCGGGACTCGATCCTGCGACGCTGCCACCACAGAACCGGGGCCGAGTGCGCTACCAACTGCGCCACCGGCTCATCTAATATTTGATCAAATACAGATAAAATAAACATATTACAAATTAAAAAATGAGAAATCTAAAAAAAGGTACTTCTAAGGGTTAACGATTCGTTACTGAGTTGCAATCATTTGCGTTTGAAGATAAGGTAAATCCTTATCATCATATTTCTCATGATCTGTCCTGCTGAAAGAGATAACGAGTTGTTACTTATTCGCAGTCATTTACGAGGAAGGGTAAACTAAATCCTCATCATCATATTTCTCATGATCCCTGCTTTTTTTGTTCCTGCTGTAAGAGTTAACGAGTCGTTAATTATCCGCAGGCGTTTACGAGGAAGGACCATCTCGTCAATCATATCAGACAGCACACAGGAGAGTCGCCGCACAAGTGCACATATTGTACCAAGAGTTTTACAAGAAAGGAGCATCTGACGAACCACATACGACAGCACACGGGTGAGTGGAGTTGAAAGTTGTGCTTGGTGAGTTGAATTGAAGTGAGTTGAGTTGAAGTCGGTCGAGTTGAAGGTTGTGACTGTATTGGATATTATAAATATTTTATATGGCACCATTGGGTGCATTACAATGTTTTGGATACAGTATTTATCTTTACATTTATATTATATCACTATTAAAATTTTAGCTTAAAAAATTCATTTGTATCATAAATACAGTGATTTGTTAAGAGTCCTCCCTACCCACGGAAACTTCTTTTTTCTGCGACACTAGCGGCGACTTTTGGAACTTTGGCTCCATAAGAGCCATGCTAAATCAGTGCACATTTTGCGACGTAAGGTTTCGCGCGAAACCATTTAGCGCCCATATTTTTTAACATATCCATACTATGCAATATTATTTTAATAAATATTACTCTAAACTAAAGGAATTGCTTTTTTATTTTTTGAAAAAGGTTACAAAAAACGTAATATTAATGTCCAAAGTTGACTGTATTTTAAATTGATTTGATGTTAGGAAGGCTCTAGGCCAAGTTACATTTGGTGATTGAGGAAAGGATTGCCAGAGAACTTACCCATCTGGATGACTAGGAGTCCCACTAGCACAAAGATACACAGAAAGAACACATTAACTTGGAAATTTTCGGGACAACATGCCCCTTTCTCAATCAGTTGAGAAATTTAAATTGATGATGGAAAAAAACTATTTAAGTTATCGAAATTCCAAAAAGCAATTTTTGTAGTTGGACATTTCCCGTTACAACCATATTGAATTTTTAAATTTTCCCTTACCTCATGGGGTGTCTATATGGTTCAGCATGAGAACTGTTTTTGAACATTTTTGGCTGGGTAGGGAGGACTCTTAAAATGTCTTGTCCTCTTTGAATTTGTCATAACATAATTTTTCTATTGGCCTACTTGATGGTAACTTATTGTACAGTTTTATATTTGTATATGTAAATGTTCTTTGTGTCTTATTGATACAGTCTGCTGTATCTTGCTCGTTGTAACTTCAGTTTATCCATATTTCTTGTCCCATGGTTATGTTTAGTGTTATTTTCTTTATACAAACTAATTTTTCTTATGTATAGCAATGATTGTACGGCGTAAATCGATGGTAGTGACATTATGCTTAGTTTAGTGTAGAGAGGATCACAGTTTGTCTCTGATGTTACCCCACAAATAATTCTGATTGTTTTTTTTAGTACCTTGAATATGTGTTCAGCATATTGTGAATGCCCCCATATTATTGGACCATAAATTAATAATGAATGAATGTAATAGTAAACTTGAATCAAAACCTCTTCACTGATATTGAGATCTAATCTTTTCAGACTATATACTCCTTTGTTCAATTTTTTTTATGTGATTAGTATTTTATTTCCATGTTAATTTTTAATCAAGAATAATTCCTACAAATTTTAAAGGTTTTGAATTATAATTCATGTTCAACTTGTTTGAATAAGTAAACTGAATAGCTTGGGTCTAGTTGATATTTGAATTTAGCCTATTTGCATCGCACCAATCTTATATTTGTCCATTGACTTGATTTAATTTAGCTATAGGTTTGGTCACCTGTAGTGGCGGGCGGCAAAAAGTAGAAACTCTCCAAATCGTCTGCTAAAACTCATGATTGTGCCAAACCGTCTAAAACTTTATGTTTTAAAGACCCATTAATATTCAACCAACCAATCAAAACATCTTTATTTATCACTGTATACTCATAGTTTAGCACAACAATTTTCAATAATTTTCTTATAAACTGACTATCAACAACTTAAGGCAATCTGTCATTCATCATCTGTTCATAAAAAGTATATTAACAATTATTATAAATTTTAGTAAAACATATAGGGATTAGATTACTAAACTTGTGTTGCAATACTGTACCGAAAGTTGCCTTGTGCGAGACGATACGTAATATTGAGTATTACATCCACTAAATTAACCTAAAAAACTGCTAGTCCAACAACTGGTAATATTGTGTAATTTTTAAGTAAATATTTGAACAATCCAAGTTATTATTTAGATTTATTGATTCGTATAGCATTGTTAACATGTAAAATGCTAGTGACCGGTAGAGTTATTATAATTAAAGATTTCAAATTGTAAAAGTTCCAACTATCCAGGTTCCCCCGTATAACTTTTACATTCAACTATGTGGCTTGATTATATAGTATGAATCATTTGTTTTCCAGGAGAGTCGCCGCACAAATGTTCGTTCTGTTCCAAGTTTTTCACGAGAAAAGAACACCTCACCAACCATATAAGGTAGGTAACATTGATGTTGTTACAACTTTAAATTGGTAGGTAGTTGGGGGGGGGGGTCACCTCTGCTGCTACTTTACTGTTCTAGTAAATAGCTGGAAGATTTTAGTAAGTTTCAAACAGTTTTTTAATCAGGGAGATGTCTGAATGTCATTTCAGTGGTAATTAAACTGCCATTGTAAGATTTTTCAATTTATTTGGGAAGAACTTATTAGAATTAGTGTTAAAGTTCCTGGTGTTCTGAGCCTTGCTGATGACATTTCATGGTGCATGACATCTTCAATATATTTGTTCTCCTTACAGATAGCCGTGTTTGCGATCAGTTGTTATGATTATAGGTTGTTTAAATTTACTTTGTTTATTTCTTTGCTAGCATGGCAACGCAAAAGGTTTAATGATAATTCTTTTTACTTTAAAATTCATTTCAATACCTTCTAGATTTTCTGTAGCTAAATAACTTACATAAAAGAGTTTTTTGAGTCATAAATTAATTATTTCCAATCTTGAAAGGTAATCCTTGGAGCCATTTTTGAGATGGTTATGCAGTTAAACAGGTATTTAAACAAACATTGCTCATTTCAGAGTATTGGATTTATCGAATGTTCCAGGATACACACAGGTGAGTCCCCCCACCGCTGCGAGTTCTGCAGCAAGACGTTCACGAGGAAGGAACACCTCGTGAGTCACTCCAGGGTGCACACAGGGGACACGGAACACAACTGTAACGTCTGTAGCAAACCTTTCGTCAAGAAGGAACACCTTATCAACCATATGCGCAGCCATACAGGTTAGATAGAACTGGAATAGCTTCATTTAACAGTTACAAAATTGTATTAGGTACAATATCAGTTACATGTAATAGTTACAAAAGTGTATTAGGTACAATACCAGTTACATGTGACAGTTACAAAAGTGTATTAGGTACAATAACAGTTTCATAATGCATGTAGGGTGTGCCAAAATGTTACTACATACTACGCACTATGTACAACTGTAACTTTTTACATACATGTGAGTCACTCCCATGCACACACTGGGGATACGGAACACAACTGTAACGTCTGTAGCAAACCTTTCGTCAAGAAGGAACACCTTATCAACCATATGCGCAGCCATACAGGTTAGATACAACTGGAATAGCTTCATTTAACAGTTACAAAATTGTATCAGGTACAATAACAGTTACATGTAATAGTTACAAAAGTGTATTAGGTACAATACCAGTTACATGTAACAGTTACAAAAGTGTATTAGGTACAATAACAGTTTCATAATACATTTAGGGTGTGCCAAAATGTTACTACATACTATGTACTATGTACAACTGTAACGTTTTACATACATGTGAGTCACTCCCATGCACACACTGGGGATACGGAACACAACTGTAACGTCTGTAGCAAACCTTTCGTCAAGAAGGAACACCTTATCAACCATATGCGCAGCCATACAGGTTAGATACAACTGGAATAGCTTCATTTAACAGTTACAAAATTGTATCAGGTACAATAACAGTTACATGTAATAGTTACAAAAGTGTATTAGGTACAATACCAGTTACATGTGACAGTTACAAAAGTGTATTAGGTACAATAACAGTTTCATAATACATTTAGGGTGTGCCGAAATGTTACTACATACTATGTACTATGTACAACTGTAACGTTTTACATACATGTGAGTCACTCCCATGCACACACGGGGGATACAGAACATAACTGTAATGTCTGTAGTAAACCTTTCGTCAAGAAGGAATACCTTATCAACCATATGCGCAACCATACAGGTTAGATAGAACTGAAACAGTTCCTTGTAACAGTTACAAAAATGTATTAGGTACAATAACAGTTACATATAAGTAGGATGTACCCAGGAAGAACATCTCGTGAGTCACTCCCATGTACACACGGGAGACGCTAAACACAACTGTAACGTCTGCAGTAAATCTTTTGTCAAGAAGGAACACTTTATCAACCACATGCCCAGCCATACAGCTTAGGACTGGAACAGTTCCACGTAACAGTCACAGACATGTATTAGGCACAGTATGTAATTGTTACAGACATGTATTAGGTACAGTTTGTATCTGTTACAGACATGTATTAGGTATTGTTTGTAACTGTTACAGACATGTATCAGGTACATGTCAGTTCCATAAACAGTTACTCACATGTATGAGGTTCAGTTTCAGTTCCATGTAACAATGAAGTAGTTTAACAGTTCTGTATAATAGTTACAGACATATATCAGTTACAGTGACAGTTCCATCTAATAGTTACAGACTTCTCTTAGGTAGTGATATTTTGTTAGATTGTGTTGAATTTTAAGTCACGACATTGACGGATGTGCACATATCCCTTTGTGATTGTAAGGAAGAGATTCGGGGGGTGAGAAAGGTGCAACATGGTGTGTAAGTCTCGCTTCCGATGGAGGAGAGAAGCGTTGCTGATCCATCAATGGGTTCTTTTAGGGAGCTTTTGCCTTCTCTGTATTCTTTTATTCATTCAAATATTCATAGGAAAGGGCTGCTATAGTAAAATCTACTAGAAAAAAGAATCAGCTGGCCTGCTTTAAAATATGACCTTGACAAGTAGGTTCTGTTGATTCAAATTTAAAGATCTTGATTCATCACTTAATAATACAAAGCATTACAACAGACTTGAGTCATGTACATAACCTTTGTTTTTACATGATTCAAAATACTCACATTTTAAATGTACGTTCAGCCAACAAAAAAGAAAAAATTAATATGAAAACTCAATAAAGTAATATTACTATTTAGGCAAAATTGAGGAAAAATTGTAACAAACAAAATAAAACTTTTAACCAATTTCAAACTGGTCATATCGTTTTCTGCAAAAACTTTTGCGTTTATTGCACTGCCCAGAATATCTTTCTTTTTGTTTTCAGTTTTGGTTTCAAAAAACCAGAAGGACCCTTACTGGTTTTTCCTGTTGGGGGTTTAACTCAGGATTCTTAATCCTGCTTAAAAAAGAGAAAACTTAAATGATATAGCAAAGAAATGAAAATGTTTTATTCATTTTCCAGGGGAGCGTCCTTATGCCTGCGGGGAATGTGGGAAGTCGTTCCCGCTCAAAGGCAACCTTTTATTTCACCAAAGATCGCACAACAAAGGCTCGGCAGAACGACCGTTCAGGTTAGCTGAGGGACAATAGGCTGAACTTGCTCCTTTGTGGTGATGTTCTTATTTAGGCTTGTACTCCGTTATGGATAAAAGATTTTGGGTATTTATCCCCAGAGGTTAAGGGCTTATTAGAAGATATACAGATTATCTTGTCTTCATCATCTAAAGTGCCTCGTAAACCAATTCATTAAGAATTGAAACTTGCTTTTAAGTTCTAAAAGTACTCAATTACCACAAGACTAAATAGTATCTTGAAAGGAGTTTAATATTTTTAATTTATGGCAACTTCCTTTTTTTTAAATCAATGTGATGTCAAAACTGTACTTAATGAACATTTTTTGTGCCAGAAAACTGTAACTTAAGTGGTTATGTTTTTTGGTACTTGCTCAAGAGTTTGGCACATACTTTAGCGTTGAATTTGGGGGATAGTTTGCATAAACCACACCTTGAATATATGGTATATTTATTAATTCTCAATGGGACTTATAGGATGCATGTTGTAAGGAAAAAATAAACTATATAATAGGGATGGGTCAGTTCCAAAATCAATCAATTCTTGATAAGAAAACTCATACCGGTACATGAAAAATTGATTCTTGGTATGAGTACCATCGATTGCAGTAATTAAAAAGTTTGAAATTTACCTACAAACCTACTAGTGGTGTGTTAACAGGTAGGGATATAAAATCGATAGACTGTGTGAAAAAGAACAGAATCCAAATTTAACCAAATTTGGATTGATTATTGTTTTACAAATCCTACATAATGTAAACCCATATTCATTAATTTTGAAAATTGTGGTCAAAAAGTAAATTAGGATTTGAAAAATTGGAAAAAATTTTTAAACAAAAGTAATTTCAGAAATATTGTTGACCTCCACCGTAGCATTTGTATGCAACCAGCGCCCTCGGCTGTGGTGTAACGCTAGCAATAATCTTTTATACAATTGTTAAAATAGTCTCAGATTACTGTGAGTACCAGGAATGACTTTGAAAGTACGATTCTCGGTACCGATTGCCCAAGATCTGGTGGTACCGAGAAACGGTACAGATAATCGATTAATATCCATCTTTTAGCCCCTGAGCTGTGCGATTTAAATAGTAAGACTAAATTACTTACATCAACCTTCAGAACAGCTCAAAAAATATTGTCATCGTGTTCAGGACATGTTTCAGACGTTGAAACATGTCCTGAACACAACGACAATATTTTTTGAGCTGTTCTGACGGTTGATGTAAGTAATTTAGTCTTACAGATAATCGATCCATCCCTACTTTGTAACATGACATAGGTAAGTTGCCACAATAGTGATGGTATATAGTAAATACTTTCAGATGTGACCAATGCCCCAAGGACTTCACCTGCAAAGGTCATTTAGTCAGCCATAAGAGGAGTCACGAAGGAACGCCGTTCATATGTGAACAGTGCGATAAGAGCTTTACTACAAAGGATAGCCTGATAGAACACATCAAGGTACGGGTACAATTGATGATAATGTTAAAAGTACAAAACCTGGATGGTCTATAGTCGATTCTTTGTCACCTTGTATAGTTGGACACAGGCTTACATTCAACAAACATTCAAAGACTATCAAATACTTTGTCCAGTGATATTTATTGGGGCCTTTAGTTATTGCGATAAAAGTTCATAAATTAGCTGTGCAGTGGTTTAGATTCAAGGTATTTAATACATACGGGATATGACTTATTATGTACAACCTGTATTGTTTATGATTCTGTCAATGTAAAATCCCCTATATCCCGTATAAGTTCACTGAAGCCCCTATAAGTCCATTAAGTGTAAAAAATCGAGAGGTTACTTTATTACAATGGTTTTAATGTGCTTTATTTCTTTGTGATGCACCATCAAAGTTAAAGAACGATGACTATCGAATACAACTAGACAAGGTGGTGGGTGAAGGGCCAATGAAATGAGATTTTCATTGGTTAAGACAAGATTGACAGACCAACTCTAATGTTATCCGAACTGTGATTCCTGATAAAAATTGTCATTTGGGTGATTGTTGTTTAAAGCCAGGTGTGTATGTCAAATTTAAAAGAACCTAAAGACAGGGTAAGTCTGAAATTTGATGATCGCGTTGATCAGTTTTGCCACTCCGTTGTGTTATGACAGATTAAATTATTCATTAAATCATGCATTCGGGCAAATCTTTAGAGGTACATTAGAGAGTTATTGCGCTTTGTAATTTCTTCCAAAATTGTATCTTTC
Organism: Flexamia atlantica; assembly: GCA_035578135.1. Classification (NCBI taxonomy): domain Eukaryota; kingdom Metazoa; phylum Arthropoda; class Insecta; order Hemiptera; family Cicadellidae; genus Flexamia; species Flexamia atlantica. The sequence goes on along the minus strand of JAQJVK010000013.1, from coordinate 16,695,172 downwards.
TTTTTTAGTTAATCTTAATTTTGATACCTTTTAACTCTTAAAGTTATTGGGTGTTAAATTTCAACATAATTTGACCCATTACCTACGGTAACCAATTATTACAATTCATAATGCCTTACAGTTCCAGCCATAGCATTAGGCGGGTGGCGAAAAATGGAAACTCCAGCTGAGCAAATGATTTGATGTCAGAGACACCTCTGCTCCTCTTCACATTTAAGTAGTTTAGCATATTTCCAATAGATGGAAGCACATTCACATAGGTATGAATGAACCGAGTTCAGTTGAGGGGATCAACGAGAATGAGATACTCAATAAAAAAATGTAAAACGAAAAGAACAACTATATATGACTTTTATATGTTTAAAACTACTAAGGTTAAGATCTATGCATGAAATGTCAACAGATAAAATACTAAATAGTAAACAAAATTAGTACTAAATAGTAAACAAAATTAGTAATCACATATTAACTGTTTATAACGTCAGGTGGGTGAATGATAACCAAATAACATATTTTAAATGCCAGCAGCGCACTCACTCACCTGCCTAATACTGTGGCAGAACTTTAACAAATTAATTTGTTCTCAGTTCTCAATGTCGTCAACTGTCAATAATCTGTAAACTGACAAATTCGTTTTTTCCAGGTCCACGAAGAGATGCCATCAGACCCACTGGGGGGGGGAGGGGAGGTTACCCCCACCACCACCGCCCTCCCCCCTCCTGCGCTTCACCCGGTTGTCGTGCCAATGAGTAATGCAGTCCTCGCTACTTACTGAACTATCTCATAAGTCTTAAAAGTTCATGGAAAAATTGTGTGGAATTTTTTACTTCTACGCTTTCCGTTGATTCTCTATGACTGGTGTTTTTTGGGGCAGGGGCTTTATTTGGGAGGGATTACTGGGATACATTGTCTGCTAGAAAAAGTACTTGAGGTGACTTCTGGTTTTTTAAGTGTCTTTTTTACCGACTGTTGGAAAGGATGGGAAACTTAATTATATCACTTCAGGACAGTTACTGTGTTTCACATACACTGTTCTGTTCCAGTCTGTATTGATGTTTGGGGATGTTTATGAGTCGGTAGGGGTGTGCGAGTATTCGACCGGTCGAGCTTTTAGGTCGAGCTTTTCAGTATTCGGCTCGGCTCGACTTTTTTCAAAAAAGCTCGACACTCGAGCCGAGCTTTTGATAAGAGAGTTCTTATCGGAAAGATAATTATTGCGATCTATTTTTGGACACGGCAAACGGAAGAGCGTTTCCCTCCCACAAAAAATACAAACAAAAAATATTCTCTAGTGATAAGGAAAGGACATTGACAGGTAACAAGAAATATCATCTCCATTTAGACGGAAATCGGAGCTATATTTAGTTGACCTTGGAGAGCAAAATACAGCAAGAAAGTCTATTGTTTTATCATGGCTTATCTCTTTAACGGTATATCGTACAAGCTTCATTTTGGTTTCATTTTATTTATAAAAATTAGACAAAAAATATAAGCCGTAATTTATAATTGTATGACATGTAGTTTGTATTTTCGGATTTTGTAGCAGGGATTCCTTATCTCTTAATTAACTCACGCAGCTCGCACTGAGTCAGACAATGACAAAAAACCGGGACAAAGTTGTTGTAAACAACCTCCACCCCCCCCCCCCTCTCTGGCCACTGATAAGGAGAGTGAGAGAGGTAGCTGTTTCTTTATTTCTCTCTACTCCGTCCTAATTTCTGATTCTTTCTTCTTCCTGATTATCTTAACCCACGTTATTTTCTCTACAAAAGCTTAGGAATGCAATCAATTTTAGGATGACAATAATTTATTTTTATATTATTTCATTCATATTCTGAAATAATTTAACCATCAATATTATGCTACAATTGGGACTGCTATTTGTAATCATCTTTCTTTTGTGAACATTAAGAAGATCAATCTTGTGTTTGAGTTTGACTAAATGTAAATATGGTATTTTTTTAAAGATACAACCATTTTAAAACCTTTCCAATTAACTCCTTTCTACTCTTGAAAGAAATGTTGTAGTATGTAACTAGAATGATTATGTAAGTTTAACTATTTATTTTAAAGTGAAACTATTGTGGAATAATTGGGGAGTTAAATTATAAATTTAGATTTTAAATTGGTTATTTTTCTACATCAATTATTTTTTGAGCCAGTTTGATCAATTTTATATAACATAATACTAAATATTGATGAACCTATCAGATCATTAACTTGTTTCGGGGATAAGCTTTCTAGTTTTGAACTGACGTTAACTTAAGGGATGCAAACATTAGTCTATTGTATCTTTTAAAATTAAAATCAAGCTTCATCATTTTGTGGTTGTTAAAAAGCTCGGCTCGAAAAAGCTCGAGCTCGAAAACTTTTGAAAAAACTCGGCTCGGCTCGGCTCGAGTTAAAAAATCACTATTCGCACACCCCTATGAGTCGGTGAAGAATTTTTTTATCCCGACTTTTTCCGTTAATGCAACTACTTTTTGACTATTTATTCAAGGTAAATGAGGTTTTGGTTATTTGGCCCCGAAGAAAAATTTTGCAGGAATAACCTTTTTATTCTGGCTATCAGAGAGCAAGAGAACAATTCCTCAACTGTTCATTATTGTGCCTGTAGTTAAAACAGGGTTGATTACTTTATGAATCTTTTTTTATGTTGCGTGAAATGTTAAATTATTTACTGCATAGCTCTTAAGATGGGGAGGAATTTTAACCCATTGGCCTACCAAAATTGCAGTACCTACACTATAGACTCCTGAAATATTCTACTTTTTCGGCACTTAACCTCTCTAACTCTGTTATTTATCATTATATTTGATTAAAACTAGGGTGTAACAGCTATGGTCCAAGTAGGCCTTAACTTAGGAAGTAACTTTAATTTTCGATTATTTTATTCTAAACTCACTTCAGGCTTTATCGAGCAAAAAAAGTCATAGTGAATCAATGGAAAGCAATAACTTGGTTTTTAAGGGACATAAGATCATTTTGACATTTTTTTATTTTGTTGGTGTAATGCATGCATATAGCTGGGGATTAGGGAGCACTCTTTAATTTGCCCTTTTCATTTTTAAACCCTGTCATGGGTATAGTATTCCTAATGTTTTTTCTCAGCTTTTGATGGTAACAATCCCCAAGAAAATCACAAAAGAGTTAAACATATTATATTTATTACACTATCAAATATTTTTAAAATATTTGATTTGACCAATCAAAATTCAAGCCAGTTGATTTTCAAAACAAAATCTTTAATTCTGATTGGACAAATAAATCTTTTATAAAAGAATCTTTAATAAAATATTTGATAGTGTAATACGGGCCTTAGGTATATTTGTTCATTACATAATTAAATAATAACTTAATTGATCACATACCATTTGTTATTAAGGTATAAACCAAACATGATCTCAACATATCTCTGAAGTCTTGCCAACATTTGCGGGGAAAATGAATTCATGTTGTAGTAAATGAAAACATCGTAGTTATAAAGTTTTGAAATTTACCAGTTTTAGTTCTCTTTGGTGTGAGTGCAATATTTTATGAAAATTTAGTCAGTTTATACAATTTGAATATTTTTCTTACATTGCTACTCACATTTAGAAGAAACTTAAGCACAAACTTTATTGAAGTACATATTTTTGTACCAAATTCTACTGTGTTTGTTTTGTTGAACCAGAAAGTGTGATATTGCCTCCCGGTGATTGTTTGTCAATCAATTCTGTCAATCACGTTAGTTTTAAGTTAATCCTAGAATTGTATGCAAGGAAAGATTTTATACAGTAGAACCTCGTTTATCCGGATTAACTGGGACCGGACATGATCTGGATAAACGAAAATCCGGATAAAACTGACATAATAGGAATATCAATAAAAACAATACATAATGGAAAAACTTTCCATTTATTTATCATAACAACGTCTAAAAACACGATTCACTTTAGTAGTGTACATCAAACAATAGTAATGTACATACACGGGAGTAATGTACAGTACAGTATATTCAGTTTTTATTAAGACCTGTAAAAAAATTGTCGATCTGCTTTAATCATACTGAGCAACAATAACACCTGTCAACACGAAGGGTGAGGGATGCGTCGGGGGCTATTTTTAGCAAACGGGCGGGGTAGGAGATGCCTCAAGGTCATTGCCTCCCATGCAGCGTGCAGATGCAGTCGATTGGCCCACAATGAGTCATCACGCATCGGCTGTGGCGGGCGACTATAGCTTCACATACAGTACTCGCGTCCCAATTAGTCAACATACAAACACGGCACGAAACAAACTCAGTTATTATATAAAATACAATTATCTCGATTTACAGACCATTTGTATTTAAAGTTCATTGTACAACAATGTGAATGCTGTGTAAAAAATTTTTATTTTTGCATTGAAAAGTTTAATTTATCGCGGTAATATTGTACAAGATTATTGATCCGGAGAGCGGGATAACCAAGGTCCGGATAAACGAGGTTCTACTGTACTTTTAAGTGTCTATTTGCTTTAGTGCACGAGTGAACGTAAGTTTGGATGGTACTACTTATCGCAATTCGTACACCTCTTTTATTCCTAAGTTTAACATAGTAAAATTAATTTGATTATTACAACCGAACATGTTAGAACAAGAATGCCGTTGTTTACCTTATAGGGCGTATGCCACTATTGCAAGTTTTCACGTGAAACATTTCACGTGAAACACAAAATCGTCTGAAACATTTCGCGTGAAACAATGTATTGTGATGGGGCTAAAATTTCGCCTTACTTGCCGAAACATTTCGCGACATTTTTTATATAGATATACTTAACATGGTTTCGTGAATGTTTCGCGAAACAAAATTGCACCTGGTTGCACTAATGGCAAACGGCCTTATCTGCTTAAGATGGTGCAATAAGATCTTTAGTTAAGGGCGTATGCCACTATTGCAAGTTTTCACGCGAAACATTTCACGCGAAACACAAAATCGTCTGAAACATTTCGCGTGAAACAATGTATTGTAATGGGGCTAAAATTTCGCCTTACTTGCCGAAACATTTCGCGACATTTTTTATATAGATATACTTAACATGGTTTCATGAATGTTTCGCGAAACAAAGTTGCACCAGGTTGCACTAATGGCAAACGGCCTTTAACTATTAGTGCAAAGATTGCAGCATTGCCACACTATACAGGTGTAAAGAATAGGGATATCCAGATGTTTTTAGCTGCTTTTTATTCTGTAGATGTCATCTCATGTCAGGATAATACTTTACTTTGAAATAAAAACCAACTTGTTTGGCACTTTATTAAAAATAAATTTTATTTTTCCAAATATAAATTGTTTAACCTTTCCATAGTGTATTTAAACTCAAATTTATTTTTGAATTTTTTATTTAATTTTCGAATTCCAAATTTTTTTAATGTTATGGTTTTTTGTGTCAACCCAATACAAATTATATCAAAACGACCACTTTGAACACCCACAAATATTTAAATATTCAAAGGAATGATAAGCAATTTTTTGAGATAAGAATACATTTTCAACTTATTGCAGTAAGGGAATAATTTTTAATTCACCATGACCAAATGTTATTGCACCACCCTAAACTGTGAGGGGTAAATATTCTTATACAATCAGTGGGTAAATAACTTATACAATTCTTAGCCTAAAAAATATTATTTCCCTTTGTATTGTTTAAGTTTTGTATCTTATGTTAAGTCTTGTCTCGATAATTAATTGTAACCATGTAATTTTGTTTGTGCCCAAGCTTTATTATATGCTATCATATTTTCATACGCTTTTATATAGTTTCTATTTGTGATGAGCGATAAAGCTTTATTTTTTGATAACTGTTACTTTAAAATAACCTGTTATTTGGTAACAGTTATTTCTATTTAAAGCATATAGTTTACCCACACTTTAATGCTGTTGAGGGTTGAGCAATATTGCCGAACAATTATTTTTTGCATTTTTTCACTTGAAAATAAAAGGTACAAATTAAGGGCTAAAAAATTTATATTGAATCAATAAAAACCTTTTTATTATAGTCAAAATAAATTAGTATAATTTTTCACTTATCTTCTAGGAAAGAAGGGCTAGAAAATTTGCATTTGGGTTTTCCATCATTACCTCTGGAAAAAATATACCACTGAACTGTTATTTATTAAGTAACAGTTTTTCGGGAAAAAATGCAAACTTTTGTAACAGTTACTTTAAAAAAAACAGTTATCAAGGACTAGTATCAAGGGAACGCCTGTCAAATTAGTACAGTTACCAGATGAAACGGATTTCTAAAATGTAAATACTATACATATTTGTACATTTAAATCGTATTAGATACTCGGATATATGTCGTGTATTTATACAGTGCTGAAATGTTTTTTTGTATATAATCTTAAAACTTAGTGTTAACAGTTAACGATTAGCGTATATTTTCTAGATTAACGTTTACTGATTGTTTTATACTTTGATAGCTTTAATTCTATTGAAATTGTTCTGTGATGATCCGTGTGGATCGGACATGTTTTTGGATGTTGTTTTGCTGATTTTGTACGTCTTTGGATTCTTTTTCGAGTGTTCATTTTATGAATTTCGTAACACCATTTTCTGATTTCGCTGATTAGTTTTTGAGTGCCCAACTCATTAATTTTACAACACCATTCTCTAATTTCACTAATTTTATTTTATTTAAAAATCTGCAAGTTGTAGGTTCTATACCAAGCAAAATGTCAAACGAATTTATTGTTTGTCCGCAAGGTGTTAGACTTTACAATCCATGAATCTGCTACTCATTTTAGTCGTAATTTTTCTTATGTTTTGCGTAAATATCTGTTTTGTCCACAGGGAACAGTTATTAAGTTGAAACTTGCAAGTAGTGTTTATGTTTGAATTTGGCAGGAATATAGTTGTTCAAACTCATTCAATTGAGCTGTCGGCAGTATTATATTGTTAATAGTTATATCTATATATTTTTTAAGTTTAGAAATTTTTATGTGACAAATCGTTTGAAAATTTGTTATAAATATTTATGGTTTTTTCACATATATTTGTTACGTCTTAAGTTTTGTACATCACATTATAATTTTAGCTTTACGTTTGCGTGTTATAGGCCATAGTCGTTTTTATTTCATTGTTATCTTTATATAGAAGTATTGAATTTACAATTTTACAAATTTTATGTAAAGTTGTGCTGTGTACGTTATAACATAATACGATATTATTAAAATAGACATTTCACTATTTCGGATTCTTCTTGAAAACCTGTTCTTTAGTTGTAATCTTCAATTATTCTCCATGAAAATTTATTGAGCTACAATTATTGGTTACTCATTCACCTTAACAATTGAATGTTTTGCCACTGCACTCCGTTAAAAGTTGTTCTTTAATTGACTAAGGCCTGATTTCACCAAACATCAGTTAAGGGTCGGTAAATAAACCGTTCGTTTAGGAAAATAGTATTAAACAGCTGAAAAAATCAAACTAACCAAGCCTTAACGGTGGTTTATCGTTTGGTGAAATCAGGCCTAAGAGACTTGAGTGTGAATTGTTTGTTCACCTGTTTCTGTATCAAAATCAAGCTGACCAAAATTTTTGGATCTGGAATCTGATTCCATCTTCAGGTAGAAATAGAGCTAAAATGTAACGAAATTAGTAACAAAAAATAATGAACAATTTTATGTTTTAGCGAATTTCCTTAAAGGAATAAGCTATTGCGGTAGTACTTATGGTAAGACCTAAGTCCGAGACTATGTTAACTTTTCATTTTGTGGTCCCCTGAAGCAAAAAACACCATTCGTTTGAATTTTAGCGAATTTCCCCTATAAGGAAGAAGCTATTACCGTAGGTCTTATGTCATTTAGTATTTTGAATCACTGCTCTATGTCCATTGGTCACCGAGATATTGAATGTGGTAAGCACAGTACGTTGTCCCAATGTTAACCTTATGGGAAATAAATAAAATTCTACAGTATATCTCGGTTATTTCTCAACATATCTTGATAAAATTTGGTAAATAGCTTCTTCTAGGTCAGATCTACTATATATTGAATTAAAACCACCCAGTTATAATATACCTGTAGCAGCAAACCTGCTTACTCATTCCCCATGTTATTCTTATGGAGCTTACCAAAACATGTCAAATCTCGCTATGTTGGATTGAAATATGTTGTTTTGCATTTGAAATTCGCTGAGTATGCAGGTCTGCTGCAACGGGGGTATTTATATATATATATATCTATGTATATGTCTGTTAACACGATAGCGGCCGCAAATATGGTCCGATCTTAATGAAATTTGGTACAGACGTGTAAAGTGGTAATCACTCGGACGAGTTCGTGAACCAGCCCGATCGGACCACCGGAAGGGGGGGTAAAGGGGATAAACCCCCCAAAAATGGGTTTTTCGAGTTTTTCACATAGAAAAATAAAATTTATCAAATTTTTGTTGGCACCATTGAATTCAGCTCAAAAAAACAAGCAATTTAGTATTTTGAATCTCAGCTCTGTGTCCATTGGTTACCGAGATATTGAAAGTGGTAAACACAGTACGTTGTCTCAATGTTAACCTTATGGGAAATAAGTAAAATTCTATATCTCGCTTATTTCATAACATATCTTGATAAAACTTGGCAAATGGCTTCTTCTAGTTCAGATCTACTAAATATTGAATTAAAACCAACCAGTTTAAACATACCTGTAGCAGCAAACCTGCATACTCATTCCCCATGTTATTCTTATGGAGCTTACAAAAACATGTCAAGTCTTGCTATGTTGGATTGAAATATGTTGTTTTGCACTTGAAATTCGCTGAGTATGCAGGTCTGCTGCAACGGGGGTATTTGTTTATTGTCCAGGTTTGCCAGATTTTTTGTTAGTTGGTAATCATGTCATAAGAAGGGGTCAGATATCAAATTCTGATGTTGTGAAACTTGCTTCTACTGTTATATGACAAGTGCCCAATATATAAATTACATGGGGAAAAAAGCTGCAACTCATTGATTTTTTATTTTTTTAATCTACAATTTTTTTGGGGAAGTAGAAATATTGGTATCATTTGCATTCTATTACAGAATAAATTCTCAATATCAAAAACAGCTCAGAAACTTATTATTTTTTTATATTTTCCTGTAAATGGCTGCCATTTTCCAATATGGCAGATAATTTTGATTTGTCTCATGGAACACCTTGTATTTCATGGTGTTTTTTGATTTTGCCCTTAATCTTAAGAACTTTTTGTTTTTTGACATGTCCTCCTTAACTTAATAGTTAGGGAGATATGAGCAGTTCAAGTTTGTTCACTGTTCGCCTCTTGAATTGATGTAATTAATTCAAGAGCTGTCTGTCTGGGGCTCGTACAGGGTGTCCACATTCTGGAAAGTCAGGAATAGTCAGGGTAAGTCAGGGAAATAAATTTTGGTCAGGGAAAGTCAGGGAATTTGATGTTTGGTCAGGGAAAGTCAGGGAAATAAGAAATTATGCTGAAAAATGACGATGGTGATTTGCATCAATGATGGATATTATCTATCTCTGATTTACCATTGATTCACCGTTGTTTTAATTTATTTGTAATTGGCATTTTAATTTTATTTAAAACTACTAATAACCAATCATTCTGATCAAGTGTTACTATTCAATGAACCATTTTTTATTGCTTAACAAGGATTCCTTTTCAAGTCACAACATCTTTACTTACTCTAGATCTAAAAATTTTTAATATTGAGAATATTTCTAAACTTTCTCAAGAGTAAATTGTAATAAATTATACTGAAAATTGTAGTTAATGTGTACCTTAAATAGATATAAAATGAATAAATATAGAAAATCAAGGAAAGAAAAAGAAAGAGGAGGGAGTAATAGGCCAGCTATGGGAAGGAGGAGGCTAGTTTTACTTTATTGTTCCAAAATTTTTGATATTTAATTTAAGTTTTATTTTTTTATAAATTATTCAGACTAGCTGTGTGTCCATCATTCACACAAGGGATATCTAAGCCTAAATTTAATTTAAATTCTATATAACAGTAACACATTTTTTTTAAAGTAAGTAAACAAAAACATGAAAGTAAACCACAACAATGGAAATTAAACAGCTCTATATGTACTGTATTGATCAGCAAAGCTAACTGCCGTACTTGCAAAATTGAAAATCTAGACAAGAATCGTTCATTAGAAATACATGGGAAAATTAAAACCCCCTTATTCTTGACCCATAGTGAGTTACAGAAATTGAAGTAGCTACATTGTTCTGAAGCATGCATTGACAACCGAAAACAGGTTATTTGAAATCAAAACACCCGGTATTTTATGTTTTATCAAACTGAGAAATTGTACTTTTGTTTAGGTCTTATATAGTGTTCATACAATGTAATAGAAAAAACTCTTTGTGATATAGTTTTTTTTTTTCAATATAACATGTAAAACTTCATAGTATTGTTTAGAATGTTTGCCAAAAATGCTTGGTAAAAAGTTTGTGAGTCAGGGAAATTAGTGGCCTGTGGTCAGGGAAAGTCAGGGAAAATTATTATGAAATTTTTGTGGACAACCTGTCGTATCGTACCGGCCGGTAATATGTCATGTGTGTCCGTGTGTTTTGTGTAATCCTCTAAATGTTGTATTTTAATTGTTTTAAACTAATGACGACCAATTAATGTTCTTTGTAGAAGTTATGAAAATGGCATATTAATGCTGAAACTCAAATAAATCTGTAAGATTTTGACAGTGAATTCTTAACATTCTTAACTGTTCTTAAGATTTTGAACAGTCTTGAGGCATGTAACCTTTTAATTAATTAGTTTAAGTTTGGTTTTTCTCCCTTAAAAATTCATTGGAAAATTGTCATTAGTCTGTATGTCGTATGTAGATGAGTTTGAAAAAAATATATACCAAAGATACAGAAAATTGTGGTTCTAGTTGTGACTCAATAAAGAAAATACTAAAATACTTATAAGTTGAGATTCACTCATGGAAATTTATGATTTTGAATAATCATTTACTCCATAAGGAATGCATGGGGTGGCACAGTTAAAATGGACCCAATGCATTTCAAGTGGGTAAAAATCCAACTATAATTGTTCATATCTCCTTAAAAGAAATTATGAAAAAACAGGGTTTAGGAAAAAATTTCAAAGAATAAAAGGTTCTTAAAATGAAGGGTAGAATCCAAAAACTCCAAAAAATACAGGGTGTTTCATAAAAAATATAAAAGTTGTCCTCAAATTGGAAAGTAACGGCCATTTACAAGAAAGTAGAATTCATTTCGTTATTGTGTTTTAAAAAAGAAGGTGAAATTCCCCATTTAAAGTTTTCTCTAAAACTAATCTTTTCTGGGATGCCAATGGTGTCAGTCAAAACATGTTAGCTGCCATCCATATTTTTGTTCTGATTACTGTAGTGCCATGCACATTTTTAGTTTAAATTTCAGTCATGTGATTTTTCTTGTACTCTGAGGTTAATTTTCATAACTTTCAACGAAATAAATAAAATTACGTGAAAAAATAATTTGTGACCAATGGGTCGGCATTAAAACTTTTTTAAGGAATATTTGATAATATTTTGTCCTGCCGACCCGATTGGGCCGACAAAGCAAAATTAGAACCTATGAAAAAATGCTATATACCAGTAAATTGCTTTGTAAACCATTTTTGGCCATATGTATTAGGTTTATTGAACGATATTAAGTAATTTTTAGTAATAAGAAATGTTGCTAGGAAAAGATATCAACCTTAAATTGGGTTGGCGAAATATACGCAAATGCATAAGGCCTTTCCTGTGGATTTAGGAAACTGCTGCAACGCTATGTAGGCGCGCTTGGCTTGGGATGTACTATGTCATGTTAGTTCGCCAGAGTGCTGCTAGGTGCCCACCATAGAGATCTATTGGCAAATTGGTCAAACGCTGCACTACTTCGGTTGCCAACCCAATCGGACCGGCATGGCAGTTAACGTGTTAAGTTGGACACCCTGTATATCAACCAGATTTGAGCCACTTTTCCCCGTACCGGTTCACATATTCTTTGAACATGCTACCCCTATCCTAAAGTCATACACAAACATCCTCTTTTCTCCTTTTCCACCGTTGTATGTGATGTAGAAATAATCGTTAACACAGAGGTTTTTCATAATTTGAGTCCAATACCACTCAAGGGGACCTCTCGCACGAAGGTTGCCTCTTTGTAGTCCACCTACCTAAGTTTTTTTTATGCTACCCCCCCCTAAAGTCATACACGCACAACCTCTTTTTCCCTTTTCCACTGTTGTACGCGATGTAGAAATAATCGTTAACGCAAAAGTTCTCATACCTGAGTCCACTATCGAAGCAGACTTCTTGTACGTAAGCGGCCTTTTTGAAGTCGACCAGTTTGAACCGGTTTTTATACGACAGCACTAAGAAGCTGGAGGCGATTTGAAGACTCATCTGATCCCCGTCACGTGGGAGCGTCGCCATCGTCTCTGATCCGTCCACTTCATTCAGGTTTAATATGGAAAACGAGTCACGGGTAGATGAGTATATCAAATAGTCTTCTTCGAGCCTCAACCAGAACATGCTGTTTTCAGGCAGCAGGCTGGTCAATAGCGAGACTCGTCTCGAGTTACTTCCTAACGACCAGATTTTTAAGGTCGAACAGCGACTGTGCAACTGTAGACACCAGCTGACAAGGAAATTCTGATTCATTTGGAACTGCGGGGCCCAAGCAAGAGCGGCCCCAAACAGTAGTAGATCGTTCAGCCATTCCCGTCTCTCCAGATCGAACCGTTTCAAGCAGTAGTCACTTTCCTGTAGTACCAACATGTTCAAAATCCCGTTGAACACCTTTGCCTCACCTCGCACCTTCTTGGCTGAAGTCAAGACCGAGTATTCCTCTTGGTCGTGTAAACGTATTACCGATAACTTGTAAAAGTCGGGTGTAACGAGCAGTAAGTAGTCATCAGTTAGAATGTATGGTCGCATTTTACGATCATTACAAGCAAACATATCTATGTAACAATCCGGGTCCTGGTGGTAAACGATAAGAGAATAAGTCAACGATAAATGAGAAGTGCACATGAGTAATTTTTTTCTACTCTGGTTACACTCTTCTTGAATCTGACCCGGCAGTCTTTGTAGGATTGTTTTTGGGTTTCCAACATCTGTTATGAGAAGTTCGTCTTCTTTTTGGAGCAGTAACTTATTCCCTTTAATGAAAACCCAATATAAAAACCAAGCGTCGGAATTTAAAGGGGGCGTTTTTACCTCTCCGAGGTTACATTCACTGAAGGTTATCTCACTCAGATCGTATTCCGTTTTCGAGTACGACCCCTTGGACCAAGCCAGAGTCCTGTGGAAAACCGCCTTCCAGGTTTCTTCCCCATCGGATAACTTCTTGTAACCGTTTTGCAGACAAAGTCTTCTCCAGAACGCTTCACTGGCCCGACGTTCCAACGCTGACAACACACTCGGAACGTCTTCTGTGTTCACGTAGAGAAGAATCAGCTCTAACACCTCCTCTGGGAGCGTCGATAGTGACATCGTAACTCATGTTTAAGGAGTTTCTTTTATGGGAGAATCTGTTAGCAACACAAAATGTGAATGATTACATTTAACCAAATCATTTTTGTAGCTTGAATGTAAAGACAAAATAGTTTTTTTCCCAACCTGCTTTGTTTAGACGCTTTTTACTCCTTAAAATGCGTGAGTAAATAATGATTTGTCTCCTATCGTGAGGAAAGTGATTACTTTGTCTCCCACGGGAAACAAACATAGACATAACAATGTGAGGTGTGAATTAATTTTGAAAGCTTATAAAAATGAAAGTCAGGAATATCATATTTCGAGGCACTTTTGTTATTTATAATTTTTTTATGTAATCAAGCATTTTTTATGATTACAAATTACCTAATTAACTCCCCATGCTTTTTAAATTGGTACAACAGTTTGTATGTAAATGAGTCCATTTAATTCAATTATGTTGATTAAAACTAATAAAATAATCAGTATGAGACCAATGCTTTCTTAGTAAACATTGGATTATAAAATATAATTTCTGTATCTAAGGATACTTAAAAGTACTTATAAAAAGAATTTGAACAAATAGCATGCTACACTATTTTATTTGTCTTTGTTATGTATTCATTAATTTCTTGATTAGCATTATACGTGTTGTTGTATTCATTGGATGTAAATAAAAATCGTCTTACAACACTTAAAAATATATTTACACTTAAACTGTATATTCATACAAAATGGTTGGTAAATATACAGAGATCAGTCAGGTAGGGTTTCCGCCATTTTTGTATATTTACCATCTAGTATGTTAATACAGTTTAAGTGTAGGTCTAAATATATTTTTAAGTGTTGTAAAATGTTCTTTATTTACATCCAGTTATGTATTCATACAAACTAATAATTAAAAGTAAGCATAAAATTTAGTACTAAGATATTAATTACTTATCAACACAAAATTTTGATTTAAACAAATCATATTACCTCGTTTGCTGCAGGTCAAATCACATATCTCTGTCACGTAGCCTTTGTAAATCAAAGCATATGAAAAAAAAATTTACTACGTCAAACACTTGTTAAAGTGTATAAACAGCTGACTTGATCGTAAGCCAAGCTCCACTGTGGGTCGGTATCTGTCAAACAGCTGTGGATAACTCCCAGCTGACCTCAATTCTCAAGGTCATCTGGTCATGTGACCTCGCAGCTGATGTTTCATTGTTATTGTTGTCTTTGGACACTCAGTGAAGATGCGATATGTGAATATGACCCGTGTGTCATCATTGGATAAGATATCAAAAGATTTTATAAATCTTCTGGCAATATTTATCTGCTTTGTGAAATTTTATAATGTACACTTTTTCTCTAGAATTTTGTTGTTGGTGCTAATTGTTACTATGCCTTAGGAATTAATGTAAGATACTACAGGTTTTTTTTTAAACATAACCCATTTTTAAGATTGAATAATGCAAATATAAAGATGAAATGAGTATTGTTTTGTTAATATTTACATTTGATACAACCTATTATTTAAGTTTGATCACATTTAGCTTGCATTATATGTTCAAACAATCCACCATTGACAATTATACAAAGTTATGCTCTCTCCATCGAATTCATGAACAATTTTTGCAAAGTACCTCTTTGAATTTCTTGTATTAAATTTGTTATGTTTGTTTTGAGGTGCTGAATATCCTGTGAATTGTTTTCGTAGGCCTTACTTTTTATGTATCCCCAAAGAAAATAATATCAATCAATCAATCAATCAATCAAGATCTTTATTCATTGAGTATACATCAAATATACAGCTGAATAGTGTCTTATTCTATCAGAAAGGTTTATTTAATAGTTGCCAAAACAAAAAGGTACATGAAGTTGATTAGTAAAAGTAAATATAATTACAGGTCAGTTATATAAAAAAGAGTCTAATAAAATGAAAATATCTATTTTTTAACCATAACCTAATAATATATCCAAGAGGAGGTGGTAAAAAACTCATCCCAAGAATACAAGGATTTTTCAATTAAAAAGCTTTTAAGTTTAGATTTGAACTTTCTGAAGTTTTCTTCATCTTTAATATTACTAGGTAAATGTTTAAAGTACTTCTGCCCAACATATGATGGCTTCTTTTCATAAAAATTTAATTGGTGATGATTTGGAATAATACATTTTTTATTTCTGGTATTATATGGATGAATTTCTGGTAATGTTTTATTTTCATTATTTTTCGCCAATAGAATTGTGTCAAAAATATATTGGCCATACACTGTTAAAATATTTAAATCTTTAAATTTTTCTTTTGTGGATTCATTGTAATCTAGTTGCAATATGATTCGAATAGCTTTTTTTTGTTGTTTAAGGATTCTATCCATGTTTGCTTTAGATGTTGAACCGTAAAAACCAATACCAAAAGATAAATGAGAATGAATGTTTGCAAAATATACTTCTCTCAATGTTTTTTGGTTACAGAAAAATGACATCCTGTAAAGGGAATAAAGACCTGAGCTTATTTTCGATACTACCTTATCCACATGTTTGTCCCAATTTAAATGCTGATCAATTGTTAACCCTAAGAATTGCACACAATTTTTGATTTCAATTTCTTGAGAATTGTATGTAATCATGGGATCATTTAACTGTTTATTTTGATGGGTTCTAAATCTTACGACGTTAGTTTTTTGGGGATTCAGAATTAAGTTATGCTGTTGTAAATAATGTCCAATATTTTCTAATTCAGTAAAACTTAATATTTCTACTTGTTGTACTGTATTGGCTGATACCTTAAGATTTGTATCACCTGCATAGAAACAAAGATTATGTTCTGGTAAACATGTAAGTGAATTTGGTGTATCATTTATGTAGCATAGAAACAAGAGAGGGCCCAAAATTGAACCTTGCGGGACCCCAAATTTAATGATTTCGGTTTCTGAGGACACTTTAAGAATTTTGCTCTCATGTGCTAAGTGTGTAATTTCCACAAATTGAGATCGGTTTTGAAGATAAGATTCAAACCATTTCATTTATGTTTCTGATATACCTAGAATTTTTAATTTATTTATCAATATTTGGTGGTTGACACTATCAAATGCCTTAGACAGGTCCATAAAAATTCCAATTGTACACTCCCCCTTATCCACTGATTCTATTAAAGATTCAATGAAAGATAAAGCTGCTGTTGCTACAGATCTATTAGGCCTAAACCCGTGCTGTGAATTGTTGATTAAATTAGAATCTTCAAGATACTTTAATAATTGATTATAAACAATCTTTTCATAAATTTTTGATAAAGCTGGAAGAATGGAAATTGGTCGGTAGTTCGATACAGTTTCTGGGTCATTTTTCTTATGGATCGGAATTACTTTAGATTTTTTTAATTGGTCGGGGAAAATTCCTGAAACAAAAGATGAATTTATTAAATGGCTTAAAATTTTACTTAAGTATAGCTTTGCATGTTTTATAACTTTAATGGGAATTTCATCATATCCACATGAATTTTTATTTTTTATTAAAGAGATTACTTTACCAACCTCCTCTTCATTTACAAATGAAAACTTAAAACGTTTCTCAAAACACCGAGAATTCTTGTTATTATCGGCAAAAATATCACAATATGTATTTTTTGAGTCAGACTGGATAATATCCTCCACTACATTAACAAAATAATTATTAAATAAACTAGATACAGTTCTGGGATTGATTATTCTTTTATTACCTTCCAGCAAGGACATGTTTTTAAATGCATTTTTGTTTTTCCCACCAACTTCAGAGTTGATAATTCCCCATACAGTTTTTTGTTTATTTTCAGATTTATGTATTTTACTCTCCAAATATTTAGTTTTAGCTTCCGTTACCTTTTTTTTATAATTTATTTTTTCCCGCTTTAATTCTTTAAATAAATGAGTGTGTGTTGTCCCTCTAATTTCTTTTTCTAGTTGGATCAGTTCACTTTTTTCTTGTCTTAAGTCAGCTGAAATCCAGTTTTGTTTTCTTTTTCTTTCTGTGACCGTGGTTTGGGGGAAAGCTGAATCGAAATAAAATTTTAATGTTTTATAAAATTCATTATATTTTTTATTTACGGGAGCCATGTAAACATTCTCCCAAAGTTCATTTTCTAGTAATTTTGAGAAAAGGTTTAAATTATTAGTTGAAAACTTGCGAATTGTACGTTTTATTGGTTGATGTTTTTTGTTTTAGCGAATTTCCCCTATAGGGAAGAAGCTATTACCGTAGGTCTCATGGTAAGACCTAAGCCCGAGACCATGATAACTTTTCGTTTTGGGGCCCCCAGAAGCAAAAAACACTATTCGTTCATTTTCATAAATATATATATATCTATATATATATTATTTTAGTTAACATTATTAAGTTAAGAAACAAAGTACCCTTTTTTGAAACATTTTTTATTTCGACGACTAGTTTCGACACATTAGTTCTATATATATATATATATATATATATATATGTGTCTTTAAGCACGATAACTCGCGTAAAAATGGTCCAATCTTAATGAAATTTGGCATGGATGTGTAAAGTAGTAATTATTCGGACGAGTTCGTAATCCAGCCCAATCCGACTACCGGAAGGGGGGGTAAAGGGGGGTAAACCCCCCCAAAAATGGGTTTTTTGAGTTTTTTACATAGAAAAATAAAAATAATCCGATTTTTGTTGGCACCATTGAATTCAGCTCAAAAAAAAAAACAAACAATTTAGTATTTTGAATCACTGCTCTATGTCCATTGGTTACCGAGATATTGAAAGTGGTAAACACAGTACGTTGTTCCTATGTTAACCTTATGGGAAATAAGTAAAATTCTATATCTCGCTTATTTCTCAACACATCTTGATAAAACTTGGTAAGTGGCTTCTTCTAGTTCAGATCTACTAAATATTGAATTAAAACCACCCACTTTTAATCTACCCGTAGCAGCAAACCTGCATACTCATTCCCCATGTTATTCTTATGGAGCTTTCAAAAACCTGTAAAATCTCGCTATGTTGGATTGAAATATGTTGTTTTGTACTGGAAATTCGCTGAGTATGCAGGTCTGCTGCAACGGGAGTATTTAAGTTTTCTATCACTGATGTGCAGTAGTTGTGCATCGTGATCTGAGAGACAAGTTATTATTCCCTCCACAGTTAGTTCAGAATCATGAAAATTTTTTATGATAAAGTTGTCAATTGCCGATTGTGAAGTTTCTGTTATTCTGGTTGGAAAGTCCACAAGATACCTCAAGTTATAATTTTTCAGTGTATTTTTAAATAATTTAAAATTACTATCATTTTTTAAAACATTAATATTGAAATCCCCTCCCAGAACTATATTATTATGCTTTTTTGAGAAATATTCAACCAGTCTACTTAATCTGTCTAAAAAAATTTCACAATTAGAATCTGGTGATCTATAGACTCCTACAACTAGAAATTTTAACTGATCAACAGTAAAGTTGCATGCACAAAACTCAAATTGTTTTTCTTCAAGTAACCTATCTGATAAATTTTTAGGTAATATCACCTGCTTATACTTTAAACCCTTTTCACAAAGTATCATGACCCCTCCTTTAGAGGCATTTTCTCTACAGTAATGGCTAGTTAAAGTATACTCTTGTACATTAAGTCTACTTATTTCATCACATTTCATGTCATGTTCTGTAAGTATTATGATGTGTGGTTTAATCTCATCCAGATGGACCAGTAAAGAATCAATTCGTGAGGGCAAATGTTGTATGTTCTGATGTAATATTTTGAATGAGTGGTTTATTTTTTCTGTTTTGTTACTTTTTGTGTTAATTTTGGTACTATTTTCATTATAAGGAAAGGAAACAATGTCATACTGCGTTGTGTTTACATCTGTTAGTTCAAGTATAGTGAGGACAAATTCCGGGATCTTGGGAGGAATAATTTTCCACTAATAAAATAAAGTTTTGGGTTGCGTTAAAAAAACTCTTTGTATTATGCTACTTACATTAATTTTAGCACTTCCAATTATCTCTCCACAGTCAGAAGTTTCAGAAGTAAAAAGTTTGTAAACAACAAATTTTATAACTTTAACAAGCAGGGTACCAATCTAAAAACAATGAACCTATCATTTTTCTGCTAGAGCAAGTTGACCACAATATTTGGGCCAAAAATAAAAAATATATTATGGTAATTGTCATGTAAATAAAACTATTTATCTTTTGGAAAAGGGTGGGCCAAAGTTACCTGCCAAGTAACCCCGGCTTACAAGTTTGTAGATTAAACAATAAAAAACCTTGTAACTATTTGTAATAACTAGTTACAAATTTGTAAAAAGTTCTAAGGTTATTAACAAGAAACTAGTGGCTTGCAGGGGCAAAAGCCCCTAAAAATAAAACACACATGTTTAATGTTTCCTTCAAACTCAGAGCTAGGTAACAGTTTGATGGAATTAAACGCTTAAAGAGTAATGTTAAAGATATTTTGACATATGCTAGTACATATCAGAATTTTAAGAAAGGGTGTTACTTCAGTATAGTAAAGGGCTGAATTTTTTGGAACAGTGGCGCAATCCGTCGTTCTCAAAACAAACTCAGTCCACTTTGTTTGCAATTGAACATATGGACATGGTTTGCAGAAATTCTTAAGATTAACCACAGACTGTAGCACTTAATTTATTTCCCAAAAGTTAAGCAAATAAATAAGGATGAAATCAGAAAATGGTCTTCCGTTGACGACTCCACGCTCCACGTTGGAGACTTAGGCTCTACTTCATAAGGAAGTTAGGTTTCGAGACCATAAGTTTAGCAGGTAGTTAATATTAAGGATTTTTTATGGTTGCCTGGGAGTAAATACTGCTTTGTCTTGCTAGATTCAAGATTAAATATACTTTTGATTAGCCAAATTTAAAGGTGAACCTTTTTGGTAGGATCAAATTTAAAGTTGATCTTACATTAAATATCTTTTAGTGCAGCACACTCTTGTTCCTCAGTCAAAACTATGACTATTTCCGACCACACATAAAACTGGTAGAGCAGGGCCCTAAAAGTGATGAATGAAGTCTTCTCTGTACCTATAGCCTGCGCTTATTCGATTGTGTAAACGTTACAAATCACTTGACTATAAATCCACATCAGCTAATTCTACATGATACAATGTAAAAGTCGTATTTAATTCCATTTGCATTTTAAGGTTGAGATCCCTAAATTATAAATACCCCCGTTGCAGCAGACCTGCATACTCAGCGAATTTAAAATGCAAAACAACATATTTCAATCCAAAATAGCGAGTTTTTACATGTTTTTGAAAGCTCCATAAGAATAACATGGGAAATGAGTATGCAGGTTTGCTGCTACGGGTATATTAAAACTGGGTGGTTTTAATGCAATATTTAGTAGATCTGAACTAGAAGAAGCCATTTACCAAGTTTTATCAAGATATGTTGAGAAATAAGCGAGATATAGAATGTTTCTTATTCCCAATAAGGTTAACATTGGGACAACGTACTGTGTTTACCACTTTCAATATCTCGGTAACAAATGGACATAGAGCAGTGATTCAAAATTGTAAATTGTTTATTTTTTTTGAGCTGAATTCAATGGTGCCAACAAAAATTCGATTATTTTTATTTTTCTATGTAAAAAACTCAAAAAACCCATTTTTGGAGGGGTTTACCCCCCTTTACCCCCCCTTCCGGTAGTCCGATCGGGCTGGTTTTCGAACTCGTCCGAATAATTACTACTTTACACGTCTGTGCCAAATTTCATTCAGATTGGACCATTTTTACGGCCGCTATCGTGATTAAAGACACATATATATATATATATATATATATGTATGAAAATGAACGAATAGTGTTTTTTGCTTCTAGGGACCCCAAAACGAAAAGTTATCATGGTCTCGGGCTTAGGTCTTACCATGAGTACTATGGTAACAGCTTCTTCCCTATAGGGGAAATTCGCTAAAACGGGAAATTTAAAATAAAAAAAGTCATGTGTTATAGTACGTTCAACCTATTTTACTGGATTTTAAATAAACCATATATCAACATCTAGCATGTGGTTTTAAATCAAGTATAAGCAACACATGTTTTAATGTAAACAAAACAGACGGTTTTAGATTACAATGATTTTTAAGTGGCAGGTATTCAACGTTATATCTTATTTTCTGATAAACTATGAAATTTCCGTATTTTTTCCGTGTCCCTGACATCAATACCTTCTATTGAGCCCCCTCTAATATCCTGCGATTTGCCAAACTCCTACAGTTTTGCCGCAAAAATTTCGCCCACATATATATTTACCATTTGGCATTAAATGGGCATTGTTATAACGGAAACAAAACAAACGCAGTTTACATTTATAATTTTAAATTATAAATGTATACTCAAAGCTGTAATTATGTCTGAAAATCTTTAAGTTAAAATATTTATTTGTTATAAGTACATTGAACGTAGTTAGCTGCCTTTTGAAAAAAACCAGATGTCAACATCTAGCATATGTCTTTGAATCAAGCAGCAGGACCATATGTTTGAATGTAAACAAAGCATACGTTTTTAGATCCCAATGCTTTTTAAATGGCAGATATTTTTCGTTATTTCTCATTTTCTGGTGAATTGCAAGCAATTTCAGTATTTTTCCCGCCATCACGGAATAGAGACCTTTAATTTGAGCCCTCTCCCATCTTTCTACGACTTGCCAGACGCCCACAATTTTGACGCAAAGAATCGCCTTACGAAATTAAATATATGCGAAGCACTTTAGGACTAATGTTTTTGTAAACTTTTTTGCTTATTTTGTCTCAAGGAATCACTATGTAAATTAGTGCCCCACATTTTTTGAACACCCTGTATATTACCCAAAGAAAGGTGTAAAATTGGTATACTTCCTAATGATTATATTGTTGGTTTCGAGGAATTGGATTCAAACCTCGTAACGGTCCACTTTCAAGTTGTTACGAAGCTATTTTAAAACATTCTTATTCAATTAGCTTGATAACAAGTTGAAAATTGATTTAAGAGCTCTGAAACCAATGGTCGTTGAAACCAACACTAAAACCAATTTTTAAACCTTTCTTTGGTAATATTGTAATGTAAGGCTACGTTCACACGAGCGATATTTTACTGCAGCGACAGGTGGTCGCCGGCACTGTTTGCGCCACCCGCTGTAAGTTCTTGCATTTTCCACTATTTCTGTTGTGGATTTGATTAACTTTTTTCTGTTTGAAGAGCATTCTTTGCGTTCGTTCGAGTATTATAAGACGGCAAGTATCTAATCAGCACCGTAAAATATTTCTCATTTGGAATTCTTCTAGTTCTTCAATAAGGCGACTCATGTTGAAAACAGCATAATTAACTTGTTCTTTGTATGAAAACATAATTTCACATTGTTCTGAGGGATTATAAGTTTTATAATAGGTTTTTTAGCAAATTTCCCCCTATAGGGAAGAAGCTATTACTGTAGGTCTCTTGGTAAGACCCAACTCCGAGACCATGTTATCATGGTCACCTTATTTCACCTTTTCACCTTATTTCAAGTTTGAGTTATTTTGAGTTATGATAATTCAATCTTAATAAATTAAATATTTTAATCTGGTGTTTTATTCCAAACCTAAACTGTAAGTACTGTAAAAGTTAACATTATACTTGTATGTTTAATGATAAAGATTAGTTCTTAAATTCAGATGGGAGAAACATTAATACGTGTACAATGATTTTATAATACAAAAAATAATTTTGGGATAGACTTATCTATACAAAATACAGTGTTTATTTTAATGCAACGTAAATTTTACTTTTTCAATGAAGGATTGTACCCTCAAGATCCCTGGATTCGACCCTAGTAGATTATTTTCTTTGGGGATGCATAAAAAGTAAGGTGGATGTAAACAACCCTAAGGATATTCAGCAGCTGAAAACAAACAAAAAAATGTAATATAAGAAATTGAAAGAGGCACTTTAAAAAACGTGTGTATGAATTTGATGCAGAGAACACAACTTTCTACGTATAATATGTCAATGTCAAAGTGTTTGAACACTTAATGTAAGCTAAACATTTTCAAACTGAAATAACAGGTAGTATAAAATTGAAATAATATCAAAACAATTATATTATTTGTTTACTAGCAGTTCCCATGGCTTCGCTCACGACAAACACTTAAGCCTAACCTTGATTTAACGAATCTGAAGGGACTAAATGAAAAAAGGTTATATCAAGGAATTTGTAATGTAGATAGGTTTGTTGTGTGATAGGTCTGTTTACGTGTTGTGGCGTTGTATAGGTTTAAAAAACAATTAAACTCATATTACAGTCGATGGTGTAGGTTTTTTTTACAGTCATAACTCTAAATCGACAAGACCGATTTCAACCTTAAATGTGTCAATTTTAAGGTATTTCTATGGTTATTTGCCAATATAGCTTAATTGTTAAATAGGGTATCAATAAAGTACAATAAAGAGCTGAATGTTCGGAGCAGTGGCGCTGTCCATCGCCAGTGTTTCAAACTGACTCACTTAATAGTATATCAATGTGAACAGAACCCTCTAAGTACTCTAAGTAGGGATATTCCATCGACCACATAGTGCAAAATGTTAAAACTGGTTGGTTTTACTTCAATATTTAATAGATCTTAACTAGAAGAAGCCATACACCAAGTTTTACTAAGATTTGTTAAGAAATAAGGGAGATAAATTTTTTTTTATTTCCCATAAGGATTACATGGGGAATGAGTATGCAGGTTTGCTGCCACAAAAATGGAAATATTGGGGATTTTAGACTAACATACATTAGATCTCATCTAGATGAAGCCACAAACCAAGTTTTTTTAGGATATGTTGAGAAATAGGCGAGGTATAGAATTTTACTTATTCCCCATAAGGTTAACACTTTCATTATCTAGGTAACCAATATAGACTTAGAACAATGATTCAACATACTAAATTGTTAGTTTTTTGAGCTGAATTCAATGGTGCCAACAAAAATTAGATAATTTATAGTTTTGTGTGTAAAAAACTCAAAAAATCAATTTTTTGAGGGGTTTATCACCCTTTACCCCCCTTTCCGCTGGTCCGATCGGGCTGAATCACGAACTCGTCCGAGGGATTACCACTTTACATGTCTGTACCAAATTTCATTAGGATTGGACCACATTTACGGCCGCTATCGTGCTCACAGACATATATATATATATATATATATATATATATATATATATATAAATTCGAACGAATGGAGTTTTTTGCTTCTGGTAGCCCCGAAACGAAAAGTTATCATGGTCTCAGGCTTATGTCTTACCGAGACCTACGGGAATAGCTTCTTCCCTATAGGGGAAATTCGCTAAAATTCGAACTAATGGTGTTTTTTGCTTCTGGTGGCCCCAAAAAGAATAGTTATCATGGTCTCGGTCTTAGGTCTTACCGAGACCTACGGTAATAGCTTCTTCCCTATAGAGGGGAAATTCGCTAAAAACGGATGAGTTGAAGAGATGTCAAGGATAGAAAACTTTAATAACATGGTCTTCATAGGATATAATACATGGTCTACATGACCAAACTCCCTGAATAAATTGACTTTATAAGGACAGCTGGGGTAGTCACGCGTATACTAAATGACAAGCTCAATACCAACAGCTGGTTAGCCAGTGGATCAGCTGTGATTTAATCAGCTGTTTGCTGGTGAGTCATCCTATACGTTATCAGCTGGAACTTTCTCTCCTTTTCTGACTTGGTACTTAAGGTAAACAGTTGTGCATCACGTCTTACCGACATCTGCCGGTTTACCTTTGTTTTCATTTTAAAACATTTTTAATTAGTTCAACAGTTTATTTTTTAAATATGAAATATTAAGATTGTTTATACAGGGTGTTTTTTTTTTAAACGCAACCCATTTTTAAGATTGAATAATGCACATATAAATATGAAATGAGTATTGTTTTATTGGTCTTTACATTTAATACAACCTATTATTTACGTTTGATTACATTTAGTTTACATTATGTGCTCAAACAGTCCGCCATTGGCATTTGTATAAAGTTATGCTCTTTCAATCAAATTCCCGAACACGTGTTGCAAGGTGCCTCTTTGAATGTTTTGCATGAAATTTGTTAAGTTTGTTTTGAGGTGCTGAATATCCTGTGAATTGTTTTCGCCGGCCTTACTTTTTATGTATCACCAAATAAAATAACATAGTGGGGTCAAATCCGGGGATCTTTGGGGGAAATAATCCTTCACCGATAAAATAAAGTTTTGGGTTGCGTTTTTAATGTGTGTGTCTTTAAGCATGATAACTCGCGTAAAATGGTCCGATCTGAATGAAATTTGCCACAGACATGTAAAGTAGTAATTATCCTACGAAAGTAATTCACAAGATATTCATCACCTCAAAACAAATATAACAAATTTAATGCAATGAATTTAAACAGGTGCCTTGCAACACGTGTTCGGGAATTTGATGGAGAGAGCATAACTTTTTATAAATGCCAATGGCGGGCTGTTTGAGCACATAATGTAAACTAAATGAGATCAAACTTAAATAATAGGTTGTATAAAATGTAAAGATCAATAAAACAGCACTCATTACACATTCATATGTGCATTATTCAATCTTAAAAATGGGTTGCGTTTTAAAAAAAACACCCTGTAGTTTTTATGGGATTTTAATTCGAATTTTCAAATTAATATTTGCATTGCAAATATGATTTATTTTACTCACTGGTGGAATGCATCACTGATATTAAATTTGTATATTGTTTTGTGTTAACTAACGCCAAAGTAAAATATGAAGCGCCTGCAATATAATAACTTCTAACTCGCACTACAAAAAAGCATTGCGGGAACGCATAAAGGTGAAGGCGCCTTTGTAAATTGGTCATTGCGATTTGGAAAACGATTTCTCAAATAACTATGACAATGAATGATTAACTGCTACCCGTTATTTTAGATTTTAAATTTCTTTATGAAGCTTTGATACATGATGAATTCTGTATTAAAATGTTTGCAACATGGAAATAATATACAAGCAAACAAACGGAACAGCTATTAAATTGATTACCAACCTTTTAATTCAAAATAGGCCTAGATCAATTTTATTTCCATTCAAATTTTGCTTTGCATCTTGCATCTGAAGACCTACAAACCATGAGATTTTTATCAAAATAGTTTTGAGCTGTTTTTAAGACGTTTGGATCTTTTCTTGGTTTTATGTGTTTATATGGGGTAAATACCCTTAAAAATCAAAGAAGAAACAACAAAGAAAAACCTGGAGATATCACGGCTTGACTCCTACATGCCGATTTTCTTAAAAATCGGACCACTGGTTTTGGCTCTAGCTTATTTACATCTACATCCTTCATGTACTGCAATGACTGCAATAATCGCGAACTTGCAGCTTGCTGCAGTACAAGGAGCGAATCTGCAATCTCGGCAAGTTGAAAATGTATGAGCCATGAGGTTAACCTAAACAGCTGGCGATGGAAGTTGGCGGGAAATAGAGTCAGCTGATTGGGGTCATGACGTCATCGCACAGCTGTTGTCGCGACCAACCTTGGCGGATTCCCTCATTCTCTGGCGCCGCGTTTTAATCGACCCTTATACGGCAAAGAAAGGTCTTTCCACTTAGAATTTCGCCCGCCATTGCCAGGCCGACTGAATTGCCCCAAGTGCTGAATTAATTTTCGTAACACCTGGATTGAAGAACCAGGGCGCACTTATTTTCAGGGCGCATGTTCGCTTTGAAATTATTCTTCGGAGCCTCATTTTTGCCTGTTACATTCTAATATTGCATTTGTTGGTATAATCGAATAACTTGTCACTTTGCGAATTCAAACAGGACACATTTTTTACAATTGTAGATATTGTACAGTTTTATCAGCGCTATAAAATTATGTCACATTGCAGGAGGAGGATATTTTTCACAAAATGATACTAAAATCTTGTAGGCTGCATACAGGCAATGCAGGGTGTCCGGACATTATGTTAATTATTTTAATACATGATAGTAGGAGTACAAATAAGGAAAACGTTTGTATAAATGTATGTCCTAAAGTGCTTCGGTTTCCATCCGAGTGTCTGTTTGTGTTTTAGCGAATTTCCCCTATGAAAAGAAGCTGTTACCGTAGTACTCATGGTAAGACCTAAGACCCAGACCATGATAACTTTCCGTTTTGGGCCCCCCGGAAACAAAAAACACCGTTCGTTCGAATTTATATATATATATATATATATATGCATATATATATATGTAATATATATATGCATATATATAACATATATATATATATATATAAACACGATTGCGGCCGTAAATATGGTCCGATCTTAATGAAATTTGGTAAAGACGTGTAAAGTGGTAATCACTCGGACGAGTTTGTGAACCAGCCCGATCGGACCACCGGAAGGGGGGGTAAAAGGGGATAAACCCCCCTAAAAATGTTTTTTTTTTAATAAAATTTATCTACTTTTTGATGGCACCATTGAATTCAGCCCAAAAACAAATAATTTAGTATGTTTAATCTTTGCTCTATGTCCAATGGTTACCGAGATATTGAAAGTGGTAAACACAGTACGTTGTCTCTATGTTATTCTTATGGAGCTTACCAAACATTGTCAAATCTCGCAATGTTGGATTAAAATATGTTATTTTGCATTTGAAATTCGCTGAGTATGCAGGTCTGCTGCAACGGGGGTATTATTCTACTTATCTTGGATCACCACAATCAAGAACTATTTTACATGAGAAGTCTCAAATTTCTAATTTGTACGATTTCAAAATGACGATTTTTAAGCTAAATATTTTAATACCCCCGTTGCAGCAGACCTGCATACTCAGCGAATTTCAAATGCAAAAGAATGTATAGTGCAAGCCAACATAGCAAGATTTTACATGTTTTTGTAAGCTCCATAAGAATAACCTGGGGAATGAGTATGCAGGTTTGCTGCCACGAAAATGGAAATATTGGTGATTTTAGACTATTAAACATTAGATCTCATCTAGATGAAGCCATAAACCAAGTTTTATCCAGATATGTTGAGAAATAAGCGAGATGTAGAATTTTACTTATTTACCATAAGGTCAACATTGGGACAACGTACTGTGTTTACCACTTTCAATATCTCGGTAACCAATGGACATAGAGCAGTGATTCAAGATACTAAAATTGTTTGTTTTTTGAGCTGAATTCAATGGTGCAAACGAAAGTTCGATAAATTTTATTTTTCTATGTAAAAAACTCAAAAAACCCATTTTTGGGGGGGTTTATCCCCCTTTACCCCCCCTTCCGGTGGTCCGATCGGGCTGGTTCACGAACTCGTCCGAGTGATTGCCACTTTACACGTCTGTACCAAATTTCATCAAGATCGGACCATATTTACGGCCACAATCGTGTTAACAGACATATATATGTATAGATATATATATATCAATTCAAACGAACGGTGTTTTTTGTTTCTGGGGGCCCCAAAACAAAAAGTTATCATGGTCTGGGTCTTAAGTCTTACCATGAGTACTACGGTAACAGCTTCTTCCCTATAAGGGAAATTCGCTAAAAACCACAAATTTTATAAACAAAAAAGTTGCTATACTAATATTATGATAATCGGACTACAAATAACGGAGAAATTGTATTTCTGAATGAAAACATAGTTCTTTAGTATGTGCCTGAAATTTGCATGTTTTTATTCGGGAAATTTCCGATTTCGCCATTACTTGTTGTCAGGTCATTATAATCTTGATGTTAGTGTTTTGGATTAAATTTTGCAGCTTTTCTGTCTCTAGTATAATTTTCCTAAAATTTATGGTTTTTAAGATATTTAGCTTTGAAAACAAAAAAACAGTCGCCAATTTGAAGTGATACAATGTAGAAATTTGAAACCTCTTACAAAAATAGTCCTTAATATTGGTCCATGTACCAAGTTTGAAGTTAATACGTTAAGAGGTACGTGAAGTATAATTAAATATGTATACATCACAAACAGACACATACACGAAATACCCCGTTGCAGCTGACCTGCATACTCAGCGAATTTCAAATGCAAAAAAATACTTCCATCCAACATAGCGAGATATGACATGTTTTTGTAATCTTCATTAGGATAACATGGCGAATAAGAATGCAGGTTTGCTGCAACAGGTATGATAAAACTGGGTGGTTTTAATTCAATATGTAGTTGATCATAACTTGAAGAAGCCATATACCAAGTTTTATCAAGATATGTTTAGAAATAATGAAGATATGGAATTTTTTTATTGCCCAAAAGGATAACATGGGGAATGAGTATGCAGGTTTGCTGCCACAAAAATGGAAATTTCAGTGATTTTAGACTGAAATACATTAAATCTCATCTAGATGAAGCCACAAACCAAGTTTTATTAAGATATGTTGAAAAATAAGCGAGATATACAATTTTACTTATTTACCATAAGGTAACAACATTGGCATTGGGACAACGTACTGTGTTTACCACTTTCAATATCTCGGTAACCAATAGACATAGAGAAATGATACAAAATACTAAATTGTTTGTTTTTTCGAGCTGAATTCAAAATTAAATCTATATATTTAAAGCCGTAAGGAAAAAACCTTGGCTAATGAAATACTAATGAATAAATAAATAAAATAAATAAATAAATAAAATACTAATGAAAAAAAGTATTTGAATTCATTGATAATATACTTCCTGACATTTATATACTATAACAAGACTAAAAAAATTAAAAATTAAAATTTTTATTGAAAATTAAAAGGCTAAGAACTTATAAAATACAAAAAGTGTATATATTACTAATAAATACCCCCGTTGCAGCAGACCTGCATACTCAGCGAATTTCAAATGCAAAACAACATATTTCAATCCTACATAGCGAGATATGACATGTTTTTGTAAGCTCCATAAGAATAACATGGGAAATGAGTATGCAGGTGTGCTGCTACAGGTATATTAAAACTGGGTGGTTTTAATTCAATATTTAGTAGATCTGAACTAGATGAAGCTATTTACCAAGTTTTATTGAGATATGTTGAGAAATAAGCGAGATATAGAATTTTAGTTATTTCCTATAAGGTTAACATTGGGACAAAGTACTGTGTTTACCACTTTCAATATCTCGGTAACCAATGGACATAGAGCAGTGTTTCAAAATACTAAATTGTTTGTTTTTTTGAGCTGAATTCAATGGTGCCAACAAAAATTGGATAAATTTTATTTTTCTATGTGAAAAACTCAAAAAACCCATTTTTGGGGGGGTTATCCCCCTTTACCCCCCCTTCCGGTGGTCCGATCGGGCTGGATAACGAACTTGTCCGAGTGATTGCCACTTTACACGTCCGTACCAAATTTCATAAAGATCGGACCATTTTTGCGGCCGCTATCGTGCTAACAGACACACACACACACACACACACACACACACACACACACACACACACACACACACACACATATATATATATATATATATATATATAAATTCGAACGAATAGTGTTTTTTGCTTCTGGGGGCCCCAAAACGAAAAGTTATAGTGGTCCCTAGCTTAGGTCTTACCATGAGACCTACGGTAATAGCTTCTTCCCTATAGGGGAAATTCGCTAAAACCAATGTGATAGCCTTGTAAATTTCCTCATGTTTCAAGCCTATGAATGATTAAATATAAGTTTTAAATATATTATTTACAAAACATATTCAAACGATATTTTCCTTTACATAAGTCGAATGCCCACATATAAAAAATAAATCCTATGAAAATTCGCTGAGTACGCAGGTCTGCTGCGACGGGGGTATTTTATATATAGCCTACTTTTTGAAGAACGGGACATTTTGAAGTCCCGACAAAGTTTTTCGGCACAACGAAACGCAACGTTAAAAAACGGGACTTTTCCGTTTTTACGGGACGTCTGGTCACCCTAAGCGCAAGGCAGTTGGTGCGAAATATTTATGAAATGTCCTTTTTAAGCAGCCATTCCCTTCTAAGTATTTTTCTTTCAACATAATTTAAAAAGAAAAACATTTTTTCAGTCAACAGTGAAATCAACTAATATTTTATACTCATAATCTACTTTTCTGGGATATCAATACAGATAGGAAAGATAGGAGGAAAAACGATTTCGTTGCATAAGTGATTTAGTTGCCAAATGCCACGTAAACAAACTGTCACAAAGCGGCACAACTTCGGAAAACGCTGCAAGACAGGATGTTTACTTTTACCGGAAACCGTATAAACGTCAGTGTTTTATGCAGTGTGGTGGCAAAAGTGTACCTAAATAATGAAAGCACTGCATATATAACCATTTACAGTTTTATTAAATATCTTTGGATGATCCAATGTGTAAAGTTGTAATGAGTACCTACGTTTATAGATCAACCCCAAGTGCAAACAGCAAAAACATATTTCACAGAAAATACAACAATCTATTTTCTGATTTTAGTTTGATCGTCTGTCAGAGTACCCCTTAAAACAATAATGCTGTATCTTTCATACACCGATACTCTTTAGGTCTTAGCTTAAAGCTTAAACCTTAGGTCTAACCATGGGACTAAATCTAAGGCCTCATTACTTGGTCTTAGATCTTAGTAGCCTAATTACAGTGTTCTATTAGATTCAAAAACATCACAAATGAGTAGGCCTAAAACTATAAATTTGTATTGGATTAAATGGTTTTTAAAATGTTCAAGAAATAAGTCGTTCGAGAATTTTCAAAGGCTTTTAGACATTTTAATTCCTATAAAACTTAGCTGACCTAAAATAAATATCAGTATTGGTAAAAAGCAGACCTTGGATGCCATTTGTAACGACGTATGAAAAAAGTTAGCGGCGCAATGCGAATTCGAACCCGATTCGGTGAGTTGGCAGCCAGGCGCTCTGCCGTTACTGCCACAGTGACTTGCGCCAGCGTGGTCAAAGTAAGCAAAATGAATTCATATGAGAAAAATTGACTACTTGCTGGAGAATAAATCTATATGTTACGATACAGCGAGGACGAATAACAATAGAGAGGACACCTGATTGTTGGCGTTGAAGCCGGTCCGCGGCCCGACTGTGGGCAACAGCCATGGATCGTCGCTCAAAACGCTACAAAATTTTAATGCGCGCTTTTCAAATAAACTGCGGTTAGAGGCACTTCCAATCAACTAAAAATTACCAAATTTGGCAGAGAGTATGTCTGTTAGTGCTGCTCACTAACGGTATGATTTGTTAGTCGAAAAAATTATACTCTAATTACAATAATTAATTTAATAATTGAAAATTAATTAAATTTATATTCATAATAATAATAATAATAATAATATATCTTTATTGTGTCGACAATAATTACTTATTGTATACAATGCGTCAATACTGTATATAAAATTTATTTTTCTAAAATATTACGTAACAACAAATCTGTTTGCCAGTCACTCTCGCATTCATACATACATTTGTTGCACACTCATACACACATACATACGGGACAACGTTGCCTGATGACTCGCGATTTATACTACTATAATACAACCCGACGGCTCCTCATGAATTCCTCAACCGAGTAAAATACCCCAGACACCAGAAACCGTTTCAAAAAGGTTTTGAATTGGTTTTGATTTGCTGACATTTTGATCTCATCAGGGAGCACGTTGAACACTCTGAGGCCGACTTGCGTCGGAAGGTGCTCAAAAGCAGTTGTTCTGTGTTGCGGAATCCGGAAATTATCCCTGCCTCTTGTCTCATATCCATGGACATCTCGACCGCGAGTCACAGTTTGCGATCGGACATACGCACTGACCTCGAGCATAAAGAGGCAGGGCAGATTGAGTAAGCCAAGCTCCCTGAATGAATCTCTACACGACTCTCTGGAATTTAATTTTGCCATGATTCGAACTGCCTTTTTCTGCAGCCGAAATACTCGATCAAATTTGTACTTTGCGCACCCACCCCAAAGCCTGATTCCATAGGCTAAGTGTGGGTAAATAAGGCCATAATAGGCCATTCTGAGTACATCTTGAGTGACAAACTGAGCAAGGTTTCGCAGAGCATAAATACCCTGAGAAACCTTTGAACAGATGTGATCAATGTGGTCGTCCCAAGTCAGGCCCTCATCAAGGTACATTCCTAGGAACTTTGTGGAATCTGTTTCCTCTAAAAGGACATCATCCATCATGACAGCTGGTTGATTTTCTTGACTTTGCTGTCGGAGAGAAAAGTTGAGAAAAGTTGTTTTTGAGCTGTTTGATTCTAGATTGATTTCTGAAAAATTTTGAATAATGGAGTTCAAGCCAACAAAGGATTTTAGCTCCAGATCCCTTAGGGATTTTTCTTTAAAACAGAGAGTTGTGTCGTCAGCATACTGAATCACACTTCCATTTTGGACAGATTCATTTAAGTTGTTGACATAGATCAAGAAGAGAACTGGACCCAGGATTGATCCCTGTGGGACACCTTGGGAGATTTTGATCTTGTCAGAAAATTGGTTTCCAACTAAAACTTGTTGCTGCCTATCGCTCAGATAAGACAAGAGCCACTTGTGTGGCAGTCCACGAACGCCATAGGCATGCAACTGGTGCAACAGTTTCGCATGATGCACGCAGCCAAAAGCTTTGGAGAGATCAAGAAATATGCTGAGCACATGTTCTCGTCTCTCCAAGCCATCGACAACAGTTTCAACGAGTTTGGTCACAGCATCAATTGTTGACCTGTGTTTTCTGAATCCAAACTGTCCAGGATTCAAGATTTCAAAGCGTTCTAGGAAGCTTGTCAATCTATCACAAAAAAGTTTTTCGAAAATTTTGCTCAGTACCGGAAGAATTGAAATTGGTCGATAATTACTGGGAGAATTATCGACCAACTAACTAACTTGTAACTTTTTACATGACATGAAAAAGTTAGTAAGCGTGGAAAATTTTTATTTTTTGGTCAGGAAATTTTTGATTGTTACCACGTTTCAGAGAAATAGTTGAAACGTAACATATATTATTTTGAAAACTCTACGACCAGCCGTCAACGAGAAAATCCAGGTTGAAGATAAAATATTTCTGCGGCGCTCGGGATACGCAGACGTCGCGTCGCGTCGCCGCGCGCCACAACGCATTCTGATAACTATTTAATTAATAGTGTTAAATGCCTATGCTCCCCTTTATCAACAACTTTGTCAGTTTTTATATTGATTTTCTAGATTATTATTATTATTATAGCGTTCGTAGTTTTACATTTTATTTATTCATTTATTGTTAGTACTATTACCATTGAATATATTCTGTTGATATTTAAAACTGTAATATTTCCAGACTAATGGAAAAACTTAAATAATTTCTTCTCCTCTCACCAGTTAGTAAAATATCAAATAACAATAAATTGTAATCTTTAGAATTCTAGATATATAAACAAATATTAATATATAGCAAATGAATGTAAATTAAAAGTTAGAAGATAACAAATTTTGAAGCTGTAAACGTCCTCTAAAAACTGAATAACTTCGTATTTCGAGTGTTAAATTAAGATTTATTAACGTATAATAAAAGCTGTTACTCTAAAAACTGTGGTGTTTAATTTCTTACATCTCATTCAAGTTGGAATGAAAATTATTGAGCAATCTTAGTAAAAGGTAAAGAATAAAAATAGTAGAATTAAAAACTGTGACCTGAAAAAGAAACTGCAATGATTTTCAATAAGTTTAAGTGGAATCTAGTACACCTTGTAAAGATATATAGGGGCTTTTCAGAAATAGTATTGATAATAAATTATAAAACGTAAAACTTCGTAAAGGGGAACATAGTTATCCGAATGCGTTTTGGCGAGCGGCGACGCGACGCGACGTCTGCCTATCCCGAGCGCCGCGGCATTTTTTTATCTTCAACCTGGATTTTCTCGTGGATGAATGGTCGTAGAGTTTTCAAAAAAATATATTGTTACGTTTCAACTATTTTTCTGAAACGTGGTAATAATCAAAAATTTCCTGACCAAAAAATAAAAATTTTCCACGCTTACTAACTTTTTCATGTCATGAATATATAAATTTAATTCATTTTCAATTATTAAATTAATTAATGTAATTACAGTATAATTTTTTTCGACTAACAAATCATACCGTTAGTGAGCAGCACTAACAGACATGCTGCCAAATTTGGTAATTTTTAGTTGATTGGAAGTGCCTCTAACCGCAGTTTAATTGAAAAGCGCGCATTAAAATTTTGAAGCGTTTTGAGCGACGATCCGTGGCTGTTGCCCACAGTCGGGCCGCGGATCGGCTTCACAACAATCAATGCTACGGAGATACAGATGTCCCCTCTAACGATAATTTCCCTAACACGCACAGGATATGGAGCACGCGTCGAATTAAAACCGGTGCATTATTACTGAAAACAAAAAAATTACTGAATCGGGGTTAGTATGAGTTTTAAAGGTAATCTGCTAGGCCTACCATATAATTGTCTTGGCTACATTTAGTTAAATCGACTGCTAAGATTTGAATTACTTAAAATTAGTTCCTTATTATGCTAAAAATGCTATTTACTATGAATGTAAACCATTTAAACTAAAAAAACAACCCGCTTTTACAATTAATTTGCCATTGTAGAAATCTCTTGGACCATTAATGGTTGCAATCAGCTGTTTCACATAATTAACTTTAAATGTAGCCCAACCAAATTTAACAATCAAAACTTGTTTTTATAATTCAATTCACTAACTATAAACTTGTTTGGTTAAAATAATATAAAACTGTATTATTATCCCTTTTAATTTAAAGTATTTGTACACGTTTTTGGGTACTGATGGCCATAATAAACCAAATACTTCTTGAGCGTTCGCTCTTCTTCTGTGTAGACAAAATAGCTCGATGCCGTTAAAATCAGCTGATTGAAGAACTGTTAAATAAGATTATTGCAAAAGTTTGGAAATTTCGATTTTTTAATTAAAAAAAACTAGATAATGTAAAAGTAAAGAAAACATGCAAATATAGATAAGTTTAGCTTTTATTCGGCACAAACCGCATGTAAATCGGTCCAGTGGAAGTCTCAGACGAACTGTCTGAAGAATTGAAAAAGTTGACTTTCTTCCCAAGGTTAAATCTCCATAAGAAAAGTTTATTTTTCATTTTTAACCCATTTAACGTAATTTTTTTCGAAATACGAATAAAACTTGCTAATATAGGACCGAAACCCTTTGTTTTGGTACAACCCGCATATAAATCGGCCCAGTAGAAGTCTCAGACGAACTGTCCCAAGGTTTGAAAAATAGAACTTTTTCCCCAATGTTAAATCTCCATAAGAAAAGTTTATTTTTCATTTTTTATCCATTAAACGTATTTTTTTCAAAATACGAATAAAACTTGCTAATATAGGACCGAAACCCTTTGTTTTGGTACAACCCTCATATAAATCGGCCCAGTAGGAGTCTCAGACGAACTGTCCCAAGGTTTTTTCCTTATGGCTTTAAATATATAGATTTAAATTTTTTGCATTGATGATGTTTTTATTGAATCCAAGAATATCGTGAACAAAAAGAAATGCAAATGCAGATATTAAAAGTGCCAACAAAATTATTGACGTATAAAAAGTTTTGAATTGACGAATTAAAAAAATTGGGCAGAAAAATATATAGCTGGTAGTAACCCTGTATTATTATGATAGATTTCTTTGCATGGCTAAAATAGTTATGCTGTTAAGTAAATGACATTTTTATAAATTATTGTGCTCCTTTTTAATGAGAAAGTAAACTACTAATCATTTTAGTTCAGTAATGTAGACCAATAAATACACCTTTTAAAGGAATAAAAAATTTGTGAGTTATATGTTGAGGGCATAACGCACGAAAAAGGATTTTATAACATTACATTATAATACTGTTAGGAAAGTAAACAAGTTTCTAATTCATAGATGAGTATTTTTGGTATCTGCTTAAATTCTTACATGGGAGATTATGTGACCTCATAAATAGTAAAAGTGTGTATGTATTGTAAATGAGTTATTTTTCTTGCCTCGTAATCAAGGTAGCCTATCATGATTTTTTAAAGCACCAAATTAAGTTTTGATTTATAATTACTATGTAAATACCTTAAACACAAATAGTTGCAATCTATATAATTAATACGCCAACACGAAATTTGTCTTATGAACTCCTCCGTCATTTCTTAACCGATTTTGATCATTGACGGCTCATTGGAAAGAGCGTGTCGCGTAGATTTGCAAACTGGCCTTACATTTTTGAAAAAGTCCCTTGGGCTCTGCCCCATTGGCTTTTAAAGTTCTCATGTTATCCTTATGAAGAACATAATTGTTTACATTTTGATCAGCTGGATAATTTAATTGCTGTTATTTTTTAATTTGTGTAAACATAACCCTCAAAACGGATCGTGTTAGCATGATTGTGTTTTAAATTTGTCGCCATTTGAATTATCGCTCTGCTAGAGTAGCGCACGATTCCGTGCGCTCGGATCCACTAGTATCAATTAATTTAATTTAATTTAATTTTAGGTGGTGAAATTTACTGGCAGCACCTCTACACACTACACTATTTTTCAATCGTTTTATATAGTTAAATATACGGTGTAAGTTAAACTTGTCGTCCTTTGTGGTCATAATTAATTATAAGAAAATAAATTTCAAATCGCAAAATCAGCATAATACGCGAAGAATTTACTCTTTTGAAAATACCTTGTAATAATAGCTGTAACTTTATATGTCTAGGTTCATTCCGTAAACGGGTATTTAAGGGGAAAATAAGGGTAAAAAGGGCAAACAAAGTTACATTGGCAACACTGATGTCCGTCGGCTGCGACGAAAACAGTCTGACAGTTGCAAACGTAGACGTTTGATTTCGTCGCCACACACAATGAACACTGTAACAAAATAATATGCATTATGCGTTCCATCTTCTGCGGCTTCATTGCTTTAAAGTAGTTATATTATTAGGAAATATAAAAAATAAATTATTGGACTGCACATTTGTATTGTTTCTTGCTTACTTACTTTATATAATGAAAATTCCCTGTTTAATCCCTAAAAACGAAAGTTTTATGATGGGTCAGGAGCTGGGAGGCCCAATAGCGTCGTAAGGTGCATATGTAAAAGCCATGCCTTTTTGAAGAGGCATCCTGGGGTGTTTCAAAAATGGGTTTGTGAGTCCTCAATCATCTGGGGCCTTTCGCTAAGGTGGACTAACTTAAAAGTGATTTTTTTCTTCATAAGAATAACATGGGGATAAAGTATGCAGGTTTGTTGCAATATGTGTGAACGCATTGGTTGTTTTTAAGTCAATATCCAATAAACCTCGACGATAAGAAACCATGTGCCAATTTTTATCATTGTATGTTAAAAAATAAGGAAGAGGAGTTTTATTTTCTCCCCATAAGAATAACATGGGGAAAGTGTATGCAGGCTTTCTGCCATGGAAATGCAAAAATGGGAGATTTCAGGCTAATACACAATAGATCTTAACGTAACTGAAACCATAAGTAAAGTTTCATCAAGTAAGCGAAGAGAGCATATAAGAAAAATAAGCGAGTTATACAATTTTATTTATGTATTTCCTATAAGGTTATAACATCGGGACAACATGCTGAGTTTATGACCCTAATTATCCTGGTAACCAATGGACATGGAGCGATGATTCAACTCAACATATCAAATGTTTGTTTTTTAGCTGAATTCAATTATGTAAACTAAATTTGATTATTTTAATTTTCCTACATAAAAATTGCAACCAAAATCCATCTTTTGTTATTTTCAAGGTTGTTCACCTCGGAGAAAGCCCCAGATTGAGGGCTCTCGAACTCCCCAGGCAAGATGCCTCTTAAAAACGGCATAGCTTTTACATGTGCGCCTTATACTGTAACATAATTTTTTACCTCCCAGCTCCCCGTCCATAAAGTTCTCATTTTATTTGTCAAGGGCTGCGAATTCATGGTGTTCGGACGTCTATCAGCACGTCATTCCTTTCAATAATTTCTTTCCTTTACAATAAAACAAAGCTCTTTTTAGCTACAGCTATTTAAACATTTTTATCTCATAACTTGGTTGACTCTCGTCACCCTTATACATCCGACATTTTAACAAATTAATAATTGCAGTAGATTGTTTTCCAGACTCAATACCTGACACACAGAAACTTTACATACAGGGTGTCCGGAAATTATGGTAAAATAGTTTAGTAAACGATAGTAGAGGTAAAAATAAGAAAATACCCCCGTTGCAGCAGACCTGCATACTCAGCGAATTTCAAATGCAAAACAACATATTTTAATCCAACAAAGCAAGATTTGACAAGTTTTGGCAAGCTCCATAAGAATAATATGGGGAATGAGTATGCAGGTTTGCTGCTACAGGTATATTAAAACTGGGCGGTTTTAATTCAATATTCAGTAGATCTCAACTAGAAGAAGCTATTTACCAAGTTTTATCAAGGTATGTTGAGAAATAACCGATATGTAGAATTTTAGTTATTTACCACTAGCAGTTGCCCGTGGCTTCGCTCACGATAACAATTTTAACACCCACTGCCTAAATGAAGATGGCGCCACATACCGAGTTTATGATTAAATAGATAAGTACAAAAACTATTGGTGACTTTAATATAGTACATATCACCTAAAAGAAAAAAAACAACCATGATAAAAGGAACCAAACTATTAATCAGCTGTACAGACCTATCTGTATGTGAAGCTTAAACCACCTTCTTGATTAAATGAAAATTGACAATTTAATCAAAAGATCGTCCATTAAATTATACAGAAAGATTTTAGACCCCACCGAAAAACCCTGAAAACTTTCAATTTTGGAAAACCCGTTCTCAGCGGATGCTCACGTCCTATAGCAACGTCCATGAAAAATTTCAAGGTTCTAAGTCAACAACAAAATAACATAACCGTCCCGTAATTTTTTAAAAATGGTTTACATTATCTCTTTCATTAATAGCTGTTATAAGGAAGGAAGGACTTTTTAAGTATCTCAAGTCAGTGATTTATTTTATTTTTTACAGACAGCTGGTTTTACATTCTACTAGATAACACGTAGCTCGAAATCGAGCAAAAATAATGTGGTAAAGTAATGAAGAATAATCAGCCTACTTATATACTTTTAAAGTTTAATCAAAGGGCTAACTTCATCAACAATATTATGGCTTAACTACTGAAACTATTAAAGTTAATTTGATCTACCGCAGGAGTTTCTGGTAAACGTAAACGATTTTTTAGGGAACACCTTCATTTCCCCATGTCCTCTTTTTCTGAAATGTATATTTTAACACCGGCAAAAGATCACGCTCTGCTTACAGCAACATGTAGCTGACCAAGAGCAAACACTGGCGCCGTGAGCAATGACTTTCTTTGTTTAGGGATTGCCGCTGCACTTTATTGATAATTATCGCCAAAACAGATATTATAGGGAACGGCTGTCTTTATAGGCAACATTTCCTTTGTGGTAAAAACGTGTAAATGACCCATTACTCTAACAGCTTTTTCATTCTTGAAATGCAACCCACCGCAATAAAAACATTTTTAGTTCCTTGGTCTGAGGTTGGAAGGAACATAAAATGTTACATCGGAAGGGTGATGCCAGCGGTTGCGATCGTGTTCTTTCCGACTCTTCCGACCGGTATATGTTCGTCTTCGACTTATGGGTGGCATTATAAATGCACCAAATCCGATAATAGATTTGCTCAAGTTAATATAACTTCAAAAAACACTATGAGATATCGTAAACTACATTGTAAAACTGTAACTGCAATATATAAGAGCTTTTAAAACTTCATAATATAACCTAAATTACATAATAAATCTTAAAAAAAGAAAACTGTTGAAAACAAAGCCAAACCAGCTGAACAAATAAAAACTGCTCTTTTCGAAAAATTAATTGTAATTCATTGCTGCTATCTGTGGTTTACCTGTAGAACTATTTCAGAGCCTGGCCATATGTTCAGTTTGTAAACAAAGTAAACTGAGCTTGCTCAAATGTCTATGAATAGCGCCACTGTTCCGAAACCAGCCCTTTACTGTACTTTAGTGACGCCCTTTTTTAAAATTCTGAGACTTGTTGGCAAATCTACATAAAAATCCCTTTAATTTGATACCTCAAACGTTGAAATCCGCCCAGCCGTTATTGCGGTTGGGCTGTGAAAAGAAAACCGCTTGCGTATTAATATATAGATGAAATGTCTTGCTTTTAACATCTGTTTGAATATTAACATTTCATCACTTATAATTCTGGCATAAGGATATTATATAATATGATCTTTGAGAGGGTCTGTGCGTGGCCTTGGTCTGTGGTGGAGTCCGGGGGTCAGATCAGGATGAAAATCCTGATAAATGTATAATGAATTGGAAAATATTAACTTTATATAGTACATGTCAATTAAAAAGAAATATTATAAACCAAAACATAAAACTGAACGAAATCATAAAACATCTGTAACGACGAATCCATCAGTGAAGGTAACTACCATCTGCTTGGAACACTGAAAATGTAAACAAAACGTCATCGCCTTGAATTATGGGGAAATTCAAAACAAACTTGGTCGAAATCAAATAAAACTCTGTTTTTAGAAGCTTGCTATTAAATTTCAAAAATACGAACGCTAGTTTTAAGTCGTCTAAAACCTTCTCACATGTGCATACTACACAGGAAAAAAGTTTCAGCTATAATAGTACTCTAGTTTTTGTGTGAAAAGCGGTCTAAATTGTGATGTTGAGCGTTACCAACACACATCGTGACATAAATTGAGATAAGGCTTGATTCGGATTCTCTGACCTTCAAAACGCAAAAATGACCAAAAATTTCATAATTCTAACCAACGTACAGACAAAACTCTAATTTTATTTATAAGATATAAGGTTAACATTGGGACGACGTACTGTGTTTACCACTTTCAATATCTCGGTAACCAATGGATATAGAGCAGTGATTGAAGATACAAAATTGTTTGTTTTTTTTTAGCTGAATTCAATGGGGCCAACAAAAATTTGATAAATTTTATTTTTCTATGTAAAAAGCTCAAAAACCCATTTTTGAGGGGGTTCATCCCCCTTTACCCCCCCTTCCGGTGGTCCGATCGGGCTGGTTCACGAACTCGTCCAATCGATTACCACTTTACAAGTCTGTATCAAATTTCATCAAGATCGGACCATTTTTACGGCCGCTATCGTGCTCTCACACACACACACACACACACACACACACACACACACACACACACACACACACACACACACACACACACACACACACACACACACACACACGCACACACACACACACACACGCATACACACACACACACACACACACATACACACATATATATATATATATATATATATTCGAACGAATGGTGTTTTCTGATTCTGGTGGCCCCAAAACGAAAAGTTATCATGGTCTCGGGCTTAGGTCTTACCATGAGACCTACGGTAATAGCTTCTTTCCTATAGGGGAAATTCGCTAAAAGGTCTATACAAATATGGGTCCTAAAGTGCTTCGTTTTAGCGAATTTCCCCTATAGGGAAGAAGCTGTTACCGTAGTACTCATGGTAAGACTTAAGACCCAGACCATGATAACTATTCGTTTTGGAGCCCCCAGAAGCAAAAAGCACCGTTCGTTCGAATTTTTATATATACTAGATAACACGCAGCTCGAAATCGAGCAAAAATCATGTGGTAAAATAATGAAGAATAATCAGCCTACTTATATACTTTTAAAGTTTAATCATAGGGCTAACTTCATTAACAATATTATGGCTTAACTACTGAAACTATTAAAGTTAATTTGATCTACCGCAGGAGATTCTGGTAAACGTAAACGATTTTTTAGGAAACACCTTCATTTCCCCATGTCCTCTTTTTTCTGAAAAAAGAGAGTTCTTTTTTCATAGAGTCCTTTAAGAAAAACAATTTGGATTTAGGAAAAACTCTTCTACACTAAACGCTATGTTTAGCTTCATATCTAATGTATCAACATCTTTAGATGAGCACAATCATGTTTTTGGAATATTTTTAAATCTGAGCAAGGCATTTGACATGGTCAATCATAAATTACTCTTGAAAAAGTTAGAACACTTTGGAATCAGAGGCAATGCTCTTAGTTGGGTTTCCTCATATTTGGATGACAGAAAACAGGTTGTGGAAGTGCCATTTTTGGATAGTAAAGGGTGCGAAATGGATTTTTCTGTTATATGTAAGAGTCATACATGTACACTGTACCTTTTGTTATTTCTGTACATTTGTTTGTTTGACGTTTGTCAATGCTTGTAGAAGTTAATGGCAATAAAGTGTTCTTGATTCTTGATTCCTGGTAAATATACAAAAATGGTGGAAATTGGCGATCGATTTCAGTTGGTCACACCAACCATCATCAGACCCAATGAGAGACTGGTTGATGGTTGGTGTGACCAACCGAAATCGATCGCCAGTTTCCACCATTTTTGCATATTTACCGTCTTGTATGTAAATCTACTATATATTTGTCAAATACCACTCAGTGGAAACATCGTACAGCCCAAACTACTTGACCTAGAACCTTGAAACTTTGCATGTATGCTCCTCTTAGGGCGTAGACATCCGCTAAGAACGGATTTTACAAAATTCGTAGTATAAAGGGGTTTTTGGCGAGGCCGAAGTTTTCAAAATTTCCCATTTAAAAGTATGTTGGACGATTTTTGTTTACATTTTTAATGTTCATAAAACAATCAGCTGGTAGTTAGCTTCGGAAATGAATACGTTGATACAGATGATAATAAATTGATTTCTTTGATCATGGCTTCATTGATTTTTGTTGATTTGTTTCAAGGATATAATTATGTACTATATAAAAGTTACATTTAGTTTAGTTAAAATCCACCATTAATTAGTTAAGTGGCACCATCTATATTTCGGTAGCGGGAGTTACGCAGTTTTAAACGTGAAGAGCATACTGCCTTTTGTGGCTGAGACTAAATCCCGGTAAGATGGAATAGCCCAGTCAATAAAGGATTTTATTCGCAACAAATTAGGAAAAAGCTGGATTTTCCCCTGATGATAGACCATGATGAGAGGTACATTTTCTCAAAAGTCCCCACTTCTCCCCCTTGTGCTTTCCCCCCCACCCCCCTTTCCCCCCCAAGAGTCGGAAAATGCAAGCTTTTACTGTAGAGCCCATATCTCCGTTACTATTTGTTGTATACCATTAAACTTAATCTCATTTTAATCCTTAATAGATTTTCTAAAAAAGTTGTCATATACATATAAAACGAAAAACTAGTATTTTTCTCATAATTTTAGGTTAAACAGTAAAGTTTTACACTTTTTACACACCAATTTCTGTTTTTTCCCTGTATATTTTTATATGGAAAAAATTGACAAATCTTTTCTTCTCAAGTTGTAGACGATGTTTTTCCGCATCCATTGATATGCATAAGTGTAGGGTAATGTATAAATTTGAAGCATCGGGTTCAGTTTTAATGCAGCGGTGTTCGACGTACTTGTGACGCGCTGAGCGGCGGCGCGGCGGCGGCGGATGCGCGTGGACGCGCACTCTGTTCCTCACATATCTCTTTTGTCACTAATCGTAAATTATGAAACTTGATATCGTTTTAATCGGTATGAAATAGTCTACAAAAGTTGTCCAGCACCAATTTCTCATAAAACGAATACTTTTTTTTCAACCTTA
Source organism: Flexamia atlantica (assembly GCA_035578135.1). Taxonomy (NCBI): domain Eukaryota; kingdom Metazoa; phylum Arthropoda; class Insecta; order Hemiptera; family Cicadellidae; genus Flexamia; species Flexamia atlantica. The sequence continues at coordinate 16,650,183 of JAQJVK010000013.1, read as the reverse complement.
GAATGTTTAGCATTTTTACATTTTTCTGTTTTTACTCCGTATCTTTAAACAACATACTGAATTGAAGGACATTATTTTTAAATGTTTTACACTATTTCTTTTTTTCCAGTTATATGCAAAAGTATAGTGATATCTTATAACTTAAAAACGGGACTTTGTGTGATTGCAGGTAAGTTCGTCATCCTCCTTTGTCATCTGACCACATGGTGTGGCTGATTATAAGCAATCGTCTAAATTAGTTGTTGCTAAAAGCGTGATTTGGATAAAAAATCCATCGTGTTAAATGTTTTAAGAAATAAATAAATTTCAATGAATTGGTTGTCATTGTTAGTTTATAAAAATAAATATAAATATTTAAAGTAGATTTTTTATATAATAGACTCACAAAAAAATCACTACTAACCCCGTAAAAAACCTGTAAAATAATTTCAACCAAATAACATATTCATACAATATTGTAATATAACGTTATCGAGACACTTTTCGTATGAGCCTAAAGTTTACAACTGAGACTTAAGCCGAGGTTGTGAAATGAGCGAGTTTCGAAAAGCCACTTATAGGCCCGTTTTTTCTCATATTGCGTCATTTTTCGTCATATTGAACGATGATCTTTCGCTATAACGCTCAGTTCTCAGTTGTTGTTCGTCCAAAACATTTTTTTAATAGGTTCGTCTATAGACGTACTAAAATTTGTTTTGCAGTTTTATTGTAAAACTAATATAAAAAACGCCACAAAGCGATTAACGTAAAAAAATTAACACAAGTTGTACTTTTGCCAGTTTTTGTTCTGGGGGAAGGACATCCCCCTACCCTAAAGTTAGGGCTTTCTATTATCCACCACCTATGGACCCGCCGTGTTCCGGATTGGCTTATAACCGGCAGCTGTAGTTTGTAAGACAGACACTTGTTGCAAATGTCTACAATCAAACGACATAGTCCAGGCAACGAAAGGTTATAGAGGGAATAGCTTGGATCACAATTTTTGAATTTTTAACTTTGTTTGGACTAGTTAGGAGTAAAACATATCAAAAGTTGTGGGTAACATAGATGCCCAATTGGGCAACGTTTTTTCACCTAAAGGAAAATGAATAGCATTCAGGAAATTTCCAGTAATTTGACACCTCAATCATAAAAATTGGCCTAAAACTAAGGCGTTGGCGAGCTCACAAAAAACGTTATTTTTCAAGGAATTATTACAAAATTTACATGTGTTTCTTATGGAAGGGATATTTTTTTAAAATATTAACAAAATTAGTGCTTACCTTGTAAACGGTTGGACCAAAGTAGACATACTATGTATTTTTCTTACAGGAAATTAAATTTTCTTTAATTTTCAAATTTAATAGGGAATACTAAAATTTGATTGTTTTCAAGATATTTAGGAAAAACCAAAAAATTGTACCTTTAGGCCCTTCCAGCCCAGCCGGCTCAAGGGCTAAGGGCGGGGAATTTTGATATGTTTTACTCCTAACTAGTCCAAACAAAGTTACAAAGTCAAAAATTGTGATCAATGCAATTCCCTCTATACCTCTTTTTGAGCATTCATTGCCTGGACTAACACCATCACGGACCACCCACCCACCTCAATTATTGTTAAAGATTAAACTAAAAATCGTTTTAAACTTTGACAATACAAAATGTTGCATCTTAATTATTTTTCTTCATAATCCGGTATAATATGGTATAAAATACGGTTACTTTATACCATTATAAGAAAAACTCAATTATCTTAGTGCTTCTCATGTGGGGGTACGATTCTTCTCGTCTTACTTAAACAATAGGAGGCAGTTAGTGCATTTTCAGGGTCATTCATCTTCGGAATTCGTCATATCCTCGGGGGTACTCCAAGGATCGAACCTTGGCCCTTTATTGTTCACAATCTTTATCAATTACATAGTTGATGTAGTTTTGAATAGTAAAGTCCTTCTTTATGCTGATGACCTGAAGATATTCAAGGAGATCAATGATTTTAGTTATTGTCTTCTTCTTCAACAGGATCTTGATCGCATGGTGGCTTGGAGTGATACTGGATTAAAGTTTCATTCGGATAAATGCTTTGTCGTCAGATAAACCAAACGCACTCACAATGCCATGGACTTCCGATACTCTATGGAAGGCACTTTCTTGAATAGCAGGAGTGAAGTTACTGATCTTGGTATTACAATAGATTGCAAATTTTCTTTCTCCGAGCACATTATTAATTCTTTAGATCAGCGTATATCGCATTCTAGGTTTCATCTTCAGATCTGGAAGTTTTATAACCAGCATTGATAGTCTTAAAGTCTTATTTTTCACCTTATTAAGGTCGAGGCTGGAGTTTGGTGCAGTCGTGTGGCATCCTCATCACGCTTATCTCATTGATATGATTGAGCAAGTCCAAATAAAATTTCTTAGATACTTGTTCTTCAAGAACTTCGGTTATTTCACCTATGACGTATCTTATCCCACTCTATTGAATTTATTTGAGATGAACAGCTTGGAAAGTCGTCGTGACATAGGTATGCTTATCTTCCTTCACAAACTAGTCAATGGTAGGGTGGACGACAGCGAGCTCTTATCTCGTTTAGCGTTCTTCGTGCCCCGACCTTCGGCCAGAGCCCACGCGTTATTTATTCTGTACTTCTTACGGACTTGTTTGGGTGCACAATTTCAAATAAATACAATGACAAAACTGTTCAACTCTTTACCGTCAAATGTTGACATCTTCCACTCGAACCTTGGCTTTTATAAGAGTTTAATATTGCAATTTTTGTGTCATCCATAGTATAAATTTCTTTCCTAGCTGATTATTATGCTTATTATGCTTACCCTTGTTATTATTTTTTATTTACATTTCTTTTGTTTGTTATGTTTGCCTGTTTGTAGTTATTTTTGTAATATTTCTGCTGTCACTTGTAGTGTGCTTCCTATAATATTTTGTGTAAAATAATGCTATGATGTAATTGGAAATATTTTCTGTATTGTAGCATGTGAAATAAATAAATAAATAAAATTTTCTAATAATACAGAATCATATTACACATATTACGTCACACCATGAGAGAGAGGGAGGGGGGGTCATGAATTTCAAATAATAGGGAACCGAGCTCGAGTAAAAGAAAGACCTAACACTTATATTTCTGCAGATTGGGGACCAAGCTTGATATTAATGAAAATCCATTCTAATTGTCTTTGGGGGGCTGTGCACTGCTCACAGAAGGTAAAATTTCCTATTCAGGTACCGAGCTTGGATATGGGAAGGTAAAAATCTGCAGTTGGGGACCGAGCTTAGTGGGAGTCAATGTCAATTAATTCTATTGCGTTGGAGGTGCACTGTTAATAAAAGGTTTCCCTTTTGCTTTTGAGGACCAAGCTTGGAGAAATAAATGTAATTCTTGAGAGACAATAGTCTGAGAGTCTGAGATAAAGTTTTAGAAAAGGAATCGTAAAAAACGTCAAATTTAATTTATGCTTTTTTGTACAATATTTGACATTTATTTAAGTAAAAAAAATATTTTTTCAAACAATGCGGATTTCTAATAAACTTTTTATAGTGTAAAATTTCGTTAGGAAAATTTTGGTGTCCTTTATTTTTGTCTAAGTTCATCGTGCAATATGACGAAAAATGACGCAGTACGAGAAAAAACGGGCCTATAAGTGGCTTTTCGAAACTCGCTCATTTTACAACCTCGGCTAAAGTCTCAGTTGTAAACTTTAGGCTCATACGAAAAGTGTCTCGTTAATGTTATATTACAATATTGATAAAATATGTTATTTTGTTGAAATTATTTTACAGGTTTTTTACGGGTTTAATAGTGATTTTTCTTGATGAGTCTATAATATGAAAAATCTACTTTAAATATTTATATTAATTTTAAAAAATATAATCAACATAAATCTTTTATATTGCACAAGTCTCAAAAGTTATCACTGATTTTAATCAATGACAACTTCATTAAAAATTATTCAAAAATTCATGAAAAAAAATTCAAATTTCAATAAATTTTTTTTCAAATTTCATTAGAATTTATTTGATTCATTAAAATTTATTTATTTCTTAAAATTAATACTGCAGATTTTTTATCCAAATCAACGCTTTTAGCAAACCATTGCTTTTAATTAGCCACACCATGTAGTGAGATGATAAAGGAGGATGACGAACTTACCTGCAATCACACAAAGGCCCGTGTTTCAAGTTATAAGATACCACTATACTTTTGCATATAACTGAAAAAAAAGAAATAGTGTAAAACAATTAAAAATAATGTTCTTCAATTTTAGTGTGTTGCACAAAGATACCGAGTAGAAACAAAAAAATGTAAAAATGCTTAAACATTCTAAGATTGCAAAAAAGTATTCGTTTTATGAGAAATTGGTGATGGACCACTTTTGTAGACTATTTCTTACCAATTAAAACGATATCAAGTTTCATAATTTACGATTAGTGACAAAAGAGATATGTGAGGAACAGAGTGCGCGTCTACGCGCATCCGCCGCCGCCGCGCCGCCGCTCAGCGCGTCACAAGTACGTCGAACACCACTGCATTAAAACTGAACCCGATGCTTCAAATTTATACATTACCCTACACTTATGCATATCAATGGATGCGGAAAAACATCGTCTACAACTTGAGAAGAAAAGGTTTGTCAATTTCCTTCCGTATAAAAATATACAGGGAAAAAACAGAAATTGGTGTGTAAAAAGTGTAAAAATTTACTGTTTAACCTAAAATTACGAGAAAAATACTAGTTTTTCTTTTTATATGTATATGACAACTTTTTTAGAAAATTTATTAAGGATTAAAATGAGATTAAGTTTAATGGTATACAACAAATAGTAACGAAGATATGGGCTCTACAGTAAAAGCTTGCATTTTCCGACTCTTGGGGGGGAAAGGGGGGTGGGGGGGAAAGCACAAGGGGGAGAAGTGGGGACTTTTGAGAAAATGTACCTCTCATCATGGTCTATCATCAGGGGAAAATCCAGCTTTTTCCTAATTTGTTGCGAATAAAATCCTTTATTGACTGGGCTAGAAAGAGAAAAGAACAGTGGTTTTTCAGTCACAAATAGAATGTGCTGAAATGATATGATTCTTTGATCTACTTATTTAAAAATTTATAAATTATACAAATCCCTGATTGTAAGTTATATTTATACTATCTTTTTTACTGTATTTTTGTCAAATACCACTGACCTATCCTATGTACAGCCAAAACTACTTAACCTAGAACCTTGAAAATTTGCATGGACGTTCCTTACAGAGTGTTGACATTCACCAAGAACGGATTTTTTTAATTCGAGGTTTTTAGAGGTTTTTTCGTGGAGCTGAAGCTTTGAAAATGCCCCATGTTAATGTAATGGATGATCTTTTGTTTAAATTTCAAATTTTATTCAATCAAGCATATTAGCTTCACAAACGGATACGTTGTTACAGCTAATTTATAATTTGATTCCTTTTATCATGGTTTTGTGGTTGTTTTGACGATTTTGTTAGGTTATTCGTACTATATAAAAGTTACATTTGGTTAAGTTTCGTACCTTATACGTTTAATCATAAGCTCATTATGTGGTACCATCTTTTTAGGCAGCGGGAGCTATAGTTATTTCCTTAGGCCGGCCTTTATGTTTTTAATTACAATCATGCCAGTTACAATAATTTGGCAATATTCCTTTTTCATCTAATTCGGCGGTGTCCCGGCTTTTCACGGAAAAATAAATGCTGCAATCAGTGGTTGATCTTAAACTTTTGCTACCCGTCCATATTTTAAGTTAAAAACTAAGTGAATCGAGTTTGAAATACTGCCCACGGATAAAACCATAACTGTTTCGAACATTCAGCCCTTTACTGTACTTAATTGATGCCCTACTAGGCAATCCAGGGACGTAATGGTAAATCTACAAGGAAGTACCTTAAAATCGACACATTTGGTGTTAAAATCGGTTCGGCCGTTTTCGAGTTATAACGGTGAAAAGAAAACCCTCACTCTCTACTGTGGTATCCTACATCCTACTGTGGTATCTACATTTTATCCTACATTCCGCCATAAAACAAACATATCTCTACATGACATATTCCTTGATATAAATATTTTCTATTCAGTCCTCTAGATTCTTCATATCAAGGTTAGACGATAATTTTTATCGTGAGCGAAGCCACGGGTTCTGCTAGTACAGTATAAGTGTAAATATATTTTAAGTGTTGTAAGACGTTTTTTATTTACATCCAGTGAATACAACAACACGTATCATGCTAATCAATAAATTATTTAATTTTTAGAAATAATCAACAAATGAACTGATTTGGGTTATGGGTCATGGGCTTGCAATTACTCCCTAAGGTGCAAGCCCTTAATTGCAATATAATTAAAATGAGATGGTATAACGTTTCCTCAATAAATGTTTCCTTCATGATTAGCAAACGGTATGAATTGGATTTCTGTCATTTGCCAATACCACAGAGAAAGAGGTTAACTTCTTTTTCTGTGCCAATAAAGAGAATGAGAGGTATAACCCTGAAAATGAATCAAAACAAAAAAAATACGCTTAGGGCGGGTTTTCAACCTGATCATCAATCTGATTTTAGCATAATATTTTTTTTGAAAATAGTCCGAAAACTGTAAGAAAAAGTATTCGCTGAATGCCTTGGCCTATGCATATACCCGAAATAAAATGTACATCCTAAGTTTTAAGATACCGGTAATAGTTTGGGTATTTATTTATTTACTATAGACGGACGGCCCTTTTACAAAAGTTGTAATACAATATAGTACATCGAGTGTGTCGTACAACGCAAGTAGCTTGACAAATAGCTTGAACAAGTGGCACTTGACAAATATTTAGTAGGTGGCTATAATGAATGTATACATGTTATTCTTTAGTAGATTTGATCTTGTACAGTAGGCACGTTTTGAAGATTCGCCCCCCCAAAACAGGTAGACGGACTGTCCTAATCCCCTGTTATCAAACAAAGCCTTTGTTAGGGGTGGCCACCGTTGTGCTGGTGGTTCACCCGCCTGCATTCCAAGAAAATGCCGCGTAACTTGCACCTCAAATATTGCGATATATATTGTTATGCCAGTAACCGGAATTTCAGGCGGATGCAGAGAGTCCCGGCCGGCCGCCCGTAACAAAGGCACTAAGGCATTGTTTGTCAACAGGGGATTAGGACTGTCCTTCTACCTGTTCTGGGGGGGCGAATCTTCAAAACGCGCCTACTATACCTTTTATATCCCCTGAAAATATTCGACAGCCTCCCATCCATAGTTTCGAAAACCGAAATGGCCACAATTTAAATTATGATATACTCTATTTTAGCCGTCTGAGAGAGAATATTTTACAAACCCATTTTCGTTCGCATCTAAAGCCAATAAAGAATATTTGTGCCAAGTTTCATGGCCCAAAATCTTTCAGTTTTTGACAAAAATGCTTTGAAACCAAAAAAGGCCGCCGTTTTGAATTTCATAAACTACCATATTCAAGCCTTTTGGGAGAAAATATTGCGAAATCCTTTCTTAGAACGCATTAAGAGTCTGAAAATAATATTTGTGCCAAGTGTCATGGCTCTAAGCCTTACAGTTTTTGAGAAACTGATTAGTCAGTCAGTAAGTCAGTTAATGATTGGTTTTTATATAGAGGTAGATTTAAGTCTTTTAAGAGGAAACTAGATAACACGTAGCTCGAAATCGAGCAAAAATAATGTGGTAAAGTAATGAAGAATAATCAGCCTACTTATATACTTTTAAAGTTTAATCAAAGGGCTAACTTCATCAACAATATTATGGCTTAACTACTGAAACTATTAAAGTTAATTTGATCTACCGCAGGAGTTTCTGGTAAACGTAAACGATTTTTTAGGGAACACCTTCATTTCCCCATGTCCTCTTTTTCTGAAATGTATATTTTAACACCGGCAAAAGATCACGCTCTGCTTACAGCAACATGTAGCTGACCAAGAGCAAACACTGGCGCCGTGAGCAATGACTTTCTTTGTTTAGGGATTGCCGCTGCACTTTATTGATAATTATCGCCAAAACAGATATTATAGGGAACGGCTGTCTTTATAGGCAACATTTCCTTTGTGGTAAAAACGTGTAAATGACCCATTACTCTAACAGCTTTTTCATTCTTGAAATGCAACCCACCGCAATAAAAACATTTTTAGTTCCTTGGTCTGAGGTTGGAAGGAACATAAAATGTTACATCGGAAGGGTGATGCCAGCGGTTGCGATCGTGTTCTTTCCGACTCTTCCGACCGGTATATGTTCGTCTTCGACTTATGGGTGGCATTATAAATGCACCAAATCCGATAATAGATTTGCTCAAGTTAATATAACTTCAAAAAACACTATGAGATATCGTAAACTACATTGTAAAACTGTAACTGCAATATATAAGAGCTTTTAAAACTTCATAATATAACCTAAATTACATAATAAATCTTAAAAAAAGAAAACTGTTGAAAACAAAGCCAAACCAGCTGAACAAATAAAAACTGCTCTTTTCGAAAAATTAATTGTAATTCATTGCTGCTATCTGTGGTTTACCTGTAGAACTATTTCAGAGCCTGGCCATATGTTCAGTTTGTAAACAAAGTAAACTGAGCTTGCTCAAATGTCTATGAATAGCGCCACTGTTCCGAAACCAGCCCTTTACTGTACTTTAGTGACGCCCTTTTTTAAAATTCTGAGACTTGTTGGCAAATCTACATAAAAATCCCTTTAATTTGATACCTCAAACGTTGAAATCCGCCCAGCCGTTATTGCGGTTGGGCTGTGAAAAGAAAACCGCTTGCGTATTAATATATAGATATTGCAAAATCATTTCTTAGTTCACATATAGAGCACGTAAAAAATACTTGTGCCAAGTTTCATGGCTCTAAGCCTTGTAGTTTTTGAGAAACTGTGATCAGTCAGTCAGTCAATGATTTTTGGCTTTTGTATAGGGTGGTTTTGACCTGGCGTTAACATTTTTTTCGGTGACAGAACAACGCAAATGTAACTCAAGTTCACAATAAAAAAGTGCTCCACACAGCCGCTCACGATGCATTATTTTGTCTTAAAAAACGTACATTTACCTCTTTGACTCACTTTTGTGAGCACTTTGACGTGTCCAACTCTCCGCAAAAAAGGGACACGGATGGAATCTTCAAGTATGCAAGTAAGTATGCAAGTAAGCTAAGTCTTAGGAGCAGTTTTACAGCATTTTTTTAAATGGAAAGACGCTGTAAAAACCCCTTAGCATATTTCTGAAAGAATATTCTTTTTAAGCTTTGTTTTTCTGTCTTTTGCATGGTAATGACAACTTTTAACTTATAATAGATATTTTGAAGCTCCAGGTTCAGGGAAAACAATTTATTCTTAGTTGAAATTTAATTTAGAATACGGTGGTGGTGCCAAAAATTGAGGAATGTATTAAATCAGGTAAGAAAACTCAATTTTCTCGAGTAAATGTACGTTTAAAAAAATACCCCCGTTGCAGCAGGCCTGCATACTCAGCGAATTTCAAAGGCAAAAGAACATAATTCAATCCAAGATAGTGAGATTTAACATGTTTTTGTAAGCTCCATAAGAATAACATGGAGAATGAGTGTGCAGGTTTGCTGCAACAGGTCCGTTAAAACTGGGTGGTTTTAATTTAATATTTTGTAGATCTGAACTAGGAGAAACCATATAGCAACTTTCATCAAGATTTGTCAAAAAATAAGGAAGATATAGAATTTTTTATTTCCCATAAGGATAACATGGGGAATGAGTATGCAGGTTTGCTGCCACAAAAAAGGAAATTTCGGGGGTTTTAGACTAAAATACATTAGATCTTATCTAGATGAAGCCACAAACCAAGTTTCATTAAGATATTTTGAGAAATAAGCGAGATATAGAATTTTACTTATTTCCCATAAGGTTAACATTGGGACAACGTACTGTGTTTACCACTTTCAATATCTCGGTAACCAATGGACATAGAGAAATGATTCAATATACTAAATTGTTTGTTTTTTCGAGCTGAATTCAATGGTGCTAATTAAAATTGGATTATTTTGATTTTTCTATGTGAAAACCCCAAAAAACCCATTTTTGGGGGGGTTTATCCCCCTTTACCCCCCCTTCCAGTAGTCTGATCGGGCTGGTTTTCGAACTCATCCGAATAATTGCTACTTTACACGCCTATGCCAAATTTCATTCCGATCGGACCATTTTTGCGAGCGCTATCGTGCTTACACACACACACACACACACACACACACACACACACACACACACACACACACACACAAAATATTAAATTAAAACCACCCAGTTTTAACGGACCTGTTGCAGCAAACCTGCACACTCATTCTCCATGTTATTCTTATGGAGCTTACAAAAACATGTTAAATCTCACTATCTTGGATTGAATTATGTTCTTTTGCCTTTGAAATTCGCTGAGTATGCAGGCCTGCTGCAACGGGGGTATTTTTTTAAACGTACATTTACTCGAGAAAATTGAGTTTTCTTACCTGATTTAATACATTCCTCAATTTTTGGCACCACCACCGTATTCTAAATTAAATTTCAACTAAGAATAAATTGTTTTCCCTGAACCTGGAGCTTCAAAATATCTATTATAAGTTAAAAGTTGTCATTACCATGCAAAAGACAGAAAAACAAAGCTTAAAAAGAATATTCTTTCAGAAATATGCTAAGGGGTTTTTACAGCGTCTTTCCATTTAAAAAAATGCTGTAAAACTGCTCCTAAGACTTAGCTTACTTGCATACTTACTTGCATACTTGAAGATTCCATCCGTGTCCCTTTTTTGCGGAGAGTTGGACAGGTCAAAGTGCTCACAAAAGTGAGTCAAAGAGGTAAATGTACGTTTTTTAAGACAAAATAATGCATCGTGAGCGGCTGTGTGGAGCACTTTTTTATTGTGAACTTGAGTTACATTTGCGTTGTTCTGTCACCGAAAAAAATGTTAACGCCAGGTCAAAACCACCCTATACAAAAGCCAAAAATCATTGACTGACTGACTGATCACAGTTTCTCAAAAACTACAAGGCTTAGAGCCATGAAACTTGGCACAAGTATTTTTTACGTGCTCTATATGTGAACTAAGAAATGATTTTGCAATATCTATATATTAATACGCAAGCGGTTTTCTTTTCACAGCCCAACCGCAATAACGGCTGGGCGGATTTCAACGTTTGAGGTATCAAATTAAAGGGATTTTTATGTAGATTTGCCAACAAGTCTCAGAATTTTAAAAAAGGGCGTCACTAAAGTACAGTAAAGGGCTGAAGATTCGGAACAGTGGCGCTATTCATCGACATTTGAGCAAGTTCAGTTCACTTTGTTTACAATCTGAACATATGGTCAAGCTCTGAAATAGTTCTTCAGGTAAACCAAAGATTGCAGCACTTATAATTGACTTTTTTAAAAGAGCAGTTTTTATTTTCACAGCTGCTTTGGCTTATAGAACGTTTTTTTTTTTTTTTTTTTTATATATTTACTAACCGATCAGCATACATTGCTATACAGGCTAAGTATTAACATAAGAATCGTTAACTTTATACATTAATGATAATTGGGGTCAGCAAATTAGCCCCCCAGGCACTAGAGAACACACAATAATGATTTTAAGTAATATAATCTTGATGAATGATTTAATTTTGGTCTTCATCTTGAGTTACGTCAACAGGACGTCTTGAGGGAGCCTTGGTTTCAGCCTGAGTCTGCCGATGTCAGAAGGTTGGCCGGTGTTATAAAATGTAATGCCACTTGTTAAATGAAGTCTTGAAAAGAACTTTGAAGAGTTCTTCTTAATAAAGTCGATAATAGGTTCAATTCCTAGTTCGTGATGTAGTTGATTATTTCTAATATACCAGGGGCATTTTAAAATTATCCTCAGAACTTTGTTTTGAAAGGTTTGAAGTTTTTTAGTTGCACCTGAAGAAGCTGTACCCCATATTGGGCACGCATATGTTATTAGAGGGCGTAAAAGAGATTTAAAGAGGAGTGTACCATTCTTTATAGATAAAGAAGATTTCTTGTTCATAAGGGGAAATAATTTGGATAGCCTGCCATATGCCAAATTTAGTTTTTTTATTGATATGAAATTTCCAATTTAGTTTTCGGTCAAGATAAACACCTAGATATTTAATTCCTTGATCTGGGGGATTCCAAGGGATCTGTTCACCTAGAATTTCAAAATTTTGGGGATCTCCTGGTTTACGGAGGGTAAAGATTTTTGCTTCGCTCTTAGTCGGATTTATGGCTATTCTCCATTTTGTGAACCAAGTCATTAAATCGTTCAAAGCATCCTGGACGTTGAGGGTGGCAATTTCAATGTCATGATGAGTGGAGTAGAGGAGAGTGTCATCAGCGAACACAGCAGTTTTGACATTTGTTGTTGATGGTAAGTCTGATGTGTAGATATTGAACAATAGAGGCGATAGAATTGCACCTTGAGGGACTCCGGCTCGTACTGGTCTGGGCGTTGATAGAGTACCATCGATTTTTACCGAAAATGTCCGATCATCAAGAAAACTCTTGATTATGTTTTGTAGGTACGTAGGTACGTTTTGTAGATAGAACGTGAAAACAAATAGTTTTCGACAGTTTTCTTTAAAAAAAAAAAACATTTACGTTTAGGTTATGTTTTGAAGTGTTTTCAAAGGGATAAACATTGCATCAGTTACCAGTTTTACAATGTAGGTTACGATATCTCAATACATTCCAGCACAGTGTTTTTTTAAAGTTTTCAACTTGAGCCGATTTATTTTTGGATATTGTGCAGTTATAATGCCATTGATGGGAAGACGGACATTGACCGGTCGGAGGAGTCGAAGAGAACACGATCGTTACCGCTAGCATCACCCTCCCGATTTAACATTTAATTTGATGCTACTTTCAACGTCAGACTAATGAACTTAAAATGTTTTCATCGCGGTGGGTTGTATTTCAAGAACTAGCAGTTGCCCGTGGCTTCGCTCACGATAACAATTTTAACACCCGCTGCCTAAATGAAGATGGTGCCACATAGTGAGTTTATGATGAAATAGATAAGTTACAAAAACTATTGGTGACTTTAATATAGTACATATCACCTAAAAAGAGAAAAAAACGACCATGATAAAAGGAACCAAACTATAAATCAGCTGTATGGACCTATCTGTATGTGAAGCGTAAACCGCCTTCTTGATTAAATGAAAATTGACAATTTATTCGAAAAATCATCCATTAAATTATACAGAAAGATTTTAGACCGTTGACCCCACCAAAAAACCCTGAAAACTTTGAATTTTGAAAAACCCGTTCTCAGCGGATGCTCACGCCCTATAGGAACGTCGGAACGTCCACGAAAAGTTTCAAGGTTCGAAGTCAAGTTCAAGTAGTTTGGGCTGTGCGATGATAGGTCAGTGGTATTTGACAAATATGAAGTAGATATATTTTCATCAGCCAGGAAGATGTTTTAGGAATCCACTAGGGGTGTCGCTGCCGACGCGACGGGAGTACGTAGAACTATTGCTGCCCTGCCGCACGAGGCATTTTATTTATTTGGCCTCTGTATACTACAGATGCCAGCACATTCCAGCGCCCCCGCTGACAAAACCCCTAAGGTCGTCGCTGCCTGGGAAGGCTTATACTCAGTAGGCCTATCGTTGAATCTGTGCTGTAGTACAGAGTGACCCTGAGGCAGGAAATACCCTCTTCGCTGCAGACCGTGCGTACTTAAAGTTCCGGCCAAATCATTAGGCGGGTGGCGAAAAACGGAAACTCCAGCAGTAGAAATGACTTGATGTTAAAGACACCCCCGCTTCTCTATACAGTTAAGTAGTTGAACATATTTCCAAGATGAAGCACATTTACTTGGGTATGTTTGGAGAACTTAGGCCTACTCAGCTGATTTGGGGAACATAAACAAAGAGCATAACTGTCTATAACTTTAGATGGGCAAATAATTGGCCAAAAACCTATTTTGAACGCCAGCAGCGCACTCACCCACCCGCCTAATGATTTGGCCGGAACTCTAGTGAATCTTAAAGCAGTTTCCTGTTTCATGAAAGTTTATGTACGTAGAGTAGAAAATGCCTTGATTAAATGCCACCAAAGAATTTTCTAACATTTTAGAGTACATTTTGAACAACAACAAAATAACAGAGCCGTCCCGCGATGTTTTAAAAATGGTTAACATTATCTCTTTCATTAACAGCTGTTATAAGGAAGGAAGGACTTATAAGTATCTCTAGTCAGTGATTTATTTTATTTTTTACAGACAGCTGGTTTTACATTCTATGAAATGTCTTGCTTTTAACATCTGTTTGAATATAAACATTTCATCACTTATAATTCTGGTATAAGGATATTAATATGCAAATCTTTGAGAGGGTCTGTACGCGGCCTTGGTCTGTGGTGGAGTCCGAGGGTCAGATCAGGATGAAAATCCTAATAAATGAATAATGAATGGGAAAATATTAACTTTATATAGTACATGTCAATTAAAAAGAAATATTATAAACCAAAACATATAACTGATTGAAATCATAAAACATCTGTAACGACGAATCCATCAGTGAAGGTAACTACCATCTGCTTGGAACACTGAAAATGTAAACAAATCGTCATCCCCTTGAATTATGGGGAAATTCAACAAACATGGTCAAAATCAAATAAGACCCGGTTTTTAGAAGCTTGCTATTTAATTTCAAAAAGACGTACGCTAGTTTTAAGTAATCTAAAACCTTTTCATATGTGCATACTACACAGGAAAAAAGTTTCAGCCATAACAGTACTCTAGTTTTTGCGTGAAAAGCGGTCTAAAGTGTGATATTGAGCGTTACCAACACACATCGTGACATAAATTGAGGTAAGGCTTGATTCGGATTCTCTGACCTTTAAAACGCAAAAATAACCAAAAATTTCATAATTCTAAGCAATGTACAGACAAAACTCTAATTTTATTTATATAGATGAAAAAACTGGTAGAGATATTATGTCATTTTCGTGTTGTTGCCACAAAGGAGAGAGGAGCCGTTCCCTATAATTTCTGTTTTGACGATAATAATAAATAAATGAGGTGCAGGGGCAGTCCCTAAACAAAGGTCATTGCTCACGGCGCTAGTGTTAGCTCTCGGTCAGCTACATGTTGCTATAAACAGAGCTCGATCTTTTGCCATTATTTAAATTACGTTTTAACACAAGAGAACATGGGAAAATGCAGGTGTATCCCAAAAAATTATTTACCGGAAACTCCTGCGATAGATCAAATGAACTTTAAAGTTTTAGTAATTTAACCATAGCTTTATCACTGAATTCAACCCTTCAATTAAACTTTAAAAGTATATATGTAGGCTGTTTATTCCTTATGATTCTACTATATGATTTTTCTTTGCTCGATTTCGAGCTACGTGTTATCTAGTTTTTCTTAAAGTGGGTGTATGGAATAGAATCCTTTGAACTGTGGATCTGAGTCGCATTTGTGTTGTTCTATCACCGAAAAAGTTTTAACGCTAGGTCAAGACCATCCTGTGTACCCGCACTTCCTTTCGTCGTAGAACAAATAAATGCTGCTTGGATGCTGCTTGGAAATGTATCAATAATGCGTAGCAACATAATTTATAATCTTTTGACAGATTGTTAAAAAGGAGATAACCTTAATATTCTAAAATATTTTTAAAACAATTTTTTTAACATAGATTTTCATAGCATCGAGTTAAACTTTTCGTACTCATACTGGAGTAGAGCTAGATAATATTTTCATGAATAGACAGATTCGCAGTGATCATCGAAAATATCAATTAATTTGTCAACCGTCAATCATAATTACCATACCCGACAAGTGTTTGTACGTTCAGTTCACAGTCGTTTTCGCAAAATGCTTGCTGTTGGTGCATTTTTCTTGCTTGTAAGTTTATATAATTTTATAGAAACTAATTCTAAATCTATAAACACAGATTGTTCTAGTCTTCCTTAAGAGTGGTTTCAGTGATATCATGAAAAAGTACTATTTAAATTGCACACGACATTTTTTTTAAGAAAACTGTGTCATTGCCGCACTATAAAGACACATTGATTGAGTTATTGATTTGAAATTAAGTGGTAGTGAGTGACCAACTATAACTTGTGGTATAGCGTAGCTTGTGGCAATGTGGTAGCATGATCGGTTACCACACACGGTCGGCCACTCTTGTGTTCAACGCAACAATTGTAACAGTATTTTTTAAAGAAAACTGCGACATTATCGCACTATTATGATTGAGTTGATTGAGTGATTTGAAATTAAGTGGTAATTTTTTTTTACCAGCCTGTGTTTTTACGCCAAATCCAATCAAACGATTTAATTTACAATGTAAATTTTATGTTAACAGTGGTTAAAAAAGGGTTATTTCACATAGCATTTGGCACAATGGCCCTTGCTCCAAAAACATTGGTCTTCAGGTAACTAAATTTGTAAGACCTTAACACAGATTCTTCCCTTCTTGGAAAGTTTCACTCCTTTAATATCCTTTATATCCTCTTCATTTTGTAATCCTTAAATCAGAAATCAGTAAGTAGTTTTACTAACAAATACCTCGCTGGCTAGATCTGGAGCGAGCAGACAGACCCGACTGGGAGCATAACTGTGAAATACGAACCAACCCCAAGGATCGATTTTGCCGGATTTTCCATCACCCTCGGTGACAGTATGTTTTATTTTCGTTACACGCAGATTAAGTTGTTTTGCGCTGGGGATAAGTATGGGTTAGATAAAGTAGGTTAGGTTAGGCTAGACTACCATAAACGTTTTTTAAAAAAAAGATAAACCTAGAAAAATGATGGTCTACAACACCTTTTCTTTGAAAAAAAAGTTTAAGGCAAATCCAATATGGGAGCCAAATATGGCTATCCATTCAAAATTTAGTTTAGTAAACTTGAATGGATATGTCGTGAAGTTAAATGTTAAGAACAAATACTTAGTAATAGGCCCAGACTTTAATATTGACCACACCTATGCTATTTATACTTAGATTAATTAGCTATTAACCTGATTAATAGATTTGACCTTAAACCTAATATCTATGAAGCCATTAGCCATTAGCGCCTTAGCCAGCTCAGAACTGAGGCATTTGCGCGCCTCGCTTCCCAGGTAGGGGTCAGGTTCTTCAACAGCCTCCTTGAAAGCCTCAAAAGAAAGGAGAATTCCACTCTGTTTAAGAGAAGATTGAAGCTTGACTTGACAAATTCAGTCTTCTACACGGAGGAGGAGTTCATGGCCCACCACTGGGGGTAGTAGGACCAAATTTTAATCTCCAGGGGTAATTTCAATGTTTATTTTATTTTATATTTTAAGTATGCCTAACAACAATCAATTAACGTTTGCTACACAATTGTTTCAATTGTATTACTGCAATAAATCATATTCTATTCTACCTGGATTAATAGCCTATTCCAAAATAAATACTCCTTTCATTTAATTTTAATTTTATTAATTTCCCTTACATTACCTTACTTAGTAATGACCGATTTCTACTTGTTTTCTCAGAAATACACTTCGTTGGGAAACCTATCGATTACTACGAGGTGGAGTACTCTCCCAATAGAAGAGATGGAGAATGTGATGATCATTTCACTGTAACAGGCCGCGATGGAACCGACACGCAAGGGACCTATGTCCCTGCATACCCTATTAAATGTTCAGAAAATGGAAATAGAAATATTTACGTTTCTGGCCAAGTGGTGAAAATAAAACCAAATTCAGAGGGTGAATTTGGGTTATATGCTAACGTCACCGACCCCTACCATGTATTAGTGTGCGAGGGCGGGAGTAGCCGATGCCGCAAGTGCGATGCTAAGGACAAGAATGAAGGATCCAGTTCTGAGGATCGAACTCAACAAGTGGAAGATTTATTAAAAGGTGATGAAGTGGAGAGCAAGGATTGGATTCGTTTAGGTGAAGGTAAGTAAGTCTGTGTTATCCCTTTTCTTATTAATGTACACTATAGTAAAAGTGAAAGTAAATAAAAGTATTACCAACAAAGCACATGGGACAGTCATTAATTAATTTTAGTGTAAATTTAACCTTGTCTCTGAATTCGAAATGATAATGGTAAAATTGCAAAGTTATGTGTATTCTATAATTTTTTATTGACTAATATTCATTGGATTGTTTAACATTTCGTTTTGTGAAATTTTGTTTACAAAATCCTTGACTCTATTGAATTTTGTAAGTCATAACTAAGTTCGTGCATGAAAGCCCGACCAATTTAGAGGACGTGTGCGGGAGATGATAATGAATGATTAGAGTCAAAACATGTCAAATCTCGCTATGTTGGATCGAAATATGTTAATTTGCATTTGAAATTAGCTGAGTATGCAGGTCTGCTGCAACAGGGGTATTTTATCGTTCTTGAAATTTTTAAATTACCCGCTAGATAGTGACTCTGTGACTCTTATACCTAAAAGTCACAAAGCCGTGTTGACAGCTGTTATTACTCAAAGAAAATAAACATTAGATTATCGTGTTTACGTCTGAGTAAATTATTCTTTAATTAAAATTAATAAAAACATAGATATTATGATTTAAAACTATTAATTTATAACGAATGAATTTAATGACGGAGCATATTTTACAATATTTCCAGTTTAATAACTAAATTGACAAAGTTAAAAGTTATGTAAACAAAACCTCAAACCATAAACTTATAGATATTCTGACAACTAAGAATTGACTTTTGTTTTGAATATTAGTTCACTTATTTACAACTATCAAGCAGCAGTTAATGGGGCGAGGCTGCAGGAGGGGAGGCCACGGCCCCCTCCCCTACCTACCATACTTCTAAATTCTTGCGTTTGTCGGGATTTTCGTGCGGGAACTGTAAAAAGATGTTCTCACAATTCCCGAATCCTAAGCCTTTTCATCCTATATTGTTTATTATACAGGGTGAGTTTTAAATGTACCTCCTAATTTTTTCACTTTTTTAAACTTAAAAAAATACATCGATCCCAGACTACCTTCAAACGTCCAAACATTGCTGGGTAGGAAGTACTTCATTTTGAGTGGCTGGCCATTTTCGGCCGTCATCTTTGATCCTTTATATTTTTTATACCCGAGGGGCCAATTGGGTATAATTTTTGGTGAATTTTGAAATAGTCCAATGTACTAGGAGGTATTCCATTGAAAAACAACAACTAAGGTGAAATCAATGCATTCAATATATCCGATAACTTAAAATACACTTGTTTGTCAACTATTTGTACTAAATCGATTCTACGAATTAGAATAACCTTACTTTCGTTGCTGGACACTGATTTGATATAATACTGGAACTCGTCTGAAACAACAATTTACCATCTAAAGTTAGTACAATACAATATAATAATATAGATTTTTAACATAGAAATAGGTAAAATTTATATAAGGCAAGTTAACGTTACAAATTTATTTTTCAAATCTTAACATGAATTATCCACAAAATGAGAATTGCTACATTAACATAATATATCTAAATAATTGAGAATCAGAAATTTATTAAATAAAAAGATAAAGCAGATAACAAAGATCATTTTACTCGTGAGCTAAATTTAAGTTTCAAATAATTTTATTCTTTGTAATATTCTAAAATTACACTTACAATTTCTACGAGCGAATTATCATATCAGGTGCCAGGCATAGAATGGACGTAACGAATTTGATGAACAGCAACGATTTAAATCATCAGTACGACAACGTCGACAACATAACAACATTAAAAAACAAACTTACCCTAACTAATATCAAACATAATACATTTCATTTTTTTATTAAGATAAATCAGTACATTTTTCAAATGTAAAGGTGGTGTTGTGGCCCATCATTTTAAACTAAATTTTTACACTTGTTTCAATGCCGCAATCCATTTTTTAAATATTGACCCGTTCCAAAGGTTAAACAAAATTCTATTTTAACATCATGCATCATAGAAACAAGCCCATAATCTTAGGATAATGCTAGATAAAGACAAGTAACCTCTAGCAGTCATTGTTGATCAATTTTCTTCTGATTCTGACGAATTTAGAATTTTCGGACGCCATATTGGATCCGCCAATTTCAAATGAGCTACATTGTTTAAATATATAAGGGTAGTGTTGTAACCTATCATTTTCAAATAATTTTTGAATGCTGAATTGAATGCCGCGATCCATTTTGTAATCTCACTTTTCGTTACTGAGATATCGCAATTGTTTGAATAATCCCATTTAACTAATTCAAGATGGCGCCTGGAAACGCTAAGTCCGTCAGAATCAGGTATAAATGTCTCAACAATAACTGCTGTTGACTACTTGTTGTTATCTAGCTTTATTCTGAAATTATAAACTTATTTTTAAAATGTATCTAACTTTAATACAATGTAAATACAATTTTTTTAAACTATAATATCTTAAGAATGGGTCAATATTTTTATAAACGGATTGCGGCATTGAAACTTGTCTTAAAATCTAATTTAAAATGATGGATCACAACACTAACTTCAACTTTGAACAAATATTTTATATCCAATATGGTGGATCCAAGATGGCGGCCGAAAATCGCCAAACACTCAAAATGAAGTATTTTCTTTCCAACTTTGTCTGGAGGTAGTCTGGTATTGATATTTTTTTAAGTGGGGGGCGGAATTTAAAACCCACCCTGTAGTCAGAAAGTAGGAGCCAGGTTGAAATCTTTCAAATTAAAAACACCAAGGACTAGGTAGGCCTACTTAAGGAATTCAATTACGTAGGCTATTCATTAAGCGTTTGACAAACTTAATTCTTAATAACGATTTACTAACAAAGGATGTGTTGCTTTTCCACGGCACTACTTATTATTTTAAATTAAATATTCTACTTGTTACAATTTTTGGTCCCGTAAAATTCTGTTATTTTTATTGATTTCAGACAATATGTACTTTAAAGGGGCGCCCATCGCCTTTTACGAGTTAGACTACGACTTCTATGGCGAAGGCGAAAACTGCATGGAGGGGATCAAAATAAACGGTCGCAAGTACACCGCGACTAAATACGTTGAATTCATAACGGCAACACCATGCAATCCACAGGAAGCTAAAAGAACAATTTACTTCTCCAACGGGGAGGTTCTAGTGGGATCCGCAACCAACCAGAACTTTATGCTTTACGTCAATTCTAGTACTCCCGACCAACTAATATTGTATAATAATGGAAAATACAAAGCTTACACATTCATCACTGAATCAGAACCTGTAGAAATTCCAGAAAACCAGTGGAGTGGAATGAGGAGTGATATCGATAGACTCAATCAGGAGCTCATGGTTGATAGCTCCAAGATGCCCGGTGTATTCCTAGTTCTCGGCAAAAGTAAGTAAATTAGGTTAAGCTATGTGAGTAGTGAGGAATAGTTGTTTCCGAGGCAGCCTGGTGGTGCCAGAAGGTACTGCCGATGACGTCACCTGTCAATTGACCTCCTTCCGGTGAAAAATGACGCGTAAACCTAACGTAACGTAACCTAATCTAGCATTAATATGCAGATGAGACACCGTTCAGGTAGGATTCGCCACATGAAAATAGTCTAACAAAAAAGGAAAATTGCCTAGTGAAAACAGCATGCATGAAACATAAGTGGTCTTACCTAGCAATAAACTCGATGATAGAAGCTGTTATACTAGGCACGGACTTCACCTTAACCAGGAAGAGAAAGATAGACTATCCTATGTGACTTATTATCAAATTTCCTGCTTTCTGCAAATATACCTGAACGATGTAATATGAAGCCAAAAACTAAGAATAAAATTAATCCATACATAAATTCTTTGTTCAGAACAGCGGCAGTAAGATTAATAACACTAGACTTAGGCCCAAACGGGATAGTACTAAGGGACCGAGTTACAAGCTAAATATTATCCACCTAATCGTCAGAAGTATCGCAGAGAAAATTGGTTAAAATAGAAATTTTCCTAAACGACGAATCGCCTGACATATTTCTAATCTAAGAGCATGGTTTGCAAAATGACTCAATTGAATCGATAAAAATACGCAACTACCATCTTGTAAACCATTTTTCCAGAAACAAAATCAGACTTGGAGGAGTGGAAATCTTTTTTAGAAGTAGCCTAAAGCCAATCAACTTAAAAATCTCAAATATATCCACTGTATTAAGTGAAGAGAGCAATTTTGAGCTCTGTGACATTATTTTCAACATAAATCTATACTTATTTAATACGCGAGCAGTTTTTTTGTTACAAAGACTCCTCCTAAACTATTGAACCGATTTTCATGTTTTTGGTGTCATTGGAAAGAGCTTGGCATGAAGTTTTGCAGGAAATAAAATTTAAAAAGGTTTGACTAAAGGAAAGAGCCCTAGACGCCCTTAAAGTTTCATAATAGCCCATAAGATTTAACATGGGCATAGACATTTCAAATAAAGCAGCTGATTGGAGCAAACAAAGTTTTTCAGCAAAGCCATATGTTGTTAATGGAATTGAAACCATTGCATGTAGAGCTGGAGGAATTTCAGTTGATGGAAGATGTAAACAAATAAACTATTATCCTAATACATACTTAAGGTCAGAATTCAGTTTTAAAAACATTTATTTTGAATCACATGTGTGAAGATCTTAATATTTACATATGTTTATATTCCAAATAAAAAAAGTAAAAAATTCTTAAGTATTAATTCTATCAATATAGATAGAAATTAAAGGAAAAGAAGCAGACTTAACATTCATTATGAGTATAAATTTATTGAACCATTTTAGTTCGGTTTTAGACTAAGACAGGTCGTACGCTACTTAGGGCCGCTTTCCCCAATGAAGGTTTAAAGTAAACGTGAATTTAATTTAAACCATATGAATATTCTAATTTTTAAATTATAAACCATATCAGGAAAATTCAAATGTTACTAAACTTAAGTTTCAGAAGTTCAAATAAAACTAGATTTGGGGAAAGCAGCTCTTAGTAACATACACCCTACTGAATTTCAGAAAGTTTTACAAAAATACATTTAAAACAGAATAATACATTTTTTACCCATTTAAGAACATTAGAGTTGTCTAAACAAATTTGCAATCGATTTTCATATATCAATTTGTTTTCGTTAATTTTCTTTCATATGGTGCTGGGGGTATTTCAAAAATAATTAATTTATGTGTATTTCATCTTGATGAACTTGGTTGAGTATACGCTTCAATTGGAGTTTATGGTGAATGAAAATGTGAAGCGTTTATGAGCAATTATCTACAATTATCCTAAAGAAATTTACATGAAAATGTAAATTAATTTAGTTAAACTATGAAATGCTAACCTTGAATGATGTAAACATGTAAATAATATAATTTTAACAATTCTTTTTTTGTTTAGTGATGTTCTATAGTAAAAAGAACCCAGTTTCCAGTAATTCCTGTTTAGGTAACTAGGTATAGGTATAGGTCAGGGTCAGTCCATTACATATGGACTACTGTATACGTGGCGGCAGGTCAAGCCAACTCCTTCGAGGTGCTCACAATATTCGTAGAAAATACTAAAGAAACATGGACATCTCTTTAAATATGAATGAGTATTCACAAGAAATTTAATTAAAAAAGCTTTTGTAAAAAATTTCAGTACAACACGAAATTCAACCATAAAATTAATAAAATAGTTCTAGAATACTATACCATGATTGATTTTATGTTGAAATCAATACATAACAATTGCTCGATTTCGAGCAACAGGTTTACTAGTAAAAGTAAATATGTAGTATCAGCGGTATACAGAAGCCCAGATAGCAATGAAGACATTTTTCTAGACAAACTCAATAGCTATTTTTCCCAAATAAACCCAGAACTTATCAACTCCAGTCTTGTGATAGGAGGAGATCTCAACATAAATACCCTAAAACAAGATAGACAAACAAAAAATCCTTTCAACCTTCTGAAAAGCTTTTGCCTAAAAAAAGTAGTTTGCACATTATATCTCCAGCTATGACCACTACTCTACTAACCGTGTCGTATGATATTTTTAACATATGATCTTGGTAAACACAATATTTGACAAGCAGCGGCGTTTTGGAAAATGTTTTCAGAAAAGTACCCCCTCTCCCCCCGCACCATACATACAATCAGCTGACTCAGTCATAGCCGGAGATATAATGCGCGAACTGTATGTAATAAATAATCCAACCAGAATAACAAAAATACAGCCACTTGTATAGACAACTTTATGGTAAATTGTCCAGTTTTAAATAAATCAACCATTGAACCTCATATTTCAAATCACCAAGCTATCAGCCTATCAATTAAATCAGTTGGTTATGAATTATAAGTTAAAAAATAAAAAAATAGGTGTAATAAAAAAGAAAATTTCAATGAATTTAAAATTAGGCTAAGACAGGAAGTTTAGGATGACTTTTATTAAAAAAATGACATTAATGAAAAGTACAATATTTATTAATCACGATAAAATACCATTTTGAGATAGCCTGCCCTTTAAAGAAAATAAAAATTAGGGGAAAAATAAAATGAAATGGGTGTCTGAGAATATCACATGTCTAAAAAATGACATGATCAAAAAATGACCATTAAAAATAATGTAAAACTCCCCAGAATAAAAGTGAATACAGCACAACTCTGAGATTGTATAGATTCAAAATGAAACAGCAGCAATAGAATAAATAATGCTGACAATAAATCAAAAGAATTAAAGCTGGAAAGTTATTTATGATCATAGAAATAGTGGAAACAAAAAAAACATTGAACTGAATATAAATGGTGAATCTCAAAATTACCAAACAAGTAAGCGAACAAATGAACAACCTTTTTATTTAAATAGCAACCGAACTAAATGACAATAATTACTTACAACTGAGGCCTGTCACAGATGATGACGGTGAAGTGGATATATAATTAGAGTATTTTAGACCTATAGATGAAAAAAACACTGGCAAAACTGCTCTCTAAGCTTAAACAAAAAACATCAACTGGGATTGATGGTCTCAATATGAAAGTTTTTAAGGCCTGTCAACAGAAAATAATAAAGCCGCTTTTTCACTTGATTACTGTCTCCATCCTGAAAGGGGGTTTTCCCAAGGGATGCAAAATTGCCAAGATTAGGCCTGTCTTTAAAAAGGGGGATGAGTTGGAGATGGGCAATTATCGACCGATATCACTGTTGCCTACAGTTTCAAAATTTATAGAGAAAGCCGTCTGTGACCAGCTTGTCTCCTATTTGGAGGGTAACAACTTTCTAAATGGGAGGCAACATGGTTTCAGAAAATCAAAATCAACCAAATTGCCATTAATCGATTTTGTTAATGACTGCATTGATACGATGGAGGTCAGGTAGACTGTAATCAGAACTTTTGCAGATCTCAGCAAGGCCTTTGATTGTGTCGATGCGGCCATTCTTTTTCAAAAATTATCGGCACTTGGAATTAAAGGATCGGCTCTTTCATGAATAGTATCCTACATGAGCGACAGATCACAAGTTAACGAGATTGATTGGGAAACAGAATCTAAAGTAATGTCCGTCCAGTCATCTAAAAGATTGATTCTAAGCAGAGTTCCGCAGGGATCAATTATGGTCCTGTTCTTTTGTAGCTTACATTAACGTAATGACAAAGGCGATCCCAGAAAAAATCTGGGAAAAAATCTGTGTTTGCTGACGACACAACTGTTGTCACCAAGTACAAGAATTATGACAACTTGGAGGAATCCACATTCACCAAAATAAATTGTCTGGCCCAATATTTTGAACAAAATAAACTTACACTAAATGCAGATAAAACTAATTTTATCAGCATTTAGACACACCAAAAAAGAATTCCAATTTCCAAGAGTACCTAACCTCTTCATTGGGGATTAGGAACTTGAGATTGCCACCTCAGTTGATTTTCTGGGGATGAGATTCGACGATGCCCTGGACTGGAGTGAGTAGTTAGAAAAAATTGAATCCAATCTTGCGAAGGGTATCTTTGCCCTTCGCAGCTTGAGGAATCTTCAAAACTTTCAACTTCTAAAATTATCTACCACTGCTTGCTCGAGTACTATATCTCCCACTCTATTGTCCTCTAGGGTGTGACTGTAGCAAGCTTAAATCGAATTTGATTTACCAGAAAAAGGCCCTCAGATGTGTTTTCAAGCCACACCCTCGGACCTCTTGTAGGGAATATTTCCAAACCCTGGGTATTCTGACGATGCCAAGTTTATATATACTCGAAATGGCTTCATATATTAAATCAAACAATCTAGAACATCAAAATAAACTCCATAGTTACAACACTAGATTTCAGAACTCTTTTGCCATTCAACATAAATTAGCTTTCTTTGAAAAAAACACCGTTTTTAGGACACAAAATTTTTCAAAAACTCCCAGTTTCAATAAATCAGAAAACAATTTGTTGAAGTTTAAGGGTGGTCTTAAAAGTTTTTTACAGAGCCAATCTTTTTTCACTTTAGAAAAACTTTCCTTGTTTTATCAAACTTCTCAAACCACCAAAGGACTGACAACCTATCGTAACCCAAACCAGCTTAAACATAACCAACCCAACTTCGCCAAAGATACTACATTTCCCAATATTGCGTCCCTTTGGTACCAAAGAAGACGGATCCAACGCTGCCTGCGGCCAATTTGGATGACTAACAAAGTACCAAGTAAGTACTTGGAGGTCACGAACTGTGGATAGTTATGAGCGATGGCTTGTGGATGGAGTGTTCTTAGTGGGGATTAACACGTGCACACTAACGAATACTACGTTCATAGTACCGTCCTCATAATTAGACCAGTTCTTAAAACTGTAAACCAGGCGGAATTGTGGTTCGGTTCCCTCGAGCTGCCATTGGCTGTTGGGCTAAGGTCCAGTCTAAGAAACATGTCGGCCTTAGTCGGAAACAAGATTACAAGATCACGTCACAATCATCCTACACTCATCCTTCACTCATATTCACCTCAAAATACCCCTTGCTGGTGGTCGGCGTCTAATATGGTAATATGGTAATACCATGCCGAAATTACTAGATATTTTCTTTCTCCTGCCAAAACTTTGTATACGTTTTTTAGGGCCTTTTGCATGTAAATTATGTTTAATGTAACATATGATCATTTAAGTTAATTAACTATGCAAACAAATATGAAACAATAATTTCGCCTGCAGCGCATTCACTCACCCGCCCTATTTGGTGCCCGCGATAAAGTGATTTTACTGTAAAACTGTATGTTCAAAGTTGCTTTTTACCAATACATTTTTCAACTCTTGTTCCAGAAAAACGAATAGAAGGAGGACAAACTTTGACGACGTTATATGAGATTGGTTTTGATCAGGAAGAAGATCATGGTGAGTGCAAAGAAAATATAAAGATAAAGGGTCGTCAAGAAACTGAAACAAGTAAAATAAACTACTCCGTAAAGAGTAAATGTGACCCAGTTATTGGAAGGAAAATATATTTCGATGGTGAAGAGGTTTTGGTAGGAGGAGCAGACCAGAATATTTTGATATACGGCCATCAACAAATTCACGACCAGTTAGTAGTAAAATCAATTGATAATAATTACAACATCATAAGGTTTACGGACTCCGGAGAGTCGAACCAAGAGTTTCATGGATCCAACGAAAAAACGTTTAAAGAAAACATCAATAGTTTTGTGGGTAAGTTAAACTTACTGAGTAATATTAAAAATGAGAATCTTAAAGAGGATGAAAATGATTTAATTAGTTATCGACGGAATATTTTTGAACTACTTCGGACTGAAAACCTCAGAATCGAGGAGGACTCGGAGGAAACAAAACAAACAGAGGTACTTCAGGCAGAGTCCAGGGACGTATCAAGACGACTAGATGAACAAGAGCAAAGTTCCAAAATTGAAGAACAGCAGAGGATTCAGGCGCTAGAGGAACAAGTAAAACAAATAGAGACACTTCAGGCAGAGTTCAGGGACCTATCAAGAAGACTGGATGAACAAGAGGAAAGTTTCAAAAATGAAGAACAGCAGGAGAAGATTCAGGCGCTAGAGGAACAAGTAGAACAAATAGAGAAACTTCAGGCAGAGTTCAGGGACCTATCAAGACAACTGGATGATCGTGAGCAAAGTTCCAAAACTGAAGAACAGCAGCAGAAGATTCAGGCGCTGGAGGAACAAGTGAAACAAATAGAGACACTTCAGGCAGAGTTCAGAGACCTATCAGGACGACTGGATAGACAAGAGCAAAGTTCCAAAACTGAAGAACAGCAGAAGAAGATTCAGGCTCTAGAGGAACAAGTAAAGCAAATAGAGACACTTCAGGCAGAGTTCAGGGACCTATCAAGACAACTGGATGAACAAGAGCAAAGTTACAAAAGTGAAGAACAGCAGAAGAAGATTCAGGCGCTAGAGGAACAAGAAAAACAAACGAAGGTACTTAAATCAGAGTTAAGGGACCTATCAATACGCCTGGATGAACAGGAGCAAAGTTTCAAAAGAAATAAGTTGGAAATTATCGGAGTACCTTTGTTTACATCTGAAACCCATGAACTGCTGAGGAAGACTGTGGTGGATATCGGTAAGGCATTGGAAGTGGAATTGACGAAGGACGCCATCAAGGAATGCCATCGGTGGGAGGGAGGGTCAGGAGTCACCGTCACATTCACTCGAAGACAGGATTGCGACCAGCTGCTTAGTGCATGGATGGCAAAGAAGAACTTTTCAACCAAAGATGTTTCTAATTTAGTCCAAACCCATGGTTCATCAACGGAAAATCCCATCATTATAAGGACCGCACTCACTCCTAAGAGGTGGGCTTTGCTCCAAAAGTCCTTCAAGTTAAAAAGTGGCTTTGGATACCTTAATGTATGGGTAGACAGAGATGGAAAGGTAAATGCTCAGAAGGAAGACCATTCTCAAATCATACAAATAGCGGATGAAGAGGCCTTAGACGAGTTGATGATACCTGAAGGAAAAGATTAAAGATTTTCAAAGTGTCATGGCTATATTGTATGCTGGAATGTATGAATTAAGAGGAAATATATTTCTTAGAGTACATATCTTTCCAGAGACATTATTCTTATATTTCCTAAATAGAAAACTTATATATACCAATCTAGAATTTACGTTTTATTTTGCAACGTGTTAAGGATGTTTGGTTTATTTTTAAGTGCGTTGAAACAAAAAAAGTGTTTTGAAAAAATAATTAATAAAAGAAAATAACACTTACTCAATTACATATTCAATTCTTGAATTTTAGCGGAACAAGGTAACTCAAAACGAAATAGTAAACGGCCAATGCTAAGCGAATGCATAATGATTGAGAGTGTCAGACGTGCAATAATTGGGTCAGTTCATTGCATTAACCTTGTGTAAAAGCGAATGGAGCTCAGGTTCACAGAGCATAGTCATTTTAAGTTACTCAGCCTCAAGTAAATATTGTATGTAGACTTAGATATTTGTTTTTATAAATCATAGTTTTGTTAGGTTTGAATTTAAAAATAAATTAACTTTGAACTCATTAATTTTTATCTATATATAAAGCCTAAAGTACCGATAACGTTAGAAATATCAACAAGTTCAACACCCAGGAGAAGTTAGTGTTCCAGAAAAAAACAAGTCAGGATCAACATTTTTTGACTTAAAACTTTTAAAATTTTGAGGCAGATGTCTTCTGATTGAGGGTTTTTTTAAATATAAACACCTCATAAATACACTACTCATACCACAAGTGTATTTGCATAGATTAAGAACATATCAAAGTAATAGACAATTCGGACAAAAAGAACAAAGTTGACTTTTTTGGCCAATTTTATAATTTATTTTTTTAAATATACAGGATAGTTAGGATTATACTAGCTTAGGTGAACAACATAACCAAATGACAGATGGATTTAAGGTCAGGATTAGGCGAATGTCCGCAAAATAATCCCCATAAGAATAACATGGGAAGGGATCCATGCATTTGACCGATTCGGCGTTTGACCAACTGGGCCGACTGGGGTTCCCCATCACGGCGTGATCTATCGCCCTTAGACGCTAGTACAGAGCATTTGGCCAACAGGCTCTCTCCATCACTGTGACGCAGCGCTTGACCAATCAGAGCACACCGCTCGACACTATCGTCGAACGTCGAACGCTATTGGTTGTTTAATTCATTCTTCATCACCATCCAGACGATAAACGAACTCACTCACGACGTTGCTGTTGCCAACTCGATGTCAGAATAGAATTTGACACGATGGAAACCTTCGATTTAGCTTATATAAATCAAAGTTTATTTGTAATAAAATGTTATGTTTCGTAATCCAAGTTTTTGTTTAATAAAATGTTTTAAAATTCGGAGAATCGTTAGAAAAGATAGCTAATTATTGAAATAGTCGACGTATCTATAAACTTAATAATTCTGGTATTTTGTATCTTGCTGTAGTAGTTCTGTTTAAATACGCATCCCCGAGCTACGTCTCGGTCTTAAAGGAATTTGTAGGCACTCTGAACCATAATAAACCATGTAGACCTTGGTTTTGAGGAATGATATTAATGAATGCCTTAATACTATAAATCCATTTAAGTTAGGCTCACCGGGTTTTTGGCGATGAATGATAACAACACTTTGACTTAGGCCTATAATTATTAACGTTATAATCAATAGATAAATGTTTTGAATTAGGGTAATTGAGATTTTCGAAGGCAATAAGGAATCTGTATTCGGTTAAGTTAACGGTTACCTAATCAATATATTCTCTTGAAAAATATTTCTTTGTTAATAAAATTACTAAAATATTACTTAAATTTAGTTGTTTTGTGTACAAGGGTTTACTGAATTAATAAGATAATATAAGGCCTACAGTTTTTCTTGATGCCTGAAGTTAATGGATGTTTTAAATTCTTAATTAGGCCTACCGCCTTTTCAGTGTTCACTTACTCAAATCGTACGACTTCAAGAATGTAGCTTTGAAATTCATTTATGGAATTTTAATGTAATAATTAGTTGATAAATTAATTGAAAGAAGGAAAGTAAAAATTATAGAGGTTTCAACGAATCTAAATAAGGTTGAAATTTAAGTTCAATTTAATTTATTGTGGAGTCATTTACTTACACCCAAAAAAATTCTTTGTGCCGATTACTGTGTAAAAATTTCGTAGTAAAGCGAGAATCGATCCCGGGACCTCGAAACGAGAGACCAAATGCGTTGACCACTGGGCCACCGCGTTTTCGTAAAACTAAGCAAGATTTCAACCTTAGTGCGGAAACAAGATTTTTGAATCTTCACAGCTTCAATTTGTTGATATTGATATTAAAGCATATCATAGGATGTTGTTTATAGTATTTCTTGGTAGAGTAACCTTTTGTTCATTAAATTTTCACTTTAACCTAAAACAATAACTGTTTCCATCAGTGAAACATTGCAATCAAATTTGTTCCTTGACCATAAGAACACATCTAAAATTGCCCCTCAGCTGACAACATCAAATCTGCTACTTCACCACCTTCGATAAAAATAAAAATGGAAAATAAATAATTCTCCTATAAAATAAATATGGAATGCAAAGTTTGTAATATTTTGCTCTTTCCGTCGCTATCTTCTTTTTTGTGATCATTAATTCCTTGTTTCCCCTTTTGTCTACACAACTTTAAATTTTAAAATAATCATTAGGCTCTAAAATAACGATAGTAAAAAGTCAGATAAGATCATCGTTTTTTATTACTGTAATTGTATCTTTTTCGAATTAAATATTAACATCGATCCGCTTAAACCATAATATTATCATTCAGAAAATAGAAAAATTATTATTCATGAATATTCTGATGAGGTTGGCACACCTGCTGCTGTTCAGTCCATAAGTCTCCCGTGTGCCCTGCCGGACATCATAGCGATCCACAAGTCTCCCGTGTGCCCCGCCGGCCGGAGCCTGTCTGAGAGCTGTGATCAAACGGCGTCTATGGAGCTAGCCGTCCCTACGTGATGGGGAACCCAGTTGGTCAAATGCCGAGTTGGTCATTTGTCTTGTCCCCCATGGGGGAACAACCTTAGGCTGTAAAACGCCATTTTTGTCTACATATACGGTGTATGAAAAATTAACGTTTAGTGTTTTTGGCACCTGGGGACTTCAAAACGAAAATTTATGATGGTACCGGGCTTAGGTCTCACCATGAGCATATTCCTAAGGAAATTCGCTAAAGTTGTGATTCAGTTACAGATCGCTTTTTTTGCTGCTCTTTGTAGTCTCCATGTAATGAATAAGAATTGAGTTTATTCATTGTATTTAAAATATTGTATGTTTAATTTTAATCGTGAGCGAAGCCACGGGTTCTTCTAGTTGTATTTAAAAGTACACTTCGTGACCGTGACACGAATGTCCATGTCGCTGGCTCGGACCAGCGATCTCTATAATACAACTGTTGTTAAAGGACCAAATTCCTTAGAGTGAATACCAGTCATAAGAATTCAGCGGTATTATAACTTTCCAGTTCCATGATGCAGTCTTCTTCAATCCCCGACGCGTGTATTTTTACCAGCCTTCCTCGATAATTTTCCTCCTTCACAAAAAGTGGGAGAAGAAAATCCTCCCAGCTGTCTAAGCTTTCGAGGTTGTGATTGTAGTTTCGCTGTAGATAGCAGTTGGCACAGGCATGTTGCTTCCAAAATAGTCTTTGACGCTCTGTGGTGACCCTAGACGCTCCAGAACCAGACTATCTAATAGACTTTATATGTTGTTGAATCACTCACATGCACTGACGCGCTACCGCTGCCAGCCGTACAGTCAGCTGATTGTCTATCTCTCTCTGTCTGTTTTGGCGGCCTTTCATTTGTACTAGTAAACCTGTTGCTCGAAATCGAGCAATTGTTATGTATTGATTTCAACATAAAAATAATCATGGTATAGTATTCTAGAACCATTTTCTTAATTTTATGGTTGAATTTCGTGTTGTACTGAAATGTTTTACAAAAAGCTTTTTTAATTAAATTTCTTGTGAATACTCATTCATATTCAAAGAGATGTCCATGTTTCTTTAGTGTTTTCTACGAAAATTATGAGCACCTCAAAGGAGTTGGCTTGACCTGCCGCCACATATACAGTAGTCCATATGTAATGGACTGACCCTGACCTATACCTGTACCTAATTACCTATACAGGAATTACTGGAAACTGGTATTTTTTTACTATAGAACATCACTAAACACAAAAAGAATTATTAAAATTATATTATTTACATGTTTACATCATTCAAGGTTAGCATTTCATATAGTTGAACTAAATTAATTTTTTCTTTAGGATAATTGTAGATAATTGCTCACAAACGCTTCACATTATCATTCACCATAAACTCCAATTGAAGCGTATACTCAACCAAGTTCATCAAGATGAAATACACATAAATTAATTATTTTTGAAATACCCCAAGCACCATATGAAAGAAAATTAACCAAAACAAATTGATATTTGAAAATCGACTGCAAATTTGTTTAGACAACACTAATGTTCTTAAATGGGTAAAACATGTATTATTCGGTTTTAAATGTATTTTTGTAAAATTTTCTGAAATTCAGTAGGGTATATGTTACTAAGAGCTGCTTTCCCCAAATCTAGTTTTATTTGAACTTCTGAAACTTAAGTTTAGTAACATTTGTTCTTAAATGGGTAAAAAATGTATTATTCGGTTTTAAATGTATTTTTTTAAACTATCTGAAATTCAGTAGGGTATATGTTACTAAGAGCTGCTTTCCCCAAATCTAGTTTTATTTGAACTTCTGAAACTTAAGTTTAGTAACATTTGAATTTCCCTGATAATATGGTTTATAATTTAAAAATTAGAATATTCATATGGTTTAAATTAAATTCACGTTTATTTTAAACCTTAATTGGGGAAAGCGGCCCTAAGTAGCGTACGACCTGTCTTATAGTCTTAAACCGATCTAAAATGGTTCAATAAATTTATACTCATAATGAATGTTAAGTCTGTTTTTTTTCTTTAATTTCTATTTATATTAATAGAATTTATACTTAAGAATTTTTTAATTTTTTAATTGGTATATAAACATATGTAAATATGAAGATCTTCACTCATGTGATTCAAAATAAATGTTTTTTTAAACTGAATTCTGACCTTAAGTATGTATTAGGATAATAGTTTATTTATTTACAACTTCCATCAACTGAAATTCCTCCAGCTCTACATGCAATGGTTTCAATTCCATTAACAACATATGGCTTTGCTGAAAAACTTTGTTTGCTCCAATCAGCTGCTTTATTTGAAATTTCTATTTCCATGTTAAATCTTATGTGCTATTATGAAACTTTAAGGGCGTCTAGGGCTCTTCCCTTTAGTCAAACCTTTTTAAATTTTATTTCCTGCAAAACGTCATGCCAAGCTCTTTCCAATGACACCAAAAACATGAAAATCGGTTCAGTAGTTTAGGAGGAGTCTTTGTAACAAAAAAACTGCTCGCGTATTAAATAAGTATAGATTGTTGGCGCTTTACAGGCTACACGCAACTCAATGTGACACTTTCTTGGATGACTTAGAGAACATTCTTTTAAACTATCAGAATAATGTGATTATCATAGGGGATATGAATTGCGATATTCTTTCTAAATCATTCTTTTCTCAAAATTTTATTGCTTTAATTAGAAGTTTAGGATTTGATAGTATTATTAATGAGCCCACAAGAGTTACAGAATTTAGTAAGACATGTATTGACCATATTTTCGTTCGATTTTCAAAATTACCGGTAAGGGATGTTAGCTTGAGTTATTCTGGAAAAGTGCTACATTTAAATTTAACTGATCATTCTTTAGCACTAATGGAATTGCATTGTAATTTTCAAAAAGTAGATAGTTGCAAACAACAGATTAAGATTAACTTTATCAAACTTAATGAAATACTTTTGGAAGCTGACTGGACTCTTATATACCAACAAAACTGCCCTTCGAGTGCATTTGGTTTGTTTTTGGAACAACTTAGCTTCATTATTGAAAGTTCCAAAGAGTCAATTGTTGAAAAAAGCTGTTTCAAAAAATTAAAACCTTGGATAACGACCAGACTGTGCATGAAGTGTGAGCAGAGGAAAAAATTGTTTAAGAGTGTTAGATTGAGACCAAATGATCTTAGACTAAAACGATTTTACAATATGTTTAGAAACAAGCTTAAACTAGAAATAAATCAAGCTAAAGAACAGTATTATTTATCTCAATTTGAAAAATACAAGGGTAACTCTAAAGCACAATGGAAATTAATTAATAATTTGATTAATGATCCCAAAACACAATCATTTGTTGACAAAATAAATTACAATGGAGAAAATAAATCCGATCCTTCTGACATTGCAGAGAGTTTAAATGATTTTTTCCTCAAGGTGCCAGATGATCTTAAGAGTACAATTTCCAACCAGCAAAGTTGTAGAGCATATAATAATGTTTTTAGTGTACCTCTAGTCAACAAAACCTTATTTTTAGTGCCAACTGATAACCATGAAGTACTGAATATTGTAAAACAACTTAAAATCGGTAAGGCTCCTGGTCTGGATTGTATTGGAAGTGACATTTTGAAACAGATTATTTTTAATATTGTTGATGTGTTAGTGTACCTGTTTAATTTTAGTATAGAGAGGGGAGTTTACCCTGAATGTCTGAAAACTGCTGTGATCATACCGCTTTTTAAAAAAGGTGAAAAATCAAACCCTTCCAATTATCGGCCGATTTCTTTGCTTTCATCATTTGCAAAGTTGTTTGAAAAAATTATTAAAAAGCGTCTTCTCAATTTTCTTAACTCTAATAACTTTTTCAGTAAAAATCAGTTTGGGTTCAGGGAAAGTATGTCAACTGAAGACGCACTGCTTAAATTTCTAGATCCAGTTTATAATGACCTTAATGAAAATAAATTCAGTGCAGCATTTTTTGTTGATATAACCAAGGCTTTCGATACAGTGGATCATTCAATTCTTTTAGATAAAATGTGGTATGCGGGTGTCAGGGGAATTGCATTAGAATGGTTTTCCAGCTATTTAACTAACAGGTCGCAATGTACAAGAGTCAATAATAATGTTAGCGGAATAGGTTATTTAAAGCACGGAGTTCCACAAGGGTCCGTGTTGGGACCGATATTATTTCTCATTTATATTAATGATTTGTGCAATGCTAGTCTTCACGGCAGAATAACAGCCTTTGTAGATGATACAGCCCTAACGTATTCTGGTGGAAGCTTAAATTTACTTAATACATTAATGCAGGAAGATTTGAAATCATTGAGATATTGGTTCGATAAAAATTACTTATTATTAAGTGAAAAAACAAAATATATGATTTTTAGCCTCAAAAATGAACAGCGGTTTGAAGAAGAATTGATTATCCATATTCCTAATTGTTCTGGCATTTGTCATTGTAATGTTCTAGAGAAAGTAAGTCAAATAAAATACCTTGGACTGGTAATTAAGTCAAACCTCTCATGGAAAGGTCATATAGATAAATTAAGAAAAGAATTATGTGGATTGTTACGTAAATTTTACTTGCTAAGAAACTTATGTCCAGAGAAGGTATTGTTATACGTTTATCATGCACTTGTCAGTTCAAAATTAAATTATGGTTTGTGTTGCTGGGGAGGAACCTACCTGACTACATTATCACCCATAGTAATTTTACAGAAGGCATTTGTTAGAATTATTTTGAAGAAAAAAAGAACTGAACGTTCTTGGCCATTATTTCTTTCACTTAAAATTCTTCCTCTGAGGCATTTATATATTTTTAAGGCCTTAAAGACATTTTATATTCAAAATTCAAGCTATCCATGTAATGTTTTGAAAAGTCAATATAATCTTAGAAATTTTAATCCTGCACCAGTTCCCAGGCCAAAGCGTTCTTTTTATAGACATTTTTATAAATTTAATGCCCCAAGGATATATAACACTTTTTCACTACAACAGTCAACATGTCTTGACTCAGTTGTGAAGTATATGCGGTGTCTAAAAGGATGGTTGTTTGAATACGAAAATGTAGAATTTCTGTTTCAAATTGTAGGTTAATATAGTTCTCCCTTCACTTATATATCCTTCTCATGTAACAGTTATGTATTAGTTCTTGTGTTTTAGTAGTAATGAATCACTGTAATTTTGGTACTTCAGTCGTGTGTGTGATATTACTCACTTATTTATTTATTTATATATATATATAAAAATTAATGAAAAAATTGCAACACATTATTTACAAACAAATGTCCTAAAAAGTTGTTTTTCTGCATGTTAAAGAATTTGTCTATTTTTACTTTATAAGTTACTTAATCCTTCAGCCTTTTGTAATGATGCTAACTGATGGAGACCCCAAAACTGGCTATGCCTAGGGGGTCCCTAGATTTATCCATACTAATAATTCATGATAGTTCTATAGTATCTTGTATATATTAATGTATATTGTATTGTATTGTATGTATATGTAAATTGTATCATGTAATTTTATGGATAAATAAACGTTTATTCTATTCTATTCTAGACCATGGGCCACCAATATGAAACCCTCCCCCCTCCCATGGGAATTTTCGACACATATTTTTTTTGCTACTGACATGTGCTTTAAGGTTTTGCTTGTTTGCCACTTTAAATTACAGCATAAGCCAGAAAACAAAAAATATCATATATAAATAGTTGAAAAAAATTAAACTGGGGCAATTTTTCAAAAAAAAGTTACTTACTAATTGCATTTTTACATGCATTATTTTAGATGTTGAATCGGGAATTTTTATTCGTGCACATATTTTTAACAAATGCATATTTTCAAACACGAACTTCAGCATTGTAATCAGCGTAAAATTCTAGTTCATAATGAAGTGTCACAACACCATCTTTTTTAAAAAAAGAAGTTGATTTCCAATATGGCTGATCCAAGATGATGGCCGAAAATTATTATCCTGTAAAATAAAGGATTAGCCACCCAACTGTGATACATTCAAGACATTACTTGAAATGTTCACTTACCCAGGTAAGTATTTTAAGCCAAGTATGAATGACAGATGAGTGAAGATGTTGGTTCGGAGTCAGTATCGAAAAAATGCATGTAAAAAATGCAATTAAGTAACTTTTTTCAAACATATTTTTGTCCCATGTTAATTTTTTCAACTATTTATGGATGATATTTTTGTTTTTCTGGGTTATGCTGTAATTTAAAAGTGGCAAACAAGATAATCTTTAAATATCATGTCAGTAGCAAC
Source organism: Flexamia atlantica (assembly GCA_035578135.1). Lineage (NCBI taxonomy): Eukaryota > Metazoa > Arthropoda > Insecta > Hemiptera > Cicadellidae > Flexamia > Flexamia atlantica. Next base: position 16,612,126 of record JAQJVK010000013.1, on the reverse strand, counting down.
AAAAAAATACGTATGTCTAAAATTCCCACGGAGGGGGGAAGGGGGTATACGATGGCCCTCCCTCTACTGGTTGTGAAACTGTATTAGAAGAACCCAGCATTGTTCATTAAAAGCCTATTCAATTCATATAAAAAAGATTCCACCAACTATAAACGAGCTTTCATCCGTCAAATTCAGAACGGAATGGTTTTCTTTCAGTATTGTTTCAGTTTTGAAAATCCAACCTTTGTTAATGGGATTCTATTGAAACTAGTTCAGTCATCCATCAAAGGCAGAACACAATCACTTTCCAATCAAGGGGGGATTGACTCCACTAAATATTAATGAAAACTAAATAGACGATAAAACATAAATTGTATTATCATTGTTACGCTTTGAAATTTTATAGGCTATAAAATTTTGCTTTTATTTTATCTATTGTAAATTTATTATTTGTATTTGTTATAATAAATGGTTTTTTAATTACAAAATTATGTGTTTTAAACATTGATACACAACATTTGTAATAGCATATATTAATAAACATTTGTTGTTGTTGTTGTTGTTACTTTTTCAGAGGAAGGGTTTGCCACCATTTTTTCGGTGGGGGGGGGTCACGTGACCTGTGAAGTCATCATCCTCCATCCTTCTCGCGGTGGGGGCCCCTAGAACCCCCTACTAATTTGCAAAACAATACCATTTTTGTATTCTTACCATAATAATTTGTTTGGGCTACATAAAACTTTGCTTGTTTCCAATTTTTTCAACACAACAAACTGGTGGAATGCTCTGCTTGTTGACTGGAATGAAATCTTGTTATTGAAGAATTGCACAAACCTGCCCGAAGAAACTTTCCTAGACGACAGACAGTCTTGAAAGGCATAAACGACCTATACCAAGTAGATCTCGTGGAATTAATACCTTACAGCAGAGAAAATAAAGGATTCAAATATATCTTAACCGTTCTTAATTGTTTTACGAAGGTTATGCTGTTCCTCTGAAAGATAAAAAAGGACAAAAAATTACCACAGTAAGAACAGTAAGAACAGTAACATTTGGATAACAACACATCCCAACCACATCGAATGGGATGAAGGTTTTACACAGTACAAGGAGCTCCACAATATAGTGCGTCACTACTGTCGACAGTACGACGACATTTACACTACCGGAAGTGAAAAAACCAAATGGATCGAAAAATACTGTAAGTGTAACGTAACAAATGTTACACTAGACAAAGACTTTGCAACGCATTTAAACGGTCTATGCATCGGAGTGAAAAATCCTCATCATAAGAACACTAATTGTGTATTACCTCGTGCGTACAAGGTCGGTGCGTTGATGTCCAGTAACTAGTGGAGGGGGAAATACCACATATATACGTAACAAGACTTGTGATATAATCATTCGTACCCAGATCGCGACACGGGGAACATCTAACATCTCACCATGACATCGATGGAAAAATTGCAATCCCTAGCCGATAAGTTCAACCAACATTCAAAATCCGACCTCATAACTATAAAAAATGCAGCGAACAACAAGAGAAGAAACACTACGCAGTTCACGCGATGTGGAAAATGGACACATCAGTTGGCGAAGCGGTCATCGCTGTTCTTGGCGATTCACCGTACAAAGAAGGCGATTCACCAAAATTCCAAGTCTACCTTCAGAAACGATTTGTCAGTGTGCTTATGAACGAGGACTTAGATGCTATTAAGCCAGGTTCATTCTACTCAGTCTCACACGGCCCTTCAGCGAACATCTCTACCGAGATTACTCTCCATGTAAATAGTTCATCTTAGTTTTGCTCATGTTTACTCTTTATGTAAATAAATAATTGAAGTTTAGTTATTTCGTACTCATGTTTATTTCCGTAGGTTTAGTTTTTTATGTATCATTTTGCTTTAGCGATATTAAATTACACAATTTTTTTAAACCTCCTTTTTTGACCTTGAATCAGTGCCTGGAAAACACGTGCCTCCCCCCCCCAACCCCACCTCTCCATGCATAAATACGCGGAGTGCACGTCGCCAGTCGCCACTCTTCCCTCGACAGCGGACCTGCCGACATCGCGATCCCCGTGGCCCCGTACCGCCAAGCACCATGCAGTTCCAACTGGTCATTTGTGACGAGATCGATCGAGGAATTCTACATGAGACACTTCTACACTTAATAGCGGACCATCCACCGATACAACTGAAGGTCACCGTGGAGTTCGACAGCAATCTATGCGGATGGGTAGATTCTTCGTCGTCGTCTTGTTCTCAACACGCCCCCGAATGGTCTCCGGAACCCACAGCGTCACCTACGATTGAAGTATATCAACAACCGAAAACGTTCCACCGGAAGAATCAACAGGCACCGACGACGGGACTTCGGATCCCGTGTACCCACCAAATGATGTGCCGCAAAACACCGGACCAGACCAAACAGAATAATTCAACTTACAACTCACTGTGGCTTATTGTCGTGTTTTCCAAATTTGTAAATTACTTAGCTATAACAAGTTCTGTATTGTAGTTTTGAAAAAAATAAATGGTTTTTTTAACAACTCTAGGTGGCCTTGACCCACATTCCACAACAGTTCGGTAAAAACTTAAATTAGTTTCCAAGTCCAAGTTCTCCGCCCGGCACCGCACCGCAACTCCGACCGTCCCCCGTCGCACCGCCCTCTCGGCGGCGCCGTCGCGCCATCCACCCAGACATCGTCACTTCAAAACCCGCCCCTTTAAACCTACACTTCATAGCCTTCGTGACGTCATCACTACGTCACACATCCGTCATCAAATACGTCACCAACACACATCAAAAACACGTCACTCATACGTCACAATTTTATTACGACATTATATAATCATTTTGCTTATGTCAGCTGACCTGGCTGTATCCAACGACACCTACTTCTTATGAATAAATTCTATAAATATAAATAGGAATAAAAGAAAAAGAAGCAGAATTGATATTCGTTACGAGTAAATTTATTGAACAATTTTAATTCGGTTTGAGATTAAGTCGGGTCATACACTACTTGTGGCTGCTTTCCCCAATTAAGGTTTAAAATAAACGTGAGTTTAATTTAAACCATATACATATTCTAATAGTTAAATTATATACCATAATATGATATATAATTACAGGAAGTTTTACAAATATAACGTAAAACCCACGAAACCAACTAGTCTAACTTTATTTTTTACAAAACATAATTCGATTCTTCTTTACCCATCAGGTTTAATTGTAACAACCCATTTAAAAACATCAGTGTTGTTAGTAGTTATGATTGGCCGTTTCTGCGGGTGGAGGGATGTGGAGGGATTCATTTGCATAATTGATTACCCCCCCCCTTCATTTGCATAATTGATGACCCCCCTTCATTTGCATAAGTGATGACACCCCCCCCCCCTTCATTTGCATAATTGATGACACCCCCCTTCATTTGCATAATTTATGACCCCCCCTTCATTAACATAATTAATTAACCCCCCCCGTTAGCATAATTACTCCCCGCATACAATGCTGCACCCTCCCAGACAGTCTGGAATGCTGTGATCGATATCCAGCTCCCCTCGTTGTCTGTGAACCGAGGGGTGCGAGACACCATCACCACTGCATATGATAGAATATCCGAGATTATATTTTATAAAACTCGGCTACTCTATCATTTTTCCGTTATTGTTTGGTTTTTGTTTGTTTGTTTTATTTATTTATTTATTTATAAGTACAAAAATTAAAATTAGAGGGAGGAAAGGGAGGGGAAACATATACTTAATCATCGATTACAATAACTTCTATTTCCTCCTCCACCTTCCTCCTCTTGCTCTGCGTTGCCGGTGGAACTCTGCGCCGTCTCGGAGCTGGTAGACGGCATTGGTTTTATGGAGAGAGCCGTCTCGACCTGCTGCAGCCGCAGCCGACACTCCTGCAGCTCGATCTCCTGGGCTGCAGACGTCGTCGGCCTCGCCATCATCGCCTCCAGAAGTTCGCCGTCCCGCCTCGTTTGAAGGAGCAGCAACTCCCCCGGCTCCGCACGAAGAAGTTCCTCCGCCTTCTTCGCCGCCAACGTGAGGTCCCGGTCGCATATCTCCTTCCTCCACGGGCCATCAGGAGTCGAGAATTCATAATACAAATCGACAGCGTATTCGACCCGCTGACAAGCCCGGAGCAGATCGTCTTCCGACGACTCATTTGACCAATGCGATTCAGGCACGTAGGCCTGCATGGCATTAACCAACTCGTCGTCGGAAAATTGAATGGTGGGGAAAAACATATTTTTAAAATGGAATTAAAAAGGTGCAACGATAGATAGCGACCGAGACGTGGATGTGGGTAGAGCAGGAGGGACAGAGTGGCAGAGGGCTGGGCGACTTCCTTTGTTATCCCTTCCATTCTGTCATCTTTTCCACAACACCGTGGGATAATTGATTAGCCCCCTTTTTTCTAAGTGGAGGGATTTTTTTGTTCTCTTTTATTTATTGTTATAGAGTACAAAGGTAAAAAAAGTTTATTTTATACAAAAGCAATATTAATATTTGTCGACTGGAACTGGCTGGTAGTGCTGCCGCTTTTGCCGAAACTGGATAACACTCCAAACAGTTTGGAGGCTATCCCATAGTCCCCGAACATACGCCTCTTCTTCTGGTGTCTGCGGCTCGTGGCATATTGTCGTGCTGTAGTTTGACTTTGCATGCTCAAATCCCTCGACTAGAGCTTGAGTTGATATACCATCGAATTGATGCCGTATATCAGTTTCGACTGTTTCCAATACATCCACCAATTGACTATCGGAAACATCTGTTCCCCATTGATGATGGTCTACCACCACTGCTTGTTGTGATGTTGAAGGCTTATGCTGAGACATTTTTGGCAAGTTATCTCGGTGGCGACTGAACGGAGAATGACGCTAGGTCGATAGTTTGGTGGAGGGGACTGTGAATACGTCATAACCCCCACCACATTCTGGGGTTTCTCTGCGCTAGCGAGACATGAGAAAACTCTTGTACATCATTGTGTGCTCTAGCTTAGTGTACAGACTACCGTCAAACTGTTTTACTATTTTTTTACTTTTTATTTTATAAACAAAAATAAAAATGAAATCTCTTTTTAAGCAGTGCGTGAGTGTTGTGTGCGAAAACATCGAGTGTTATACGGACATCTACGAACTAGAGGAGCGTATACCCTTCAATAAGTCAATAATAAGTCAATAAGTCATTTATTAAGCCAGATTAACAAATACTTGCATTGGCCAAGTCAAATAATACATTCTCTGATAAAACATCTTGTTTATCTTACAGTAAAAACAACTGAAATATTTTCAGTCTTAACTACAGTTTAATACAACCAGTATTTACGAGTCAAGACTACCAGTTTTCACGGGTGCTGTATACTGCCTTATTTAAAAGGATGGACTTTAATTTGTTTCTAAATTTACCAACATCCTGTTCAGCCTTCGACTTGTGTAATAAACTCATGAGCTATTACGCTGAAAACTACGTAACAATAGAACTGATTTACTTCAAAACCGAACCATCGCCATGGGCAGACTTTGTAGAGAGGTGTTGTCGTAAGTGCATTTTCCAATATTACAGTGACATACCAAGTGACCACCTGAACGAACCTGAATTTGTTTTAAAAACAACTAGTGTGTACAAATCACAATGGGACAAGGTCAAAAGCCTGTATCATTGTGGCTATTGTCGAACATCACTCGTTGCAAACACTAAACCGAGTTATGGATAATATTAGTAGCTCATAACCACGTGACCAATGAAAACCGAGACAGTCACCTTACCGTATTAACTTCAGTCGCGCATCATCCCCCAAATTAGTATAGACATGAGTGCTCACGGATCGATTAACGAATACACCTTAATTCGTTTATGGAGGAGATCAACGCGTTAAACGATAACGCATTACCACCATCGCCGCTACCACCACCAGCACCACCAGCACCACCAGTACCAGCGAAAAACAGTAAAAAGGAAAACAGCAGCAGCAGAAAAAGGAAAACATCACCAGCCAAAAATCAAAAGATAGAAATCACGCAAAAGCCAGGATGGGTGCCGAAACCGACAGACGATTCACCTATTGTTTCATGAATGGAAGATGGAAAACTATACGCAGTACAAAACCCAGCAAACAACGGACCACTACTATTGAAAATGAAGTTGTATGACGGAGCGGAAATGGTGAATATGTGCGGTTTAAATTTGGACAAAGAAGGTGAAATGTTCAAAAATGTAAAAAACTATTTGATAAATTGGAAAGCTTGTGGTTTGAAAAAGCGAGTGGCGTACCGAAAATCGATGGACTAACTCAGACTGTTACGCAATACACCCCAAATACATCACTCTTCCCGCCAAAAACACGTAAGCGGACATCAAACAAAAAGCGAGTGACGGTTTAAATTAGTCTGACCTTCAATCTTCCCCCTCCATCGGTTTAAATTAGTCTGACCTTCAAATTTCCCCCTCCAACGGTTTAAATTAGTCTGACCTTCAACGGTCTAAATTAGTCTGACCTTCAACGGTTTAAATTAGTCTGACCTTCAAACTTCCCCCTCCACACCTAATCCAAGATGGCGCATGGGGCATAAAACCCGAGACGCGGGCCGACAGAGCATCAGTCCTCGCCAGCACACCAGCTAGTTTCCCTGAGCTCCATCAACGATTGTCACTACTACTACAAGATGGCTTCCCAACAGTCAACCGCTGCTAACACCACCACAACCTCTGAGACCTCACCCGCCGCCGGCCTGACCATCGACCTGAGGTCCTCCCTCAACACGTGCAAGTCCAGCTCCCCGGCATACACCAGGCTTGCCGATCTTCGGGAGGAGTGCGGCTATCTTATCACAGCCATGGAAAGGGTCACCACACCGTTCGGCGAGACGATTATCGTCATCCTGGAGGGTTAGCTGAGAGACGAACACAGTTAACAGGGGGAACCAGCCAAACCCCGCCAGAAAAACTGACCCAACCACCAGTGACAGGGGAAACCACCCAGGTGGTTTTTACACGTCGATAAAAATCATTAATAAGCCATTAGATGTTGGGTCTTTGACCGACTAACCGACTGAAAACTGGATTTTACCTTGAGTTTGTTACCACCTCTGTGAAGTGTCGGGAAATTTGAAAACAATAACTTTTAGAGTACATTGTGTTCTCTAATAATCCGTGATCAAAATATACCATCGATAGTTTGGTTTTTATATTTCGTTAAAAACAGTAATTTAGCCGCAGTAAATAAGTTGACGGAAAGTGTGAAAAGCTCATAATCATCCGAGATATATAGAGTTTGTTCTTGAGTTTAATAAAGGGAAGTAAAATCGATTCCCTATCAACGTTTATCTTCCACAAATCGAAATCGTCGATTAAGCGCGTGATAGAGCGAGGTTTTCTTGCAGATATCCGATTATTTCTCGAGGTCTATTTTGTTTTAAAGTAGCTATTCCGGTTGACTACCTGGACCTCCGTGACAGTTTTATGGCCCTGAAATTCGTGAGCTGCTCACCAGCTAATTTTTTTTTTCTAGTTGCCAAAATTGGCGGCCTGCGGGTTCCTAGCCCATGAGGCCCCGAAGTTCACTATTCTTGTGGTTGTCCTTCCCTTTGGTTAGTCTCTCTAGTAAAAATATAAACTTATTATTGACATAATTTGGTTAGTGTTGCAATGATTTGTTGGATTATATTCATATTTTCTGGAGTTAGTAATGTATATACAATAATGTAGTGTATTTTGTGTAATTTATTGTTAGTAATAGCGGAAAAAAGGAATCTAATGAAATGATGGATTTTTATGATAGGGAGGGTTTAGGATGTCTTCTTCGCTTGGGCCGCTCAAGCATTACCTATCCCGAAAAAAGGATGGCCAGGATGAAGCACCCTTGGATTGAGGAGACATATATGTTCACAAAGTAGTGCAATCTGATAAATTAAAGTTGTCATAAAGCCAGGTTTCTTGAATTAATCCAATGTGAATCTGATTTTTATTCGAAATAATGACAGATATCTGGCCATTTGGTTTCAGAGATCTGCAATTCCACTGTAATATATTTAGTTTATGAAGTGCCGTGTTGTTTTTTATTTAGTGGGACAGCAGCACTGGTGTTTTTGTTTAGTGTTAAGTTGTTTGTCGTGTTGCTTTTATTTAGATAAAATGTTAGTTTTAGAGTCAGGAAAAGGGCTATTAATAAAAGTAGCAAGAAAATCATCCATTTGTTTTTTTTGTTGTGATATTAGTGTTTTTAAATTTGTTTCTAATTTCAGCGACTCGAGCGTTAAGAAGCGATTTTAGGTACTCACTTTTCTCTTGAGTAATTTCTGGGGGATTAGGTTTAGTTGTTACATTGGGTTTAGTGATGTCACTTAAATTTTGTCGTAAACTCGAGGGGCTAGATCGAGGAGTTGTATTTTTTATCTATTAGCTGTATTAGATAATGGCTTTCGGAATTGGAGTGGCGTTTGTGGAGCAACATTAGCCGAGGGAGTTTCAGGTACAGTATCTAGTGGAACACCTGTGGAGTACCTGTTTGAAAGAGGAGTTTGACTAGTACTTAATGAAGTTTCTGGTAGGGCTGGATAGTAAGATTTGTTAGTTCCAAAGATCTGGTTGCTTTTGCAAAAGATTGTGGTTTTTTTGAGACACGTTTAACAATCTTATACGTGATAGGGAAGAAATTACTGGCTTTAAAGTAATCTTCCCTCATTAGGCTCATCCTTTCTTTTATTTTCTTTTGCCTGATGTATTCAGGACAGAACTTAGAATTGCTACTATGGGGACCTAGCAATGAACACACTAACGTGGAAGTTCGCACGGTGTAGAATGAAAAATGTCACCGCAGTCTCTACAGATTCTGGTGTTTCGGCAAGGGGAATTGACAACATGCCCATAGGCAAAGCAACGGAAGCATTGTTTAACAGGAATCATGTAGGGCTCAATTTGGACACGAACATAGTTTAAGGAGATGTATTCAGGAAAGGTATCAGAATCAAAGGTAATTTTTACAAAATGGGTGTCCTGTAATTGTTGGTTCACTCTCCGCTTAATACGGCTAACTTCAAGAATGGGAACAGAGTCAGCAAGTATCTCAGATTCAGAGATTGAAGGATCAATATTTGCGACACCATATGTGTACACACTAATAGATGGAATGAAAACATTGTAGTGAATAAGATGTTGTGATAAGATTAGGTCATTTGCAGATTGATAGGAATTGCAGAACACAGACGCGTTGCGGCCAGATCTTTGGATGTAATCAATGTCAGTATGATGATTTTTAATGATTTTTCCTATCTGGAAATGATTGATTTTTGCTTTATTCTTGTCTTGGATTATTATTTCAAATGGACCTTTATTATCTTTTTTATATAATCTTATCTGGTTTGATTTTTTGGGTTTTGGTGGATTTAGGTTTTCATTACTTTTATTTTCATCATTTAATTGATCATCATGTTTACGCTTAATATTCTTTTCATTGTCAGAATGGTTTGATTCATTATTTGTAGACAAAATTGAATTTACTGCTGTTTCGGTTTACATTTGTAGGTTATCCATGTGGTCGGCTAGACCTGACGACATGTCAGGACCAGCCGTGACTTGTAAGGATAAATGGGCCAGAAGTGTGATTTAAGTATGTGATGGAAGAAAGATAAAAATAATAAGGTGTACTACTTGATAGAAAAGGACAGTAGTAAAAGTATTTACATAGTTAATTTACCCAAGACCGTGTTGAAGTAGTATCGGGAAATTGCTAGTAGGAATAAAGGCACAACCACAGATTTGCAATCTATCTCACAGTACTGCCGAAGTACGAATGTAGTGCCGCCTTGCAGCTAACTTCAGCCCGGTAGACTAAATGTCATTGCCAGTGTTGCCAGGTAGAAAAGTGTAGTGTGGCCTTGACTGAAGCACACAAATGTTCCCCACTGTTATGTTTATATTGCATTAATTTAAATTTGTTACAATCAGCTGACCTATGTTGTTTTGGGTTATGTTCAATTTCTGAATAAATAAGTTTTCATAATGTTAAAATAGTTTTTACTTTTAAATATTAAAATGGCGACAAAAAGAAATCGAAGGATGCATCAAGAAGATGTGGAGGAACCCATACAACCTAGTCGACCTGTTTTATATTCTCAATTTGATAAGTTTGATGCTGAACATGAAAGTTGGAGCAGTTACCTGGTAAGGCTGAACAATTTTTTTGACCTAAATGGAATAAACAGTGAGATCAAGAAGAAACAATTTTTATTGAATTTACTAACTCCAAAAACCTTCCATGATCTTAGAATTAACTTAAGTCCAGCTAATCCATTAGATAAAACATATGAGGAACTGTGTGAAACGCTCGTAACCATTCTTGAACCTAGGGGTAGTAATATAGCACAACAGCATAAGTTTTCTAAACGAGTTCAAAAGGCGGGTGAGTCAATACTTAGTTTTACAAATGATTTAAGAACGCTATCAAGCAGATGTGAATTTAAATGTTCCAAATGTAAGGCCTCCACGGCCGATGAACACTTGAGACAACAGTTCATATCAGGTCTTTCTGATGAAAGGTTATTATCTAAATTGATCGAATGTTATGAAAATAAAACTTTCAAGCAGTGTTTGGACATAGCCTGTAGCTATGAACAAGCCAAATCTGAATCAGAACACATCCATAGATCAAACGTGTCCTCGACAAGTGAAGAGCATTTTCAAATTAGGAAGAAGAATTTCGCCTTTTCCAATGGACAGAAATCTAGATTAATCTGTTTCAGGTGCGGAGCAAACCATCATATTAATAATTGTGCGATGTCACCAGACGTAACATGCTGGAACTGCCATAAAAAGGGTCACTGCAGCAGGGTATGTAAAGGGAGAAAACAAAACATGCGACAAACGGCTCAAGTGTCATGTGAGTCAGATGAGGAAGGAGTCGATGAAGGTCAAAATGTCTCTTATATAAATATGATCTCTGTATCAGGTAAACCCTCACATTCCTTATCTAAACTTTCAGATAATGCTTTTAAACCAGAGATGGTCGACAGACCTGGTAAGATAATGCTAGACTGTACTATCGATGACAAGCAGACTTCTTTCGAGCTTGATACAGGAGCTGCTGTAAGTACGATGTCTTTACACGTATTTAGAAAGTTATTTCCAAAAAAGGTTCTGAATAAAACTAAACTGCCTTTAAGAACATACACGGGTGAAATAATTCGACCAGTTGGATTTGCCACGGTTGAAATATGTTACAAGGACAAAATTTCTGTCGGTAATTTGTATGTAATAAGGGGAAATGTAGACAGTATCTTTGGTAGAGAATGGTTAAAGCTGTTCAATGTATGTTTTCCGACCTTCAATCAAGTCAAGGATTCTTCCCAGAAGGAAAGTGATGACTTTGTTGATGAACTCAAGAAAGAGTTTCCTAACGTTTTCTTACCGGAGTAGGGAAAGTTCCTAACTATGAGGCTCATTTACACTTGAAACCAAATTCTAAACCTGTATATCTACCACCTCGCCCTGTACCTTTTGCAATCAAAGATAAAGTAAACAAGGAAATAGATCGATTAGAAAAAGAAGGGATTATTTCAAAGTTAACCTACAGTCAATGGGGCACTCCTATTGTTCCGATAGTTAAACCGAACGGAGATATTAGACTGTGTGCTGACTATAAAGTATCTGTGAATAAGGTCCTACAACCAGATCACTATCCGATACCGACCCTGGATGAAATTTTCTCCAGCATGAGTGGCTGTAAGTTTTTCTCTACCATTGACATTTCTCAAGCATATTTGAATATTGTAATGGATAGTGAAAGTGCTAAGGTACAAGCAATTAGTACCCAAAAGGGAGTGTATGCTGTTAATAGATTAATGTTTGGTACAAAAAATGCTCCAGCTGAATGGCAGAGATTTATCTGCCAAGCTCTTGAGGGTATTTCGGGGGTCACAGTTTTTTATGACGATATTAGAGTGGTGAGTAGAACTTTGGATGAACACAAAACACGACTGAAAGAAGTTTTTAAAAGATTGTCTATTAATAACCTGAGAGTAAACTGTAACAAATGTAATTTTTTTAAGGCTAAGGTAGCTTATCTAGGACATGAAATTTCGGAGAAAGGAGTTCATAAATCCAAGGATAAAGTAGAGGCAGTAGTAAATGCTCCGAGGCCGAAAAACAAAGATGAACTAAGGAGTTGGCTAGGTTTAGTAAACTACTATGGCAGGTTTGTTAATCAACTTTCAAGCTTATTACATCCATTGTATGAACTATTAAAAAATGGAAAAAAAATTATTTGGTCAACAGAGTGTGAGACATCTTGGTTGAAGACGAAGATGGAAATTTCATCAGATAAGGTGTTGATTCCATATGATCCTGACTTGCCACTTGTTTTAGCGGTCGATGCGAGCCCGACAGGTATCGGAGCTACTCTATCTCATGTACTTTCGAATAGATCAGAGAGACCTATATGTTTCGCTTCTCGGACTCTTTCGGCTGCTGAGCAATCGTACTCTCAAATTGATAAAGAAGCAACCGCTATATTCTGGGGAGTAAATAAATTTTTCCAGTACATTTATTCAAAAAAGTTCATTTTGAGAACGGACAATAAACCATTATCATCAATCTTCAACCCTTCAAAGGAATTACCACAAATGACCACCCAGAGACTGTTGAGATATGCGATATTTCTGCAGGGATTTGATTATGAAGTCCAACATGTTTCTTCTAAGGATAATGCTACAGCAGATGCCCTCTCACGAACACCAATTTTGGCAAAAAAGGGGGAAAACTTCATGGATGACATACATAAAGCATGTCTACACCAAGTCCGTCAGATGAATGAAGTTTTACCAGTGAAAATAGAAGAGATTAAAAGAGAAACTGCAAAGGATGCGGTTTTAAAAGAAGTATACGACTGCTTAATGAAAGGAAAACCTTTGATGAATTGTGAGTATAAAAAACACAATGATGAATTAAGTTTAGTGGATGGATGCATACTACGAGGTACACGAGTTGTTATCCCGCAATCACTGAAGGAGAAAGTTTTACATGATCTTCATTCATCCCACATTGGAATAGTTCGAATGAAATCTCTCGCCAGGAGTTATGTGTGGTGGCCTGGAATGGATTTGGACATTGAACAACATGTGAAGAGTTGTTTTTCTTGTCAAATAAACCAAAAGAACCCTGCAAAAGTTTACCACTCTTGGGAACCAGAGGATACTCCGTGGAGTAGACTACATGTCGATTTTTTGGGACCAATCTCAAATAAGTATGTATTCTTGGCTGTGGACGCTTTCTCAAAGTGGTTGGAGGTTATCCCTATGACACAAACATCGTCAAAGAAAACCATCGATTTCTTAGATGATATATTCGCAAGATTTGGGTTTCCTAAGATTATCATAAGTGATAATGCTTCTGTTTTCACATCAGAAGAGTTCAAGAGTTACTTAGAGAGAAATGGAATCTCCCATAAGACAATTGCACCGTACAATCCACAAAGTAACGGTCAGGCGGAACGATACGTTCAAGAAATAAAAAGAAACCTTAGAAAGGTGATAAATGAGGTTGGTACTATCAAGGAAAAATTAACCCGATTTTTGATGGTACATCGTCGGACCCCTTCAACTTCCACTGGAAAGAGCCCAGCAGAGCTAATGTTGGGGCGAAGTATAAGAACATCACTGGATTTAATGATACCGGATAAAACCCGAGCAAGAGATATTTTAGATCCAACAGCAAGTCCTAAGTTCACAAACAAAGGAACATTGTTGAGAGAATTTAAGGAGGGAGATAAAGTGTTAGTATCACAATTCCAAAAAAATGGAAAGAAAGTTTGGACAAGGGGAGAAATTATAAAACGTATTGGGAAAGTTATGTATAGCGTTAAAGTTGAACACATGCTGTGGAGACGCCACGTGAATCAGTTGAGAAAACTATGAAGTTATCTTTGCTAGTATTTTTGGGATCAATCTTTGTTCTTTATTTTATGGGGGAAGAGTTGTTATGTTTATATTGCATTAATTTAAATTTGTTACAATCAGCTGACCTATGTTGTTTTGGGTTATGTTCAATTTCTGAATAAATAAGTTTTCATAATGTTAAAATAGTTTTTACTTTTAAATATTAAACCCACTCTGTCCCTTATTTACCCACTCATTCATCACTCTTCCCCTTATTTCACCACAAGCCTACAGCTTATTATTTTCATTTTTTTTTACTTGAATATACCTTTTTGATTTCTGAATTCTAATATTCTGAATGCTTATGCTTACAGTTTAATATTAACAAATCAATGTAAATGAATTATAACACTGTATAAAATTATACTGTAACCAACCTGCAAAGGTGATGTTGTATGTAATCTTGCCATCTGATGTATTTTTTCAGTTTTCATACCAATATAAACATGATTGTCTTAAATTTTGAATCCTGTTTACTTTTTGTTACACATTTAGTTACACATTTGTTACACAGTTTTACACATTTAGTTACACATCAGTTTATAAACACACATTTAAAAGTTGTACCATTGAATATATAGCTAACGCAATTGCGTTAGCTATATATTCAATGGTTGTACATTTCATTTTGATGCTTTGCCAGCATTTTTTTTTACTTTCAAGACAACAATTTTTCTCCTCCTTGCTCATAACGTTTTTAGTATGCAACAAACCAACCAATGTTTTAGTGCCAAGGTAAATATCTGTGACACAAAGTTATTCAAAATAGGGAAGGCTTCTGGTTTGTCTCCTTTTTTTCTTAACTTTTTCCTTCCACCATGACTTTTTTCCAGAAGGACAAGAGACTTTCATCTTTGCCTATGTCAATGGGAGTGTTCCTTAGTACCCTCCACTCCTGATCTAAACCTATCTTATCAACACTTATCATTTTTGCAAATGAAGATGCAGCTGGTACTAATGACTGGATTTGAGGAATTTGTTTTCTATCAAGAAATGCCAGAGTCTTGAGACATTTAACATACTCTGCATGAAAATGGGAATCTTTGGAAAATCTGGTGGGCGCACTCCACATAAAAGTTCAAACAGTCTGTGCAAAAAGCTTTGAGTTGTTGAGGAGTGACACCCGGGTTTTCACTTGAAATAATCTCAGTACATTTCGCGCCTAGGTACACATTTTCAATCTTAGCAAATTGTTTAGGATTTCTACATTGAAACTTAGTTATAGGGCTGCCATACGTCCCGGTTTGACCGGGACAGTCCCGGTATTTTGCTCTTGTCCCGGTGTCCCGGCCAGTTTTCCTGATGTCCCGGTCAGTTTTTAAATTGCTTAATATGTTATTGAATAATGAACTAAACCTGTAGTTTAGCAAGTTTGCTGCGGCAAACGAAGAAAGAAGAAAAATTCTTATATAATATATGTACTTTTGTTTTTAAGGTGTATTTCATTCGCATGAAAAACATTGGTATTTCTCATTTAAGTAAAATAAATTAATTGTAAGTTTTGTTTCATGTAATGAATTATTATCACACTTTACCACGGTAAAAATTGCATTGTCACAACACAAAAAATAACAATAATTTTTTTCAAATCATTATAATTCACAATTTTACTCTAAAACTTTTATAAATTTTTCCCAGATTGTAAGTTTGTTCAAAAGTAAATTTTACCTCAGTAGCCTACCTATATTTAGGCCTACCTAAAAACTTATTAGTTTGACTCAATAATCTGGACACAAAATAGGCCTGCTTGAAATTTAAGTATAATTAACCCTTTTCCTCTAAAATTTCCAAAAATTTCCGGGGGAGGCTCACCTTCCATGCCCCCCAAACCCCCCGGTGTGTCACACACTGGAGCATCCTTGGTTAGTTGTCCCGGATTGACCGCTTGAAAATATGGCAGGCCTACTTAGTTACATCAAGCTCCTTTAGATGGTTTTTATCAGTATATCACCTGTGACCAGTACTTTACAGTATTTTTTACTCCTACCAAAACCAGAAACTGTCTGGTTCCAAGTAGTTCAAAAGGCTTACCAATACATCGATGTATATAAACATAAAAATTAATTAATGCTCTGATCAGATAAAGTGAAATTTTTTTATAGATGTATTTTAATATATTAAAAATATAATATTTTATCAAAGGATTGAAGATTTCCAAAATTTTTCCACCACTTCACTCATTTCCCACGTTATTCCTTGACTATTTCAAAAAGCGCCGTTTTTCCCCACTGTGGGGATTTTTCCCCACACCTGGCAACACTGGCATTGCCTAGGAGGTGGCACGGTCTAGCGGCCAATGACGGCAACATCTGGTCACGTGATCCTACAGCGGGCGTCGGCCGTAATTCCTAACCGCTCTCCCGCCTCCAGTCCAGTCTTGTTACTTCGTTCGGTTTAGGAGCATCTTACTGCAACTGCAAATAAATGTGGCTCTAGTCACAGTAAAAGTGTTTGTGTTATGTGTAGTTTGAGTGGTTCCGTCGCCGAAACAACTTGTCAGTGAACTCGCCGATACAGTGCGCGATTCCTCAGTCAGGCATTTTTCGTAGCGAATCGAACATCTTTGTGTGCGCCGGTAACATAACATCTTGTCTGTTGCATTGAATTTGCAACATGGCGGATGCCGAAACCGCTGACCGGTCTGATCCGGACTTCAAATACTTGTCCGTCGATAGAAATACTTTTAACGATCCCGCCACTCAAGCGGAATGGACCCAAAAACGATTGGTTTGGGTTCCTCACGAAACCCACGGTTTTGTGGCGGCGGGAATCAAAGGCGAGAAAGGCGACGAGGTCGAAGTCGAGATTCAAGACACCGGCAAAAGGACTTTGGTGGCCAAGGATGACATCCAAAAGATGAATCCTCCAAAATACAACAAGGTTGAGGATATGGCAGATCTAACTTGCCTAAACGAGGCATCTGTACTTCACAACATCAAGGATAGATACTACTCTGGATTAATCTATGTAAGTGAGAATTTTTGCTTATATTTAGTTTAGTTAGCTTATCTTTCAAGGCTTGTTTTTTTTACCATGACATACAGGTGCTCAATGGGTAATTGTTCACTTTCCAATGGTTGTCTAGAAATTGAAAAATTGTTTTTCCATAATATAGGAAATTTTGCGCTGATTCCGGAAATGATAGTCGTTTTCCGCGGAAAACGTCGGAAAATGCCGGAAAATCGGAAAAACCGGAAAAAACATTTTTTCATGTAAATAGGTCATGTGGGTACTCAAATTAATCGGGAGAACGAGCTGAACAAGAATATGTAAGAATTTTCAAGATCCGACGGATATTAACGGAGATACGGCCGGAAAAGCGTCGGAAAAGCCAAAAACAAACTTTGTCGAAAACATATCATGTGGGTACTTAAATTAAAGGAAATTGCACGCTGAACAACAATCTGCAGTAATTTTCACGCTCTGACGTACAATAGTCGAGATAAAGCCATAAAAACATAAAAAAAATTTAAATCAACTTTTGTTTAAGTTATGTGAAGATGGATTTGGCTGGAATACATTAGATAGGGATTTGCTATGTTAGTTTAGGTTGTATTTGGTTTGGTTAGGTTAGGTTAGGTTAGGTTATGTTAGATTGTGATAAAAGTTGCATTATTTTAGGTTATATTAGGATTGGTTTAAAACGTTGAGTTAGGCAAGGAAAAGGTTGGTAAAAAGAATGTGATATTATAATCCTAATCTAACAATACCAAACCTAATTTAACATAACCAAACCTAATAGGTATAA
This sequence comes from Flexamia atlantica, assembly GCA_035578135.1. NCBI lineage: Eukaryota > Metazoa > Arthropoda > Insecta > Hemiptera > Cicadellidae > Flexamia > Flexamia atlantica. The sequence goes on along the minus strand of JAQJVK010000013.1, from coordinate 16,594,448 downwards.
TCTAGGGAGGGCCTAACCAAATTCAATATATAACCTATCCAAATTCAATATAACCTAACCAAACTTAATTTAACCTAGTCAAACCAAACCTAACATAGTCTAACATAACCTAACTAGACCTAACATAGTCTAACCTAACCTAAACTAACCTAACCTAACCTTAGATCCCACAGTTTAGCGTAACTCACCTAAAACTAACCCATTTTGTGCAAATCCATGGCTTTTCCAGCACGTTTCCGGCCATAACTCCGTTAATCCGCATCTAATCTTGGAAATTCTTGCATATTCTTCTTTATCTCAATCTCCCGATTAATTTGAGTACCCACACGACCTACTTCGGAGCCAAAAATTATTTTATCGTTTTTCCGATTTTCCGGCATTTTCCGATGTTTTCCGCGGGAAAAAACTATCATTTCCGGAATCAGCGTAAAATTTCCTACATTTTGAAAAAAAAATTGTTCAATTTCTAGACAACCATTGGAAAGTGAACATTTACCGCTCAATGTGCGCTTATTTAATCTGGAAAATGCTCTTGTCCGTTGATTTATAGCCTATACTAGCGCGAGAGTCGATTTTGATGATGATTAGTCCACTTCCACTTTGACACAGTTTGTTTGATGCAGTGTAGAAAGCCAGCCTTGAGTATAAAATCTTAAGCCTAGGCCTAGGCCTTCTTGGATTTAGGGTTGCATTTGAAATGTGAAATTCATGACTATTGCGAAAATTTTGGTGCTTGATGAGTGGGGAAGGAAAGGGGTAGGCCTATACGTGGAATTTTCCCTACTTAAGCCCTGCCCCCTCACTGAAGCCGAAAAGCTGTAGATAGCTTAAGTGATTTAATTTTCAAAACAAGAGTTAAATTCTTCGCTGCCAGAGGAAAAGGTGAAATGGTTTAACTTAAGGTTTGTTTACATTAATTTAAACATTGTCGATACAGTTTCAAATTGGAAACAAGTTAAGGCCTATAGGCTACAAAGTATTCTACGCATTTGATTATTTTAAGTTTCAGTAAGAGTATAAACTCAATAAGTTGATTAGGAGCTTATTTTGTGTGTTTAGTAAATAAGTTAATTTTCCAAGAAGCCTAAACAAAAGGCTTTGTGTTTATTTTCCTTGATCAGATGGCAGTTATTAAGACGATTTTGTGACTCAGTTTCAAGAGTCTATAACTTATTTATCTTATAAAAACACTCGAAGGAGGCTAATTTAGGGTTGTTTGACACTAGTGCAAATTGGTTTTGCACAACAGTCACAAAACCATGTTCTATGTAGGCCTATATGTATGGGTCAAAATCACCAATTGAGACAATTCATTGCCTCACATAACATGCTCATATATGTATGGGTCAAAATCACCAAGTGGGACAATTCATTGCCTCATAACATGCTCATAATAAAAGTAGGTAGGGCCTAGGCCTAAATTTTACCTGATACCTGATGTCTTCATCTTTTACCTACAGCGTGAGATTGATGGTGTCAAGAATAAAAACATACTTTTTCAATTTCAAAATTGCACAAAACACTAAACACACTAAAATGTCAAAGGCTAAAACTTAGAAATGTCGCAAACGCTTTCGGCAAGAAAGGCTAATTCAAGGCCCTGCATTTTTGTTTGTCTGAAGTATTTCCCGTAAAATGTCATAAGACTCTTACACAATAAAAAAAAACCAGAAAACCAAATAATGATCAACCAATAGGAAATTAAATAGGCCTTCTAAGCACTTAAGACCCAAATTGTTGCAGCCAATGATAGACCCATACTTGAGAATTGTTTATCTCTGCCCGGAAATTTATCCATCGTTTTCATACAAAGTAAAATGGTCGGGATTTAGGCGCACGATTTATATTTGTTAACTAAGCCTATATTTTGACAAACAGTCTAAAGGCTAAAAGAACCCATTTCATTCCTATTAATGCTCTATGCTTACCTTAACTTATTTTGCCCATGAGTGATCCATTTTAAGGACTCTCCTAAGCTCATTAAGGCTGCCATTTTTGAAACAACGGGAAAATGTGCTACGGGGATCGTATCCAGACGATTTGTGTAGGCAAGGGCTGCAAAGGTGGTTCTTGGCTTCTTTTAAACATTTTTGTGAATGGGTAGCATAACTTGCTAAATATATTCACTCTTGCTCTAGGCCTAATCAAGTCAAACTACAATCGGAATTTTGTTAGGAAACATTAATTTGAGTCAGGTCTAAAAGCCTTTACAGTATATCCTAGTTTGGGCCAAAAATTTAGCCTATCAAGGCTTCCTATCAGCAGGCCTATTAGGTGTTCATCAAAAGGTTAAAAGACAAGTTTGGGTCATTGACCTTTGCTGGGCTAAACTTGTTTGAGAATTGTAGTTGCGTTTAAGTGGGAATGAAATGTTCTTGAGGAATCAATAGTTTACATACAGGCCTAAGATTATATTTTTGGGGATTAAAATCCCACATTTCCTCTCACTTGTTCATTAATTTTAAATTGTCTTTAGAAAGATAAGAGTTAATTCTCCAGTATTCTCACTCAGTTACTGCAGGTATTCTTTTTCAGTTAGCTCTCCGATCGTTTTGTTGCACTTGCCCACTGAAATTTCAATAAGGCGAGAACCAAAGCATACCTTAAAATGATATAGGCTATCGTAATGTTAGGGCCCACATTCAGAATACAAGTTTCCTGTTTTTTTATCTACTTCACTTAATTTTGAGACATTTAAAACAGCAGTTGAATAGTCCTGAACCACCGAGGAATGTCTGACTTAAAATTAGATCTGGCGCGTCGTCCCGTAGTGACTATTCACTTTGTGTATTTATAGCAGTCGTGTTAAAAATAAATTATTCTACCTGTCAGTTGAATGGCCGGCGATGTTTTCTCAGTTTTTAGCATAGCATTTAGGCTTTCACAGTGGATTATTCGTTCAGCAACATTAGGCCTAGTTATAAAATGCGTACTCAACTGCATGATGGACGTGACGGAATGAATTTCATTTTTAGGTCCAGTTTAGATCCAAAAATCCCAAATTTCAGGATTTATGCTCCCCTAAATAGTTAAAGAGGCTTCTGATTCATTCCCCCAACTAGATAGTTGGGGAGAATCGGATCATAGGAAATAACATCTCTATTAAAATTTAAACAAATCTGATGATAATGGTGGCTACTAAAGTGCAAAATCCCCTTAAACAACGTACTTCGTGAAGTAGGCCTATAGCTGGTGTCAAATCTTGAGGCCCAGTCCGTCCTCAAGACTAATTCTAATTTTAGCATAGGGCTTATGCATGGCGTGGGCCTTAAGATTTGGCACCAGTTTTAAATTCACATTTTTGATCCTAAAGCAGTTATTTTTGATGCTATAATGTTGGGAGAAGGCAAAAATTTATATTTGTGTTTTTTATAAAATATTTGTTAAATTAACATAAGGAGCTTATATTACCCTTATTTGGTCAGACAAATCAAAATTTAAGGCATTTATCGCTCCAAAAATGGGATTAGTGGTGCTCTGATCCCCCCCCCCATCAAATTTGACCTAGATATCTTAGAACGAAGGAATGTTCCTACCAAATTTGAAGGAGATCGAACAAAAACTGAGAATGCTATAGGCCTAGTACTGTCACTTACCTATAGGATAAAAAATGTTGATGGTGTTTTTTGTATCTGCGGGCACCAAAACAAAAAGTTATCGTGGTCCCATCCCTCAGAGCCACCGTGCAGGTGATGTCAATCGCTCACTATTCCATCGGAAATTTGATAATAAGCTTTGTAGTATTAGAGGTGCATTGCTCTTTGTGAGCCTAAAACCCTTCTTCTTTTAACTGTGTGTGACTACTCTTTGGTTGCATAGCAGCAAAGCAAACTGACTTCGACTGACTTCCCATTTGATCAGATAAAGTTAAAATAAATATTCTTTGCCATATAAGTTGCTCTTTTAGGCCAACGACTTGAAAAACTTCTAGCCTACAAGTTTGTTCTTCATCCAAGGGATTTTGCCACTACCAATGCTTTGGTTTGTAGGAGTTGTGTTCACATTAAAGAAAATCTAAGGATGTTAGGAAAGTAAATAAGTGAATATCATTGGGCGTATGCCTAGCATAATGGATTACTTTATGGACTTCGGTTCTAGAGGTCACAGGTTTGATTCTTGGCATAGCCACAAAAATTGAGGGGTTTGGACTGCTTTCCATAAGAGCGTTTGTTTATATTCTGTCATAGCCTAATGCCATTCTGTTTATTATAATGCGTAGACTCTCTAAAAAAAATATGAAGATCCATTATAAATAAGACTAAGCTAAGTTAAACAAACTGGATATAATTTTCTGAATCCCCTTTAGATAAAGCTGAGTGCTACCCTTATTGTTTATACTTATTAGAAAATGTGCACTACCAAAATTACAAACAAGGTAAATTTCCATAGATGATTATTTAAATTGGTTGGTTTTGAATTAGAGTATCTGGCATTTCCCTTTGAATAACAGTGAGTTCTTTCGGAGTCAGACAAGTTGTGTTACCTTATCTGAGGTTCTACTGGGTGTGGCAGTTACTGTATCTTAAAAGCTAAGGTTGGGCTGATACTGTCATTCTTCCAGGACTGGGCCAGACTTAGCTCAGTTTACTGTCAAAGTCTTTTTAACTGACTTCCTCCACCTACCAACAGTAGATTCTTCATTCGTCTTGGGCTGTGTTTATTTATTCAAGAAATGTTCGCCAATACCTCTGCGATACTTTAACTTGTCAATGTGATTCCAAAAAAAAATAACTGTTGTCACTAAATTAAGTGGGGAAGTAGTACTCAAAATATTTTGTTACATTATACTGTAATTAATTTTTTCAAGAAAAATTAAACTTGCAAATTTACAATTTTTGTCCCACTGTTGTTATAAGTGTTTTTTGGCTTGACCATTTCATAAATAATTTGTTATCTAAATTAATTTTAAATTAATCACGGCTAACCTTGCCTTTAATTTCCCAAGAATTATTTGTTGTTTGATCTGTAGTGATTTTCTAAATCTGTCGCACATAAATTTTAAGGAAAAAAATATTCCAAAACTCCTTTCAAAAAAAATTCCTTTAGTTTTGAAAACATCTTTTATTAAAGCTTTCTATGTTTAAAATCATTGTACTCAGCATAAACTTTTCTGTTATGCTTAACAGTTACAAATGTTAATCCATCCCACACTCATAGAACACTCCAAGTCCATAAACCGTACCAAAATGTTCCTATTTTTTACATATTTTCCGTACCCCGCAGGGTTATGTGTCTCAATTTTGTTGTGGTCATCTCATCTTAGAAAGTAGCAACCAGTTTGTCCGGATTAAAATCTGCAAATTTGTCAGTATGTTATAAAATATAAAGAATATTTTCAGAATAGAAAACTATTATTTTAGTAGTCCTTGCTTTAACAGTCTTCAGTAAAGTCTTGCATGGAAGCCCCCCAAAATGAATTGCCCTGCAGGAGTTGGGTGCTTTAAAAGGATTTTCTCTGAAGTAAAAATGTTTATTTTGATGACATATTTTTTAAGTTCAACTACTGAACTATAAGAAAACAGTTAGCCTAGAAGCAGTGGGAAAACGGAACTGAATTTTCAACTATTATCGTCTGTAATGTTATGCGGTAAACACATTATGCCGTCTGTCTGGAACTGGAAACGAAAGAACGGCCTTGGATACTACCAGCTGATAGGGGCAGGGCTACCAACCGTCGATGGCTTCGGCGTGAAATTTCCCTCAGCGTGTGTTATGAGAATGTCATAAATTACTGTTATTTTTTCGTTACATATTTATCGTCTACTCAACAGTATCTCACATAACTTTAAATTCAAGAGTTTTTCATTGAGTTAAGATTTATATAAGTTACTTTTAAGTTTTCCCAAAGAATAATTATTTTTATTTTTAATCTATATATTAATACGCAAGCGGTTTTCTTTTCACAGTCCAACCACAATAACGGCTGGACCGATTTTAACGTTTGAGGTATCAAATTAAAGGGAATTTTATGTAGATTTGTCAACAAGTCTCAGAACTTTAAAAAAGGGCGTCGCTAAAGTACAGAAAAGGGCTGAAGTTTCGGAACAGTGGCGCTATTCATCGACATTTGATCAAGCTCAGTTTACTTTGTTCACAAACTGAACATATGGTCAAGCTCTGAAATAGTTCTACAGGTAAACCACAGATTGCAGCAATTAATTATAATTAATTTTTCGAAAAGAACAGTTTTTTACAGCTGGTTTGGCTTTGTTTTCAACAGTTTTCTTTTTTAAAAGATTTATTATGTAATTTAGGTTATGTTATGAAGTTTTTAAAGCTCTTAAACATTGCAGTTACCAGTTTCACAATGTAGTTTACGATATCCCATAGTGTTTTTTAAAGTGATATCAACCTGAGCAAATCTATTTTTGGATTTGATGCATGTATAATGCCACCTATAGGAAGAAGACGAACATTGACCGGTCGGAGGAGTAGGAAAGAACCGCTGGCATCGCCCTCTCGATGAAACATTTGATGCTCCTTCCAACCCCAGACCAATGAACTAAAAATGTTTTCATTGCGGTGGGTTGCATTTCAAGAATGAAAAGACTGGTAGAGTAGTGCGTCATTTACGCGTTTTTGCCACAAAGGAAATGTTGCCTATCAAGACAGCCGTTCCCTGCACTATCTGTTTTGGCGATAATTATCAATAAGGTGCAGCGGCAATCCCTAAACAAAGAAAGTCATTGCTCATGGCGCCAGTGTTTGCTCTCGGTCAGCTACATGTTGCTGTAATCAGAGCGTGATGTTTTGCCGGTGTTAAAATATACTTTTCAGAAAAAAGAGGACATGGGAAAATGAAGGTGTTCCCTAAAAAATCGTTTACGTTTACCATAAACTCCCGCGGTAGGTTAAATTAACTTTAAAAGTTTCAGTAGTTAAGCCATAATGTTGTTAATGACGTTAGCCCTTTGATTAAACTTTAAAAGTATATAAGTAGGCTGATTATTCTTCATTCTATTACCATATAATTTTTGCTTCATTTCGAGCTACGTGTTATCTAGTAATATATAAAAAGACAATGAGAATGTTTACGAATTTAGAATGGTGCATTATTTTGTCACCTAGAAAGTATGTGATAAGACATTGTGGTGATCTGAAAATAGTTTTAATTTGAATTTGGTCTAGAGTGATAGAAAAGAGTTCTGTACGATAGAGAGTTGTTCATGTTATAGATTTGAAAAGTCATTAAAAATCTTAGACAACCATATTTTTTCTATGAAATTAAAGAGAATTAATAAAACAGCAAAATGAGAGATTTTATCTGATTTTTGTTAGTGTATTCGATCTGATTTCAACATCAATGTTTAGGCCAATCATAGATATCGTATAAGCCGCATTCAAGATTTTGTGGCTTTGGGAATCTCTGTGGATTTTAATGCTTTATTAATTGCTTACTCTCATCATTGATTTCGTGTGTCTCTTAAGGCTAAACATCCCAGGGTTAGTTATAAATTCTGCCACCACGTCGCAGCACCAAAATGAAATCATTTTGTATTAAAGTTTATTGGTGGAATTTTCGTCCGATGTTAATTTGATAAACTGATTTGTAAACAGAATAAGATTATGATTCACGCTATTCAGGCATATTTTTTATTAAGTTGCTGGTTAAAAAAATAATAACAAGATATTCATGTTACAAAAAGAAATATGCAAATCGCAGGTAGTCATTTTGTAGGCAATAATTTTTAATTAATTTTAAAATTTTAATATTTAAAATCGCCCGAGTGGTTCAATCGGTATCAATTTTTATAAATTTAACGAGATAGTGCGCGGGAGACAAAGAAATTATGCAGGGCCGGCCGGAGGTGACTCACTGTAGCTCTCCCCCCACCACGCGGCTCAGCCGTTGCTCGTCGTAAAAACACTCCTTGTGGTGGATGATGACTTCCCGCCCTTCCATCCATGTGCTCTCGGTTATTAGTTACCATGATTCTTCTTAAGAGTTTGTTTCTTCGCCTGTTAATTATTGTTATTGGTAACGTTATTTTGTTAAACTTTTATGTTTTCCATGGCCCACGTGTTTCAAAAAATAATGATGACAAATTTGAATTTCTTGTTAAAATATGTTACATCTATTATTATTATTAAGCTATAATGATATTTCGAGGGCTTGGAACATTAGGGTTCTAACTGCCAAGTCTTAAACTTTACACGAAAATAGATTTAAGATTGGGTACTGCAGTAATTAAAGTGATCAATGTCAACACATTCAGAGTATTTTTTCTGAAATTTGTTATGCTAAATATGAAAAATATATGTTTATCTTTGCTTAAATGTATAAATAAATGTGTTAAAAACTACTTTTAAAAATACGGAAGAACTGTGTTGCTCTTTAAAAGGCTATAGGGTAGTTTTATTTGACCATGTTCTATATTTCAAGTTCGTATTTCATATAAATTGTTAAATTGCCTCTAAAATTATGACAATAATAGAAAATAACAAACACGTCATGATTTTGTGTGCTTCTAGTCCGACTGATTCACCAACAAAACCAAATAATCTCTGTCAAAAACAACAGGTAGAAAACCTACCTGTATTTATACATATACAACCATTTCGGAATAAAGACAACGGAGTTCTTTAAAATCAAATAGACGATGTTCTGCTTCAATAATCGAAGCAGATTAGTTAGCTTCACTGAATGATAGTTGGTTCACGCAGTTTTAAAGAGCAGAAGCAATAACAGCTGTTTCAAGCTAATTGAAATACAAATTCCATTGACTATGAATTAAGCTTTCAACCACGTTACAGTTGCTAGTTTCAATTTGGAATAAACATATTACGTGTAGATTAGATTGAAAGTTAACTTATAATCTTATACTCTCGTGTACGACCAATGTTTGCTTGTATGCTTATGCTTGGACAATCTATCTATCTATATTAATAATTCTATAAGCAATTTTTAATAAAAATTTTGAAAGTTTGGAAGGTCGTAGGATGATGGGAGAGGGTTCAAATTAAAGGACTTAGCTTCAGGGGTCGGTAAAAACAGCAGATTATGTCAAAATCCACCAGAAAATGATAAATAACGAAAAATATCTGCCATTTAAAAACACTGGGATTTCAACACGTCTGCTGTTGTTTCTTTTTTTAGCTAAGCATCAACAGCTGTTGTTAATTCTACGATAATTCCTAAACCTAATACTTTGTATCCAAAACAGTGTTGCATACCTGAGTTATACTTAAGAATAGGGAAAATAAACTGTTGCAATTGTAACCGGTAAAATAATAGGGCAGATTTATAAATGCATTACCTAGAAATAGTTGTGTATGGAGAGAAATAGTGCCACCACCCTGTTCCAATTCCTCAAATTCCACATGCAGAATTGACTTTCAATGGCGAAACATCAAAGGGCAAACAGCCTAAGCCACGTAACATATATCCTTGTAAACATTTGCAGGTAGTCATTTTGTAGACAATAATTTTTAATTAATTTTACACATTAAATATCGGTCTATTGGTTCAATCGGTATCATGTTTTATATATATTTTTAATAAATGGAATATGAGCGCGCGGGAAACACGAAACGGATGCAGGGCCGGGTGACTCATTGGGCTCTCCCTCCACCTGTCGACTTTTCGAATTCGAGCCGAAAACATCAAGGGGCAAATAGCCTAAGTCACGTAACATTTGTAAACATGTTTCCTGTATATTTTTATACTGTGCATTTTGTGCATTAAGTAAATGAAGGTCTTTTGCACTAATTATTGTTTATTTATTTATCATTTTCATGTACTGAAAGGTAACTTTTATTTTAAACAAGTGACTTAACTAATTAATCATTTAATTTAACATGGTGTTATAAAGCAACAAAAATAATGGTAATTTTGTTTGTGGTAATATTAATATTGAACAATGAACCCCTAGATAATTTCATAAATCATCTTCCTTGTAATCAGAGGATTAATTACAAGAGTCTGGTCTAGTGTGCCCGGCCAGAGTGCGAATGCGACTACTGAGTTGACGAACTAGTGATGGGAACTATCCGATAGAAACAAACGATTCATCCATTTGTTGCGCTCCAACCGATTTATCAGATGGTTACTTCAATTTTCATCCGGATGAACCATCCATTAGTTCGCAAGCGAATCAACTGAACGGCATTATTATCCATCTACCTCAAAACCATCCGTCTATGTTTTCATTCAATTTTGAAACAATTCGTCCCTTATTTTCATTAGTTTGAAAACTACGAGTCAGTTATTTAACTACTGAAACTGTTCTGTTAATTGCCGAGTATTTGCGCCAAAGATAAAACAACCTATGTTAGCACCAATAGGTTAATATTTTACCTTCTTTAAATACTTCAACCTAAATACAAAATGTTTAAGGTTAAAAACCATCGGATGGTTAAAATCAGTCATTTGTCCCATCACTATGACGAACGATACTAAATAGCAGCGCCGCGCGTCAGAGCGGCCGGGCAGTATGGCGGTGCGCTGGGGGGGGGGCGGCGCGGGCGTGAGAGAAATAATGGTAATATCTTTAAAAAACGATTCCGATGCGACCATTTGACCGATTTCAAATCTGAAAACGCCAAAATTATTTTAAAATTTTTGTTTACAAAATGACTACCTGCGATTTAGAAAAATTATGATAGTAATCGTATTATTCTCTAAAATATTTTTATTATTAATAACTAAAAAATGTGTTACCCATATAGCGTATATTTCTTGTTCATGTTATATACAACAAAACTTACAAAACAAAAATCGGTCAATAACTTTGCATATTATCTTTAATACAAATTTGCCACAGAGGTGCTGCTATCTATCGGGCCAGAAACACAACTTTTTCTGGGATGTTTAGCCTTAATTAAAAAACTTCGTTACTGTATTCTGTTCTACCGTAATTTTGTCACTTTTAATTCTGTCAAAAAAATTAAAAGGTTAATTTAACAGGAATAAGCATTTGATTTGTACCTACCTATTTCAGAATCTATTGTCAATGATAAGTTAAGGACATTCAACGTCAGGTTGGCGTGCACCGGAAGTTGTGGAGTGTTTCCGGTAGTTTGCGATCAGCTGATAACAACCGTAAGGAAATGGCGGGAAGCGTTTAATCATCTGCGACATCCTTTAGATTAGATTCAAGCGGTTCGTCTCTTGTCTTGTTTTCTACACAATCAAACAAAAGAGTCAATCAAGAGAATTTCTATTGCTGAACGATTCGTTAAGTGGTGTTGTGCAGAACAGTTTGCAGTACGGTATAACATGTGGTCGATGGGTGTATAACGTACTTTATGAATTTGTCTATACAGTAAATACATTATAAATGTTATCGATCGAAGTCTAATAAATTTACAGTACAACTTCGCTGAACATTTGTGGCATTGGCACTAGAGAAATAAAGCTGTGGGTTCAAATAGCCTAAGTAAATCGAAGGTCCTTTTAGAAGTCCAGGAATATTGAAACCACCATAAGTTAGCCCATTAAATAGCTTTGCCTGATGGGAGTTTAGTTTTAATCTAGTAAACAACGATCCTCCAGAAAATATTTGGGAATTGAATAATTTTACTAGACTTTAATGTAATAACCTGCATTTTTTTCCATTTTGACGCGTATTGATGTAATTTTTATTGAATTGTAGGTGGACAAATTTTAATATTCGGGAGGAGTCATTCCATAGTTTTGTAATTTTGTTTATAAATACCGTAGCTAAATTGACTCAGGATTTAACAACACTTGCCCTCGGTCGTACCAGAGCTATAGTGCGGGTCAAATACAGTGGCCCATCCCGCCAAAAAGACTGGGTAATGTTAATTTTAGCATTGTACTTACAGACGGCCGGGGTCACATCATATTATGCGGACTATAATTCTGTGCATGGGATGACACAGTTAAAATGGGCACAATGAATATCAAACGGGGAAAAATCAGACTTTAACTGGTTATATCTCATTAACCATCGGGCTTAGAAGGTAAAAAATGTCAGAGTAATAAATTGTTAAAATTAAGCGTATAGAATCCAAATACGCCATAAAATGCAGTACAGGGTGTTCCGTAAGAAAAATCAAAGTTGTCCACCTTGTTGGAAAATGGCTGCCATTTAGAAGAAAGTGGAATTCATATTTTTAAATATCTCAAACAAGTAGGCTAGGTGAAGTCCCCAGTTTAAAGTTTTCTCTGAATCCAATACTGTAGTGTCTGAGATACCAGTGGTGGCGCAGTTAAGTTGGACACCCTGTATAAAGTTTGGATTTAAAAAGTAATTTTAGGAAATGTCGGTTTAACCGGAAAATCCGTTATCCGGTTTAGGCCTCGGTCCCGAGGGTCCGGATAAGGCGGAGCCTACTGTATTTTGTTCCTGTTTCAGCATTAGTATTTAATCTCCAATTGGATTGAAACCACCAAGATCCTGATTGTTTTTAAACAAGCAATTTCCGGAACACTGTATGAGCAACGAAGTTTACTGAATCTCCAGTTGGAAGTGATAAGCAGTAGTAATCGCGTACGAAACCCGCAGCAGAGAATTGTGTCAAGGATCCATCCAGTACAGAGCTGCGGCGCCGGCATGTCGGCCGCGGTACGGTCGTATAAAGGCGTCTTTGTGTCGGGGGTATCGTAGTGTCGGCTACAGTGACAGTGGACAGTGGCGTAGCAAAAATGGTAACTTTACCGCTGAAACTCGTATTGCGAGATCAGACTTCCTCCGTTTGTATAGTCCGTATTAAATAACAAGGACCATAAGCCCAATGTTTAAATTAAAATTTGTTGACAGACGGACTGGGTCTTGATATTTGAATCGGCCTCTACACGATGCCCACGCAGCGGAATTGCTCTGGCGTCTGTCCCTTTTGCCCCACGGTTGAGGGTCATTTTGGAATCATTTATTTTGTTTCACAAGAGACGGACCTGCGCGTCTCCCCCAAATTCTCTCTTTCGCTCACCTCCAAGCCCTTTCTTTATTACTGCCATTTAAACGTAATATGCGACCTTGTTTTTATAGCTTACACGAAAATATTTATATTATTGAAAGAATATTACGCTTCAGTACTTCAATTGTAACAGTAACCACAAGTAAACGATATTTTGTAAAACTAATAGCTTACAAAATAAAATAGTATTACCATTAATTGTCCATCTCTCTGTAATATTGTAATCTTTATTTGAAGACGTAAGAATCAATTACATGATGGTTCAAGTACATGACGTCCACGCAGCGGCATAGCTCTGTGTACTGTTTAGACCGTTCCCGTTTGCCTGCGTATCGCGTGAGAGATCTCAACAAACAATGACTGCATATTACACGAAGTGGTCTTGATTTATCATCAGACGGTTAAAATTGAATCTTCCTTGGAGTATATAGTCCGGGGCAAATGCCGTGGTACGGGCTGTCTGTAAGCCCGATATTATAATCCGAGTCAAATAACGTGGCCTCCGCCGCTCATAATCCCAATGCTAATCAATATTAACATTAGCCTTATGTACAGCGCCTTGTTATTTGAATCGACCTGTACAATATCATAACATGTGGGTGTATAGGGCCAAGTTGTTCGGATCGGAGTGTATTTCTGTCTGCGGCCACGCTTGGAAAATACTTTCTATTTGTTTCGTAGTGTCTTAATGGACTTGTTTGAAAAAGTGCTTTGGGCAAAAATTATGTTCCGAACGTCAGATATGTTTTTGAATGTTAGGGGTTGTTTGCAAAGATTGGGGTGTTGATAAAATTGGAGGGGGGGTGGGTGGATTTCTGTCGGATTAAATTTGTTCGTTCTTATTCATTATTGTTGGTGATGGACTAAATGACCCAGCACGGACGTTTTCTATGTATGCTTGCTCAAAGTATACGATGTACTGATTTTGTATTTGGTGATCTTGAAGTAGGTGAAAAGAAGCCTAGAACAACAAAATTTCGCCCTGAAGACACCTGTTCTACCCATCGATGCTGTTGTTTACCAACTTTGTTCGGGTACTTTCTTTCCGCCCGAAGACGGAGTCGGATTCTAGGTCCCGAAACGCAAGTCATCTCTTCAATAATACGCCACCTAGTTTTCCATGTTGAAAAAATCAATATTTAAATAAATATATGTTACCTAACTATGAAAGCAGCTATAAGAACGTTAAAATAAGAGTTTTAAAATGTGTTCAAAAATACCCCATTAACGACTCTTAGATCTGACCTCACACTAAACTATCGTCCAAATGTGATAATTTCAGTACAACCGTAACACTGGGCGGTGCCTGTGTCCGTCAAAAGAAAGTCTATCGATGGATCGAAGTCGATTCTTCCGAGAGATCGAACTCGTCTCCGGTCCAGGTCTACTAATCGCCTAAATCGTTGAGGCGGGTCAGGTTTTGGGGCGTGGCGCCCAAAGGTCAACCACCCCGAAGGTGCCTGTCTAGCGGGCGGGGGGGGGGGGGCAGTAGGGGAGGGGGCAAACAAAAAACAGCTGATAGAGACGGATTGAGGGCTCCCTATGTTGACTGTTGGACTGTTGTGTGGGCGTTGGTTTGAAGTGTGTTAAAAAGGTATGATTGGTCATGTTTGGAATACACTCGGAAAATGAAACACGAGCTTCGAAGTCAAATTACATTACCATATGGTAACTCGGAATCCTTCTAGGATATACCGCTCGCAAATTCAATGCCGACGTTTCGGAGACGTTGCAGTTCTCCATCTTCAGAGCAAACGCTCGTCGCGCACAACACCAATTTTGTGCTCCGTGCGTAATTTGCATTGTGTGATGTATTGCGTTTCGCCCTGAAGATGGAGAACTGCAACGTCTCCGTCTCCGAAACGTCGGCATTGAATCTTGACATCTGCTCGCGGTCTATCCCAGAAGACTTCGAGCTACCATCTTGTGAAGACGACCGTGGAAACCTTCACTCTTCATAGGTAAATTATCATATAAGACACCGGCCACCAGAAAAGGGTAAACAGCTAGAAACTTGTCTCAAATTTTATTAAACCATACAGCTGTTTAGTTGAAAAACGCACATTATTATAGAGTCGTTAGTGGAATCGTTTAAAGAATTGCAGTTGTGTCTGGAATTTGGGAACATTTTCGTCGAACGTCGCTGAACATTGAATGGAGATGTACTGATAAATCGGGAAAAGTACTGGTCAAATCAAGTCGGTAAAAGAAACAGCACCATGCCTGCAACTGAACCATGTTCGTACTTTATTTTGAGCGAAGAAACATTAAAATCCAATACGTAGCTAATGTCGTTATATCTCTTTGTGCCATTTAAGACTGGAAAAAATTGTATATATTCTTCAATTCGATAAATTATAATTTCTTGTTAAAAAAAATCGTTGGCAATCGAGGTTCAGGGCCTAACCCAAGGGAAATTCTACGGAGGAAAACCCCTGTTATTTTTTAAAACATTGAACATTATCAATCAAGGTGGCTGCTGATATTTTTTATCAAGTTTGTTGACCGTCTTCATGTCAAACTACCGACAGGAAGATAAGTCGACTGACGTCGTTGGACGTTGTTGCAGTTCGAATCAAAACACAAGGCCCACGTCGTCCATAAGACCAATGCTAAAATTAACATTGGTCTTACGGACGGTCTGCGGGCCTTTTGATTTGATTTCACTTGTACAGTCCGAGCCAAATAACTTGGCCTAGTACACCCTTAAGACTAACCTTAGAGCTTTCAGACAGCTTAAGCCATGTATTTTGCCACGAACACGCATGTTGATTAATTACACGAAACACGCACGACACGTACGGAGGGCTAGTCAATTACGCAATAAATTATCACTGTAGAGAAGTACCATTAGGCGTAAAACTGCACTTTTCAGATACTATTCAACAACTACATTCGTCAACAGAGAGCCGTAACGCAATGGATATAGCAGTCTACACCTGAACATATAAGTCAAGAAACATTGGGCGTGGTTAGAGCTTGGATGGGTGACCGCTAGATGGACCCAGACATATTTTACTGATTTCAAGTCAAAAATACCGGTAAATGCAAAGACTAGGCAAGTCAGTGCATAGAAATCGGTTGTATTTTACGAGAATAGGAATGTTGATTCTGTGATAAACTGTGGTGAAGGCAAAATAAATCGCAGGATATTCTGAGAAAAGTCTGCAATTATGAGAGCCAACTCTGATCGGCAGGACTTACAACCGACAGTAATGACGTCATAGCCAGTGATATCATAACTTTGTAGACAAACTGAGTCCTGATTTTCCGTGTGGCGGCCTCACTGCCGGAGCATTGAGCCGGGTCCAGATTGCAGTGGGTAACCCGCACACCCTTATTTACGTGTATTTTCCACGTATTTCAGGACTAAATTTTTCTCAGTGTGTGTTTTCCAGTAGAAGGCCTTAATCCTTGCAGCCGGCAGGTGTTGTCGGAGTACTCGACTAATGGTTGTATCGACTCCTCGATTGTTTTGACTATTCGACCATTCGATATTTCTTGTCGACCGAGTGGTAAACTAGTCGTCTTGTGAACGTTTTCAGCCTGTAGTAGTGGGCAACTTAACCGATTAGAGATTGGAATGTCACCGATTTTTTTCTCGATTGACATAAGATACATTAGATACATTACATTATTTTTTTTGGAAAACTGGACTAGTCGATGTTCGATTCGATGAATAATCGACTATGGTAATAAGTAGTCGATATTCCCGTAACTACCGACAGGTGGTTACCGCCGTCTTGTCCGCCGCGCCGGTACGACAGCTGTTTACAGAGTGATGTCATCTGCTTATGCGGCCCCGCGCGCGCGCAAGCGAGAGTACAGGTAACGTCAAATAACATGGCATACGCTTTCCTCAAGCCCTATGCTGAAATTAGAATCAACATTACTGTAGACTCCCGCTTATCCGGACCCCTCGGGACCGAGGCTTGTCCGGTTAAACCGACGTTTCCTGAAATTAGTTATTAAGATCCAAGCAAAAAAATAAAATATTTCACGATAGTTTTTTATTATATATATTCCCCGGAATCGTCAATATCGTTCCTCAGTCACTAAAAAACTAACTCATTTTATTTCTATTGAAGAGAGCAAAGTATTTAGACACGTCGTGAGTAATGACTGGTCTCAAATATTTTCTCACAAGAATCATCCTTACAATGAATTGTCGTTATATCTACGCCCGATCATGTCAGTTTAAACCGACGTTTTGATACGAATTGTCCGGTTAAAAAGTTGATACTTCCGCCAATATTAGTCCGGTTAAACCGATGTCCGGTTAAAAGGTGTCCGGATAAGACGGAGTCTACAGTAGTCTTATAGGACGGACTCGATCATGCCATTTCACTCGCCCTGTATGCCTTCGGCTTCGGAATTTTGTTGAATAGGCGGATCCCGCTTAAATCAAGCACTCGATATGGATGGAGTCAAATATCTTGGCCTTGTACGCTCATAAGGCTAATGCATTGGGCTTACGGACGGGCTTGGGCCTCGGAATTTGACTGGGATGCAGGTCAGAAGGTTCGACTGATTCACTCCTCCTCTCATACATACACTTATCGCGGTACGAGTTTCATATCTGATTTCCTGCCGTTCGTTTCTACAGCAGACCAGACGGTTCAAAGTCAGATTTTTAAGTAAACCGAACGATCGAACGATCCACCGATAATTGAAGTTCGATTATATTGTTTGTCGGACAGAGCTTGACATCGACTCAATAGTATTTACTATCTAGCGTTTTCTTACTCTTTGTAAATAATATGTATATCAACAAGGTTGCGGATGATGAAAAATAAGGTAGATCGTTTAGTTACTTAATGATATTGATGATAGTTACGTTTTCATTTAGTTTTTGGTTAGCTTCACTACGTTTAATTTAGTTTTCTAGGGTTTTAAGTTATATTGTTCGTGAGAGATTCCAATAATACCGGGTGTCTCACTTAAAGTGAACCAATAGCTAACTTTTTTATTATAAATCTGACTAAGAACTTCTTATGGGGCACTTCACTTAATTTTTAACGCTGCTTTTTGGAGTCACTTCGAAAATTAAAAATATGGCCGCCATTTTCCAATATGGCGGACAATTTTGATTTTTCTTATGGAACACCCTATATTTTAGGGCGTTTTTGGATTCTACGCTTAGTTTGAGGAACTTTTTATTCTTTATAATTTTTTCCTAAACCCAGTGGTTAAGGAGGTATGAACAGTTAAAGTTACACTTTTCTCCCATTTAAAATGCTTTGGGAAATTGTTGGTAGTCTGTATATCGAAAACGGTTGGGTTTAATAAAAGATACCAAAGAATAAAAGTGCCTAAAAATGTTAGTTTAGTTGAGGTTTAATCATAAAATATTTTTAGTCGAGATTTAATCGTGGAAATGTGTTATTTTGAATATGATTTTACTCCATAAGAAATTCATGGGATGGCACAGTTAAACGGAGACAATATATTTTAAATGGGGAAAAATCAAACTTAAACTGCTCATATCTGCTGAACTAACGAGTTTAGGAAAAAATTAAAAAGAATAAAAAGTTCCTAAAATTAAGCGTAAAATCCAAAAACGCCCTAAAATATAGGGTGGTCCATAAGAAAAATCGGAGTTGTCCGCCATATTGGAAAATGGCGGCCATATTTTTAAATTTCAAAGTGACTCCAAAAAGCAGCATTAAAAATTAAGGGAAGTGCCCCATAAGAAGTTCTATGTCAGATTTATAATAACAAAGTTAGCTATTGGTTCACTTTAGGTGAGACACCCGGTATAATTGACAATGGTTTCGGTTGTCGTTTGTTATCGATGTTTCTTCACTAATGACGGGTTTTCGAGCAGGGCTGTGGCACTACTGCTACTAATTTTTGGCCTCTCTGGCCATGGCACGACTGCTCCTATCATTAGAGGGGATTAACGAGAGTCAACTTGCTTGGTTCGAGATGGCACTACTGCTCCTACCGCCCGGACAGGTAGTCGACGCCAGGTAGCCAGACAACGGGAAAACGGGAATTATATTGTCCCCGCGGACCCTCTGCTATGCTGCTTAATGAACTTGATCTTAGGAGATCTAACAGAATAAGGAAAGTTATTATACCTCTTGAGGAGCATGTTGGCGCTTGGCTGTTTACAATAAAAAGGTGTTAAAACTGGGCGTTTTTGTTTTGAAGGACAGCAAATAGAATAATTAAATGAATTTGCATTTTTTTCGAATTAATGTCTTTTTCCGATCCCCAGACCTAAAATTTCGGATTGAATATCCTTTTGTTTGTAATAGGGGTGTGCGAGTAGTGAAGTCGTCAAGTTTTTGAAAATACTCGTGGGTTCCCGAGTTTTTTTTCGAATCGAGTATTTTGAAGAGTATACGTTTTTGCATAATCATGATAATATATAAAAAATAATAATTATTAAAAAATAAAACAATTATATTTGAAAGACATTCGATACTATAAAAGTGTTTCTGAGTTCATTATTAATAAAATGTTCTGAGTTAAAAGCAGCCTATTTTCAAATTAAGTGACGATAATTAAAACCTAGTTAAGTGGATATAAGCCGTTAAAGTTTGATTTTTAACACCCCGTGTTTTAACATTGTTTATATGGGGAAAAGTGGTCATCCATTACGAAAATACTAATTTCTCAGTGATTCTTCATCCAATTTCAACAAACAAGGTATCATGGAAAACTAGAGAAAATGGACTTACTTTTATGTATCTTGCAATTATCTGTTTAAATTATCATTTTTCGTGAAATTTGGCATCAAAAAATTTAAATGGCCGCCATTTTAAAACGGTTCATGATATTTTGGTATACTTTTAAACGTAGATAGGGCCTAATAACATAAACATTTGTGAAAAATCTCAACGCTGTAGCTCAAACAGTTTGGTAGTTATGAATTTGTTTGTAAAAAACACATACAGACAGACAGACGGAAAACTAGGCACCAGAGACCCATATGGTTCCTATGGTGAAATGTGTTAGTCTTGACCTAAGCTATAACGCTGTATATACATCTGACCAGATAGTTACTGGACACCCTGTATATAGGGTGTTCAAAAAATGAGGGCAATAATTTACGTAGTGATTCCTTGGGTCAAAATAAGCAAAAACGTTTATATAAACATAGGTCCTAAAGTGCTTCGTTTTCCGTATGTGTGTCTGTTTATGATTTTTACATATTTAATCATATCTCACGAAGCACTTAACGTATAAATTTCAAACTTGGTATATGGGAAACCACTATTAAGAACTATTTTTGTAAAAAGTATCTAATTTCTACATTGTACCATTTCAAAATGGCGACTGTTTTTTGTTTTCATAGCTAAATATCTTAAAAACCATAAATTTTAGAAAAATTATACAAGTAACTAAAAAGTTGCAGAATTTAATATAATGAATGCTGATATTAAGATTATGATAATCGGACCACTAATAACGGAGAAATTTTAACTTTTCTGCATAAAAAGATGGTTCCTTAGAACATTATGTCTCATATTTGCATGTTTTTATTCGGAAAATTTAAAATTTCTCTATTATTACTGGTTCGATTCTTATAATCTGAATATCATCGTTAATTAATTAAATTTCGCAACTTTTTTGTCATTTGTATAGTCTTTCTAAAATTTTCGGTTTTTATGTTATTTAGCTTTGAAAACAAAAAATAGTCGCCATTTTGAAATGGTACAAAGTAGAAATTTGATACTTCTTACAAAAATAGTTCTTCATAGTGGTTACCCATATACCAAGTTTGGAGTTTATACATGAAGTGCTTCGTGAGATATGAAATATAATCATAAACTGACACACAGACAGAAAACGAAGCACTTTAGGACCTATGTTTATATAAACTTTTTTGCTTATTTTGACCCAAGGAATCACTACGTAAATTATTGCCCCACATTTTTTGAACACCCTGTATACAGTGTGTAAAAAAGTCCCGGAACGGCTAAATATTGCACATTCACTCCAATGTTAAAAAAACTACTTTTACTAATGCATTTGCATTCATTGATTGTTAATATACATATCATATATACATATTTTTTTGTTCTTGGATTGTTGTTGGCATGAATTATATCAAATGAGTTTTTGAGCATTATTTTCAAGTTTTTCTGGGTTGTAACCATACTTAGTAGGCCATTAGTTATTGTTACTCATAATATTGTATTACTGCATTTTTTGTTGGTTTTTGTATTGTCTCTTTGTAAATGGCTTTTACCGTCAATAAATAAATAAATGAAGCATTTACTGACTCTTGGCCCCCGGTATTTATTCACCTATATATTTATGTACCTACCCCGGATTTGAACCCCCTGGAATCGTACCCCCTGTGCTCAAATCCTTTTTGACCGACCATTGAAATATACAGGGTCAATGATCATTGATGCCGTTGACTTTTTAAATTAGTTCTAGTAGATCAATAACGCCGGCTGTTTGTTAAGTTATTACCTAATATTATTCTACGAATATGACTTATTCTACGAAATTCGTTCGTTGCACGGGTGACATAAGACTTTTATTCAAGTATTTTTCAAATTAATTAAACACTTAACGCAAGCCAAGTAAAAAAGTCGCTTTTTGGTATCGTTTTTAGAGTATTGTAAATAAAACTAAAATTTTTAAGGGGGTGCTATACACATATTCGCATCGATTCGCACCGATTCGCATCGATTCGCATTTTCTAGTTTCTAAGAGCCAAATGGCCGAGTGGACGTTGGTGTAAGCTATACATACACGTCACGTCACGTCACGTCGCATCGCGTCCCAATTCGGCCGATTCGGCCGTGTATGCTCATCAGAGCATTCGAGTCGGGCCGTGCCGTGACGTGACGTGTATGTATAGCCGGTTCCCTTTGATTACACAGGTTTCATTCACTTTGAAAATGGACGCGACGTGACGTGTATGTATAGCAGCACCTTTAACAGATGAATTGAGAAAGAAGTTCAACCTCAGGTGTTAATGATCAATCCAGAATGTTATTGAACTCTACGTAGAAGGGTGGAAGTACATAACAGTTTTCTTGCCGTGTGAGGGTTTCCCGGGAGGTCAACAAACATTTTCAAATGCCCTCGGCATGCCTCGGCATTCCTAAGTGACCTGATGGAATGCACCGGTCCTCCCTCTGTAAGTGCAATTGATGGGTTTTGGACGTTTTTACTGGAAACAGTTTACTTTCTTTGATTGACACATGTTCTTCGTATTAATGAATAACTGTACCACAATTTGTTCCTAAGTACAATGGAGCTGGAAATCCTTTGCTTGCGGAAAAGTATTTCATGCTTTTAAGTGATCTATAGTATTTCAAATTTAGACGGAAAATTCTCATGAGTCTTATGAGCTAATTTTCAGGAAGAAATAAGTCAGGAAATATTGATAAATTTATCCCTAAATCAATAATAAAATTTAAGGGTATTGCTTTAATTCTTTACTTAAAAAGCCATGTAGAGCCTGCTGTACTACCCGCCATATAGTGTTTAAGTCCCTTAAGAAAAATGTTATTTTCCTTGAACTATGCTTGGCTTTGAACTGAAATTACTTTTTTACCTTAAATTGTATGATATGTTATACTAGAGATCGCATATTGGTATAAATTCAATCAGAAAATATCTGGGTTTAGTTTTTGCTCATTGCTCCATTAAAACTCGTGACTGAATTTGTTTACATTTTGTTGTTATTCCGTAACCAACTTAACAACTCATAAAGCAATTGTTAATTTAAAGGAGGCATAAGAGTCAAGCAAAAGTGACGGGGAATTTAAATTCCCGATTTCCCTCGATGTACCGCGACTACCTGTCCGGGAGGTTGGAGCAGTAGTGCCATTTCGAACCAAGCGAGTTGACCCTAATTAATCCGCTCTAATGATCGGAGCAGTAGTGCCATGGATAGAGAGACCAAAAATTAGTAGCAGTCGTCCCGTTCCCTCGAGGCAGTACATCGATTGGTAAATACGACAGGTTGATAGTTGCTATCGGATTACCGAAACCTAAACAGATTAACTTACACTTACGAGAAAAACGAAACTGATCTTCTCCCATGTTAAATTTTGTCGAGAAGTTCAGTCAATAAACCTGAGCAAAATATATAAACAATAATTAGTATAAACATAACCGGTAAAGGCAGAAGATTAGATATGAAACTCGTACCCTTATCGCTTATCGTATTCGGCCGTATAAGGTATTCGACCTCAAATACGAGCCTGATTTGCCTCGCCTTGGTCTTGTTTTGGCATCCAGTCCCAACGGAGTCCTTTTTTGGCGGCGCCCATTCAGTAGTAATCGGGGCCGGTGTTGATTGGACGGAGATAGTGTGTTTTTGACGCCCCGTTTTTATTGCCCCGCAGGGTTTATGTAAGTTGGTGATTGCGAAATTTCCCTCACTTAATGGGTAATTGACTCGTGGGTAATTCTTTCTGAAAATAAAAATACAGTAATTGTAGATTTCCCAAAAGTATTTATTACCTATGAAACATTGTTAATTAAATTCTTGAAATATATTATAGAATTATAAATAAATATTAAAGGAACACAAATACTTGGCTGATGTTTTGTAAATGGGAGACATAATCGCACGTGCTTAAAAGAAAAATCCACACAAGCGGCGTTGCCGGTTAAAGATCCGTTTGAAATAGGTCCCTTATACAATATTTACAAACTACTTGTTAATAAGTCACAAATGACAAGTAAAATATTATCAACAATATTAGTGATTGCTATAAATTGTAAGTGATTACACGTAATTAGTTACCTCAATCTTTTCCATTCCGAAACAAGATCTTAGTAGCCTCTGTATTAACTACAAATTACGTCGTTAAAATTTACTAATCTACCAACATGGTTTTGAAACAAGCCCCAGGCAGGCCGGTACCGGATGCGGCCCGCGGGCAGCGGCGGCGACCTTGAGTTTTGGCGGCAGAAACAGAAACAGGCGTGACGTAACGCGATGAGTCATGCTGTCACGCTCGCGGCAGCCGGCACCGGGCTGTCGGAGAGATGGGAGCATCGACTACTTTTCATTATCGACTAGTGACTAGTCGATTACTTTCGAACATCGACTAGTCTAGTCGTTGACACTAGTAGGTTAGTCACCGTATCAAACGTGGACTAGTCTAGTCGTTCAAAACTACGGTACTAGAACGAGCAAAAACTGGTAAAAATATCAATTATGTATTCGGTTAGGTTGCCGACTAGTCGAATAAAAAGTTAAAATATCGAGTAGTTGAAATAATCGATTAGGAATATCGACTAGTCAAAATAATCGAATAGTCGTCTAGATGACCAACTAGTCGACAAAACCAGTAGTCACCACCCCATCATTAGACTGGCTGTTGGGTTATGATGACGTGGTAGTCATCGACCACATAGTACAATAGACGGAGCACTAGAAAGCGTGAAGTGAAGCCTAAATTTGCTTCTAGTCCCTATGCACGGAAAAAACAAAGTACGTAAAAAATTACAAATATGGTATCAAATTAAACGTCTGAATCTCAGAATCACTATAGTACCAAATATAAATGGCTTACAGGTAGTTGACACCATCGTAAATACTGATAACCTAGAAGCTTGTCCTGACATTTTTTTAAAGAAGTTGCCGCCACGGAATACACCTGTAACGTTCCTGTGATGTGTAAACTGCTTCTAAACCGTTTATAATTGGTAACATAGTAATTGTGAGATTCACACCTTTAATTTGATACCAAATTTTTATTTTTTTGGTCAACTATTTTTGTAAATAACAGTTTAGGATTGACTTTGTTTTAATGCAGGCGCCGCACGGATAAACTCTCCCGCAGTAACTAAGTTATCGACCAAACTACGTTAGCTAATTTTTTTCAAAAAATATGATTTGAAAAATTCAACTCTTGAGCAACAATTTCCACCGTTTTTTATTTTGCCTAACCAAAAAAAATATAGTAGCCGGCTACTTTTTTCATGTCATGTTTTAAAGTTGAATAAAAACTTGTGATTTTATATCATTTTTTTAAATATAAAAAAAATTTGGAAATATGATTGATACTATTATGGTTCCAAACTAAAGGACTCTTCACATGCAAAATTTCAACCTTAAGCCTCAACGCTAAATGGTATAAACTACGAGTTATTTGAAACATGAACACTGTCAGATTACGCGGTTTTTACACCGTTTTATGTTTCTATACCCAGACAATATGGCGGCCCAGGCCTCACTTGCTGTAATGCAAGTAAGATAGCTATGCTCCGTCTATTTCTACTATGTGGTCACTGGTGGTAGTCGACTGGTTCGTCTAGTCCAGTGTTACCCACTGTTGCCCAACCTCTTGGTGCTCGAGTACCACCTACCGCACTTTCAATATTTTGGTGTACCATCGCAAGGACCCCCTCCCCCCACCACTGAGGGATCCCCTCCAACAATGCTTAAAGTTAAAGTCACCCTTTTGGGGGTTTGTTTTTGCCAGCAAAATTGATTTTATTTTTACTAGTCAATGTACATGATTACTTCAGCTCTCCCCTCCAACAATGCTTAAAGTCACCCTTTTGGGGGTTTGTTTTTGCCAGCAAAATTGATTTTATTTTTACCAGTCAATAAACATGATTACTTCAGCTCTGCCCAATAATATAATAGTAATTATAGTCCATTTGGCCAAAAAAACCGTACGAATTTGAATATGTATTTCGTTAATGTGAAAAATATCTAGGTAAACGTGGAAATTAACTTTTGTCTGTTATTTGAAACTTTACATATTTCTCATATTTTATATGGAAACATTAACATAAACAAACAACTCAAAGATATTCAAAGTGTACGTATTTTCACCGATGATCTTATATCTAAGCATATTACAAAAATATATACAACAGATCGACATAACTAGACTGCGCGTGACATTAAGTGACCAAAACAGATACTGATAAAGTTAAGGCATTAAGTGCGACTTTCGTGTTCGACGGGACAGCGTTCATTCGTTAACCTAGTATTTTCTTTTGTGCTACTTCTTCAATCTCTTGCGTACCACCTGAAAGGCTTTCGCGTACCACCGGTTGAGAAACGTTGGTGTAGTCGATGGTCGATTGTAGGGATGTGCCTTTTTAGATTTTGTGATAAGTTACTTACGTATTTTATCAGCAAGTCAACCAATTCAGGGTGATTATCACCATCTTTCACATTTTTAGCGAATTTCCCCTATAGGAAGAAGCTATTACCGTAGGTCTCATGGTAAGACCTAAGCCCCAGACCATATGATAACTTTTCGTTTTGCAACCCCCAGAAGCAAAAACACCATTCGTTCGAATTTTTAGATATAAATATTTATATCTATATACCATATATATATGTATATGTGTGTGTGTGTGCGTGCGTGCGCGCGTGTGTGTGTGTGTGTGTGTGTGTGTGTGTGTGTGTGTGTGTGTGTGTGTGTGTTAGCACGATAGCGGCCGCAAAAATGGTCCGATCTTGATGAAATTTGGTACAGACATGTAAAGTGGTAATCGATTGGAAGAGTTCGTGAACCAGCCCAATCGGACCACCGGAAGGGGGGGGGGGGTAAAGGGGGATAAACCCCCTCAATAATGGGGGTTTTGAGCTTTTTTCATAGAAAAATAAAATTTATCAAATTTTTGATGGCACCATTGAAGTCAGCTAAAAAAAAACAAACAATTAAGTATTTTGAATCACTGCTCTATGTCCACTGGTTACCGAGATATTGAAAGTGGTAAACACAGTACGTTGTCCCAATGTTAAACTTATGGGAAATAAGTAAAATTCTATATATCGTTTATTTCTCAACATATCTTGATAAAACTTGGTAAATGGCTTCTTCTAGTTCAGATCTACTAAATATTGAATTAAAACCAACCAGTTTAAACATACCTGTAGCAGCAAACCTGCATACTGATTCCCCATGTTAATCTTATGGAGCTTACCAAAACTTGTCAAATCTCGCTATGTTGGATTTAAATATGTTGTTTTGTACTTTAAATTCGCTGAGTATGCAGGTCTGCTGCAACGGGGGTATTTTTTAATTCCTACGTTCTTTTTTGCGACATTTGTTTAAATTAACTTTCCTTCAAATGTATAGTTCAATATTATTTGAACAGCCTCCTTGCCCTATAGACTGAAGACTCTCTATTCAGCTTTAGACTCTCGGTACGCGGGCCGCCGTGAAGGACAAAAGGTAAAAGAGATGAGGGGATTTGAATATGAAGAGGCGAGGAGAAGCCTTTCTCCTTGTGGTGAATGGGTAACGGGGTCTGCTGTCGGGTCCTGGTTTAGTTGAAGGGACGGGGACATAGACGATTTTTTACTATCGACTGGTGATTATTCGTCAAGTTTCATACTAGTCAATTAGTCTCCGTCAAACATCGATTAGGGTAGTCAAACTGAGCGAAACACAGTAAAAACACCCACTCTAATCGGTAATGTCGCCAAAAAATCGGTTAAAAAACGTTAAAATATCGATTAGTTGAAATAAATTATTAGAAATATCGACTATTAAGACAATCTACAAGTCGACTAGATGACCAACTACTCGATTACACCACTAGTCGACCGAACAGTCGGTTAAAAAACGTTAAAATATCGATTAGTTGGAATAAATGATCAGAAATACCGACTATAAAGATAATCTACAAGTCGACTAGATGACCAACTACTCGATTACACCCTAGTCGATCACCCCATCGCTATCAGTTGGCTATTTCTTGGTCCTGAAGCAGAAGTTTTCACTCTGATTATAATGGAGTGTGTACTTGTTTTCGTCTTGTACTGTCGCGTTGTGGTTCAGTTGGCTTCTTGGTCCCAAACTAGAAGGTTGGCGGTTGGCTACTACTTCTCGGCCGTAAAGCAGAGACTTGCAGTCTTTCTGCACCAGATTTTGTATTAGCTTCCTGTAGTTGTATTATCGGACTAGTGTACAGTTGGCAGCTATTTCTCGGTTCCAATGCAGAAGTTTTCAGCCTTTCTGCAACGGATTTTCCAGCTGGCGTCCACTGTCGGGTTAGTGTACGGTTTACGACTGCCTTCTGCTGGAGAAAGATTCAGATCACATGTTAGGGAATTTTAATTGTTATTATTCGTGTATTAGGCCTTAGCTGAGTCAAATTTTGGAAGAACGGCTTTGCAGTGCTCGACTTCAACCTTCATCCTCTCTCTTGACAGAACCGCTGGGTACTATCCCGGATGTTCGGCACTCGGCCGTTTCTCTCGCTGTGATATTCGGCGGTATTCTTTCGCCGAGGCGTCTCGCCGAGTTTTTTTTAAAGCACGTAGTAGCGTGAAAGCGAGGAATAACAAAGACATGCTGAGGCCAACTGAGTACACCCTCGCCTCCCCTGGTCGGGCGTATTCATTGGTTCGGCGAAGAATTTGGTATCCGAACCTGAACGGCAGGTGCCATCTAGAGACGTTTCCATTTTTATTTTAGTCCCCACATAAATCCCGTACCTTCTTTACACCGAGACTTTGACTTACTGTTTCTCCCCTATTCCTCTTTCTTTCCCTGTTTTCCTTTGTCTTCCTATCGCGACTGATTTTCTTTTTCTTTTTCTTTCCAATCCTCCTATTTCATTTAATCGCCTTTGAATTCCTTCTCATCTCCTAGTTTGATCTTTTGCCTATTCATTACTTATTCTACTTAACTTCTTTACATTCCCTTTCCTATAATTGTTTTTGTTCTTCTATTATTTGATCTTCTTAACTTTTACTTCCATCTCTTATTTTACTCTTTCCCCGACGTTATGCATTAAGATGACAATCTTTAATTCTTTCGTTACGCCCAAGTGCTAGTTACAGGTTAACCCTGTATCAGTACAGTTAAGTTACTAGTTACATCCAGTTACTAGTTACAGTTACGTTAAATTAGGAAAGGGCAGCGACGGTGCTGCTCTCTCGCGGCGTTAATGGTGAACTAAGTCCTCGACACCCGTTGGCCAACGCTCGACACCCGCTGAGCGCAACATTAGAAGATACCTCTGTTTGATTCTTCTCTATGATAAAAATCAAACACACAACCATATGAAACCTTGTTCGCCTCCGCTCCAGCAGTGCTCAGTCGGCAGTCGCGCCTCACGCCGCGTTTTTGGCGCCAACCCAGCTGGTCTCCCGCCAAAAGCACGGCGCGCCGCGGGCCGATCGCATAATTGCAATTTTTATCTCTTTGTTCCCCGCTGTCCGCGCCTTTGTAGCTGTTGATGGAAGCCCGTTGAGAGGTTATTTAGCGCGTTGGCTCCCGGCGCGAGAGTTGTGTATTGTTGACTTCATACACCGGCGAGCAAAGTCTGTTCGCTGTCATACACCGCCTACCTACCTTCCACTACATTGCTTCTCTCCCTGCTGTATCTTTTTGATCCGCGGTTAAGGCGCGTTTTAGAAACCCATTAATACAATGGTCGCATAATAGATTTCAGAACCGTCTTGGAAACATCCCTTTCCATCCACGAGAGAGGAGCCTGCACTCCCTAATCAAAATTCTTTCTTTCACTCTCCTCCAAATTCTTACTTGAAAACTGTAACAGTTTATTTCGCCCAGAAGATGGCTTTAGCATGGCTTTAGGTATGTAGATGCGTTCATCGCGACAGGTGCACTGACTCATCGCAGCTGCCTCCCACCTGTCGCAGATAACCGTATGGCCCAGCGCCAACGCCAAACTGCTCAATTTCTCTCATGTATTAACTTTTCGCTCTTCTGTCTCGAAAAATGAACTATAATTTCGCTCGTGTGGGAAGCCCCGACTCGTGTCCCTTTTAATCCACGGTTAAGGGGCATTTTCGAGACATCTATTGTGATCCAGGGTCAGCAGGTAGACTTCAGAAACGCCCGAAATTTACCTGTAGATCCACGAGAAAGGGGCCCGCACTCTCTCTCCCCCAAACCCTCTCAATCGATTAAAGTTCTTACTTTTTGAAAGGCCCTTATCGTTGTGGCTCAGCTCCGGTGTTTTCCCGACCCTCCCGGCCCAGCTGCGGTGCGCCGGTCCGGTTCCGGACGTGATCCCTGGGGTACTCCAGCAGTGTTGTTGTTGACGCGCGTGACTTTTACTTTCTCCACACTGAGCCCTCACATCGCGCGTTCGCTCTCGCGGAACCTCCGTTGAGACGACGTCTTCCGGTGCGGCCGATTTGGCGGGTAGACGGCCGGTTTTGGCGGGAATATCTGTAGTTTTGGTGGGAATATCGATCTTTTTGGCGGCTACGTAATCTGTTTTGGCGGGAATTTGCGCAGTTTTGGAGTTAATGTCGGTCGTCGGTTTTGACGGGAATGTCAGTCTTTTTGGTGGCTATGTCGTTTGTTTTGGTGGGGATTTCGGCAGTTTTGGAGTTAATGTCGGTCGTCGGTCGTTTTGGCGGGAATATCGGTCTTTTTGGCGGCTATGTCGGCCGTTCTAGCGGGAATGTCGGTAGTTTTGGCAGGATTGTCGGTCTTTTTTGGCAGGAATAGCTTAGTTTTCATTGACTTATCTCCACATTTCTCCACTTTTGACCGATGACGAAGGAGTAGACTTAATAAGGAAGAATTTACTTGAGCATTGAAGAATTTTTGACGCGACATCTTAAAACACGCAGGCTTGACAACAATAACCTTTCAAAAATACCGAGTGCGAAGTGTCTATCTAATTAAGTCTTCGTAGCTCATTTCTTACTTCGACTCAATTCCCTCCAACAACTTGTACGTTACTGTAAAACGAATATAAGCAATAACCGCTAATTTTTAACAACCGGTCTTTAACTGGAGCACAGTCATGAATCATTTCCAATGATGTGCTATAAATAAGTAAAAAAATTCATTACGAATGAGACGATAGGAACGCGGCATGGCATGCGCCAACAGTCACAGCTGACACGAGCATTGTTGATTCTTTTGTTGCAGGCTTGCCAATTGACGGTGCCAACGTTACGGACTCAATTGTCCCTCGTCTCCCGCACGCGGATTCATCACCGCGAGCTTTTTATCGGTCGTTGCCAACTTGTCGGAGTTAAATATCCCTGTGTTGTGTCGTACTTAAAGCCGTGTTGCACTAATTGTTCCGCTAAACAATGCTTAACTGAAACGAAGACTTGAAACGATAGCGAAGTGCCTTTCAAGCTTTGTTTAGACTAAATGTATAGTATTTTTATGTTCCATTGTCAATTTTACGTTACCTTTGATACCGTGCTACTGTAATTTGAAGCGAATACGGTTAAGAAGGAAATGTACACATTGAAAAAAGAACCCATTGAAGTCAGTAGGAATAGTAAGACCGTTTGATAGATTGAACTCGTTCATTTATTCGGTTCTGTTTCTGTATCCACTCCACTATAGACAGCAAAACGTTCCTTTGATGCTATGCATGCATCCCTTCACCTCGTCTTCATTTATTGATGGACAAATGCATTATTGCATCAAGAATCAAGAATCAAACATGTATTCCAATTAGGCACATATTATGTGGGAATTTTTGGTGGGTCAAAAGGTTCTTACGTTAAGGGTAACATGCGTTTTTGTGCATTATGCGTTTGCATGCATTGACATGCATTATGCATTTATTGAGGTCAACTGCGGACCTTTGAAATATTTACAAGAATCAGATAATTTACATGCCATTTCTATGATTGTAAAAAATAGACTCATAAATTAAAATGTGAATTATATTGAGGGACTAAATCATCCAATAAAGCCGAGACAGCGTTCCTCAGCAGGCGATAGACGATGTTATTGTAGCAAACAGTCAATAAACAAGCCTCTTGCCAGAAATGTCAGTTAAGAACGGGTCAGTCATTCGTTGGTTGAGAAGAGATCCGACTGTTATTTATTGCCATTAGCAGTGTTGCCAAAAATTGGGTATTTACCCGGGTTTCGGGTATTTTGGAGGCCGTGCGGGGATTTGGCGGGGATTTGGCGGGGATTAAAAAAAAACCGGGTAAAATCGGGGATTTTAGACTTGGGCTGTGGTGATTTACCAAACAACCTGAATATAAAAAAACGCGTAAAACCGGGTACTTCGGACGAGCTACTAAGATGTTTTAACTATAGCCTAGATTTTTTTAGTTAGTAATATGCATTCGGTTTGGTTTATTGGTTTCAGTGTTGCCAGAAACCGGGCGTTTTTCTGGTTTTCGGGTATTTTGAAGGGCGTTCGGGGATTTTGAGAGGATTAAGAAAAATCCGGTAAAACCCGGGATTTTAGACTTAATCTGCGGAGAGTTATCCGGCATCCTAAATAAAAGAATTCGGGTAAAGCCGGGTTGTTAGAATTATTATTTGTTCATGTAAGATGAGAAATATAATATGTTTTCATGGTTTTGAGAACAAAACTCGAAGTAAATAAACATTCTTTTGCTATTTACTGTGCTGTTTTTGATGTGAGATTTCCAGCCTTACCTAGTAATCTTAGACAACTACCCGGTTTCGGGTGTTATGAAAGTCATTCAGTGGGTGGGTTTTTGGGTAACTACCCGGTTTTCGGAACTTGCGGGGATTATTGCCGAAAAACCGGGTAAAAGCGGGGATTTTTAATGGAGTGGGCGGGTAAAACGCCGAATCCCGTCTGGCAACACTGGCCAATAGCGTGAAGGCCGGACTCGCCAATCGTCCAATCATTCCACATTCCTTTTCCCTTTCTTCCTCCTTTCGTTCTCTACAGCGTTCGCTTTCGCGCATCTTAACTCTCGATTCATCTCGCCATCTTTTATACTGTAGCATTTTTTTACCACTTGTGTACAACGCTTATAATTTTTTATGGAAGCGGTCTTTGGTAGGCTACAAGGATTGACTTGTTTATGGTAAAGAGTCAAGGTGACGTATTGCAAAGTGTTGGGCGATTGGGGTCCGCAAAGGTACCGGTAGATACAGTCAAACGTCAGATACATTTACCAGTTTCGGTAATCTCTCATATATAAATAATAGATGTGGATACGGCGATGTCGCTGCAGTTCATATACAGTTGTTTTCGTAAATGACGTAGATCCTATTGGCCTTCTTAAACTGTGGTGTGTGCATCATGCCGTGTAGGTACAATGTTTTATGTTCGGTATTTTTGCTGTTACAAATTAAGCGCAGACGCGGCTGTTTAAGCTAGAAAAGCTAACCATACAAGGTGCCGACAACCAGTTGGCGGTATTTTAAGGTGAATATGGGTTAAAGATGAGTGTAGTATGAGCCGCTAATATGATAGTTTGTCATTTGCTACTAAGACCAGCTGGACCATTTGCTAGGATTACCAAAATCGCTAGTTGCAGACTTTAGACCACCTTTGAAGGTCGTTGTTATGCGGTAACGTAAGAAAGTTATTGGAGGACCACCGATAAACTGTCAGAATGAAAAGAAAGAAATAGATTATTATTTTGTAAAGAAAAGAAAAATCATGCTGAAAATAAATACAGATCTATTGATTTAATTGAAATTGACCAATGATAATATTTTTTACATTATAAAATGAAAATTACACACCAATCACAAAGTATGTTCAAAGTATATTAAAGTTCACTTACGTTCTTGATTCAATATACATAGATTACCGATAGTAGACGACCTTGGAAAGTAGTTCATGGATGATGCGTGGTTTTGACATTTATTTTGTTCGTATCACTTCATCTTGATGTTTAACCATAGTTTATTAGTTTACAATCGTATATGATGGAAAATACTATCATTTGGATCAATAAAAAAATGTTTAATAAGTGTAAGTTTTCAGAAGTAGTTTTTAAGATAAAATGTTGATTTGATCTGTATTATGTTTTTTGAAACAATGAAAAGTAAACAAAACAAAAAGACATTTGATTGAAATGAAATAAGAACATATGACAATAAAATTTGCATTATAAATAGGTTGAAGGAAAAAAACTATAAAAAATCGTGATGGACCAGCACCAATGTTTATGTATTCATTGCCAGCACCTCAGTCGTGGTTATGGTAAATGGCTACGTCATCTTACAGACATCTGCCGTTGGAATCACTTCCCTTTTAAAGAAGAGGGCTTTTACCCTTGTTGATGGTTGAAGCAAAATCGATAAAAAGGGTCTGTACTGTATCAACTCCGTGTTCAGATATTAAATCGATACAAACATATCGAAAGAATTACGGGACAGTAATCGAAACGTAATTAAAATACCCGCCTCCGGGGTAGATAGACTGGCGCCACGTGCTGGGTCGGCCTTTACCGTACATGGCGGTGGATCTGCGAGTTACCCAGCGACCAGCGACCATATGCCGTCAAGGCCCATCCGTCTGCCTAACCGGTCAAATTGTTCACCACTGACCCACTGGCTGTGTTGAGTAATACAACGCACCATCTGGGGGTGCCGTCGTACACGAACTCGTACATCTACGTCCTTGTGGGCATTCTGACTAGCAGAGCACGGTCCCCAAACCTAGATATAGGTCTTTTGATACATACGTCGGAAAACCGTACGTCCTTCAGGAGCTTCTGGTGACATTCGTCTAGCAAAGTTCGGTCCATCAACCTTCATTATGGCCACTTTTCCTATCTTAGCTCAGTCCTCTCCCTCCCGACAGACTCAGCCCCTCCCCTCAGTCCCTCAGATAGACCGACTCCCCAATGTCCTTCGGGACATTCTTTCTAATAAAGCTCAGTCCCACAGACACGAAAAGCTTGGTCTCCCCGCTCAGATCGACCCACCATACCACCGGCCTTTCTTATGACTTTTCCTCTAGTAAAGCTCGACTCCCCAGGTCCAGATTTCCCACCGACCGGCTTTCAGATTCTGTTTGGTTATGTTCTTTGTGTCAAAGCTCGGCACCCTCAGATTAGACCCACCGAACGGCAATTCTGGTGATATTCTCTCTGGTGATGCTCGGCCCTCCCAAACCCAGAATATAGACACCGTACGTCCTTCAGGAATCAAATTATCTCTGGCAAAGCTCTGTCCCTAATACAATTAGACTCACCGCACGGCCTGTGGTGGCAGTTAAGAAAAAGTTGACCCCTAACCAGATCAATTGTCTGCTGATGACATCCTCTTTAGCAAAGCTCGGCCCTCCCAAACGCAGAATATATAAAAGACACCCCTCTGAATATGGACAAATTATCTCTAGCAAAGTTCGGTCCTCCCAAACGCAGAATATTCCTATCGCACGTTCATCACGTGATGTATTCTCTCTAGCAAAACTCGGTCCCAATACAGTTAGACTCGCCGTACGGCCTTAAGGCGACTCTCTAGCAAAGGTCGGTCCTTCTTACAAGGCGGTGGATCTTTAATCCGCCAAGCCACCATATGCCGTCAAGGACCCTATCCGACTGACTTAACCGGTCAAATTGTTCCACCACTGACCCACTGATAGTGTTGAGCAATAGACTATCTGGGGCCGCAGGATGAACTTCATGAGTCATTCGGGACATTCTGTCTAGCAAAGCTTGGCCCCCAACAAGATAAATTGTCTCCTGATGATATTCTTTTTAACAACGCTCTGTCCTCCTAAACCCAGAATATATCCACTGCATGTACGTCCATCGTGTGAGACATTATCTCTAGCAAAGTTCGGTCCCCAGTAGGTTTAATCTCACCGTACGGCCTGAAGATGACGCTCTACTAGCAAAGCACGTTCCCCAGTAGGATTAGTCTTTCCGTACGGCCTTAAGGTGACTCTCTGGCAAACTCGGTCCTTATATGGCCGTAGATCTGCAATCCTAGCGACCATATGCCGTCAAGGACCGACTGCCTAACCGGTCAAATTGTTCCGCCACTGACCCACTGACATCCACCATCTGGGATGATCCGCCATGAGTCCTGCGGGACCTTCCCCCCATGAGCAAAGCTCGCCCCCCACCTCAACATATACACACCATGACCGTACGGCATTCTCGTGACACGTTCTCTCTAGCAAAGCTTGCGGTATCCTGACTCTGATCAACCCATTGTCGCCCTTTCTGATTACTTTCCCTCTAGTAAAGGTCGGTCCTCTGGCCCAGATTACGGCCTAAAGGCGCCATGCTCTTTAGCAAAGCTCAGTCATTCAATTACATTATACCTAATGGCGAGATAATCTGTAGTAAAGCTCAGACCCCGTCTGAATAGGCATAACGGTGTTGCAAAGGTTTGTTGATAGGAAATGGAAAATTGCAGGACATATTTTAAAAGTAGCAATGAAAAGCAACGTGTGGCTTTGAACAGAACGGAAAACAGAAAGTGACGGACGAAGGAATCACGGGAGGCCTTATATTGGTCATTTGCAAACACTTACTTGTCAACGATTATTGTCAATGAAATCACTATATGTAACACAAGAGCCACAACGACTCAAAAGTCATAATAACTTTCTATAGTAGAACTTGAATAGTGGAAAAGAAGTGATACGCTACAAGTACCGTTATCATTGTTATCAAGGTCGCTATCACTGGGAAGGTTGCACGGATGGTATGCTACAGGTAGAGTCAAATCTGGTGGCCCAGGATGCCCATAAGACCAATGTTAATTTTAGCACTGGGTCACGTCATTTGACGCGACCTATTTCTAAGTATAGTCCGAGTCAAATACCGTGACCCGGGCCGACCCTGAGACCAATGATAGTTAACTTTAGTCTTGTGGAACACGGGTCTCGGGTTTGGGTCACGTTATTTGGATCGATCTGTAGAGAACGCGCTGAGAACAGCTGTTCAAACTAGTGCAGGCATTTGCGGCATTTCAGTGCGGCTGTAGGATTATGAATCACTCCATAGAAACTGGCAATGAAATTGAACAGAGCTCAACTGTGTTCGTTCAACTGTGCAAGCACAAGTAGAGGAAGTATGTTTCATCTCTCCATATCGAAAGTAGCTATTTTCGATGCCAGATGATCTTAGCGAAAATTATCGTTTCCCAAGCTCTAATTTAGAGCAAGGGAGAAACGATCAGCTGATTTTCCCTTGCTCTAAATTTAAGAGCAAGAGCCCATGACCGCCAGACATTCGTTATTTTATAAAAGCTGAAAGTTTCTCTGAACAATGTTTTGAATACAAGTAACAAGAATCAGCAATTATGAATTTTGGCTAGTGGTTGCTTTGGCTGATTTTCACAGATTCATATCATTGCAAGCCTGGAAATTACTTAAACAGCTGGTAACTTCCATTTAAAATACAGGGAAGTGAACAGCTGTTTAAGTAATATTGAAGCTTGCAATGGTATGATGCAGAGAATATAGAAATTTATAAAAACTGAGCTAAAGTTTTCCCCATTTATTTTTACAATTTAATATAAATGGAAGAAGGTATAGTTTTGCTGTGTTATTAGCATTTTGAAAGTCCTCCAAATCTAACATTCCTTATAAAATCAATTTTAAATTGGAAAAATGAGAGTGTTTTATACTGATGTGTGTATTTTTGCGTCGTGATAAAAAGCACCGTTCATAACTTGTACCGAAAATTATTATTTTCTGGCACTTGTTCCAAGTATTCCCGTACTCGGGTGCGCCTCGTACGCGAAACACGGTTTCCTATGTTGGGCTCCGCCTCATGAAACTTGAGCGCGCACCGGAAAATGCCACTTTCGGTACTAGTTATGAAGTGTACTATTTCGTGCTTTCAGTTCGTTGGTTTTTGTTTTGAGGGTACTTTACAACCAGTTGTACTTGCAAACCACCCAAAATTTTGTAGAATGATTTTATTACCATTTTTTTACCATCCAATTCTTCTCTCTACATAAACTTTGTTTTTGTTGTTCTTCCCTTAATAAGCAATATATATCTTCACTGTGTTTTATAATTATAATTTCAATAAAGTGCACCAGTCGAAAATGACAAAATGCTTGGCATTCTTAGTTTAATTAAGTTATTTTTTGTGGAGTTATCTATCAGCTCTAATGGTTTATTTGTTGTAAAACATACAAAGAGAACGTGTTTCAACTTTTTGTAATCATTAGCTCTTTCATTTACGCGTGAAGTCTTAACGGAAATTAAGTCAATCTATTCATAAAAAAACTTTCTTTAGTTCATAAACATTTAACCTTTATCTACATTATCAAAATATTTAAATACAAACTTGGTATCGCATCCTTACCAGGTTTACAAGACGATTATCTAATCTGATTTTTCTTTTTTCCAGGTAAGTTTCCAGTTCTTACGACAATGGGGTGGTGAGTCCATTTTTAGCTACGATCTTTGTAAATCTGCAAATATTTGGCTTTTCTCTAATGTACATGCCGAGAGGGATAACATGACACATTAGTCCGCCCAAGGTCTTACGGACGAGCTGGACCACGAGATTTGGCCTGACTTGTAAGTCTCTCTTTTGCCCGGCACTATGCGTTGTGCGTTGTGCATTAATAATGCGTTTTCAGAAGACCGATTTTTCCGGCAAGAATAGAACACATTGCTTCAGCCGATTTATACTTATCCTGGTGGTATTTCTTTCCAGAATCGTAAATAAAATAAAGTATATATTTTTTACATATATAATTAATTCTCACCCTCTTCAGTTGGTGAAAATAAGTAAGGAATTATGGTTATGAAGCCCACAAAATTAATACAGTCCGAATGAAATGGCGTGGCTCACGCTGTCCGTAAACCAATGCTAAAATCAACATCCTATACTCTTATACGAGCAGTGTTATCTTGTATGTATGTATGCTTGCTTGCTTGCTTGCTTGCACAACGATCTCAAAAACGGCTCCGAGGATTTCCTTCAAAGCCTGGAAATAAGTAATTTATGACTCAAAAACGTCTTTTATGCAGATTACTTGGCTAGAGAAAATCTAATAACGTAATAAATCGAATTTTAAAGTTGTAAAATTTTAACATTGGCCTTATGGGTTGCCGTGATAGCAACGAAAATAAACAAGGAAAGTGTAAACAAATGAAGTAATCATAACAGTTGTTTGGAATCTTTAGCCATTAAGGGAAAATACAGCAAGTGGGATGAAGAGTCCATGGAGCGATAAAAAAGGTTTCTATTTATCAATTTTATGACATTGAAATATTTTATAGTAACTGGATGAACTGGTAAACATGAAATAACACCGAGCAAGGCTCGGTCCACCAGGTACTTAGTCTTAAGTTATTTGGTTTGGTCTAGTACAATTATGGGCCACCCACAACGCACAAAGGTGGCAGGCGGCCTTGAAGTGAAAGTTAACCGTTATCAGTGAATGTGTTGTTACAACGATAACATTCCATCCCATCCAGCGGCTACACGACATACCCGCCCCGTGTCGTAGCTTAGGATGGCAAGACTTGTTAAACTATCGATATTTCGAATTTTCCATAAATGGATGAGAGCCCGAATGTAGGTATTTACGGTATATCAGAACCAAATTGTCGATATGCTTTTAGAGACATTTCGGGACTAAAGTATCAATATGTACGATATTGGAACCTAAA
Source organism: Flexamia atlantica (assembly GCA_035578135.1). Taxonomy (NCBI): domain Eukaryota; kingdom Metazoa; phylum Arthropoda; class Insecta; order Hemiptera; family Cicadellidae; genus Flexamia; species Flexamia atlantica. The sequence continues at coordinate 16,555,325 of JAQJVK010000013.1, read as the reverse complement.
TATGTATTGATATGGTTTTTACGATATCGTATCCCAAATGCAGGGCTTGTAACGGGTTATTTTTTTATTTTTTTTTGTTATTTTTTGGCTCTTGGTTATTTTTTGTTATTTTTTTGGAATTCGGTTATTTTTGTTATTTTTTTTGGAATTTTAGTTATTTTTTTTCAACCTCAAGAACAGCTACAAGCCCTGTTCACACTATTCATCTGTCAGACGATCTCGTAGCAGCATTGCGGCAGATGAATCTTGTCAGCCTACATTGCGTGAAAACCAAGTCTCGCCGTCAAATCTAGGCAGATTAGTGATTAGTCTGTCGAGATTTTCTTTTTTACCAAGGTTAAGAATGTATTATCCCCAATATAACGCCGGTTTTCTAATTCTGGCAACATTACTTGTTTACAAAAGGTTAGTTTTTGGTTATTTTTTTCTTATTTTAGTTATTTTTTTATTTTTTCCAACCTCAAGAACTGTTACAAGCCCTGCAAATGTCGATAAAAATGGTGTATCGTAATCAAAATATCGGTATGCTTTCAGCGAAAAATTACATCGAATATAAAATATTGATTCTTCTAGTTTGTTGATAACATATTGCCATCCCCAGAGATGGCAAGGCAAGACTTTAAAAATCTAAATCGCTTTTTTTTGTGTAACGGAACTAATATCGATCCCGTTTCCATGCCTATATGATTTATCATGCTCCCACGTTTATGTTGTGAACTAATTAGTTTCAGAAATAAAATATTCGATTTAATTTGATACCGGAACCCAAATATTTTTATGATTTTTTCGATGTGTCGGAACCCTTCGAGATATATTGACATTTATTTTATCACTTCTAATGACGGTAACGACTATGACAAAAATGGTTGATGGTTAAATTTCAAACAAAGAATTTTCAGATAAATGTATTGGTTACGACAAATAACGTGTCCGAGACCAGCCGCAAACCCAAGCTGAAATCAACACTGTCTTTCAGATGGGCTTGGCCATGTTATTTGATTCGATTTTTATTGTACAATGACAGATCACCCACAACGCACAGAGGTAGAAGGCGGCCTTGAAGTGACTCCACTGTTAACTGTTATCAGTGTATTGTTGTTTCAACGATAACATTCCATCCGATACAGTGACAACAACAACATACCTTCTCGGTGTATCACCAGAGGCGAGCGGTAAATGAAAACACCTGTAGCAATAATACGAAAACAATAATGTTATATGTTTGTAAAATGAAAACCCGCATTTATATTTCAAAATCTTGGGTTCTTATCTAACTGTTAAAAAAAAACAGCCAAAAGCCTTACTCTGAAATGCTCTATTTTTCATAAGTTTTGCTCTTTTCCACGTCCAGTAATATTTTGGTCTTGTGTCATATGAAACCTTTAAATTTGAGTGATAGATTAATTATATTGCGATTCGTCTACTACAAACTTTGTCGGTTGATTAGTGTGTAGTTTTATCGAAATTTCCAAAGTAATCGTCTGAGCAATGTGGTCTAGATGTGTTTAAATGGAGTAGCCGAGGTTGAAACGGATTTTTTTCACGACTAAGCTTATTTCTGAAGGCACAAACTTTATCGTAGGAGAGTTTTTTAACATTGTTAATTCAATGTATGGAGTAATGAATGAGTATTGGGTAAACATAGGTTATATTTTCGCACTTAAACAGGGTTTTGTCCTAGCTCTTAAGGTACTTAAGAACTCGGTCTGTGTTACTTTTGGTTGTTGTGATGAAATTTCCTCTTGCGTAAGAATAGTTTGCAATTATTGCCCTCGTCCTCGGACAGATAGGTTTGATGTTTTAGAGGAAATGTGGCTAATAAAAACAATAATCGAAAAACATAAGCTTGAATATGCCACTGTTGAAAAAGATCTACTGCTACAAAGCCTTGCTTTTGCGTATCTCTCCCAAAACACTCTCCCCCCTAATAAAAATGTTAGTTTTTTTCAGCGACTCTGATGAGCCGTAGCCGGTGGTCTGATAGGTTGATGGCTTCCTGGGGTCGTAAACACCGTGTTAATGTGGACTTGATAACGGCGGGGCCTCGAGCGATAGATAAGGTGGACACGTGATTGACATTGGAAAGGAAAAAGGAAAGGAGGATGTTATGTGGCGAGCACAAGTCAAGCGGTCTGCCAAACAACAATCTTATTAGGCTTTTCGCCAGTGTTGCCACACAGGATTTGGGGTTTTAATCGCAAACTCCATAAAAAATCCCCGCTTTTACCCGTTGTTTTTTGTTATAAGTTTTGACATAAATTCAGTTTTTGTGAGGGCATTGTTCCGAAAGTCATTACGTCGAATGGCACTGCTCCGACAAGCATATCTCCGAAATGCACTGTTCTGAAAAAAGTGTCGGAGCAGCGCCATTCGATGCTACGACTTTCGGAGCAATGCCGGCGCCCGGTTGTACCATTTCAATGCTCATTTTGACCCAGAAGAACCGAATTCCGAAAAGGAGAGTTTGAAGACGCATTCGTTGGACACTGTAGGACACTAGGTGGACGCTCGGACGGCGGAGCGATGCAGCGTAGAAATAGCCAGCGACTCTATTTATACCGCCGGGTCGGTGGAAATAGAACGGGTCACAATACTGCAGCGCCGAGCCGGTGGTTCTGTCTATCTTCACCTTCTATTTCGGTCCGGCTGCATTCGATCCTCTTATCTCCTAATCCGCGTGCATTCTTTTAATATCTTCACCAGCTAATTTTGGTCTACCTGTATTTGATTTTCTTATCTCTTGATCAGCTTATTTTGATCCGCTTGCATTCTTTTAAGCTCTTGATGCGCTGATTTCGGTCTGCCTGCATTTGATCCTCTATCTCTTGATCCGCTGATTTCGGTCCGCGTGCATTTGATCCTCTATCTCTTAATCCGCTGATTTTGGTCTGCCTGCATCTGATCCTCTATCTTCTGATCCGCTGATTTCGGTCTGCCTGCATCTGATCCTCTATCTTCTGATCCGCTGATTTCGGTCTGCCTGCATTTGATCCTCTATCTCTTGATCCGCTGATTTCGGTCTGCCTGGATCTGATCCTCTATCTCTTGATCCGCTGATTTCGGTCTGCCTGCATCTGATCCTCTATCTTCTGATCCGCTGATTTCGGTCTGCCTGCATCTGATCCTCTATCTTCTGATCCGCTGATTTCTGTCTGCCTGCATCTGATCCTCTATCTTCTGATCCGCTGATTTCGGTCTGCCTTCATTTGATCCTCTATCTCTTCATCCGCTGATTTCGGTCTGCCTGCATTTTTGATCCTGTTATCTCCTGATCCGCTGATTTCGGTCTGCCTGCATCTGATCCTCTATATTCTGATCCGCCGATTTCGGTCTGCCTGGATCTGATCCTCTATCTCTTGATCCGCCGATTTCGGTCTGCCTGCATTTGATCCTCTATCTCTTGATCCGCTGATTTCGGTCTGCCTGGATCTGATCCTCTCTCTCTTGATCCGCTGATTTCGGTCTGCCTGCATCTGATCCTCTATATTCTGATCCGCTGATTTCGGTCTGCCTGCATTTGATCCTCTATCTCTTGATCCGCTGATTTCGGTCTGCCTGGATCTGATCCTCTATCTCTTGATCCGCTGATTTCGGTCTGCCTGCATCTGATCCTCTATCTTCTGATCCGCTGATTTCGGTCTGCCTTCATTTGATCCTCTATCTCTTCATCCGCTGATTTCGGTCTGCCTGCATTTTTGATCCTGTTATCTCCTGATCCGCCGATTTCGGTCTGCCTGCATCTGATCCTCTATTTTCTGATCCGCTGATTTCGGTCTGCCTGCATTTGATCCTCTATCTCTTGATCCGCTGATTTCGGTCTGCCTGCATTTTAGCGAATTTCCCCTATAGGGAAGAAGCTGTTACCGTAGGTCTCATGGTAAGACCTAAGCCTAAAACCATCATAACTTTTCTTTTTGAGGTCCTCAGATGCCAAAAACACCATTCGTTCACTTTCATAAATATATATATTTATATATATACATATATATATATATATATATATATATATATATATATATGTGTGTGTGTGTGTGTGTGTGTGTGTGTGTCTTTAAGCACGATAACTTGCGCAAAAATGGTCCAATCGGAATGCAATTTGGCATAGACGTGTAAAGTAGTAATTATTCGGACGAGTTCGTAAACCAGCCCGATCGGAACACCGGAAGGGGGGGTTAAGGGGGGTAAACCCCCCCAAAAATGGGTTTATTGAGTTTTTTACATAAAAAAATATAATTTTTCGAATTTTTATTGGCACCATTAAATTCAGCCCATAAAAACAAACAATTTAGTATGTTGAATCATAGCTCTATGTCCATTGGTTACCGAGATATTGAAAGTGGTAAACACAGTACGTTGTCCCAATGTTAACCTTAAGGGAAATAAGTAAAATTCTATATCTCGCTTATTTCTCAACATATCTTGATAAAACTTGGTAAATGGCTTCTTCTAGTTCAGATCTACTAAAAATTGAATTAAAACCACCCAGTTTTAATATACCTGTAGCAGCAAACCTGCATACTCATTCCCCATGTTATTCTTATGGAGCTTACAAAAACATGTCAAATCTCGCTATGTTTGAGCGAAACATGTTGTTTTGCACTTTAAATTCGCTGAGTATGCAGGTCTGCTGCAACGGGGGTATTTGATCCTGTTATCTCTTGATCCGCTGATTTCGGTCTGCCTGCATTCGATCCTCTATCTCTTGATCCGCTGATTTCGGTCTGCCTGCATCTGATCCTCTATCTTCTGATCAGCTGATTTCGGTCTGCCTGCATTTTTGATCCCTATCTCTTGATTCGCTGATTTCGGTCCGCGTGCATTCAATCATTTTATCTGTCGGTTCGCTGATTTCGAACCGACATAGTTCGACCCTATTTATCTCGATCCGCTGATTTTCATCCTCTCTGCGGTCGGTCATCTCATCTATTGGTCCCCTGATTTTTGTCCGGCTGCAAATAAAATGTATGAAATAATAGAGGAGCTTGCTGCGTTTATGAATGATAATTGTCCTACGCAGATCAAAGTTTTAAGCAAAGTCGCGGATTTCTTAGAGGGTCTTCCGGGAAAGAGTTTCCGAAAGGGAACAGTTAAGTTTTGGATAAAGACACCTTCATAATGAAAAAAACAACTAAACAAGTGTATCTTAAAGTATTCATTCTTTGTAAACACCGGTTGAACTTTCACATAAATATTATGTCCTCCGAATGACACGAAGGAATGGTTCATTAGCGCTACGAAATGCGACACTGGAGCCCGTTCTCGGTCGTTCGTGTGGTTTCTGTCCCGACAACGCATTTCCTTCTTGTTGGATCGGAGGTTTCTGTCCGCCACACGCAGGTCTACTGTGTTACTGTGGTACACTCGACCAAAACTGAGACCAGTGGATCTCTTGACACTTTGACACTGTTGATAACCGCACGCGTATGTTTCATGTGTTATGTTTGTTATTTAATACGGTTGGAGAATTCTTCACACTTGGGTCTGATAGTTTTCATTTGATTATTTATTCAAATATTATTTACCGCGAGCTACGCTCCAATGGGTATCTGTAGAGGTGTACTTGACTAATCGATTCTTTCTCGAATCGATTCTCTTGAACTCGGTCATTCGAATAATATTTTCCACGGGGAAGCGATAAGACGGTGAGCTACACTCCAATGGGCATCTGCAGCGGGCCACAATGGAGTCACCGAGCGAGAAGACGCAACAAGGCGTGGCGGACAGCCTGGACGCGGCAGTGGTAGAGTTATAGACCGAGCTAGGGATGGCAGCGATATATCGCCATCGACAAATTCATTCCGATAGTATCGGAGACATCGATATTTTTTGGGCCGATATATCGGATTCATAAAATGACAAAAATTGTCATTTTATTTGTTATTTTTCTTGGAAATTAAACTCCCAATCGCAAACCCATATAACATTTTGAATGTACTTTTAAGTATCCACTAATTTCAAAGCGGTTTTATCTTTTATTTAAATGGTCTCTCTTTACTTTTCCCTGGATTGCACATTTGAACTTACAATAAGCAGTTTCTTGTCTAAAAGCGAAGTAAAATTTTCGATATATCGTTAACCCGATATATCGATATTTTGGAGGTCGATATATCATAGACATAGATATATTGCTCCCGATTTATCGGAAAACCGATATATCGACAAATCGAAAAATTTTGCCATCCCTAGACCGAGCCGAATATCCTGGGGTGCCCATTCCCCCCCCCAATGCTTATAGCGCATTCCCCCCTCAAAACAACCAGCGATTCCCCCCCCCAAACTAAAATCTACTAACTAAACTCGAGACTAGTACTACGAGTGAGGGTAAATCCGTACCAGTGAAAATCGGTCCCACTGAGGAATTTGTGAAAATCCGTCCCACTCTATAGTTCGCAGTAACAATGAGTGACAGCACAACCAGTGATGCGCAGTTTTTAAGTTTTTTTGTATTAAATGTTTATAATGTAATAAATTAGTAAAGCGATTCCCATCACACTTTATCCAGGCTTTGGACTAGCTAAATGTAAAAAGTTGTCTTTTGTCATTTAGGCCTAACCTAACCTAACCTAACCTAACCTAACCTAACCTAACCTAACCTAACCTAACCTAACCTAACCTAACCCGGCTCGGGGAGGTGAGGCCAGGTACTAGAAGGTATTCCCAAAAGAACTCGCCCTGGCTGTTCTCAGATAGTCCGCAGTGGGACCGATTTTCAGTGGGACCGATTTTCAGTGGTACGGATTTACAGGACACCAGTACTACAGTGGAGGGAGTAGTTGCAATGAATTATGTAATTTTGAACATTGTCCTCAATCTTACAACAACCGGAGCTTTTTTACAATAACCCTTAATTTATATAAACAAATTTCATATCTCAAGATATCTGCATTTGAGGTGTAAGGTACCATTTTTAAGTATGAAATGCTTCTAAAATATTCGAGGATGAGGAGGGGTACTTCAGACTGGCGAAATTTAAAAATAAAACTACCAATTTAATTTCCTAAATTAGTAAACTCTTACCTATCATTTTATACTTACGTTACAGAGAATGTATTGCACCAGACTACTGATTTTTCGTAAATACATTATACGGAAATTCCAGTTGGCTATTGATATTAATATATTCCAAAACCACTGATGTAATTCAAGTAAATGGTGGCTGTTCATGGCTGGTGTTGACTATGTGAAAAAACGGCCTTAAAATGCGTGCGCCGTCCAATTCCGGGTGAACGGCGGGAGTAACTACTCGCCTCGAACCCTGAGTATTTTTCAAAACTTCGAGTCGGCTCGAAAAAGCTCGGTAATCGATTCTAGACTATTCGATGAATAATGCGGTGAAAAATCGACTATCGTGAACGACTATAGGAGTCGAAACCAATCGACTAGTCGCTAGTCGTTAGTGAAGAGCTGTTGTTATGCCCATTACTATTGTAAATATCGCTGTGTCCACTGCGGGAGGCGGAGATGACTAATCCGCTTGATGAGTCTCCCGCCAAAACTGAGGCTACTGATTGGTCAGCTGTTTGTTTGCCGCCAAACCGCCAACCGCCGCGCCGCCCGCCCCCGCCTCCGCGTCCCGTGTTGCTGGCGTTTATCCAATTACAGTTTGAAAATTTGTCGTTAGAAATGTTTCATTTGATCCTTACAATGTTCCTAAACGTAGTTCTTCAAACTGTCTTAAAAAGTAATGTAAATTTTCAGATTTTCAATAAACGCTTATCTGCCACATATAAAACATATTTTACAACATGTAATTCATCAGTAGAATAATTAGGTAATTTTACAACGTCAAAGGGATGTCAACCAATCAGTAGAATAATTAATGTTGCAATGCCAAGAGAATGTAAACCCGTCAGTAGGGTGGATGATTAATTTAGGCTAATGTTAGAACAAGAGAATGAAATTCCATTTGAAGAGTTGTTGATCTTACAACGCTTTAGAGAATGTAAACCCCAAGTAGGATAATTAATTTTACAAATTTAACAAAATGTCAACCTTTTAGTAGTATGATTTACTTTTACAAAGCAGAGAGAATGTAAACCCATCAGTAGTGTAATCAATTTTAGAACCCAAAAGAATGTAATTCGATCAATAAATAGCCTGTTACAATGCCAAGTAGTGGAATTAAATATTGCAGGTAAACGGCGGGAGTAGCTACTCGACTTGAAAAAGGTTGATTCTCGAGTACTCGCACATCCCTACCTACTACAGTATGAAACTAGCATTGACGTCAAAAGAATGTAAACCTTTCTAATTATTAATGTTAGAACGCCAAAAAAATGTAAACCCAGCAGTAGTGTGATCCACCCGCGTGTCTCATTCACGGTTTGCCATCGCCCAATTATAGCCGGCCGTAATGCGTGAAATACATTCAATTAGCAGAGCTACCGCACTGGCCCGTCCGTGCCCAATGTAAACAATGCTATCATTTTATATTCGCCAAGTTATTACTGCACATAAATTGTGTTCTTGTTCTATTCTTAATATTTCGCTAAGTTATTACTACAAATAAATAATGTTACTAATTCCATTCTTTATGTTTCACAAGTTACTGCATAAAAAATAAACAACTTCCTGTTTATTTTTCTATGGTTACTTTAGAGTCTTTGAAGTGGTTCATTTTGTCCCTCGTTGAGCCGAAAATAAAAGAAATTTTTCATTTTATTTTTTAACTGATTACACTCAACGAAGTGGCAGTTTAACGATTAGGTTTTAGTTTTTTCAGGATTTACTGTGAATATTATGTGCTATTGGAAATGGTTTTGGCATTTATTACATAATTTTTGCATGTTTCTTTCAGCGAATACTATTTCAAATGGCACAGAAAGAGGTCTAAGACGGGACTGTTTTAGTTATCTATGATCTGGGGTTAACAGTAAAATTGAAATAGTAATTTAATCAAGCAAACCTCTTAAGAAACTCTTAGGGAAGTTTCTATTATTTAAAACATAGTTCAGTTTTCAACGGTTGTTAATAATTGAAAAATAATGTGTTTAAGTTTTAAAAGCAATTGAATGAAAACATATCATAGCAATACTGTATAATTCATATTCAAGGTTACTCATATTCAATTTCAACACTGTATTCAGAGTGCTGCACCACACCAGCGCCATCCAATGCAATAATTTATATTTAATTTTCCAAAAATTATGAGAGATTTTTCCACCGGCGGAAAAACAATAGGGACACGCTATTGATATCCGGTTACAGGTCGTATCAAATGTCTTGGCCAACTCAGGGCTTTACGGCCAGCCAGGATCACGTCATTTGAAGCCACCTGTACGATGTGTCGGATGTGTGAAGTATCGTCTCTCACCGGCGCGAACGGCGAGGCTGTGCGATGAGTCATCACGGTGTCTCTGAGTCACAGCTAGCTACTCTGCCGGCCAACGGATATATATATATATATATATATATGTACAGGGTGTCCCGGAATTATGGTAAAATATTTTAGCATGTGATTGCTGAGGTAAAAATAAGAATAAAAGTTCATATAAACATAGGGCCTAAAGTACTTCGTTTTCCGTCTGTGCCTCCGTTTGTGTTTTTTACATGTTTAATTATATCTCACGAACGTCTTGACGTATAAACTTCAAACTTCGTACATGGATGGTCATTATTAAGAACTATTTATGCAAGAAGTATCAAATTTATACTTTGTACCATTTCGAAGTGGCGGCTGTTTTTTTTCAAAGCTAATTATCTTAAAACCCGTAAATTTTAGAACAATTATACAAGTGACAAAAAAGTTGCAAAATTTAATCCAATTAACGCTGATATTAAGATTATGATGATCCGACTACTAATAACTGAGAAATGTTAGCTTTTCCGAGTAAAATCATGCAAATTTCAGGTATCATGTTCAAAAGAACCATGTTTTTATTTGATTATTATTTTTATCTTTTATTTTTTTAATTTTTAGCGAATTTCCTTAGAGGAATAAGCTATTACGGTAGTACTCATGGTAAGACCTAAGTCCGAGACCATGTTAACTTTTCATTTTGGGGTCCCCAGAAGCAAAAAACACCATTCGTTCGAATTTATATATATATATATATATATATATATATATATATATATATAGATATATATATATATATCTATATATATGTCTGTTAACACGATAGCGGCCGTAAATATGGTCCGATCTTAATGAAATTTGGTACAGACGAGTAAAGTGGTAATCACTCAGACGAGTTCGTGAACCAGCCCGATCGGACCACCGGTAGGGGGGGGTAAAGGGGGTAAACCCCCCCTAAAGTGGGTTTTTTGAGTTTTTTGCATAGAAATTAAAAATTATCCAATTCAGCTCAAAAAAACAAACAATTTAGTATTTTGAATTACTGCTCTATGTCCATTGGTTACCGAGATATTGAAAGTGGTAAAAACAGTACGTTGTCTCAATGTTAACCTTATGGGAAATAAGTAAAATTCTATATTTCGCTTATTTCTCAACTTATCTTGATAAAACTTGGTAAATGGCTTCTTCTAGTTCAGATCTACTAAATATTGAATTAAAACCAACCAGTTTAAACATACCTGTAGCAGCAAACTGCATACTCATTCCCCATGTTATTCTTATGGAGCTTACAAAAACATGTGAAATGTTTGTTGGATTGAGTATGTTGATTTGCACTTGAAATTCGCAGAGTATGCAGGTCTGCTGCAACGGGGGTATTTAATTTTTATTTCATTAATTGATTTTTATTAGATTTGGTGACACATTTTTTGAACACTCTGTGTATGAAACTGACGTGACGGTAGGTGAGTGGTCACATCGCTCGCTTTTTAATGTAAAGTTTGCTGGTTTGATCCTGAACACAGTCTGAAAATTTTTTTACGGTTTGTGATAAGGTTTTAGGACTATTTAGTCTTTAATAAAGAAAAAAAACCTGGCAATGATTTTTCCCATGAATGAGATTATTTAATGATTACCAATAATTGGTTATGATTATTTATAAATTCCGTTATCTGCCCACAACTGTAAATTTCCAAAACAACAAATAACAAAGTAATATAACCTTTGGCAGTAATATAACAAATAAATAGGATGTGTAGAGGAACCTAATTAGTGATGTAGAAGACAAATTATAGAAACAAATTTTACTCATACACGGCCTGATTTTACACCTGAAAGTTACGAGCCGTTATCTAATCTCATAGTGAGTCGGTGGCGCAGTTGGTAGCGCACTCGGCCCCGGTTCTGTGGTGGCAGCGTCGCAGGATCGAGTCCCAATGATGCCGCGTACTTTTTAACAGTACTGTTCATCCTGATACTGTACCGGCTCACTCCTTGGGTTTGCTTGATAACTTCCACGCACAGGCCTGAGGCCCATGTGGGGGGCAAATGCAAGGTAAAAAAGGCCGCCACCCTCTTTTTTCAAAAAAAAAAAAAAATAAATAAATAAAAATATATCGCCGTTACCTGTAATCGTGGCAACACAAGAGGTTAGGTTAGGTTAGGTAAGATTAGTTTAGGTTAGGTTCGGATCAAATCAAATCTAATTTAATATTTAATACTATATTTGATAGAATAAACTAACCTAACCTAGCCTAACCCAACCCAACGAGCGGCCGGCGCGGTGATGCGTCGGCGATGTTACCGTTACCTGAATGTTTGACACTTAAGGTAAGAATGACGACAATACCGACTGAATTACCCAGACATGATTCCGATATGGTTGGCAAACTATCCAGTAATTAAAAGAAGCCATAATCTAATACAGCCAAAAGGAAAAAGTTTTTCGGTTGTGGACGGATAACGGAATTTGACCTTTATAACGATAAGCAGATTATTTTTGCCTAATCCATATGCAATTCATTCCATTCACATAATTTATTAGGCTAGTTTACAGTAAAGAGAATTCTTCAAGAGATGGTTTTTGAAAAATAGCGGGTTTATTGGCAATTTACTAAAGTATATAAGCAACATTTTGATGGATAAGTATACCCCTTAGATAAAATTAAAGGTCTTAAAACTATTGAAGTGTTAAAAAAACAAGTTTTGAGAACAAGTACTTCAAAAAATGTTTCACAAGCTGTAATATTTTAGACAATTTGTCTTTACCAATATGTTGTAAAGTAGCGGAAGATGGTTTGTGGTATAGGCCCCCGTTACGTGATGATATAAACAAATACTATAATTAATTGTAAAACCATTACGAATCACAATCATACAGAAATAATTGATTTTCATGAGTGTCGCTTTACGGAAACTTACGGAAAGGAATATTAACCTGGTATGTGGCATTAGGGCTTAATTAGAGGTTTAATTTATAATCGCGGGTTTTGATGTCTTGGTTGATTCAAATAACCACTAAAGAAGATTGCCCCATCGCGATATCCGCTGTTTAGAACGATTATGATAATTTTTAATCAGTTTACAACCTGATCGCATCCGCTGGTGTAGGATACCGTGGAAATAAGACTAATTCAAGTTAAATTCAGGCTTTGATATAACGTTTATTATAATGTGGTCATTTTCTATTTGTGAGGTACATAGTGTCAAATCAGTGATGTAGATATCTTGTGGAGAAACGCGATGAAGATGGTGGTTACTCAACATGAGTGTTTGTTTTCTATTTTTATCATTCAGAATATTTTTTGTGCTGTAATAAGTTCGTATCTTTGCATTCCCCATTCATTAGATGCCATAATATTTTAATTGATAGCCTACGTTAAAGTTTTGTCAGTGCAATGGAGCAGCTGTTGGTGTGAGCGAAACAGCGGAGTGAACAAGAGAAATTGTATTATTTTACCCCTAGATTAGTAAAAAAAATTAATGCTCTGACAATCACAAACAAAGATTGTTATATTTGTTGGCTTACTTATCTATGAATTACCTAAATTAACCCCTAATGTTTTGAATGAAAACTGTTGAAACTTAAGATAAACAAAGGCAATATTGTACCAGTTTGGTTAAGACGATAGTCTAATATGATTTTTTCTTCTTTTCAGGTAAGTTTCCAGTTTTCGCAGTAACGGGAGTGGTAAGTCCATCAGGATCTGGCCTTTGTATAGTTCGAATCAAATAACAAGGCCCACGCTGTCCATAAGGCCAATGCTAAACTTAACGGTTTTACGGACGGACTGGACCTTGTTATTTGAAACGGCCTATAAATCCATATGTAAAGGTCGAGACAAAAGTAGTGGCCTTGGCCTTACGTAAGCTAATGTTAATATTAACATTAATCTTATGTTTCGACTTGGCCACGTCATTTGAAAAGGCCTGTACTTGTAAACATTTCCGAAAAAAGTCAATCAATCTAGGCTTGACTGATTACGGACATTAGGTTACTTTGGAAAGGATTCTTCTGTTAATTTAAAGATTTAAAATGGGAAATTTCGCAGTATATTCAGAAAACCCCTAAGATATCAAAAATTTGCACAAGATCATCTGAATTTGCAGGGGGAGGGATGAAGGGATGTATGGGAAATGTAACGGGCCGCCCGTCGGGAGATAGATGGAATTGGAATGGCAAAATCAATGCAAAGCTCGGGGTGTGGATAGGTTTTACTATCCATTAACACACTTTCGCGAATTTAAGTGAAAATTACCATGAAAATTAGTAAATTTTTGTAACAGTTCAGGGAATTGCTTTAGTAATTTTCAGCGAGAAAGTTTGTTCGAAAATCTTCGATTCCTACAGAAAACTTGACACCAACACTTTGTCACCAAAAGGTAAAAATACGCATATGCATCGGTATATGATTAAAACCGGCGAGCAGAAGAAAAAAACGGCCATTTTAACGTATGATAAAAAGAGAACGACCGTCCGTTTCAGTTTGATGACGTTGGGAAAGTTGAACAAACCAAATCTGGCAAAGGTACATGTCGTGTGAATGTACAAATTAACCCGGGATTTTCGAGCAAAAAAAATCAAGACTTGTTAAGGTGTTAAGCTTATTACCGAATGTACAAATTAAAAACCATATAAAACCATTAAAGATCGCATCATACTTGAAAGTATTGGAAATTGTTCTTACCTCGATTAACTCGTAATTTAGATCGAATTAGTCTGTTAAATTTGGATTTTATCTTGTTAATTATCCTCTGACACCAATTTTATTTTAACTTACCATCCCGCTTGAAAACCCAATGTAACTTAACAAAGTACGTAATTAATAAAAAATGAAGAAAAAATTCGAACGAGGTCGTCCGTATTTGTAGAAGGGATGAATAGAAAATGAAATACCGCCCGTAGAGAGCTGGATAGAGTTGGGATGGCGAAATCAATGCAGAGCCGGGGGCGACGAGGTACTCTGTGGATAGGTTGGGGTTTGCTCTGCTCATCTCAAACCTGACCTTTCATTTCATTTCATTTCATTGGCGTTTTCATTATGAGAGGTTTGGCTTGATTATTTGCGTGCAAAAATGATTGTTTTTGAAATGGCTGGATTTTAATACTGTCTAACCGTTATTATTTAGATAGAATTTCTTGGAACCCCGAATCAGGTCTTTGTTTCGTAAAATATTCTTCAACTAAAAAAAAAACTGGTTAAAACCTTTTTTAAGATGCCTCCTAATATCTGTAGACTTGGGAGGTTTTTTAAAAAAATATTTATTAATTAACAAACTCTGTGTAATCAATAGATTAAAATTCATAATTTAATTATTAGATTGGTAAATTTAATTATATTAGAATTAAACAATAAATAAATATTACATTTAATCTATTAGGACATGTTTGATGAAATTTTGTTTTTGATTGGCTAGTACTGCTGATTTCGATAAAGTTAGTTTAACTTATCTGCATTTTAAATCATTGCTATAAAAACGTGTAGACCGTGAAAAAATCTAAGCAATAAACATCATGCAACTCATAGTAAAAAATAGCTCCGAGCCGTTGGTTTACAGGTAAAGTGCTGGCCCAGAAAGTCGAACGTCGCTGGTTCGATCCCAACGGCGTGCGCCTCCTGTTCCATCAAGATTGACTATTGCCGCCACGGCACCTCGTTGTCTTTAATTCGTCACTCAGGCTTGTTTGCCCATAGCGACGGGCAGTTGAGGTTTTATTGAATTTTCGAGTACAATCATTTTAAGAGTCGGAGACACTAATATGGTAGTAAAAGAATCTTTTGTAGCATTTCTTTTCATTAACACCAGGATGTGGTTTTAGCCTACAAACAGGCCGTTGGCCCCATCGACTGTGTATAGTGGTGAATCACACGGATCTCGGGAAGTTCGGCGACTCATTCATGATTACGGATTTCAGGACTTCCGTTGTGAGGGTTATGGAAGTTGGAAAAGTTGAAAACTGAATATAATATTTATTGCTCCAGTATTTAAATTATTGCGGTGGCGTGAAAATCTGAATTCTCTCTCGTTTCTCTGTTTATAAAAACGATTATACAGGGTGTCCCGTAACTCACTGGACAAATGTATAGAATGATTAGAAAACCAATTCCCATTGGTGGCTTTGCCCACGATTCGTTTTCCGTTTGAAGAAAAGTGGCGAATTTCTGGATAACTGACGATAATATGGATATAAAAATAACTAATTAGCTCTCTTTAAAAAATCGTAGAAGTAATTTCCTCTGAAGACCGTGTCTATGTAGGCCTACCTATGAAATATGTGACTGGATTTTCGATTTCACCATAAATTTTTAAGTGAAATCAAATCATAAGGCCCTTAAAGGCCTTCCACTACGATTAGCCATCCTTACGATTAGTGTTCGTAAGACTAATGCTATAATTAACATTAGTCTAATACGGACGGACTGGGCCTTATGATTTCATTTCACCTATACCCTGCCTTTTATAGTTGATTTAATTCGTTTAAAGAGTTCCCCTTGCCTTAAATCGTTTAGCAAAACTATTTTTAATGGATTAGTTTTAATACAAATTAAATTGTTCTATAGCTTGTTCATAGGTTGTGTTCATCGCTTATCCCTACAGTATTTAGCACGAAAAGTTTAATCGGATAGGAGAATGGATGCATGCCCCGGCGAAACATCGGAATGTCTCCTGCAAAGGTCGATGCTATTTATTCCGACCTTCGGCTGCAATATGCAGGCGGCTTTGCTTATTTCATCGTCGTGTTGTGAACTTTTGTCTCTAGTTGCTCACTTGTTATTTAACAGTGTACTCATGAATAAGATGTGGGTTTTATTTGGGTCTCTAGGCTTTCATACGAAACCTTTTGATTTTTGGAACTTATTTCTTAATCTTCTTAAGATAAATATGTAAATGTTGTCCCCCTACTGATGCATAATGTTGCATTGTTTTATACCATTGAATAAAATCAGCACTCCTGAACAGCAAAATAGTGAACTCAGTAATCCGTCTTTAGCCCAATTACCGAATAGTCTATCGCAAAACAATATTTTGCTGTTCAGAAAAGTCTTACATTTTTAAAGATTTAAGCCGTTAGTAATTGTAATAATCTCCTCGATTGAAGGTTTTTACCTGATTGGCGCTTTTAAAAGTAAGATAATTTGGTGTTGCATTCTAAATGATTTTACTTTTCGACGGACAGTAAATTGGAATATGGGCCACGATTGTGCATGACATTCCAAGGTGAATTATTCTGAACGAGAATCTAGTTCGGTTTGCAGTTCTTAATCATTCGAACGAGTAATCTATAGCTACAAGTAATCGGATGTAGTGAAGCTTTAATATCGGCACAAGTACGATACTGTATTTCCGGCATTCGATTAACCGAATGGCCGAGTGATGAAGGGATGGATACAAAGTCCTCCCTCCATTTAGTGTGAGCTGCCTAAAAAACCGAATGCGTAATCTATATTTACAGTAGAACCTCAATAAGAAGGGTCTCAAGGGGATTCTAGAAAGAGTCTCGTTATCGAGGGAATCTTCTTTTTGAGGTTCGTGTTAACAAGACATTAAGTGCCATTACAGTATCGAGAGAACTTGAAAAGTGCCATCTTTATCAAGGTTTTTGTGTTATCGAGTGTCTTCTTATCGAGGTTCTACTGTACATATTCCCCATTAATGTATGCAAGGTTGCCTTTCCTCGTTAGCGGCAGTGAGTCAACCATTTTTACAGATTTCAAATATGTCTTCGCAATCTGGACGACTCATGTTCAGGTAGTCCTCGGCTTTTTTGAGGTGTTCGCAATCTGGACTGTCCGCAATTAGGACTCAACCGTTCTAACAGTGTAGTCTAATAAATTATTTATCATGAATTATTTATCGCGTGTCTTCGGTTTTCCATCTCAACGCGGAGAATCCCAACAACTGAATGAGTGGTCGATAAATATTCAGTCTACACCCGGTTGGTTTCTATCTGAAAATTTCTCAATTTAATTATACGAAAGGACCATTAAATTCATATATTATCGTCAGGTCAACGTATTCAATGGTTTTATCGGCACTGTACGCGAAGATGAAGGTTTCAACTACGTAGATGTAGTGAGTTGAATCACTCCCAAGATGTAAGCCTCCAGTTTTCCATGTCAGCACCGAGAATGCCCAACAACCAATTCCAACAACCGAATGAGTAGTCGATAGTGAGTATTCGGTCGTCGCCGGCGCCGCGGCGGCGAAGGTCGACGTCACCAAGGTCCTCCTAGAAGCGTTACATTTCCGTTTTCCGTCCAATCAGTCCTCGGTTCCTAGAGTTCCATTGTCTACTTTCCCAGCCTAGACGCTTGCTTTGTCTTCTGGTTGACTTGGTTGTCTTCGGCATTTCTGTAGTTTTAGCGAATTTCCCCTATAGGGGAGAAGCTGTTACCGTAGGTCTCATGATAAGACCTAAGCCCGAGACCATCATAACTTTTTGTTTTGAGGTCCCCATGCAGATGCCAAAAACAGCATTCGTTCATGTCCATAAATAAGTAAGTAAACATATGTGTCTTAAAGCTCGGTAACTCGCGTGAAAATGGTCCAATCTGAATTAAATTGACACAGATATTTGTAAAGTAGTAATTATTCGGACGAGTTCGAAAACCAGCCCGATCGGACTATTGGAAGGAGGGGGTGAGGGGGGTAAGCCCTCCAAACATTTGTTTTGGGGATTTTTTACAGAGAAAAATAAAAATTATAAAATTCTTGTTGGGACCATCGAATTCAGTTTAAAAAGACACATAATTTAGTATCTTGAATTATTGCTCTGTGATCATTTGTTACCTAGATATCGTTAGTTTTAAATACAGTACGTTGCCCCAATGGGAAATAAAGAAAATTCTATATATCCCTTATTTCTCAACATGTCTTAATGAAACTTTGTATATGAGTGGCTTCAATTGAGTGGCATGTACTGGATTATTGCAAAAAAAAACAAATTTCACACTTCCACGGCAGCAAACGTGCATCCTTATTTCCCATGTTATTCTTATGGAGAAAATTGTTGTATACTTATTCCAGGATTCAAGTTGATTTTACTTGATTTGAGGCTCCATCTAATTGATTTATTTAAGCAGTTGAGACTCGCTGAGTGTGCAGGTCTGCTGCAACGGGGAAATTGTAACAGTGTCGTTCGACCACTACTAATAAATTACTCTCAGCTCCTACCGAAATTACCCTTTTTACCCGAAAATTACCCTCGGCCCGACAATTAAATCGGCAGGCCTGCAGAGGAAATGCGCAGCCGTAGAAACTCATGCAGAAAACACGTTGAAACAAAAATGGTCAAACCACTTTATTATTAAGTGGAATTCATAATGAGCATAATTTACACTACGAACAATATAAAAATTCAATAAGGGCCAGGCCATTATGTAATTTAAGAAATTGACATGAGGTAAGACGTAAGACAATTGTAAGGCAAAAACACTGAGTGAGAAAGCATCTATGAATAAAACGTTTAGGAAATCAATTAAAGGTTAGTAGAATGAGGTTTGTTTAATTTTAGACTTGGTTCTTTTGCCAGGAATAATTTTCACAAACAATGTCACAACGATAATTTTAGGATCGCAATTCCGTAAAATTACCGGACGTTATGACGTTTTCAGTCATATTACCCGTTGTTACCCTCAGAAAACAAATACCATTCAAAATACCATCTATTGGTGGAAATACCCTCGTAAAGGGTTATATCACCCTCGAAGTCTCAACGCTGGTTTTTAGATCGAGCTCTTCCGATAACTCTTAAGTGGCTGTGTCGTTGGGGGATTTCCCAACGAACTGACTGATAATACTAAGAGATATTGCTTTACAGGTTGCGTTAAATGACATGACCTAGGCCGTCTATAAGCCCAACGATAAAATTAAATTAAGTCTTCTGAGCGGACTGGGCGATGTCAGTTGACGCGGTATAGAGCGAGCGTACTGCAAGTAATAAATACGTATTTGCAAACTGACTGAAATTCTCCAAGTGGGGGTAATTATTGTTTGCGTGTGTGCTACGTAATAGGTTGACGATGGGTTGCTTTACCGAGACTTTACAGGCGCAAATGAGTAGTTTGTCATGTTTTTGAATCGACAGCTCAATTACCAAAAGTATAGCTGAACTTGAAACTACACACCTTTTTGTAACATGATCTCAGGATTTTAGTGAGGCTTTCGACTGGGTAATATGTTCATCAAGTTAATGGCAAACATGTTGCTCAGTTTCACATCTGTTTTTTGCACCCTCAGAAAACAAATTAGGTAACTTTAAATACAGAAGGAGGCTTAACCATCCTTGGGCCAGCTGTGCCTGTTTTTGTGTCAGCCAGGATTTGAAGTGAATGTTAGTTAGACTAAATCACCAACAGATAGACTGATGTAAATTATTTATGTCAGCTATTTATCTCAGTTTTCAACACTTATATGCTTGAAAACAAGAGTTTTTGAGCTTACGCTTGTTCTCTGAACATCATTTTGTTGAAGTACCCCCTCCTGATAGCGTAATTAATAGTTAACTGCAGTATACTCTATTTGTGAATTATTACTAAGTTCTCTTTCAAATCCTGACTGACACAAAAGTTGGTAAACTTTTTATGATGGCAATGGAAAGTCTCCTTCTTAACAGTATACAATCTAAACTGGGCATAATGAACCTCACATGTATTCATGTTAAGCTGGAATTCATACTTCATACGACATAAAAAAGAATCTAGAACAATATACCTCTTGCAACTAAAGGGTGCGGCTGGAGCCCAGGGTGCTGCATGGTCTCCGACCGCACTCCCACACTGAGACGCATCACTCAAATCTCAAATGAGGACGACGTAGAGGGATAGACTATCACAGAGTAAATTCCATCACAAAAACAAAATACCCCCGTTGCAGCAGACCTGCATACTCAGCGAATTTAAAATGCAAAACAACATATTTCAATCCAACAAAGATAACACATGTCACACATGTGACATAGATTTGACATGTTTTGGTAACCTCCATAAGAATAATATGGGGAATGAGTATGCAGGTTTGCTGCTACGGGTATATTAAAAATGGGTGGTTTTAATTCAATATTCAATAGATCTGAACTAGAAGAAGCTATTTACCAAGTTTTATCAAGATATGTTGAGAAATAACCGAGATGTAGAATTTTACTTATTTCCCATAAGGTTAACATTGGGACAACGTACTGTGTTTACCACATTCAATATCTCGGTAACCAATGGACATAGAGCAGTGATTCATAATACTAAATTGTTTTTTTAGCTGAATTCAATGGTTCCAACAAAAATTCGATAAATTTTATTTTCCTATGTAAACACTCAAAACCCCCATTTTTATGGGGGGGGGTTTATCCCCCTTTACCCCCCCTTCCAGTTGTCCGATCGGGCTGGCTGATGAACTCGTCCAAGGGATTACCACTTTACATGTCTGTAACAAATTTCATTAGATCGGACCATTTTTACGGCCGCTATCGTGCTGACAGACACAGCAGTAACCAAACATCAATTCATATTACTCATCGCTACAGGTGTTTCCATTTTCCGCTCGCCTCTGGTGATACACCGAGAAGGTATGCCGTGTTGCCACTGTATCGGTGTGGAATGTTATCGTTGGGACAACATTACAGTCACTGATAACAGTCGACAGTGGAGTCACTTCAAGGCCGCCTTCCACCTTTGTGCGCTGTGGGTGGTCTATAATTGTTTAGTAAAGTCCGATTCAAATGTCGTGCCCAGGCCATCTATAAGTCTAATGTTATTTTTATCGTAACGTTTCACCCGATCCTGCCCAGCAAAGGACCAAATTGTAGTCCGAGTCAAATAAAGTGGCCAATTCCGATCAAAAGGCTGTCAGTCTTAGTATCGGCCCACGGACGATGTGGGTCACCTCATTCGGCTCGATCAATAACTATAGTAGAATTAGTACAACTGTGAAGCGCGAGAGGGAGGGAAATTTCACTTATCGTTCGCCAGCGCCAGGCGTGTCCCTCGGTAAACAAACGAAATCCAACTAGGATTATTCGCAAGGTCCCGATAGGCATATCAGTGGCTTGACCA
Organism: Flexamia atlantica; assembly: GCA_035578135.1. NCBI lineage: Eukaryota > Metazoa > Arthropoda > Insecta > Hemiptera > Cicadellidae > Flexamia > Flexamia atlantica. The sequence continues at coordinate 16,533,980 of JAQJVK010000013.1, read as the reverse complement.
ATTTTTTTTGTCACGACGTCGTTTCGTATTAGGTGAATCATTTGGTTTGGTGTCGTTCATATCTTGCCCCAAGTTTATTGATTCTCCTCGGGACGGCAACACTTAGACTTTGGAATTTTCGGATATTTTGGAATTCGTTGGTTGTTTTCGTCCGCCTCCGAGAGAGAAGGCCCGTCGATGGCGGATGGTAAGTATGGAAATTTCCCTACATCCCGCGCTTCATAGTTATATTAATTCAAGTTCAATTCGTAGCCCGATCCCGTCCCGCAAAGGACCAAATTACAGTCCGGGTCAAATAACATGGCCAACCCTGCCCAAGAACCTTGTGCCAGTCTTAACATTGGAACTAAGGATGGTGTGGGCCACCTCATTCGATTCGACTTGTAACCAACTTGTAACTAATTGCCGCTCGATCCCGCCCCACGAAGGACCAACATTATAGTGAGCCGAATGACGAGGCCCAGTTCACCTTTTAGACCGATATCGATTTTAGCAAGGCTTACGGAAGGCGGGAGCCACCTCAGTCGACTCGGCCAGTAACTAATCCGTCACCCGATCCGGCCGCGCGAAGGACCAAATCAAGCCGTAACATTACGCGCCATCAGCGTACGGTCGACTGGGCCAGAACCACAACGTTACTGCGTGGGTGTTGTCTGTCTCCTTCTTGGGGAGGCAGCTCCTTACTTGGGGCTGGTTAGGTCCTTGTGGTGAGTCATCCGGTTGAAAGAGTAGATAAGGAGAACCGGGTTTACCGAAAAGGATAAACTCTTCGAGAAACGATAGTGTGGGAGTATAAAAATGTCTTCGAGGCTTTTCGCAAATTCGAGGGGTTTGACATTGAGTCTGAGCCGTCAGAGTGCTGGGCTTGTGGTGTTGTCGGTGGGACAGCTGAGTTGTGACGGTGTTCGGGATTCCGAAAGGTGTCAAAAATCAGCGACCCTGGGAAAAGAATCGGCTGAGTCGGTTACAAAGCTTTCACAAGCCTGTAAATCATACTATGGTTAATGGTGAAAATGTACCCCCACGCTGCGTCTCGGTCCCAACGCCATATACACATGGGGGTGGAGATTTTGGTAGAGTTTTTTTCCTTAAAGGCATCAAAGAGTAAGACTGACAGAACGATATTGACATTGCCATCGATAGAAACTGAAATCTTCAACATTTATTCGTGACATTGTATATATTATAAGGATGTCACAGAAAATTTTATGAGTTTCTTCCCGGCCTTTTGATCTGAGATCGTAACCAATTAGTTATTTCAATTACTTTCGGCTCTAGTACTTTAACATCGATGTCGCTGATTAAGTGATTTTTAACATGATGATTTAACATTAATGATTTAACATCAATGTCGCTGATAGCGTTGTACTATGGTTGTCAAATCCACAAACCACAATATCTGCAACACCTGTTCGGTAGGTGTTGTAAAAAAGATGCTCAGTTGACGAGCCTATCAGAAGCGGAGTTCGAGAGTCTCCCGGGTGACGTTTTAGCTGCGTCTCCATTTCGATTGGCTGGTACAGCCGAGTCCCAATACCTGATTGGCTGAGACATTAGAGACGTCATTCGGGTGATCGCCTCAATGGTGCCAAATACTTACCGTATAATGCTACCCGTGGTTTGATTCTTCTAGTTATCGTGGCCAAAAGACTCTTGTGGCCGTCTGGAGCTTTGTTATGGATCGACCAGCTGTCACCGGTCGTCGGGCTTTCTAATTAACGTTGTATAGTTTAATTCCACACTCATCTTTCACTCATTCGTTTTAATATTTTTTATACTTTACACGGGCGCCCGTCGTCTTCATACGATTACTGGGTATATAGTACGTCGGGTACATGGCCAGATATGAGAAAAACTGCACTTTTTGATTGGAGTATGACACTTTCTGTGATCATAGTTGATGCCAAAAGGAAACTTTTTAGTCGGTGAGCCACTTCGAAATCCGCGGCTAACACCAAAATGGTGGCCATTAAAGATGGCCGCCGTGAGCCCCGCATTATTCTAATATATCGGTTGTATCTCGGCTCCTAATTGACCGATATCAATATTCTTTTTAATATTTTAAAGCTAATTTAAGGAGGAAACTTTTTTGTATTTAACTTTTGACTGTGAAACCAATAATTTCTCTAGAATTTAAAGAAAATTAAAGAATTACTTTTTTAATGAGTTTAATTATTGTAATCATGGAGGGATACGGCTGTGACTTCTGAAGAAACCTTTCTTGTGAAAAGTAATTCTTTAATTTTCTTTAAATTCTAGAGAAATTATTGGTTTCACAGTCAAAAGTTAAATACAAAAAAGTTTCCTCCTTAAATTAGCTCTAAAATAATAAAAAGAATATTGATATCGGTCAATTAGGAGCCGAGATACAACCGATATATTAGAATAATGCGGGGCTCACGGCGGCCATCTTTAATGGCCGCCATTTTGGTGTTAGCCGCGGATTTCGAAGTGGCTCACCGACTAAAAAGTTTCCGTTTGGCATCAACTATGATCACAGAAAGTGCCATACTCCAATAAAAAAATGCAGTTTTTATTTGTGTAGCCACACTGTACTAATATTGCGAATTCATATTGAATGAGGGAAATTTAATGTCTTTATAAGTTTTGTAGGCTGCAATTTTTTCAACAGATTTTACCTTCAAGGAGATCCTATATATCTCGTAGGGACATTAGGGCTTTGAGAGCTGCATACAGTGCTTTTTTAATCGTAACTGGATTTTTTGCTTTGGCAGATTTATAACCCACACATCTGGAGTATGTAAGTTTAACGCATGGCATTGTGGAAGTTTCAAACACTTAATGGACTAGGTTTTAAACCCTTTTTGAGATCGAATGCCGAGATTCGAACCGAACACCTCTTAAACTGAGAACGGAAAAACCCATTTCATTATTATTATAGATTTATTTAAGTATGATCCTCAACCAAACGATGCTGAAAGCTCCACCACATTGAGTTCCCTAAGACCAATATTATCTTGATTACTTTGGATTACAGGGAGACGCAGAACTATGTGGACTTTTCATTACTCCCCTACTTTATCTTAACTCCGGATTTTCGCTTGTACACGCAATTCAGGTCGGAGAAAGCAGAAGGGAAAAGAAAAGGGGTGATTCAGAGAGTGAATCAGATCGGGAGTTGAATCAGTGGAGTTTACAGGTCCAATAAAATGACGTGGCCCTCGACGTCCGTAAGCACAATGCTAAGATCAACATTAGTCTTATATGGGCGAACCAGGCCATGTCATTTGTAACGGTCTGTAAGCTCCACACGAGGCGCGAAGTGTCCTCAAGTGGTTTGATTGATCCGCACTCTAGTGTACACATCGACGTCGGGCACTCAGAACAGTTTAAATACTCGACCCGACAACTGGATCTCCCAGGCTCGTGCTCTAATGGGTTGTGGGGGCGTGCTTTGCTCGGAGAAGGGCGTTCGTTTTAAACCGAATTTATAATCTAGTGCACGCAATATTGGGTTATTAGGGTCGTACTTTGCTCGGTGAAGAGCGTTTGTTCTGATCTGGTCAGTGATTTTTTTTTTCATTTCACTTCATTATAACCTGTGTTTACCGGTCCTCAAAGTCCTTCATAAATCCTCCTTTTGACATAAATACCGAAAAGGTCTTCCAACAATTCAAACTAAATAAAATATTGCGTTTATTTTATCGATTTTAGGGAGTTGGCAAATGAAAGAGATGTCTGGATGCAAATAATAGTGACAGAAGTCAAAGGCCACTCCGGCCTGTAGAGCTTCATTAGTAAGTTAGTAAGTACGATGCCAAAGATAAACTTCTGTACATAAATTTTGACATCATAACATCTCCTTGAGACCTATTAAATCTAGCTACCAGTAAATGAAATGATAAATTTGTATTTATAATAATATTTTACAGCAACAAGCCAATAGTATTTAAACACGTTTCGCCAGGTTGTCCAAAATTCTGTCAAGGTCCTCTAAAAGTTTTCCTTTTTGTTATTATACATTGATTGACAGCCACTACTACACCAATTTGTCGTTTCACATTTGCATGTATTGTTTTGAAAACTGAGTTTAAAAAGGATGCGTATGTAAAAATTACAAACAAAAATTGGTAGACATAAATGATGTAGGCCTAATCACAGCTATAAATATGATCCACATGATTTTTACATTCATTTCCCTTCTGCGTGTTAGTTACTAAAATTTATTTTAGGAAGGATGAGTATGTAAAATTAATCAACTAGAGTTGGGAGACCTAGACGACGTAATCATGGCTATAAACGGTGATTCGCATGATTTTATATCCTCGCTTTTTGGTTGCCGCTATTTCGGCGAACAAGTTCCAAAACTTCAACTAAAGTTTAATGTTTAGAAATTCTGTCTCAATTTTAAGAAGTATGACGCTCTTTACACCGTCCAAACGTTCACAGATTTGTCTTAACATAATTTACATTTGGACGCTCAAGAACGCCGAGTTTGTTCATAAGACGAATGCTAATTTTAGCGAGGGCTTGCGAAGGGCTTGGTCATCTCAATTGATAATGTAATCCAGCAACTTGGAGGTCACGAATTGTGGATAATTATGAGCGATAGCTTGTGGATGCGGTGTTCCTTAGTGGGAACGTCCGCACTATTGGATGTTACGTTCATAAAACCGTCCTCATAATTAGACCAGTTCGTAAACCTGTTAACCGAGGAAATTGTGGTTCGGATTCCACGTTAAAATGTAGGTCCCTTAGTTGCCATTGGCTGTTGGGCTATTAATTAACAGTCTTGTCTAAGGAACATGTCGGCCTTAGACAGTAATAAGACTACAAGATCGCGCCACAATCATCCTTCACTCATCTGTCATTCATACTTGGCTTAAAATACCTACTTGGGTAGATCGCCATTTTAAGCAATGTATCTATTGTACTTGATGATATAGCCTTTAAGTCGACTTCGTATTTTGTAAATGAATCCTATCTGTTCGATTCCCTGTCTCGGTTGAATTCCCTGTCTCAGTTGAATCGAGCCACATTATACACTGACCCACCCAATAGTCATTTCGCGGAAAATATCAACGTTAATCACGGAGATAAGATAAGCCACGAGCGAGACCGCGTTCCCACCTTCAGATGTGTAGGACGAGTCAAAGAACTCGACCCATTTCGTTTAAAATATAATAAACTTTTAGGTTTGGGCTTATTGAAAGGCTAGGCTGGACCACGATGTCTGTTTCGATGTATAAACACGAATAATGAAGTTTGAAACGTTATTTGCAGGTTTTACCGTCTGATATTGTAGATACGGAACATTTTTAAAAACGTTCCCGGGACATCAATGTATAATAACAAAAAGGAAAACTTTTGAAAGTGATTACAGGACCAGTCTAATAACGTGACCCAGGCCGTCTGTAAGCTTTAATGATACAATCAACGGTAGGTCACGTTATTCGGCTCGGTCTGTGTAGTAGGCGGACATGCACTCTGTGCACGAGCGCCGCGCTGCATATTGCATTGCATATCAAGTTTCTAAACAGTGCCTATTGTGCAGTAAGCGCCGCCGCCGCCTTGGCCCCGACGCAATATACAGACAGGGTGGCCATGGATTAATGGACACGTTTTAAAGTCAAATAAATAGCTGAGAAATGTAAAAATATGCTTAAAAATGCTTTGTTTGTTAGTAAATTATCACAGTTGGAACAGCAATAATGGCTAATTATTAAGTATATTTGATTTACACAGGTAAACCGTATGAAATTAAATAAATAAAGGGAAATGTCTTTCGCTTTCTATGGGCATTTAGTGGTTTCTCTATTCAGTTCGGTACAGGGGCGGATCTAGGAAGTTGTTCAGGGGGGGGCGCATTCTGGGGGGCCTGGGGGGTCCGGGGGCCCTCCCCCGGGAAAATTTTAAAATTTAGACTTAAATGATATGGGTTTTTAAGCATTTAAGGCACTAAATTTAGAGTTTAGTTAATCATAATACAGTACGTTATTTTCTTCAGCTTACAGTATTAGAAACGTTTTAGTTCATCGCGATTGCGGGGGTTAGTGAGGTTCATTGTATGTGATGCGGAAAGTGAAAAGGGACATCAAGTCGAAATTTTCCGGTTTTGAGTTATTAACATCCTGAAATTCAGCATTAAATTACAAACAATTTGACATATAATTTACAGTGCTATAATTTTTCGCCTTTGAGTTGTTGGCATTTTAATTTTAACTAGTTAAAACAGGTATTTTAAGTAATAAGAGCCCGGAACTTCAAACGTTCACAGAATACTTATTTTTAGTCTAGAATTTAAGAAATGAATTAGGTATCAAAATAAAGCTGAAAACTAGATCTTTAAAACTGAACAAAATGAGACGTGATACACTTACAATTTCATTGTTTAAAAATCAAAAAAGTGAGAAGTTAGAAAAGGGGACCTCAATTAACTCGGAAGGCAGAATACCGAGGAATAAAAGAGAAATACACTATCAAGACGGTGATTTTCGGACTTAGACAATATTCTTTTACAACGAAAAACTTGAAGTAGTTCACTTATCCGCCGATAGATGTCAGGAAAGACTAGTTTTGTAATGTCCCTGACGACTCTGTCAGTACGGGCTTGCACATTTGGGAAATGGAGCCTGAAGTCGCCCGCCATGTTATTTCCCATTTAACTGCGTTGTGTTTCGTCAAATTGCCGATTAAAGGTAGAGCACGAAGCCAGAACGAAATTACCCCTCCGCGCACTACCACGTTTAGCTCCACAATTTAGTAGGAATGCAGACAGTTATTTACTTAAAATATATAACCTCAATTAGACAATGTTGAAATGGGATGGTTGGATTGTATATTAAAAAATAACTCTAATACATTAATCTGAATAAGTGCAAGCCCTATGCATTTTTGTGTAAGTGAATCCCATTTCAGGCCCCAACTATTAAAACGTAAAACAAACTCTGGACCTGAGGGGGGGGCGATCGCCCCCCTCGCCCCCCCTCTGGATCCGCCACTGGTTCGGTAAGTCATTTCCACAGACAACTAAAACTAAAGAAAATAATGTAAGATGTCACTTAAATTTTGTTTTAATTGCTCATCGAGTTTATTAAAAACCTTAAAAAAACTGGAATAACAAATAAATATCTTGGGGTAACAATTTGGATTATCCCTTGTTCAATATCATGGCAAAAACTGTTCTTCATTCCTTTTTCAACATTATAATTCCCATAAACCTGTGTCGGATTGGTTATTTATGAATTAAATAACGTCGCACTTTAAGTTAAAACAGCAAGTTGAAAGCAGCATCGGTTTGCCGCTTGGTCGCTGTCGGTCAGCGTTTCACGTTCCACAGCATCGGACTGACGTTGACGCATTCCTTAAGGGATTTGACTCTTGACCCCGCCCAACGAGGCTGTTCAAACTTTCGGCGACTGAAACATGGGTATTGCATTAGGAGAGACGCAGTTGTGGACGTTTTTTGTTGTACTTGAAACAATTTAACGTACACTGCATCGTACTTAATTTGTTGGTTTGGAAATGAAACTTAAAATTCATCCAGTGTCAGTTACGGCCATTAAAAGTAGCTTGATGTTTTGTGCGAGAAACATAATATTATGGAATTCCAGCGTTTTGTGCGTAATTTAATTAATTTGCTCTATACAATTTAAATCTGCAGTATTTAGAGGTTTTCGTGGATGTCAGGTTTAGCTATACTCACGGTAACCGGAGTAATAGGCACCGTGCATACAGTGGCCGAAGATCGTGGCCAGACTGCTAGATCGATGTCGATGATAAATGCTGCTTTGTTTGAAACTTGAAAATATGTTTTTAGAGGTCCTCATGTCGGAGCGGATACTCAAGTTAGATTGTACTTCATTGAAATAACAGCACCTGGTGGATCGAACCTTCCTCGGTATCATTTCATGTTTACCATTTCATCCAATTACTGCAAATCATTTTAGTACAGCCATTTTTTTAGCCATAAAGAACCAAAAATGAAGCCAGACTGAAGTGGATCGTAGGATCCGTTTTTGAGGCAAATTGTGCAATCAAGCAGGCAAACATTGCTCATATAGAAGTATGGAATTTAACAGCTAGGCCCTAATCAAATCGAATGAAACATAACATGGGTTTGTCAACCAGACAACTACTGTACTTAACTGTCAAAATACATCTGCATCAAAATTTAAGTATATGGCCCGCCTTTAATAGCAGTAATTACATGCTCAATCCTGGCGTTAATAGTGACAAGATCTTATCAAATCTCACGTACTCCGATCATTCCGATGATCTAATTTAAAGAAATACAGTTGGAAACACAGTGAAGTAGAAAGTTTAGTGGTCGTCCGTAGACGCGGGCGGGGGCGGGGCGGGCCAGACAAAAACTACGGCACCACTTACTGTAGACCGTTAGATCTGTGTTCCGACCTTTCCCCCGAACTCGACTCGGCTACTGCCAACGAGGGATTGTGTTAAGAATTTATTGGTCTCTAGGGATTTTTGATAGTGGTAAAGGTGTTTAAGGGATTTTAGGGATTTTTTCTCTTACAGTCGGGCGAACACCCGGTGCGTCAGAGTCAAGGGATTTGTCGGTTCATCGGGATTTTGGGTAGTGGTAAAGGGATTTTAGGGATTCTTCCGACCAATTCAGCCGGACGATCACCGGGTGTTTCACTGGGGTTTGATTGCTTTATTAGGATTTTTTAGAGTCCAGAAAGAGATTTTGGGAGGGAAGACAAATTTAACAATGATCCGGTTAAAGCGTTCTGCTTTTAAATAGAAATTTATTTTACCAAATTATACATTATGTTTTGGGACGTTTTGGGTTGATGGATGGTATGATTGCTATAAAATAAAAGTAATAAAGTATAAATTAATTAAAGCGTGAAGGAATATCCGGTTAAGTAGCTGGATGGATAACAAAAGTGTACGGTACTGTGCTGACCCTGGAAGTTTTTTTTTATTATTTGTTTACCCATTTTTACCCAGAATTCAATAAATTGAATTTAAAGTTTCAGAACATTGATATATTTTTTTAACTTTTTTAATTGATTAATTTCACTGTACTCGTTAACTTATCAAGGCCACAAACTACTTTACTTCAATGCATATTCCGTGTCTCGAGAAATTTTTGTTACCTATGTATCAAAGGGTAAAAGAGAGGGAGGAGGTTTCCTTTTTACTTTTCCCAAATGTGTTGAAATCATTATGGTCGCTCCCTGAATAAAATAAGAGCCTAACCCTATTTTGAGGTTTGGAGTTGGAGCGGAACCGCTGCGTGTACAACTCGCGTCGAATCACGTGGCCCAGGCCGGCCGTGAGCCCAGTGTCACGGGCGGACCGGGCCGTGTCAGGCGGCGCGACCTGTACACGGTCCAGCGGCTGGGAGCTCCAGCGCTGGAGAATGACCTTGAGCTCTCGCCCCAAGGTCGTCAACCTCCCGGAGCGGTCTGGAGTCTGGACGTGCTTTACAGCGCCGCAGCTGCAACAACTTGACTTACTTACGGGCCGTCCATAAATTACGTCATCGCTTTTTGGCCATTTTTGGACCCCACCCCTCCCTAAAATCATCCTACCCTCATATCCCGCCTAACCCCCCCCCATAAGAAAATGACGTCATAGAGTACAAACTCCCAAAATAAAATAATGCCAGTCTAAGAGAAAGCCCCTATTAAAGTTTTCTTTTATTGGGTTCTTAAAACCATAAAATTAAGATTTAGACCCCATTTAGGGCTAATTTGATGTTAATCAACGATTCAATTGGATTTTTGTAGTATCCTATACTCTTATATGAGTAATGTTATCGTGCTTGCTTGTATGCTTGCTTGTATGCTTGCTTGCTTGCACATTTATCTCAAAAACGGCTCCGAGGATTTCCTTCAAAGTCTGGAAATAAGTAATTTATGACTCAAAAACGTCTTTTACGCAGATTACTTGGCCAGAGAAAATCTAATAACGTAATAAATCAAATTTAAAGTTGTAAAAATTTAACATTGGTCTTATGGGTTGCCGTGATAGCAACGAAAATAAACAGGGAAAGTGTAAACAAATGAAATAATCATAACAGCTGTTTGGAATCTACAGCCATCAAGGGAAAAACAGCAAATGGGATGAAGAGTCCATGGAGCAATAAAAAAGGTTTCTATTTATCAATTTTATGACATTGAAATATTTTATAGTAACTGGATGAACTGGTTAACATGAAATAGCACCGAGCAAGGCTCGGTCCACCAGGTACTTAATAGTGATGGCCGCTGTCGCTGCCTGGAAATCAAAAACATTTATAGTAATCTGCATTTACTGTAGCTTTGTTTTGACTTCAAGCTAAAATTACCGTTTTAACAGATATTTTAAAAATCTAGTAGGCTTACATAGTTTCCAATAAATGTTATGAGCTGTTTAACTTTTAATTAATTTACATAGAAAGTTGACAATTTTCGTAAGTAATTTTGTCTTAAAAACCAAATTAAAAAAGTTACGCCATCTCAGAGTCTACCTCTCCCCTCCCTATGTATTTCATCCTACCGTCATTTCGATTCTGGACCCCCCCATTTTAAGATGACGTCATTTATAAACGGCCCCTTATTTGAATGCAAACTTATTTACTTATCTGCATACCTACTCATACAATACTTACAATACCAACTTGTATACTTACGTGGCTTGGATTCTTTATCTACTACGATGTTGCTTGTAGTTAGTAGAGTTAGAAAACTGTAGATTTCCAGTGCATAAAAGCTGTGTAAAACAAGTTTTGTATTTGCACTAGCTTTGGTTTAATATCATCCAAGGAATATGTCGGCCTTAGTCAGTAACAAGACTACAAGATCGCGCAACAATCATCCTTCACTCATCTGTCATTCATACTTGGCTTAAAATACCTACCTGGGTAGGTCGCCATTTCAACTAATGTATCTAATGTATCTAATGTATGTTGTTCTTTTGAGATTCCGGACGAGCCTCAAACGTTCAAACGAAATCTTGAGTGGCTTATTAAAAAACAATGAATATGATGAAATTTTATACAAAAATTCTTAATATAATTGTTGTTTAACCGTTTTGAAGATTAAGATTATTGAAATGTTATGTGTTTATACCCGCTGAATATTTGTTTATAAAAAATGGGACAGATAAAAGTTTTTTTTTAATTCTTGTTCTTTCAATTAAAAGATATCACCAGTTTCTGAAATGTCCAATGTTTGCAGCAATTTTCAACTGTAAATAAATGAGTAAACATCAAATTTTGTTTGACTTAAGTTTTGTTATTTGTTTGGGCTTTACAAAATTTTAAATTTAGTTTTTCTCGGTGAGGTTAGTACTAGAAATGTAGAATATTACAAGGATGACACCTTTGGGTAGAAATAAATTTCTCTTAACTGTTGCACTTTTTAAAAAGTAGGCATATCACATTCTTCATCATTAAATGTTTGTAATTCTAATGAATTCAATTTCTGGAAGGAGACAACTGACAGAGGGTGTAATACGAGTCTGCGAACCCGACAAACCTCCCCAGTGGGAGCAAACGGTCAACAATGAGCCATAGAGTGGCTTCGGGTTACCTTAGTGCTTAGTGCTGTTAGAACAATAGAGAGAGATGTTCGGTTCAGAGAAATATCTCACAAATAGAAGCAGGGGCCTACTGTACAATAAATTGCAAGCTAATCATGCTAGAAAATTGTCAAATCATAATTGGTTGATCAACAATTTTTATTTTCTGTCTTTCTATGCCACATTTAGATTGGGAACAGTCCAAAACCGGGTCTTGTTATTATACCTAACAGCGACCTTTTTGTTAATCCTTTGTTAATGTTTTTGTTAATGACCTTTTTGTTAATGTTTTTGTTGATCCTAGTCAGGATCGAACCGGCGACCTCAGGATATGAGTTGAGCACTTTATCCACTCGGCTATTGACTTGAAATAAATTGTGCAGTAGGCCCCAGCTAGTGGTATTTTGTGATTTTATGAAAGTGATACAAGGCTAAATGTTGCTTTTTCAAAATTCGTTATTTTTCACATACTCCATTCAACCTTTTCCCCAAAGTGGCTTTGGTTTGTTAAAATTTTGAATTCAAAAGTGTTAATTTTTAATAGCGGCATCGTTTTTAATCATAGATCTCATAGGCCCAGATTTTGTTCATCGGACTTGAACAAAAAAAAAAAGAACTAAATGGCTTGAATGGCTTGAACTAAATCTTAGTGGTGCTCCCACCAGTTTTGTAGTGGTGGGGGAAGCATTGAAACCTTGTTCCCTCACTAGTCGCTATCTATAAAAGTAAGGTTATTATTTGTTTCCTTTCCCAATACTAACCATAGTCTCCAAAAGCCTCATATTTAGGCAGCTCAGAATACATGCTACGCTCTATTTGGGGCAGCGGTCCCCAATTGGCAACCTGATTTGTTTTAGACCACAAAACTCAGACAAAAACAAAATAGTATTTTTTATTACTAGGGCCTAAAGTGACGCTTTTCGTTTGAGGTCAGGTTTTACGACTGAGGCTGTAAGTCGAGGTCGCAAAATGACAGAGTAACAAAAAGAAGCTTTAGGCCCGTGTGATGAACTATATATTTCATTAGGCCATTCACTACAACTAGCTAATTACTTAAGAAAACCAAAATATTACTGCTTATTGTTACATTGGAATGTAACAACAAGTTCTACCAATGTTCTACCAATGTTAGTTGTTATAGAAAGTTAGGATGTCTGTATAACAACTAGTGCAGATTTATAGACTACATTCAACCGCTAAGTGTCAATTTAAATCACTCTTTCAGCCTACGATCATCCAGTATTTCAGGCTATTTAAAATTTTAACCTTTACTCTTCTCCCATCACCGTCCGCATCTAACTACAATTTCTTTTTCAACATTGACTGACTCGACGCTCTTCTGTTACAGACATACTCGGGTCTCTTCTGCGTCGTCGTCAACCCGTACAAGAAGCTGCCCATCTACACAGAGAAGATAATGGAGCGGTACAAGGGGATCAAGCGGCACGAGGTCCCGCCGCATGTGTTCGCCATCACGGATACGGCCTACCGCTCGATGCTGCAAGGTAACTGCAGAAAACTATAAGCAGGGTGGATACCATTTCTCCAAATCCTCCTTTTGAGAAAAGTCCTCCATGTCCTACAAAAATCCTCCTTGTCCTCCTAAAGTCCTCCGTGCTCTCCCAAAGTCCTCCACACCCTCCTTAAGTTCTCTGTGTCCTCCAAATGTCATTTTTGTCCTCCAAACGTCCTCTATGTCTTCCACACATCCTTTATGTCCTCCAAAAGCCCTCCATATCCTCCCAAAGTCCTCCATTTCCTCCTAAAGTCTTTCATGTTCTCCTAAATTTGTCCACGCCCAAAATATCTTCCTCTTGACCAGCTCTACTGGGTGTACAGTATCTTTCTAGTACTTGGTGTGCAGTCCAGATATTGTCTGACCAATTATGGAAAAAAGTGTAGTAAACTAAACTTATAAAACTTGGCTTATAAGGCTAACTTATGGAACTTGGCCTATAAATAATGTTGGGCGAGTTAATTTTTTACAAAATTTTAATGAGAGCTTCAGTGGTTCTCCTATTAAATAAATAAATGTTAGGCCCTCTACACACCAGAGTGGCATGGCGTGGTACAGCGGGGCACCTATATAATTAATATGGGAGATGCATCAAGTGGCAGGAAGCTGTGCATCTCCAAATCAGCTGATTTTACTTATAAATCTATGCTACTTGAATAATTTTCTGCCACACAGTGCTTCGCCACGCCACTCTGGTGTGGGAGGGCCTTACAGACTATTTTAAAATGCATTAAAGCGTTGTTAGTTTTAGGTTTGTGTAATTTTTAACTCCCTGTAAAGGCCTTAAAAACATGTTAGAATCTAAACTTTGAAAAATCAAATAGTTGTGCCCTGGTTTTTTTGGTTAGTCTTGCAGAGGAAGCTTGTTTGTCGCAGCTGAAGTGACATCAGCGAAACAGTTCGGAATGTGGCGTTTGTCACAGGGCCAATTATAAAGCCTTAATTGGTCCAATCAGGCCCAATTATCGGAGACAAATATTGACAAATTTCCAATCCAGCTGTGACTCTGCATAGTTAAACGTGCAAGTGGCTTTAAAATACTGAGGCATGTAGATTTGCAGTAGTTTGGCTAAAATCTGAGACGTAAAAGGGCGAATAATACTGGACTGTTTCATATGCATATTTTAGGTGGAAGAATTTGTGGTATTCAATGGCTGTCACAGAGAAAAAGTTTTTGCACTTAAGTCGTTGAATTATTTCGAAGAAGCAAAACATGAATTAAACTTTCTATGAAAAAACTGAAACCAATTTTTTATATATACACCTTGAAAGTATGTTTTGGGGTAGTAACTATAAATTGAAAACTAATAAACCTTTTGGTCCCATGATTTATTTTTGAAAAGATTTTTTTCAGCGTTAGGCTATCAGATTTTTTATGTGAGGTATTTTAACATTTAGTAGAATCATTCTGGCTTTTATCTTGTCCGTCATTTTTGCGTAGCTTAAAAATATATATCATATATATTAGAGAAAATTTCTCCAAAAAACTTTTCCAAAATCCCTCTCTGGATTTAAAAATCTGTCGAATTTGCCTTTTGACGTTTTGCGTTAATATTGACAAAGGCACTATTAATCTCTTAATTTGCCCTTGAATTGTAATAAAAAAATAAACCACACTAAAATGGGCTATCATACAAAAAGAACTTCACCATCTTTGGAAGTCAAATTTTGTGACCAATCCATTTGAAGAAATGCTTCAAATTTCTTCTTTTTTCCTCGCACGTGTGATTTTTCAAAACTCACAGATGGTGTATGAATGCTACCGTACCAGTTATGATGAGTCATAGATAAGATATCTGTTGACTCAGAACCCCTTTAACTGTAAATACTCGACTGTTATCGCTGACTGAGTGGATTAGAAGTAAAGATAACGTTATCACCTTGTAGCAAAAATCAAGGGTTTATAAGTTAGTGTTTGATAGTAATAAATGTAATCATAATGACATTGCCAACCTTAGTACAAAAAATCAGATTGATTTTTTCAACATTAGTTCATTAGATTAGTTGAAAATCTAAATGAACCTTCTTATTTATACAGTTTCAGTTACGGTTGTGAGTTGCCATCTATTTTACATTGCTTAGAGTGATAATAGTATATTATATTACTAGTACCGAAAGCGGCATATTTTCCAGTGTGCATCAAAGCGAATTTAAAAGTTGTAAAATTTAAAAATGGGCTCATACTTGTTGCTAAATTGACAACCAAATAACAACAAAAATTGCTACAGCTGTTCAGTCATATTTTTTATGACAGATAAAAGGATAAGAAATAGACATGAGTGAAACTGGAAAAATAAATAAAACTAGACTCGGTCCATCAGGTACTGTTTATTAATTAATTAAAGTGAAATGTTACCAGTTGATGAATATACTGGTCTTAATAAAAAGCTAATAGCATCGTACTCATCTATACGCAAGCAACATTTTTGAATATAAATTTTGGGCTTTTGACAAGTCACAGAATGATGGGAGAGGGCTCAAATTGAAGGTCTTGATTCCAGGGACACGGAAAAAATTCTGGGATTTTTATTAACCTATTAAATGAGTAATAACGTAAATTGTCTGCCATTTAAAAAAGCATTGGGATTTAAAAAAGTCTCTTTTGATTAGACCTACATTAAAACATGTGGTGTCGTTGCTTTATTCAAAGCTGAGTGCTGCATGTTAATATATGGTCGATATAAAAGCCAGTTTATTTTGAAGATATTTTTATCTATCATAAAGAAAGATTAATTAAAACTCCCACCTATTTTATTAGGGGCTTTTAGCACCTTCAAGCCACTAATTTTTCATCATATACATTTTCATCTTATCTACCAGATGGTCTTTATTCCAAATACGGGTTTAATTCATGTGACCTGAGGCCGAAACGCTCAGACAAGTTGGGTAATCTTTAAGCGAGTGAGACGGTGAGTCATAGGATCACATCTGCGCTTAACAGATTGTTGACTTTCACTCAGCGCGAGCGGGCGACACCCACTATGGCTTTATATGGCGTGTAAACGACGCTTGGCTGACGGCCTCGTAACCGGCGGTCAAGGATGCAACTGGGGATGTGCTGTATTAGATATTTCGTGATATTACAAGGTGTCGACTGATTCTGGAAATCCTGGAATTATTCTGGAATTTTATTTTATGCTGTAAATATTGGAATTATACTGGAATTTCCAATTTTGTACTGGAATTTTGTTGAAATACAAGAAATCCCCTTAAAATAGTTTTGTACAATACATTCAGATATAAAAAGATCGAGAACTCTTGTAGCGATTTGTGTTTGTAAACCTAAGTGAAACCATTTGTTATTTATTTCAATTACTAAACATTCTTAATCAGATTCACAATTTTATATGTTAATTTTTCTAAGGTTGGAGATGTTCTCAATATTTTCTTCATTCATATACTCACATTTTTATATATTTTTCAGAAATTAAATGATGTGTGATAAAAAAGTGAGAGACTGTTTTGAAAGTCACTCATAGTAAATTAGAACTTTTTATTTGTGATTGTAATTTTGTATTGATTATTTGGATAATAAAGTGGAGGAACATAGGGCTACAATGGGAATTGGGATGCCCTGATAAAAATCAAACAAATATGTTTTTTCTTTGACGAGTTTTTATTATATTTTTTATCTTATTTGTCAATGCTATAAATCAGTTAATGAATTTTAACAATAAACATTATTCATATTAATAAAAAAATGATTAATGGTGCTCCTTAGTTGGATAAATAATTGGCAAGTCATACTGGAATTTTGAAAAAAATTGTACTTGAAATACTGGAAATATCCTGAAATTTTAAGCTCAGATGTCAGTAGACCACCCTGTATTAGTTACTTCCATATCGGTTACAAAGAAAAATTAGTTGAAAAAACTAATATCTGTATTAGGTTTCATATTAGGTTTTCTGTTTATTGTTTTAACTGATTGAAACCTGTTAAAAAAGTTTATATCAATTGAAAAAATAATAAAACCAAAACTTCTTCGATTTGATAAGTTATATAAAATTATTTGTTTAGTTAATGTTGTTGCAGGTATTACGTTTATGCAAAATTATTACTCCTGTTGTTTCCAAACAAACTCAACAATATTAAATTGGCCAATGAAAATAGGCTAGTTTAAAAAATTTTTTACTACGTAATATATAATAACATTTTTCATCATAGTAATATATAAAATATTTATAGGCCCAATATTAAATATTCAAAATACAAATACCATACACAGATATGTTTCGCAAGTGACTGCCTTGCATTAGGTTTAAATCACATTAGAAAAAATGTACTACAGTTATTTTGTTTGTGCAAGCGATTAAAGAGAATGTCAAATTTTTTTTGCGGTGTAAAGTATAGAAAAAGGGAAAGATGTATTGGTATTAGTCAGAATCAAGATTCTAGATATTTATTTCTTTTGTATACTTAAAACAGTGTTCAAGATGATGTTTTTACATTGAAACATGTTCTGACTGAACAAGAAAATTATTGAGCTGTTAAACATAAGTAATATAGTCTTACAATAAAACAGTGCTTAATAGAACACACAAATGAATGGAAATATTCCTCACAAGACTAAACGTCTGTGCATGAGGAGAAGTCCATAATCAGTCCTCAAAGCGCACATTGGCTCATAAAAAAAGGTGACCTGTAAAATTAAATGTAACTAAACTACTGATTGTATGTAAACTAAATAACATTACAAACAAATTGTAAAAAAACAGATATAAAAATAAATTAAGAAACAAGTTTCAATAGGTTGCTTCATCAGAATTTTCAGAGGTTGTTTTCGGTAGAAGTAGGTGTTTCATGTGTATGGCGACAGCAAGAGCTGCTTAGCAGCATCGGTGCTGATCACGTATCAAAACATGCATAAGTTACTTTGGGAATAAGTTTTTTCATATTTAAAATGAAAATTTGAATACGATAATCGGCCATCCCCACATTTGTGCGCGCGACTTGTTTACTTTCACCTACCAAGTCGCACGGGATCGGGACACCCACTGTGGCTTTATATGGCATGTAACCGACACTGGCAGATGGCCTTGCAACTAGCGGTCAAGGATATAACAGCGGGCGATGTGAGGTTGGGAGGATTATGGTGCCGAGAGGCTGGAATTGTGGTATTGATAGCTAGTGGGAATTATTGTACTATCAAGTGGGTTAGGGTGCCAGCTGATACTGTGAATGCTTGGAATATTGAATCTGAAATTGCTTGAATTATTCTTGAATTTTAAATTATGCGATTGGATTTTGTTGGCGTATAAGTGAGTAAATCGGTGAAAAATGGAAACGTTGGCAGTTTGCATCCGACTTAGTTAAAAAAAAATCACGGTGGAAGCTATTGGGATTTTTTGTACAGAATGCCCATTAGTCTTGTTTTGACCATGATGTGTGCAAAAAATATTTTTTATGAATATTTCTATTTAAATCAAACTTTTCCTTTGTAGTTGAAAAATTAATTTTTTCATTTAAAAAACATTCATTTGTTAGGGCTACTATAGTTATGATTGAAATGAACATAATATTAACAAAGTACCCTTTTTTATAATATTTTTATTTATATTTAATTTGACAACATGTTTCGGGTATTATCCCATCTTCATGGTCAGAATATAAATACTTAACCTAATATTTGGTAGTAAACATTTCATTCAAAATCCACCTGGTGTACTGTTATGGTTTGGTTGTTCTTATTTATTTAATTTTATATTTCTTATTTTCATAAATATCGGGTTGTTGTCGTATATATGTGTGTTTAGAAGTTCATGGGGGTTTTCTTTGTATGCATTATATATTTGAAATTCTTCTTCAGCATTCATTTTTTCTCCTTTGGGCATGCAGTTTATTATTTTTAAATTTTCTTCGATGCTCTTGTAATTGTGGTTTGTGGACAAGAGGTGTTCAGCAAAGTTAGATTTCATGGATGTTTGATTATTGCTTTTAAGCGCTTGAATATGTTCCTTAAATCTTGATTGAAATGATCTTCCTGTCTGCCCAATGTAAAATTTGTTGCAATCTGAACAATTAATTCGGTAAATTCCAGATTTTTTATATTTATTATTTTGTTGTTCTTGTCTTGAGAGTTTTTCAATCATTTGGAATGTATTATTTCGGGTTGCGTAGCTCAATGATAATTCTTTTTTATTATGAAAAGTTTTGCGAATGGCTTTATTAATGACGGTGTTGTATGGAACTCTAATGTACTGTTTCCCTTCATTAGAAGGTGGATTATTTGAGTTCTTTAACCTCTTTTTCTTTATATTTTTAATCATTTTGTCTATGATTTCTGGTTTGTAACCATTATTTTGAGTTATAATTAATTAATTTTTTATATTGTAATTAATAGGCTAAAATATTAACAGTAGTAGTTAAAGTTCTGAAGTTAAGTGTTGCTTTCGACACAAAGTTAAGGTAAAATTGTATCAGATTCTACATCCAATTGGCATTGAAAAATGTCCAAGCAATCACACATTGTTCATCGATCATGCAAACATTGCTTGTGCAAGGTTTGGAAACTCCACAATGAAGTAAAATTTTTAAAACTTTAATTTACTTTCATTTAAAGATTACATTAAAAAAATATTTTTTTGCTGATAATATAAGTCTAGAAATACCACCAGTTTTTACGGTTAAGATCCAATGTTAATTAACAATAAAAGGAAATAGATATAATTGCATTCTTTTTAGGAACTCCCTTTCTTGAGTCCAGTCAATGTTTGACTCGCAACCATAAAAGTTGAATTTCAAAAATTGATGGACAAGTTTGTTAAGACACGAGTCGGTCATCAGTACAATAAAATGCTTAATTTATATAGGCAGAATCAAATAATTTGGCTCAAGCCGTCAGTAAGCCCAATGCCAGAACATTAGTTTTTAGGGCGGACTTGAGCCGAGCTATTCTACTCACATTCCTCGGCCTAATGCCATCCCAGTTCCTTAAGTGGTGGTGTTTTTATCGTGAGACTTTATGACCAATAAAATCAACATTCGCCACCGCTCTGATGAGTCAACGCCACGTGAACCGCAGCGGGTACGAGTTAGGAATCAGTGGTTTACGAGTTACGAGTCAGTGGTTTATGAGTGGGCATTGAGGATTCAATTGTTTCAATAGTAATGGGTTAGCCTTGAGTCGTTCTTAGAAGACCAGTTAAAACGATGCTCTTGCGGTTGAAAATTCATAGTTTTATGACCAGAGTGTGTCATGGTAATGTCTTTTGGGGTGGAAATTCATTGATTTTTGATCGATGATTTGTTTCTTAAAAAGTATCAAGGGTTTTATCTGACGCTGACTTCACTCTTTTGATCTAGAAAACTTGATCAACATTCGCGTTGGCTACATATGAAAATGAATTTCTGTAAAAAAAATGTATAAAATCTTTCTTTTATTAAACAGCACATACTTCTTATCGTTTGAATTTTCTTTAGGCTATAAGAAAAACTCCATGGTATGAAAATAGGAAAATTAACAATCATCCCCCTAAAGCATAGGTGTTACTCTTTCTTTTATAGGGCCAAATCCAAAGCAGTAGTAGTGGGGTTCACTCTACTCTACAACTCTGATTTTCTGCAAAGCAAAGGAAAGTAAAGTACCATTGAGTAAAGTACCATTAATTCTGCAGAGTGGACTGTGATTTGAAGATGTTTTGATTTGTCTGTATAGCTGATGTTTTAAAAGTAGACCTGTTGTTGGGCAAGTTCATCCAGGCATGCGTTATTATAAACATGATAAAATGCACCATTTATTCAATATTTACTTGATTTCATCTTGATTTCTTAGATGGTTATTTTTTTATCGTGAGGTTTTCAACCTGTAAAACCAACATTCACTGCCACCTGGATGATTCACATTGGATATAGGGGTTATATGTATATAGAAACTTATAATCATCTCCTCATTTTTATCAATTATGAAGAAAGAATTTAGGATTTCATATGAAGATGAAGGAGACTTCACCCATTGATTGAACTCACAGCAGACGCACAGGCAGCACCTGCCTATGTCTGCTGATTCCTGCCGAGGCCAATAAATAAGTAAAAGCTACATAAAGATGTTTTTAGTTAAAGTTGTCTGTAAATATGTTTAGTTAATATGTAATATTTTATTTTAATTGTATTGTAAAGTATCTTAATATTTTATAGAATAAACAATGTTTTTCATTCATTCATTCATTCATTATCCACTTAAAGAGATGCAAAACCTAATTGTGATTCATGTGACCTGGCGAGAGCGGTCAGAAAACCGAGGTCGATAAACAGTATTGTGCAGCTTGTCTCCAGTGAGCGATTGTTGAATCAGACCGAATAAATTATACCGTCATCGCCAAAAATAATGTGCTCGACTCATCTAAATTATTTTGACTTAACAGAAGATGGATACGCAGTTTGTTTTCAAAAACCGCGGTAGAAACTTAGATATGGTACAGTTAAATTTTAAGTTCTCAGTAACTACCTATTGTTATAATTTAACTACACCCTGGCTGAATACATGTGTTTACTGGTGGCACTATCTATTGAGGACTGTCAGAACTACGTCAAAACTTTGCGTCTATTCTTGTCCATTTGGCTAGATGTCTACTAGAGGTGTATTGTCAATGCTTCACCACACAAAGCTAAAGAGGAATTTCCTATTGCTTAATGCAGGAGAAATATACGAGGTACAGTCAAAAAGTTCCCGGAATGAATTTTTGTAGACTTTTAGCGCGATCGCCAGCGGGAAATTCGTCTTGCAGTAGTTGGTATGACTCCTGGGGAGGGCATATCGGTAATGTGGGTATAGCTGACTTGCCGAAGTGCAGCATTAGAAAGCGCTTTTTGTGAACCTGCATGTCCAAAATGTCGGATTTCTTTGTTAAGTGAACAAATTCGATGCATGTTCAAATGATCATGAAGGAATACTTCCACATGATAAATTTACCTGAAATGCAATTTCATCGATCGTTAATTTCCGAGTTTCATGCACAACTTGTCGTACTCGCTCAATGTTTTCGTCATTAACTGATGTTTGAAGGTCGTCCACTACGAGGGTCATCCTCAATCCTTTCACGGCCTTCACGGATCCGTTTGTGACACTCATAAACTTGACTTTTCTTCATCGCCTCTTCTACATTAGCTTGAATTAACAACTCAAGAGACTCACTATGTGATTTTTAAGTTAAATACAGAACTTAATGTTCGCGCGCTGGTCATGAAATACCATTTTTCAAAATTCGACAATGTAGACTTGCAGGAACACGAAAAGGGCTTTCCAGTGCTGCACTACAGAAAGTTAGCTATACCCCCACTACCGATATGCCCTCCCCAGGAGTCGTACCAACTAATGCAAGTCGAATTTCCTTCTGGCGATCGCGCTAAATGTCTACAAAAATTCATTCCGGGAACTTTTTGACTGTACCTCGTATACTTACAGCTCTACCCTTACGGTATTTAACATAAGATTCTGATTTATTTTAAATTCAAAGTTAAGATTCTGGCTTCTTTCTGAAAAGTGAAGGACGAATAAAGACCTGGTATGATCAAAATGGACTGAAGTTGGTTCACGGTGGTTGCAAGACGTCAGATGTTTGTTAATGATGGCTTTTGATCGCTCAAAGACAATGGAAGTCGGTGGAAGTTGCGGAACATCGCCTCGAAAACCATAAATCACTCGGTGGGGTGCCGAGCACAAATCATGTCGATTGGTGATTAATTACGGCCCGAACTAAACAGGTCGCATAACAATCAGGTCAAAAGGCGACCAAAGTAATATTGAGTTTTTTGAAGTTGGTTGTTTGAGCTACACCCAGAGTAGGAAAAGAATTTTACATAAAAAGGTCCCAATTTTGTGATGGGTTTGGAGTGATTATATTAGTTTTCTTTAAACGTTAGTAAACTGTGATCATTAAAAATTTGAATTCAGTTCGATCAAACTAGAATTAGATGTTATTAGATGTTGATCCTATGGTTATTTTTCAAAAGATTACACAAAAACAAATTCAATTTACCAGGGTTTAAATTAAAGAACACATTTTGTAAAACAAGAAATTGTTTTTCAACTTTTTTATCTCTACAAATTTATTAATTTTTCTTTATTATTTCTGCGTTGTTGCAAAATGTAGACATTTAAATCATGAAATTTGTTAGTGTATTAAATTCAAGATCGTTATTTGTTTTTAAGCGCATAGTAAATAAATTCAGCATTTTTAAAACTTAAGAGTAAAATAACTTAACTGTCCATTTTCCTTGCAGCAAGTAAAATTGATACATCTAAAAAACAATATACCAAAATACTTTTGACAAATATACGTACTACTTAACAATGTGATTTTGGTGAAAAATAATAATTTATTAAAAATGAAATTAAAATTAAAGTCTGGATCAAATGACGCGGTTCAAAACAAATTACCAAAATGCCTTTGCTAAATAAATGTATTTAGCTCATTTTTGAGAATTTATATTGGGAAAAATAAAAATCCTGGCACAGTCATTGTGTCAGTGAGTCAAGTAAACCAGAGTCAAATGACATGTCCAGGGCTGTCCATAAGCCCAATGTTTAACATTAGTCTTACAAACAGATTGGGCCTCAGAATTTGAAAGGGATTGCATCTCTCTGTTGACGAATTCCGCTAATTCCGCAGATGAAATCCGTCAGCAGTAGAGGTAGAGGAATCGGCAGCGGGTTTCATTCAGGCTGAACAAACAATCGGAAAGAGGACAGTTACAATGGCGCAGTGTCAGCAGCGTTTCAGCAATCCTCGGCATGAGGCAATGTCAATGCTGACTGCTGCTGCTGAGCCGACATTCGGACAAGTTGAGGCAATGCTGATGTCAGCGTGGAGTCAGCAATTTGTGGAAATTCAGACTGTTGCCAGTGACTAATTATTGGACCACATAAATGAGAAATTGTGGAGAAAAATCTTTGGGACGATTATATTATTATTAAAGATGTTTGTTTATGGAGGGGGTAGTTGTAGTGGACAGATTTCTGTCGAGACTTATCTGCGTTCTTATTAAATTTACATTTTTGAACTTTTGAATTCTCCCATGAATTGGTGTGATTCAATCGTGTACGCAATGAGAGGAAAGTTATTTTGTGTTTCCTCTGATGAAGAATAAGAGAAAAAACACATAGGTTTTTCTCAGCAAAGAATTACAAAGTGAGAATTTTTACAATAAATGATTACAACACCACCAAATAGAAACAAAAAAAAGTTGAACACAAGTTTTTCTCCAAAATAAACTTCAAGTGTTAACAGGGACCTCACACCTTTCCCCTTTACTATTCGAATTTAAAAGTACCATTTAAATGAAGGCTTACATATGGGGTTTGAACATTTTTGTTTTACCTTTATACCTAATGAGTTTAATTAATCTTATTCGCTGAAGTGAAGAAGTTGAATTGTGCATTTTTAGATGAATGCAAATCAGTTCTGAGTGTAGGATGAGAATGGTGCTCCTTGAAGCTTTTTGCCTTGGTACTACCTATCATACATACATCAGATACATTACTTACATTGAATACATTAACCCCCCTTACATTAATACATAAATGCATTAATACTCGCTTTTAGTGGACACCTCAGGACCAAGAAATATCTGGATAACAGTTTTTCCGGTTAAACCAACATTTTCTGTAACAGGTTAACTTGTAACTAATGCATGCAATAGAAGCCAATACTCTGATTTAGGCTTGTGAATATGCTGGTCTCAAAGAATCATCAATACAATATTGTTCATTTCCTGTCGATCATGTCTGTTTAAACCGATTCATTTGAATCTCGCCTGGATAATAATATGTCACTTTCATGAAGTTTAATAAGTCCCGTTTGACTGAAGTCCGGTTAAAAGGTCTCCGTATAACAAGAAGTTTATTGTACATGCATGAATTCATTTAAAATTTTTCACTTTTGATGACGTTATTTTCTTTTGCAGATCGGGAAGACCAGTCTATCCTGTGTACCGGAGAATCAGGAGCGGGAAAGACAGAGAACACAAAGAAAGTTATCCAGTACTTGGCCTACGTCGCGGCTAGCAAACCCAAGGGATCCTCCACGCCTCACACGGTAAACATTATGTTACAGAGATGTTACAGAAATGTTACTTAGATATTCAAGCGTAGTTTTAGTTTGAGACGTTGCAGAGATGTCGTTAAGACATTAAAGAAACGTTTCTGAGACGTTTCAGAAACATTACTGATTCTTTCAGGAAAATTTATAGCTGGGACATTACAAAGACGTTTCAGAAACATTACAGATTCATTCAGGAAAATTTATAGTTGGGACATTACTAAGACGTTGACACATAATAGAAACGTTACTGAGGTGTTCAGGCATAACGACAGTTAGAGACGTTCAGGCAATATGATATGTTGATGAGGTAGTTTGAGACATTCAAAAGATATATTTGAGATGTTCAGTTTGACACGTTTGAGTCAGTAGGGAGGAGACTACACTGCAGACACACAAAACATGACACTAAATTGTAAACATTTCAACATCCAGTCTTTAGACATTCAGTCTTTTATTTCAAGTATTGGTCCTACACACAGTCTTATCTACTCATAGAATAATCAGTACATTGTGGAACAATTAATCAAATACTCAGTCAAAAATTTAGGTAAATGAGACCTTTTTGTGACATTTATTGAAAACCTCAAAGATTGCTCTTAGTTTTCATATACATTTTTTAAAGATTCAACAAACTGTTTTTACTTTGGATCTTATAATTATTCATCACCATTTTGCTATATGCCTATTTCAAATAAAATCAAATACTGATCGAGAACTTCTGGCCAGTGAAAAAGTTAGGGGTGAAACCAAAATAAATCTTAAACCTATTGTGTTAATCTTCCACATATTTTCTAGTAAGTCAATGTACTACTAGAACATTGACATTGCTTTATTCTTATATAGCTTTTAATAACTAAATAAAATCAATGAACCAGTCGACTTTAAAGTATTTGTTCATGTTGAAGTGGTATCATCAATGTCTCTTGTTCAACTTTCTACTCAAGTAACTATAAAGAGCATTCACTGGTAAAAACAAAGAATATTTTGACTCCCATCATATTAGGTAGTGTGGTCACAAAAAAATATCGACCACTTTAAAAGCCAATCGGCAAAAAGTAGAAGACATATTGTTGTATAGTCGAGCATGTTCGTGGGTGTCCGATAATCACCGATGTTAGTATTTCAGTTGGCCCGTCGCCACAGGCTCTTTCAAGTATATCGTTCGTTGATGCCAAACAAACTCGAGCCATATGTTAAAGCGCTAAAAATTAATACAACTTCAACACAACAAGAACAAACAACAACAGTTACAACAATTACAACAACAACAACTTCTAACAACAACTTCTAACAGTTGCAATTTTCAACTTTCTAATCAAGAAACTAGAAAGAGCATTCATTGATAAAAATGAGGAATTTTTTACTCCTATCATATTACGTAATGTGATCACAAAAAAAACCTCTAGACGTATTGTCCTAGACGTATTAAACCTGTGCTGAGATAATCATATGGAACATGTAATTAGGAGTACGCTCCTATGTCGTGTATAGGTCAAACGAAGTGCGGTAAAACTAAATGAAGGCTATTAACTAAAAAAATAAACATTTAAATGTATAATTAACTACTCATTTATAGATTAAAACAATCTTCGGGGTATAAATATAATGTAGTTCAAATTTCACGAATTTCCATCAAATAATAAAAGAGGAGTTAGTTCACAAAGAGTGATTTTCAAGTCGAGTATAACTCACTTCGTTCGAATTAAAAAAGTTAGTTCCGGTATCTTTGCATTAAGACGTATGACCCCTGTTTGTAACTTATCAGTATTAAAGAATATCTATTTTGCTCTCATTCATTCGCATGCATGTTGCTTAACGGCTTTTATTTTCATGGTTCAGCATCTAAGGGAAGTATGGATATTCTAAAATTACAAAAAAAGCTATTAGATGTATTTTACAATTAAGACCAGATGACTGTAAACATTTTTTTTCAAGATCTTAATATTTTAACTGTATATGGACTTTATATATTCTTTGAATGTATATTGCATTTCAAAATTAAAAAAATAAAACAGATTCTGAATTAGTTCCCTATCAGTACACTACAAGACGACAAAATGAAACAAATTTTAGTAAACAAAGGTTTGAATTCTATGAGAAAAAAACCACATATATTGGAAATATTTTTTTAGAGCACTTCCAGATGAACTAAGACAAGAAAGAAATATTGTGAAATTGAAATCAAAATCAAAAGTTTACCTGGTTAACCAAGCTATTAATAATTTTGAAGAATTCATTAGCAAATAGCCAAAATTGTATTATAATTATTTATTTTAAGCCTCTTTTAGTTTTAAGATTCAACCCCATTTATTATATTTTATGTACAATGATAAATAAAGATGTTTTGATTTGATTTGATTAGTCGTTCAGAGAGTGATCGTGGGTGTCCGATAATCGTCGATGTTTATATTTCCATTGGCCCGTGGCCACGGGCTCTTTCAAGTATATCGTCCGTAGACGCCAAACAAACGCGAGCCAATGATCTCGTCTGCGTTTGCGTTTGTTATTCGTTTGTCGGCGGGAGGGCTGTCAGAGACTGTTAAGTGTTTAGTGGACTCCCCGAGCGATTTGAAAGAACCAATTAATCTACAGAAGATTGAGTTAAAGATTTTGCTGAAATAAAAAATTTAAATTTTTTAAGGAGAATGTAAATGGTTAAAAAGAGTTGAATGAAAGAGCCTGTATTTATAAAATGATCACGAGAAATTATGTGATATGTGCATGTGTATTGTTTGTTATTGAAATTTGTCAATACTGTGTTCAAAATACTAATTTGTAGATGTATTTGACGATGCCAGCACAGCTGGTGAAACACATCTCACAAAAATACTTGAATATTTGTGGCATTTCAACTAAATATTATTTTCTTATTCAGCTTGATTTAAAATTCCAGTGAATATAAATTAAATTGTATAAATTAATAAATTAATACTTAAAATCAATAGTATACCTACACAGTCTTTGTGATTGTGAATGAATAACTTACTCTGTTGATTTGAAACCCATGAGGAATGAAATGGAATATTTTTTATCATCCATAATTGAAAAAGGATTTAATTTAAAGTCCTACACTGTAAATTAAAAAAATTGTTTATCTCAAATATGTTTGCTTGACACAAAAACATTTTTATGTAGGGGCTATGACGAGTCTGTCTGATCTCAGAAATTGCCTATTTATTGTGAATCTTACACAAACCTTTTTTTATGGTAGTAATCCATTTCAACAAAATCCTACCTATGAAATAATGTAAAATACCAATTAAGTAAGTTAAGTTTGGTTTTTCTGGTTTAAAAAGTACTGAAAATAAAGATTTTCTCCATTAAAATCCTGCTTACAGGTGCAAATTCTTTAACAAAAAAAAATTCTAATTTGGCCTGTAGTTTTTATTAGAAGAAATTTGTACACAAATTTTTTTTTTTTAAAGAGAAGAGAGTGGAAGGAAGAAGGTCCTGCTCAGTTTCTCCCCTTGTTTATAAAAGAGCTCCCACTCAGTAGGACCGACAAGAAACAAACATTCTGGTCTGAAAATAACCGTAGTAACAAGGAACAGAAGACAAGTATGCCCCGTGCCCGTGTAGAAACATCGATTGGTCCCAGGGGTGAGAGCAACTTGAAAGAAAATGCCTCTGAACAGCTAAATACCCCTGTTGCAGCAGACCTGCATGCATACTCAGCGAATTTCAAATGCCATAGAGCACATTTCGATCCAACATAGCGAGATTTGATATGCTTTTTTGTAAGCTCCATAAGAATAACATTGGGAAAGAGTATGCAGGTTTGCAGCCACAAACATGGAAATATTGGGGGTTTTAGACTGATATACATAAGATCCATCTAGATGAAGCCACAAACCAAGTTTTATTGAAATATGTTGAGAAAAATGCAAGTTTATTAAATTTTACTTATTTCCCATAAGACTAACATTGGGACAACATACCGTGTTTACCACTTTCAAAATTTCAGTAACCAATGAACATAAAAAGAGCAGTGATTCAAGATTCCAAATTGTTTGTTTTTTCGAGCTGAATTCAATGGTGCTAACATAAATTTAATTATTTTCATTTCCTTTGTAAAAAACTCAAAAAAAAATTTCTGGGGGGTACCCCTCCCTCCTGATGGTCTGATTGGGCTGGTTTACGAACTTGTCTGAATAATTACTACTTTACAAGTCTATGCCAAATTTCATTATGATTGGGCCGTTTTTCAGTGGCGGCTCGTGAGTTTATGTACTGGGGGTTCAGAGCTAATAACATATACATGATACCAATGTATTATATTAGAGTTATTGTCTTAAGCCAATCAGCCAATCAGTATTTATAAACGTTAAATGCTTACAAGATCGTAGTGCCTGCATGTCTTGACATACCTGCTTTTATACACGAGTGTAAGGCTTATAGTCTATAGGATTAAGGCACTATACCATTGATGATAAATTGTATTATGCTACTATGTACATTAAAATGTTAAATCCAAAATTAATTAAATCAATAACGTTATTACCGTTGCTCGATAGCTTAATTACTGTTCTTACAGAAAGCTATGGTGCGGCCGCTACGCCGATTGTTTTCTTTCAATAATCAGAGCTAAAAATAAAACGCATAATCGCATAACTGAAAACAACATAGAAATCACACAATATTTAAATAAATAAACTTAAACATCGCCCGAACCATTAAAACAACATTATCAAGGTTTACAGTTCGCGTTCCGTAGGGTGCTGCTGAAACAGAAGTGGTTAGGAAAGAAACTACTCTTTCGGAAGAGGTCGGCCAATGTCGTCAGCGCTCGGCTCGCCGCTAGCCGAGAGCATTAGCGATAAGTCCATTGCCTTCAAGCAAGCCCCCCTCCGCTCCCCTCACACCCCTCGCCAGCCAGCCGGGTTCACTCGGCGAACTGAACCTCGCTCTACCGGCGTTGCATGAGAGCTTTGCCCGGACGTAACAATAGTTTTTTTGACATGTTGTTTATAAAAGCATAGAGGAATGTGATAAAAGTAAGTTTAATAATGGGGTTTTCTGCTATTTACTTAAAAAATTTATTGTTTTTGATTATTTTAGGGGGTTCACTGAACCATTGAACCTACACACGAGCCGCCACTGCCGTTTTTACAAGTTATCGTACACAATTGATGTGAATGAATGGTTTTTTTTTGCTTCTGGTGGCCCCAAAACGAAAAGCTATAATGGTCTCGGGCTTAGGTCTTACCATGAGTACTACGGTCACAGCTTCCTCCCAATACGGGAAATTTGCTAAAAATATCATCGGTTAAATTATTATTTCATATAAAGAGATAACAATGCAATTGTAATCTGGAGAGGGATTGTGGCTGCTTAAGGCTAATCTTATCTCGAAAGCCTATATCTAGTTGCACAATTCTCTAGCTTTATTTCCTTAAAATCAAAGGGTCCAAAATGCAGTTGTGATCTAAATTTTCTTATCAAGTCTAACAATTAATTGAATTGTCATTGACACGTTTCAATCATATTACATTGTTCAGCAAAGCTTGCATCCCAAACCGACCGTACACATGAGTTACCTTCACGAGCCAAGCTCAGTCCCCACCCATTATGGCACTGGATGACACAGTGTCATGTTGCAAGCCCTGTCCAACTTACCTATTACATTGTTTTGCAAAGCTCACCTCTCTAACAGATTGTACACACAAGTTACCTTCACGATCAAAGCTCGCTCCCTAATAATAATTACTTTATTGTCCACTCATTCTTACAAAGCCAGCAAGCCACGCACAGAACATAGCCATTGTCAAGAGCTTAAAATAGAAATCAATAACCTTACAACTAACTTAACTGATGTCAAAAACCTTAAAACTAACAGTGCATAAAAAAGCTCCTACAAATATAACCAAAGTAAAATTGCATAAAAAACTAAATGAAAATTCCTCAATTGAATAAAAAATATTATTAATCAAAAACAATTTAAATTCTTTTATAAGCTTATTTTCCCTAACCATGGAGTTTAAATTACTTGGAAAATGGTTTAGGCCTAAAAGTTTTCTTCGCACATACAATGGTATTTTTTGAAAAAGTGTCAATCGGTGTCTTGGATATTGGAAGTCTTTGAAAATCCGTGTATTATAGCCATGGTCATGCTGAGAATTTTCTAAGCCGTCCAAATTTTTTTATGAACATTAAACATTAAGAAATGTACAGTGAGGGAACAGTTGATAAACTATAATCTTGTACGTCACATAACATTTTCTTTTAGCAAAGCTCGCCCCCTAACTGATGGTACACTCCATTTACCTTCACAAATCAAGCTCAGCCCCTTGACCTTCATGAGTTGAGCTCCATCCCCCTGCTATGGCATCGGATGACATAGCGGTATGTCGCAAGCCCCGTCCACCTTCCCAGTATAAGTACATTACATTTTCTAGCAAAGCTCGTCCCCCTAACTGACCTTCATGAGCCAAGCTCAGCCCCCTGACCGACCTTCGCGAGCCGAGCTCATTCCCCCCCTGCTACGGCACTGGATGACACAGTGTCATGTCGCAAGCCATGCCCCACTTGTCAGTTGCCGTATAAGGCAGGGACGCCTGGTGTCCGTATATGGCGGCAGAGTAACACCGCACAACACCACAACAGCTGGCCTGGCCGCGACCTCACCACCCAGCCTGGCCGGGCTTTCACCACTGGACCATATGGACGGGTGGATGAATGGGGAGTGGAATTGTCCCACTGCATTCATAAATAATTGGTATCAGGAAACTGACACGTACTCTCTCCTTTCTCCCTCTAAGTCGTTTAAAACCAGAAAACTCATATAATGAAATAAAACAAATTAACAATAAATTATCGCACAAGTACACCGCAAATTTTACCAAAATCATTTTTGTTAATTAACGAAGATATCGGTTTTTAAATATTTGCCATAAGAATAACATTGGACAATGTACTGTGTTTACCGCAAAAAAGAAAATACAATTATCTCTGCAACCATTTGAGGTAGACTAATAATTGAAAATAATGGATTATTTATTTTTTCAAACCAAATTCAATAGTTGCAAGTATATTACCTCTCAATCAATAAAACTTAACTTCAATCAATAAAATTTGAAGTTACAAATTTTGTGAAATTTGAAAAATATAAATTTTTTTCACTTAAAACCCCATAAATTCTGAACCTGAATTTTTACAAACATGTGGGTGGTGTCATTTTGTTTGTCATCTTAAGCACTGAAAGCCATGACATTTTTTATCAGAACCAGCTGACTTTAAACTGAAAGAGACAGTTTTGCCGTATTGTGTTTGCTTATGGAAAAATGACTAAATTATGAAATGTTGGATGATTTTTAAAAGTTTGCTTACTTATCATCGTGATGAAAAGAATTGTTCACAAGTTGTCACTAAAGTCCCATTTCAGGGTTCGATAGTGTTTTACATGCTTGGCTTAAAGTCTCGTAAGTAAGATACTATCTTGCCTCGTAATGGGCTACTTTCGTGATTAGTAGTGAAACATACTATTTCATTCCAGTCTTTTGGAAAAACCTCTAACTTGTTTGGCGTAAAATATTTCACTATTAATTATTTTGATAGTGAAACAATCACTAGGTAACGGTGACTCGCTTGCTGGGAGAAAATAAACAGTAAATAATTGCAAATAAAAACAGATGCAACAATTGTTTAACCCTTCTCCTTATGTTTGTGCCTGTAGGAATTTTTATCATAGAACTAATATTTTCAACGAATGTTCTTACCAAGACCAAGTATTGGGTTGATGGGGTCAGACTTATGGTTCTCTCAAAAGTTAACGGGTAATTTGGGCTTTATATGTAGATGTCCATAAAAAAAATTTCCAACCCAATAGATGTCCATAATTGTATTTTAAAAAAATTTCCACTAGGGCACGGTAAATTATCTATTTTTTGAAGAAAATGGTAGGTAAAAAATACAAAATGAACTTCTTTGAATAGCAACAACAAACGGAATGCGAGAAGAAGAAACTTCATCTAGATGTAAATGTACGAGTACAGTTAATGTACTTTAAATTTACGAGTGCTCATAAATAATGCTGACAAAAACATCTTGCCACTTGCAGAACAATTTACGGTCACTGACACATTGTTCCTTTGATGCACTCAGTTGAAGTGTATTTTCATACAAACACGTTTTAATAAATTCAGCTGTTGTTCCTTTAACATATTATAAATATTATAAAGAAATGTGTGTTTGCTTCTCTTGTTTCAAAAGTGGCCTAAATGGAAACCTCACAAATATTTGGTGTTGTTAAATTGGTATTTTGCAGACATTTGCCATCATGGATTTCCAGTCAGTTAGTTTTTTGGATGTACTAAAAATTAGGTACAAAATACAACGTTTGATTTGCAAATTCCATCAACAATAAACAAAAAATAAAAAAATTAGTGTGAAAAATAAAAATGTGAAAATACCGGAAGCATGTTCAAATATAATTGTTTCAATCATAAAACATTATTTCTTTGAAATTTTAAAATTATTTTAATTCTTTGTTTTTAGTTATATTTTAATTTATTTTTTATTCTTAGCTAAACAAAATCTATAGATAATGTAATGATTAAGAAAATTCTAAAACAAATTGAGTATTCAAACGCGCATGGAGGAGAAATCAAACGAAAAGATCTGAGTAACAGTTGCCACTAGTGTTTACAAACACAAGATGTAAACTGTAAACTGTACACACGATTGATCTTGCCAAGAGACGTAGAGAGAGACGCATGTCTTCTTCCTCCTTCAAACACACCCACAACACAACGATTAAATTATCATATAAACTCAATTGTGGGAGTGGTCCTTGGTTGGGGCAATTTAAATTTAATAAGATGGTTGACATAATTGTCAAAAAACAATTCTTACTGTTATGTGCGAATATAGTTTATCAAGATTTTAAATTTATAGGTAAAATAAAATAAGCTCTGCTGAGGAAAATAAATACAATCAATTATATTTATTATAAAAATTATACTATCATTGAAAATTTCCTTTCAAAAGACTGATAGTAAAAATTGTTTAGTACCCTAAAAAAAGTTGGGGAAACAGTTTTTCTTTTACCATAAAAATTGCTTCTAAAAATTAAAATTCTCGGATCTGTTTCGATCTACGGTTCTGGCCACAGCATTTGGCGGGTGAGTGAGCTTCTGGTGTTAAAAATTAAATATGTTGTTTGGCTAATTATTAACCCATCTGACGTTATAGATGGCTGAGCTCTTTGTCATGTTCCCGGCAAAAAATCAGCTGATCATTGAAATATTTTATGGTTAAATGTGCTTCGATCTGTTGGCAATATGTTCAACTATTTTAATGTGTAGAGGAGTGGAAGTGTTTCTAACATCAAGTCATCTATTCAGCTGGGGTTTCCTTTTTTCGCCACCCGCCTAATGCTGTGGCCAAAACTGTAATATTCCTCATCTACAGAGTGTTCAAAAAATGTGGGGCAATAATTTACGTAGTGATTCCTTGGGTTAAAATAAGCAAAAAAGTTTATTATGTAAACATAGGTCCTAAAGTGCTCCGTTTTCCGTCTGTGCGTCTGTTTACGGTTTTTACATATTTAATCATATCTCACGAGCCACTTAACGTATAAACTTCAAACTCGGTATGTGGATAACCACTATTAAGAACTATTTTTGTTAGAAGTATCTAATTTCTACTTTGTACCATTTCAAAATGGCGACTGTTTTTTGTTTTCATAGCTAAATATCTTAAAAACCGTAAATATTAGAAAAATTATACAACAGAAAAAAAGCTGCAAAATTTAATCCAATTAACGCTGATATTAAGATTATGATGATCGGACTACTAATAACAGAGAAATTTAAATTTTCCGAAAGAAAACATGCAAATTTCAGACAGTATATTCTAAATAACCTTGTTTTTATTCAGAAAAGTAATAGTTTCTCCGTTATTAGTTGTCCGATCATTATAATCTTAATATCAGCGTTGATTGGATTAAATTTTGCAGCTTTTTTGCCTCTTGTATATTTTTTCTAAAAGTTACGGTTTTTAAGATATTTAGCTTTGAAAACAAAAAACAGCCGCCATTTTGAAATGGTACAAAGTAGAAATTTGATACTTCTAGCAAAAGTAGTTCTTAATAGTGATTATCAACACTCTGAGTTTGAAGTTTATACGATAAGTGGCTTGTGAGGTATGATTAAATATGTAAAAATCATAAACAGACACACAGACGGAAAACGAAGCAGTTTAGGACCTATGTTTACATAAACTTTTTTGCTTATTTTGACCCAAGGAATCACTACGTAGATTATTGCCCCACATTTTTTGAACACCCTGTATATGTTCTATGACTAAAGAAACGTGACATGAAAAATTAAACAAAATAAAAAAGGTAATAGCGAAAGAACAAAATGACTCAAGAGGCCATGGGGATTATTTTCAAGGTTCAAATCAACTGATAAGACATTGCCAAGGTCTTATCAAGCAATTTAATACTGGCAAGAACATTTTCTGCGGAAGCACTTAATTACAATCAGCTTGTTGATATGGAATGTTTAGAATGTTTGATTCGTGGGTGGGGCCAAAGTTGAGCAAAAAATTACTGGAATTGAACGAGACCTGAGAAATTGTAGAAAATTATCTGCTATTTTTAATCATTTATTACATTTTAATTTTTTCTTGTTAAAGCTTTTCATTTAGTTAGCGTTCATTAAAAGAACAATTATTTTAGAGATTTTTTTTATCCAACATTTAATTTTATTTCGAAATTGATTAGTTGAACAGCCAAATTTAATTTAATTAATGTTACTTTAGAAGGTATAAAAATTAAATCACCGAAACGTTTAGTCTAAAATGGGTACAAAATTTTAAAAGTTCTCAATAATAATTTATGTGATAATATGGTCCTGCAAAGGTGTAGAGCACAGGAAAGAAATACTTGTTTAAGAACCTTTTATTTTGTTTAGACTTAAAAGAGGTTACAAGGACTAAAAATTATACTTCAAAAATTGTCTATGGTCACTGACAAACACTACAAATAAGAATAGCCCTGAATCATCCATCACAAATAATGTTAAATCATTTACAACACTAATTCATCACATAGTCAGAAAGTTGATCTAAACATTTGACAGTTACTGTCAATTGTCGAAAATTTCAGGAAACAGTGAGTAACTGATTCGAGGATCGGAAGATTGGTTCGTGCCTGCGATGACAATGAAAAGCCGTGTCCCTGATCATAATCGTAATATGTGCTTTGAATACAGATGAATCTGAAGTGCAGTGTGGGAATTAATCAGGAGAAGCTAAACTTACATCAGGATTTGTGGAAGAAAGTTTGTTAATATCTTTGATTTGGATACTTTATACTATACGGGTACATTACATTAACTTCTCTGCAGAAAAGTCATTGGTTATTTTACCTCTTTAAAGCTAGAATTACATTGGGATGAAAGTTTGTTAATATTTTCAATTTTGATACTTTATACTTTACGGATATATTAGATTACTTTTCTGCAAAAAACTCAGTTGTTATTTTACCTCTTTGTGATGTTAGGTGTTAAAAGTTTTGTTTTTAATGAATGAATGAATTTGATAGCAAATTTCCATAAAGGAATAAGCTATTACCGTAGGTTTTATAGTAAGACCTAAGCCCGAGACCATAATAAATGTTCATTTTGGGGCCCCAGAAGCAAAATACACAATTTGCTCAAATTTATATATATGCATAATATATATAAAACAGCAACAAAAGTTTGTTTTTCCTTTCTAATTTCCTTCATGTTAGATATAAGACATTATTAAATCATAAATAATCCCAAATGTAGGCTCTGTAGGTTTAACTGTTTCACCTTGAGTTATAAACCAAAAATGGGAATTGATTCCCCCTATTTTAGCACTCTTTGAATTCTCCAGCTCTCAAAGTTTACATCAAAAATTTTATTTTATTCCTTGACACTATGTGATTATAATTTAAAACTTGGATTAAAATTATCGACTGTACAGCTGGTGACTTCTAAGCTGGCACTTGACCGATCGATACTCAGTCGATACTAGCTTAGTTCAAAAACATTATGTTCCGTTAAGCGGGTTGCGGCAACGTCCTCGCGACCCGCGTGAAGGCGTTCGTCAGAGGAAATGTTTGCAGTCCGGCCTTTTTCTTATACCTCCAACACTCCCCACTCACCCCCGCGCCTATACTGCCCGCGTGAGGCCCAAGTGCCAGCTTACAAGTCACAAGCAATACCGCCTTAAAAAACACACCAATTACGAACTTGATCACATATCATAGAAGGTGAACTGTGTCTCCAGATTTCCAATTATAACGAAAAAAGTACAAGCACGATCCGTCCTTATTGAGTTACTAGGACAATAATCTCTGCAATAAAATCTAGCAACTCGACCAATTATCACCAGTAATTGGCAATCTTCTATAAATAATCAAAGGAAATCTGTGCCAAACGGGGGACACAGACTTGTATGGAAGCCTAGAGTTACGTCTGCTGTAAAAGGCCGGATAGAAATCTCTGTGGTTAGTATGCGAGACAGTACACCACTGGATGACACAATTGTCTTATCATGACCATGATGTTATTGTAATTTTTCTTGAAATTATGGTACCCTACTAATGATTATCGGAACAACTATATCACGCCTGAAAAATTATTGTACCCAACCAAAAAAATATAGCAATTATTGTTTCATGTCTGGAAAATTAATGTACTTGATAGAAAAGATAATACCATTATTTGCAATGCCAACAAAATTATTCTACCCTTTCAATAATATATCACTTCTGTATAATACCACAAAAAATTATTTACCCAACCAAAAGCATCATATTTTTGGGTTATTGTAGCCTGGTGGTTTCCAATATTTTGTAAAGGTACATACAAATGAAAATGAACCTTGAATCAAAACTTGAAACGTTTTTTGGAATCCCCGTTACAAGATGAGAATCCTTTTATTAATCTTCAAAAGACTAAAATTTACTTGTACTTTACATAAGAATGATGGAAAAATGTCCAAAACATTATGATACCCAACCAAAAACATAATACGTTTTGGATATTGTAGCCTGGTAGTTTCCAATAATGTGTTGTGCCACATGAGAAAACTTCAATCATCTTTGTCAAAAGATGATAATTGTAGATTAATCTGAAAACTCACAAATTAACATGTGCCCAATACAGAAAGGTAAAATGGATGAATGCTGTAGCTGCCATAATTTGAGTGATACCTCTCACAAAAATATCGGAAAGGTTTGGAAGAGGAGGATGAAATGTGGCGAGGTTTTACTTGACGACTGTGGGAGGTGTTGGCTTGTTATGGTAACTTGATCTTTTAACCAGCTGTCATTATGATCTTAATTCTTTCGAAAGCCGTCCGAGTTTTCTCTTCGATAAAACAAATTCAGTAGAAAATTTGCATAAGTCTATCAGGATTTTGGGCAAAAACAGATGTGGGTGGTCTAATTTTGCAATACGGAGCTTGGTTGATAAAAGGTGATAAAAAGTTGAAAGCATGCATCTGAGAGACCAAGATTTGCTAAAAAAATGTAGGTAAGGGGAGGTTTTCATAGATTTTTTATTCCTAAACAAGATGCTTTTTTTGGAGAGGTTTTTGTCAAGAGCTTGTAAGTAAGTGATCAAGGAAACCAAACTCCACCTGTTATTTGAAGTCTAAGACCTAAACCACTTTGCCAGCCAATAACTCTTTTTCACATTTAATTTGATCTTTTGAAACACCTTTTTTCTCTGAGATGTAAAGGTTTTTCGTCTAACACAAAATTAATATCTGACAGAATGGAACTACTTTTAGGATTCTGTATTCAGTTAAAAGATAAATACAGTAGAGTCCCACAAACCCGGACTGATGTGGACCCAACGGAGTCTGGGTTTGTGAAAATTCCGAGTTATCGGGAAATGAGTAAAAATAAGAAAAAATAAGAATAGTTTCTGTTATTTCTATAAGAAATCATTTATTTATTGCATAGTAAGAAATACAAAAACTACATTATCAGTTACAAAAAAACTTAAAGAAAAACCAAAACTGTTTTATGTGTGTCACACCGTGCTCTGGCCTTGAATCTCAGTGCACTTTATTGCTCTGGCAGGCTTTCCGAGTTATCCAGAATTCCGGGTTATTGAAGTCCAAGTTTACGGGACTCTACTGTAACTTATCTTTTTGCACAGAGTCCTAGAAGTAAATACACTCTGACTTTTCTGGGTATCAATTTTACCCTACAGCAAGAATAAAATCAAAAATAGATGATCAAAAATATAAATAGGCGGAAGGGTAAGTCGTTCAAACTATAGTCCAATTAAAATAACATGGCCCAGTCCCCACAAAAGGCAAAATCTTAATTCACTCTACAAAAAAGATCAATTAGAACTATATTCAAAATTCCACATGATCATACGTGTGGAAATATATTTCAAGATTATAATATTTTAACATTTCCAAGTATTTATATAATTGAAACATTATTATTCATGAAAAAACTTGAAAGTCATCAAGGAAGTACAAAAAAACTAAAAAGTTTAAGATATAACTTAAATTATGACATTCCACAACTTAACTCAACGTTATATGAACATCATCTTCCTTGCTCTTTTTTAAAATTATTTAATAAGTTACCAGTGACAATGAAGAAAGAAGAAAATATAATGAAATTTAAAAAATCAGTGAAAAAACTCTTATTAGAAAAAGCCTTTTATAGTATAAAAGAATATATGGACTACGAATTTGAAAAAGAAAATTAAACTTAAACATTATGTTTATCAAAAATTAGATAGAATAAGTTTTGTATAAGCTACATAAAATTAAGAAATATTGTAATTGCCAATGCAAAT
Organism: Flexamia atlantica; assembly: GCA_035578135.1. NCBI lineage: Eukaryota > Metazoa > Arthropoda > Insecta > Hemiptera > Cicadellidae > Flexamia > Flexamia atlantica. Next base: position 16,494,125 of record JAQJVK010000013.1, on the reverse strand, counting down.
GTAAATTTGTTAAGGCGAATAAAGTTATTATTATTATTAATCATAGCATCAGGGTCACTGCCGGTCCTGAGCCTCATCATTTGGTTCAGTCTATAGTCCGATTAGTAAACAAAACCACAACACCAATCATGGCAACAGGTGCATAGCCAAGTGTCACAACTAGTTAATTAACAATTAAGTATGTAAATAGTGCTGTGGTGGTTAAAAAAGGATCTAACTTGAGACTTTAGGTAGGCTGACAGACCTTGGCATTGTCGATGGTTGGCATGAGTCCAGGTGTTGACGCATCTGAAACTTGACTCGTAAAAAGATGGTTGGAAGCAAGACATCACTGAATAAACCAAAGGGTAATTTGTGCATCATGTTGTGAGATAAAGTATATATTTTTTAAATTGTTAAAAAAATCCATATTGAATACGGGAATCTATTGTAAGGCCACAATACTGTTCAAATTTTTTGTCTGGTTTTCAATAAGTTGCAATTTTGGCTGGGAGAATTTCATCGTTAATATTTTAAGGTGATAAGAATAAGTACAATAATAATACATTTTCATTCTTATTTATCTTAAAATATGCATGAGCTGAGTTAGTGAACATACTGAAGTATATTGTCCCTCAAATTCGCTGAAAAAGTGAAAAAACAAACTTGCTCACTGTAGTGCCCCGCTTAGTTGGGAAAAGTAAACAAATTATTGTACATAAAAACAAATGCATCAGCTGCTCAGTGCTCCTCTTTATATTTGTGTCCTTAGGGAAAATCATATCAAAAAACAAATATTTTTTCCTGGGATTTTCTCACAGAGACCTTTCATTCAATTTTAGGGTTGACAGGGGTCAAACTTATGGTTTCCTCAAAAATTATGGGTTGTTTGGTCGTTATATATAAAGTTTCTTTTTTTAATGCTATTGAATAAACATGTTGAATATTCGCTTTATGGAAGACAGGTTTTTATATTTTACATTGATTCGTTGAGGAAAAAACAAGGGAAGTTAAAAAGTTTTAAATATATTGCCCAATTGATGATAATTTTACTAATTGGATCCGTCAACATATATCTCTAATCTAAGACTCATCAACTTCTTCCGCAATCTTTTCATAATCTGGACAAAAGTGGTTTGCAAAATAATCAATAAACATTTCTTGGTTCAGTTTGAACATTGATTCGGGAAGTGATCTGAGCGGTTGGATTTATGACTGTCGAAGTTCACTCATAAATGAATCCGTTATCTAAATTATCAGCTTAATTGAATAATAAATGTCGGGACAGCAAGATGGGACATGAGTTGTGGCATGTATGGCGAGTCAGCCATTGCTTAACACCCAAGACTAAAAACTATTAATTTTCAGCTGTTAAATTTAATTTAAAAAACAGCCTTCCTAGAAATTTTTAGAAAGAAATATAACATTTAAGGTATTAATCTTGTTAATTTTTAAACAACTATGGATAACTAAAACATCAAAAAGTTAGCAGGGATCACTATTGAATGATGTTAATCCTCACTAGTTTTTTCCATGTACATTTTTTTCTATACATGTAAATATTTAATCACCCTATTTTTTAAATTAAAAATTGGAAAAAAGACTATTTTATCTCTAAAAACTACATACAGAGGGTGATAAATTTACAAACTACATTCTTAATTCTTGAATAAAAATAAAGCAGTAAAAGAATATCTAGACGTCACCGATATTTTAAAAAAGCACCAGACATACAACTAAAAATTTGTTACATTCTATAGTATATTTCAAAAATTAATTTTAATTTAAAGAAAATAAGAGTAGCCGATAAAGCATGGGAAAGGTAGGAAACAATAAGGGTAAGGAATGTGAGTGCGACAGATAACATTGATTTGACAATAATTGGATCAAGTACTCTGGGTTAGGGTTAGGTGTACACCCAACACTGTCTTATACTGTAATATGGGTCAAGGTCATTTGGCCAAGAATGTAGTAGACAGCACATTGGGGGCTGAGCTTCGCTATTAAAAAAGGGCAACGGTTCAAAAATGTGGTTGACACTTTGGGTTTTGTACCATTTTGGGGACATTTGAAAACAGTTTGAGACTGTGGACGGTTTGATCATTAGGGACCGTTGATTTTTTTATATAGAAACTGTGGGCTGAACTTAACTCATGGGAGGGCTGTGATTAAAAATAAGGAAAATTTACGTGTTTTACAGCACCGAGTTGAGTTAACCCACTCCCCTCTCCCCCTAAGTTCATGAAAATCTTTAAAGGCTTGCAATATATATCCTTTTAAAGTTTTTAAAATGAAATTCCCTGCAAAAGAATGTAAATAAATCTAACTTAACTGTAAACCAGTGCGGATATTAAAACCTGTAAAAGCAAAAACTGGAACAACTCATAAATCAATTTAATTTAAACCAGTGCGGGAACTAAAACCAGCTGGGACTAAAAGCCAGAACAACCGTTTCAAGTAGAAATTATTTCAGAAGTTCTAAATGCTCATGCAATCAGCACTAAAAACCTCTAGCCTGCCCGTCAAACGGTAAATTATCTAGTAATGTTTTACTTATTTTGTATCTCGTTTTATGCAATTAAAGGTTACCGAATCCCCCCACAACGCCATCCACCGTAACCATAAACACTCATCTGTGCTCAGTCGTAACCCGTTAGCGTTACACCCGTTAGTGTTACACCTGATGTAACCGTCCATAAAGGCCGCTGAAGGAGTCGTAACCACGGAATGGTGGTCAGGGTCGATTCCACAGATTGTTTACGGTGATTTAATCGGGTCTTCGGAAAATTATCATCGTTCCACCAGATAGATGGTTGATTTGAAGCGGTCAATGGCTACTTGTTAGCGGAGTTAATCGGATGCTTTCGGTTGTCTCATTCATGGTCACCATATTTGTAGATGTGTTAAAAGAGGAGTCAGGGGCTTTTTTGAGTAAAAATGGCATTTTTAGTTTATCATTAAAAAAACATAATTTCTTTATTAGCATGATACATGTTGCATTTACATCCAGTTAAAAAAAAAACTACATGTATTCCTCTTTGAAAAAATGTATAACACCATAATGTTGTTTACTTAGCTGTTAAAGTAAAATTTTATTTTAGGCTATATTTGTTTATAGGCATCACTAACCAATGTAGTATTTGGTCCACTTTAAATGATTTCCATATATCGTGTTTTTAAATATTCAGGTACAGTTTTCTAAAAAAAACTGTTAAAGAAATAAAATTGAAATTTTGTACAGAGATTTGTTACCAAAATAGAAAGTTACCCTAGCAACTTTATAAATTTAATAATAAATTAATGTTCACATAACAAATATTGAAATGTAGATACTTATAGCTTAAAAATGTATGAATTTGTATTTATTAAAAAAAATAATACCTAGGGAATTTCGTTTAAGTTTGTAGGCAAACATTGTAGGGCTGTATGTTATAAATAAATGAAAATATTTCAGTTGTCAAAGTAACTGTTTCTAAGTTATATGTACCTCATAAAATCCTCATTTAATTAAATAACATGGGAGCGCTAAAAGCCCCCGACTCCCCTTGATTTTTGTGTGGTCTCTTTAAAAAGTTAGGTCAGGTTACTTTTGGTCCCTGAAAATTATACTTTCGTTTTGCTGTATAAACAAGTAACAAAAACGCTGGTAAGTAATTGGTTTCACTTGAACTGATACATGTAGGCCTAATAAACAGCTCTAAATTCTGAAAACATGTTTACCCAAAGTAACAAACTATTTGGCCCAGAATTTGAAAGAACTCAAGAAGAGACAAATACTGACAAAGGAGATATACCAATTATTTAATAAATTAGCAATTATATTCAGAGATTTTAAAAATCCTATCAGTTTCTTGATTAATGGTTGAGTAAAATTTCACAAATGGTAAAATTTATTACTATTTCCATTTTTACAATGTCAATTGCATAAATTCAAATAATTCTTCGCACTCCAACCAAAAATTTTAGATTTTTTCGTAAACTTTAAATACAACACTTTAAAACCTAAATGGTAACCTAAACTTAACTCTTATCATTATATATTAATATATTGTTCGGATTGGAGAACAATCATATAGATGTGTTAGCAATCTATTTGTGTGCGTACTTTTTTTTATGTATTTACAATATATAGGCCTACTACATTAATATTGCAAACAGTTACCTTTAACATGTACAAAATACTCACTATATTTTATTTAAAAGTTTCAAATAGTTATCTAGATTTTTCGCACAGGAAACAGGGGAAAGGTTTATTATTTATACATCACTTTTTCATTTTTTGATAAATTTTGATTGTGGAAACTGTCCGTCTGTATTTGAAAATATTCTTACTACGAGCCCGAGATTTCATCAATAATTACTATTTAGAAATAAACAATTAAATCGCCGGGGTCGCAATGCTACTGTGTAATTGCAATGTTATCAGTGAAGGCTTTATCTGTGGTGCTGCTTGTCGGCAGGGCCTTTGAAGTTGAGAATAAGGTTATCGTAGGTCGTTACAGACATGCATTCGATTGCTCTTCCGCAATTTTTTCTTGGAATCCCCCAGAAAAGTTATAGTCACAGTTAAAAACCGATTCGCGTAGAAGATTTCAAGCGAGTTCTTTTTATCGAGATTATTTTAAGGTTGAACTGATTTGGTGGATGCTTTGGTTTGAGTGATGTAATGTTTGGACTGGAATTTGTTTTTAATTGAGTATTTAAATTGAACAAAATTTTTCTTTAAACTTGTACCGACAGCAAGTTAAAACAAGTAGGATGCAATACAATTAAAGTTATTAAAGTTATAATTTAAGTTTTATTTTTTCCTACCTTCCATGAATACTAAGACTTTTTGTGGAAAAAAGTAAATAAGACTTTCTCTTAATTTGACCGCAGTAGATTAAATGCATATTGAATTATTAATGTTTTACATACATTACGTCGTAAGCAACATGTTGAAGCTTGGGTCTTTACGTATTAGGGCGGTTATGAACCGGATTTTCAGGTTTGGTGAAGAAAGAAAGACTTAAATTAGTTAAAATAATGAAAATTGATTTACTGATAGTTTTCGATCCTTCCAAGAAAAACGTTTAGTTGGAGCCGCATTTGCTTGCCAAGCCTCAACATGTTTCTCCTTAGGTAGTGTTGCTGGGGCGAAAGTCGGGAGGGTTTTGTATAAATTTATGAGATATAAAAAAGTATATGGATATTGTGGGTCCATATACTACTTGAGATATAATTGTAGTCTTAGTTTATAGGCCTACATAGACGTATGTTTTGGGGTTTTATTGGGTAGTAATGATGTACTTATGTTCCAAAATTATCTAATCTAAGTTACTTATTTTTTCACTGGCCAGTTTCTCCAAATGTTTTTTTACAAGATTTTCTTTAAATTTTCATTTATTGGGGCTCTGTACATGACTTCACTGTATAATTGAGCTTATATTCTAAACTAGGCTACAACATAAAGATCCATTACATTTACAAAAAAAATTATCTTTAAAAGTAAAAAAGAGTATTATTAACTCTCTTTTGAAATGAATTGACTGTTGATTCTTTTTATCAGATGTCTTCCGATAGTGCGTGGGACAACGTAAGTAACCGTGGGTGGATTCAATTTCATGTGTCTGTTACAGTTTCGTTTTCGTGTTTGCAATTTTTTTTGTGAATTTTTTCAGTTCGTTTCGTTTGTGGTCACTTATAAAAATCAAACCTTAAGTTAGGGTAGATTTTTTGTTATATATTTTTACAAAATAACTTTTTGTTTAGTGACTTGCAGCATGGTTTTGAAGTTTACATTATTGCTACAAAACTTTATTAGAAATTCTTAATTCTGTGTGTAATTTTTTTACTGTGGGCCATTAATAAAAAAACTCACACCTGAAGATAGTGTTATTTTTTAATTAGATTTTTACAGAATAACTTTTGTTTTGGTAGCTTGCATGGTTTTACTCCATATAATTTTTATAACAGAGTTTTGAAAGTTCAAATTCTTGTCCTAACAGATCATTAAAATCAGCATATCATTAAAATCATTAAAATTATCAGCATTAATCTACATTTGATTTCTCAATGCAGTGCGTTAATCTTTTATTTATATTGTGGGCCATTAAATTAATGAAAATTCACGACACCTCATCTTTTTCCAATATATTTTTAAATAATAACTTAATGTTTAGTGGCTAGCAGCATGGTTTTTCTCGATTTTATTTTTTTGACAGTTTTAAGTTTACATTTTTTCCTAAAAAAAAATCATCAAACTCTAGCCTTCCTATTTATTTGATTTCTCAAAGCAGTATGTTTATTTTTTACGTTGTGTCTCTTTGTGAACATTTGTATTTGTGTCTGGTTGAGAATTTGTTTCTTCATGTCTGTGGTTATGCAAACGTCTTAGTTTAAGAAAACAGGTTATAAGCTAATTTTAAGAAGTAATTAATTATTTTCAGTATCCTACCTTTTTCCGTTGTTCAAATGCACACTTTCAAACTCTTGCACTTGATAAAATTCCTTATAAAAATTTGTCAAATTTATTTGAACATCTGTTGTATAAAGAAAATAATTCTCCTCTTGGTATGAGTATAAGAATACTTTTTTTGCTAAAAATTATTACAAGTGAATAGTGTCAGTATATTTTCCATCCATCTCAATTACATCGAGTTTTTCTGAGGTAATCCTCTTTTGAAAAGTCTACACACATGATAATATTCAGTATCATATCATTGCAAGCCTCAAAATGAAGTGATAGCTTAACTTCTGTGCATAAGAGGTGGAAGTTGCAAGCCTTTGAGGCAATACTGAAGCTTACAAATGATATGATGCCAAGTTAGTGTAAAATGTTAAAACGTTTTTGTAAAATCTTTCTACAACATAATATCCAGCACTTGGTGGTGGATGTTGCTACTTTAGAATAGTTTTCAATGTTTCACATTCAGTTGGCAGTTAAATAAAGTTACCAGATAACACGGGCAAATCTAGTTTTGAATCAATAAAACGATTTATGTTGCTAGTTAAAGTTTTATTTAATTAATCAATCCAATTCAATTGCCCTGTAAGGCTTTTTAAATCAGTCGCAGTTGACTTTATTAACAACTGATTCGGTTTTAAACTATTTTTAACCGAATGCACTGCCAATCGAATGTGGAACACATAGAGAATGTAGTAGAAATGAGTCAAACGATGTGGGCCAGGCTGTCTGTAAGCACAATGCTAAAAATTAGTTATATTCTTATGGGCATACTGGGCCACACAATTTGGCTCGACTTTTAAACGTAGTTTCTAGTTCTAGAGGCCTGCCTGCTACCGTCTTGCACATTGCTGTTAGATTCTTAGATTATTGCTGTTAGACTTATAGATTTGTCACTGTTAGATTTTTAGATTTGTCACAATTATTAGAATTTTGCACATTGCTCACAAATGCTTATGTCCACACAGATACAGATGAAAAGCACAGATACGATAATGTTGTGACAGTGAGTACATTGAAGGGTGGTTTAAAGTACAGGTGGTTTTTAAAATCTTGTCCTAATCTTTTTTATCACTCATTGGGAAAGTTAAAAGTTAATTTTTTCATTTTTCAAGGATAGGATAATAAAAATTGGTTGAAAATTTACTGTGCTAAAATCATTGAACGGTGAATTAAAATTGTTCAAGAATAAATAATAACAGAAATCAGTTTCCACGCATTGAAACAGTAATTTTTTTTTATAAACGATAGAAAAGCAATCACTGGAATACTTTCTAGGAATAACCCCAAAGTTTTTATCAGTGCAGAAGATATGGAATATATTGACTTGAATCAATTATTTTTCTGAACTTCTTCTTTATGAAGACTGCTGGGAAGCTCTTTGCTTGTTACAGAACTAATAGCTTTTCATATAAATCGTCTTGTTGGTTTATTACATTCAGCTTTTTCAAGTGGAATGACGAGATGTGTTTTCTCTTTTTCATACAAGACCAAAAATGTTAATTCAAGATCAAATATATTATTAAAATTAAAAATAACTAATCAGCTTCTTTTCTAATTCTAAATTTGAGCCTTTCTCGTCATGTTAACAGCACATCTCGGTAACTTGAAACTTCACTTCCGTCTTTTTCAAAGCCTCCAAAGCATACTTCACTCAACTTTAAGCAAAGGCTTAAAGCCACTTTGAAGGTTTCGTGGAACCACAAGGTCAAAAGGTCGAGTGAAATTGTAGATGTGTTATTCTAACCAGGTGTCTGGATCTTTTTCCAACCCTATTCTTTACTAAAAGCCGGACACAAACCAAACAGAATCCTACTGTAAGTGCGGGATCGACCGTGCAGGCAGGCCGGAGATTGTTCGATTTCTGATGCATTTTGTTTCTATTTCTCTCTCTCTGTCGCTGCATGACCACTCACTGTGACTCTCGCCACAGGGACCGAGCCCGGCTCTTATCATCGTAAGTATGAAACACTCTCCGTTACTGTGTCGTTAGCCTAACGTAACCTAACCGTGCTGTCCTAACCTAACCGAGGGATGTTTTGCATCCCTAATTAAACGAGGGCCTCACCTAACTTAACACAGCCTGATCCAACCTAAATAAACTGGAGGTAATCGTAACCTAACCTGTCAATCTAACTGAGGGCTATCCTGACCCAACTGAAAATTGTTTTTTGTAAACTATCCTAACCTAAACGAGGGCCTCAAGTAACTTTACCAAGCCTGTTCTAACCTATCCTAATTGAAGGCAATCCTAACCTAATGTAACCTAACCAAGGCCTGTCCTAACTTAACCAAACATGATCTAAGCTAACCCTACTAAAGACAATCCTAACCTAACCAAGTGCTGTCAAAATGTAACCGAGGGACATTTAGTGTAAGCTATCCTAACCTAACTTAACCTAACCTAACCTAGCATAACCTAATCATACCTAATCTAGGGCTGTTAAAAATATCGTAACCTAATAGATGATTTCTCAAATTAATTGTTTTGCAAAGCTCCCCTGATATGTTTTATATACATTAGTTTTATTTTCACCCTTGACCTAACCTTGTTATTTTATCCTAAACTCTCTTAAGAGAGGGCTCCAGTCGTGAAAAATGTCATGTTTCTACCTGCTCTTCCTATTTGTCAAATGTAAACTTTGAGATAAGGCACAGCCTCAACCCCTTAACCAAAATCGTGATTTATTAATTGTTCATTTGAAAGGGGGAAAAATTATCCAGCAATTGCAGTGAGCACAATTTTTAAATCACTATTAACAAATGAAATCAAAATTCTCAGAAGTCTAATTTTTTATGATTGTTTTAATGTTTAATTCTAATTAAATATTAAAATTTTGATCATTCAAATCGCTGTGCGATTTTTCCTGTGTTTCAAACCATCAATAAATCAAGAAATTTGACCGAGCGGTTGAGGCTTTCCAAAATTTGAAAGTTAACATTAGCCTCATGGGATGAGGTTAGAACTGGAGCCCAGTGTTAAAGACAAGACAGATGACATATCTTTGCCTTAAATGCCACAACATAACAATCTGCAAAATAATCTGTCTCAATCCAACTTAATTTACAGACGCACAATAGTTTTTCACCCTAATTTTATCCCTGCAACCTTACGGAACCTTTCCCTAACTATCTCACTACGGTATAAAATAAACATAATAATAGGCTACTGTATTGACCCTTACCATTGGTCATCTGACTCCTTGCTACCGTGGTCTGATTCTTTTAATTTTTACCATGCAAGAGATTTTACTCGGTTGCTTATTTTTGTAGAATTAACATACCATAACAGAATGTGTCTGAATTTACTTGGTAGATTTTGAAATTAATTTTATTTGGTGTACTAACTGTAACGATTCTTTCTATAAAAATACACTCTTCAGGTTAGAAAAGAGCTTTTTTTCTTGTTTTAAATTTCAATTCAGTTACTGACAAACAAAAAAATATATATATAGATTCGATTGAAGTTTTAAGATTTTTATTATGAAAAACTCTCTGCCATGAGTAAAGGAGGGGAGCATTTCAGAAGAAAATTTATGGTATTTCAGGGCGTGTGAGGGACATTTTTAAAGAGAATTGGAACAAAGAAAAGTCAGCGTGTTTATCTAATATATACCACCGTATCGGCCACACATTACAAAACAACTGATAAAACATATTAGTCATTGATAACTTATGTTTCTATTGAATATGCAAAAGAGAAAATGAGTGTAGCATGAAATTGTGTTACCGATCGTAATCTTGCCATGAAAATTAGTTTCTTGATACTGTTGTTTCTTCATATTAGATCAGTTTCAAAATTTTGGGAATGGAATCGTAATTATTAAGAATTGTAAAATAATTTTTGTTTGATTTTTTAATATTTTTGAATAGATTGTCCTTAACATCTGTTAAACACTGAATTCATGATTTTAATTATATTGCAAGGGACGTCATTCAAAGATAGTTTTCAAAATTATTTATGGAAGGAAGGATTCCCAAGATAAGCTCAATAATCAGCTGTCAGCTATGAAAAATTCATTCTCAAGAATACTTACTAAATAATTTTCTTAAGATTGGTAATGATCTATGTAATAGGAAACAGAAATTTCCCAGCTATGTACCTTGGTCAAGTAAAATGCCTTAGGTAAAAAGTGTCTAGCAGACAGGAAATACAGTATTTACTCACTTAAAATCTGAAACAACTCAGTAAAAATTAATTTATTTTCCTCTTAACATTTTTTCTCAGCATTCCGGGGGAAATTTCTAAAAACCCAGGTCAAGTAAAATTTTTGAAGGAAAACTTTGACATTTGCCATATAAGTCAGGAAACTATTCTATGTAATTATTCTTTGTAAACTTAATATTTATAAACATAGTACAAACAATAATGTTGAGTAATAATGTCTTTTTAAGGACATACAGCTGTGATTTAATTAACGTACAACTTGGTAATTGCTCTTATCCATTTGCAAAGTCAAAGTTAATTTAGATTCAAACCTTTCACTGGTAGGCCCTGCCTTAGTTTCCATATAAGTCAGTGGTTCACTACAAACTTGTGCGTGGTAATTATTGGCCATATGTTCAGGCATTACTTTGTAATCCAATTATTTTAGTCGATTGTAAACCGGTTCCTCATGTTTGTCATAAAAAATTATGCTAAAACGTCTGGAGAATGTTAGGCATTTCTGTTTTGAATTCAGGTGTAGTTTTTATGATTTTTTTTTTTTATTAGAGTTGTTTGTTGGTGGAGTTTGCGTGTTTGTAAGCGTGATCGTTTTGTCGAATCAGTGATAGGGAATAAAATAATTGTTTCATGAAAGTTAGGATTGGAAATTAAAAGTAAATCGATATTTCAATGTTAAGTATTTCAGTTTTTGGTCGTTAAATCTGATATTTTTGATCTTGTTTGACTGAACAAAGCAGAGGTTGTTCATCAGGTTTAAAGCTGTTTTTACAGTGAAACTAGTAAAGGTACATAAAGGGAAGTTGGGGAGGGGGGGGACTCTTTTATTGGAAAACTGATCAATTTAAGAAAATAAGTTATAGAAAAGATAAAACATTTGATTGATTTTCTAAACCCCCATTGATTACTTACTAAGAAGACATAATCCAACGTAAAAGTTTATATTTTAGGGAATATTTGGGAAAAATTCTAATTAAATTGATTGGTTTTCCAAGGGCTAGATTTTTTTGGGGTTTACGTGCTAGTGTGTTTAGTTTACAAAAACTCACTAACCAGGTGTTTTTTCATGTTTGTTTTAACCATGTTGAATTTTTCCATGCTTGCCATAACATCAGCCCCCCTCATTCGCGGTAGGTATAACAAAGTAACAATATTGCATGCTTAATAAGTGTGACGCAGAAAACGGAATTAATACAGAGTGTCGGCTATGTTTTTTCCCCATCTTTCACTAAAGTAAAATTGAGAACACTTATGATTTTTTAAACTTTAAATTTCTTAAAGCTTTCCAACTTTTTAACTCATTTATTAGAGATATTTGTTTAGCTAGTTGAGTTGAGATTTTAGTAATATGTGAAAATGTAGTCTTCCTTAAAAATGATTTTTCGAGGCCTCAAAATAATTGAAATCAACTCCTTACGACACTCTGTGTAAAATCCCTGTGGAACGAATTGCCTGGTTGCACCGTCTTGTTTTCTGACTCCTTTCAGTCTATAAATCTTGGGTGGTTTTTAATTTATTACATTTTCTTCCTCAACCATTAGGGTTTGTTTGAATCTTAGTGTTGGTGGTGGAGTTCAAACTATAATTGAGGATTTATTTATTGAAAAATGTCCATACCACTTATGAGTTTATATTGGTTTCTCAAAAAATTCAGGTACGGTTTTGTTTCCTTTGTAAAAAAGTCTGGATCTTCAAAATATCAGTTATGGTCATGTTTTCGATTTTTCAGCAGTGTGAAGGATTTTTTAAAGTTTTTTTTATCTTACAGGATGAGATATTACATGCAAAAAATTGTCAATGGTTTTGTAACTTTACACTATCACCGCAAATTTAACTTTTTAGCACTGAGGAAAAATAGTATACTCTTATCGTAAAAATTATGCATGCATTAGTTGTTGGTGATGGTCTAAATAGCAAAGATAGCAACTTGCACATAATGTATTAGTTGCTTGGATGTTCATTAAATTTTACACGATTTTTAATGTTAAGAATAGTTTTTTAGGTTTTAATTATTTTCTGTTTCATTCAGGGAGAGCTAGAGCAGCAGCTGCTGCAGGCCAACCCGATCTTGGAAGCCTTTGGAAACGCCAAGACCGTGAAGAATGACAACTCTTCACGATTCGTAAGTAAAACGATGGAGTGTTGAGTTTCGTTTCACAAAACCGTAACATTTTTTCTTTTACTGCTGTAAAGTGTCAGTTAAGGCACTGAAAACTATCTGTAAAATAGCTGTTGACAGAGCAGCGAGCGGTAAGTACTCTATGCTTGCCAGATGATTACGTTACTACTCAATGCACTCCAGCTGTTGATTTTCATGCTTTTATTTGGATTCACTTTGCTGGAGTCGTTTTTAACCTGAAACTGGCACATACAGCAAAAATAGGTATGATCAATGACAAGTTGGAATTATCTCCGCTAGATTTTAAAAAGTGCATATAGGGAAAATGCTATGTAATTCACATGTTAAAGCTTCTATGTAAATTTTGCTAGCCTTGAACTGTTTAGCTTTAGCTAAAGCGATAATGACCCGCTTTACACTATTAACTATTTTGTTATTTATATATTGTCAAAACTTAATTGATTGACCCAACAAAATCATCGCAATATTAGCTGCCTAAATTTTGTGATGAACCTTAATAGGACTTGCTAGTTATTTCCATTCTAACATTTAAATCACACCTTTGCTTGACATCATAAGGAAGACAGGAATATTATAAGGATATTGGGGAGGGCAGGCTGGTTCGTGAGGTCCGGACCCCCCTTTCCCATTAAATATTTTAAAGATAAGGAAGTTAAACCCTGTTACAAATCATATTCACTGTTTATTCTTTTCATAGTGCAATCATATGTAAACCTAACTAAGCCAAATGTTAAAGGAATAAAGCTAGGTTAACATATGGAGGTGATATTGGTAAAGTGCCTCTCCGTGATAAGAATTGCTGCTCCATAAGAGCATGTCAAATTTGTGCACTTTTCAAGGAACATTTGCTTTATCTGATAGCTAATTAATTGTGCTGTAAAATATAAAAATGTGCACAAATTTTTAGTCAGAACCCTTGATTTAATTTAAAAATTATATTCTGGGTAAAGAAGGTGTCTGCTTGAATAGAATTTAAACAAATAAAATTGTCTACAACTAACAATTTAGCTTAAAAAATATATAAATTTCCCCGGGTCTCTAATGCTGTTAGGAGTATTACATACCCACCGAATTCCCCTCTCGGTCATCTGAATCCTCCTCCTTCCCAAAATCCTGGCTACATCCCTGGAGAGGGAAATTTCATAATGTATAAATATTAGTTCATGTAATCAGTCTGGAGTTGATTGAAATATAATTGTATGTAGGTGCAAAAATAGGCCACAATTAGGAAATAACATCATCCTGATTAAGTGGAAAAATTTTTTAAGAATCAAATTAGCTTACCTTTTCAGAAGGGTTTTGCTTTTTTAATTCAGGGTGGTCAGGGCCGGTGTCCCTTTTAAACATAGCCATTTACATACAACTAATGTCCGAATGCCCCCCTTTCGTTCTAACTCATGAATTGGTTTTCAATCACATTTTATCTTTCTATTCCATTTCTATATCCAAAACTTAGACCTCCTTTGCGGAATTTTTGAGTTTTGAGTATAGTTGTCAGTTTTGGAAATTTTTCCAAGTCAGATTTGACAGATGTATTTGTTTTGTTGCGCAGGGAAAGTTCATCCGGATCAACTTCGACGCGAGCGGCTACATCGCGGGCGCCAACATCGAGACTTACCTCCTGGAGAAGTCCCGGGCAATACGACAGGCCAAGGACGAAAGGACGTTCCACATCTTCTACCAACTCCTAGCCGGCGCCACGCCCCAGCAGAAGAGTGAGTTTCAGGCAGATAACTGTTCCTAACTGATACCAGTTTCAGACAGATACCTGTTCCAAAATGATACCTGTTAGAAATATATACCTGTTTCACAGATACCTGTTCCAAACTGATACCTGTTTAAGACTGATACCTATTCCAAACTGATACCTGTTTCAAACTGATACTTGTTCCAATCTGATACCTTTTCCAAATTGATACTTGTTCAATACCGATACCTGTTCCTAAATTATACATGTTCCAGTCAGATCCATGTTCTAAACCTGAAATTTACCAATTGCTGGCAGGCAGCAGAAGAGTGAGTTTCAGAGAGAAAACTGTTCCAAACTAACGTAACTGTTGCAAACTGACAAATAACTGTTCTAACTGACTTGTTCAGGTAGGTACCTGTTCCAATTTGATATATGTTTCAAATTAGATAACTGTTTCATAGACTGATTCATACAGATTCCTGTTCCAAACTGATACCTGTTCCAAACTGATACCTATCCAGACAGATACCTGTACCAAACTGATACCTGTTTCAGGCAGATATCTGTGTTAGACAGATTCCTTTTCTAAACTATACTTTTTTCAGACAGATACCTTATCCTGAATGGGGTAAGTTTTGTGTGTGAATGCTGCATTTCAACTAAGATTAAATGAGAGTTTTTAAATTAGCATTTTTAAACTTAATATTGTTGTTGTTTGGCAGAGGAGTTTATCCTGGAGGAGCCGAAGAGCTACGTGTTCCTGAGCAACAAGTGGCTGCCGATCCCCGGGGTGGACGACGCCGCTGAGTTCCAGTCCACGGTGAACGCCATGAGCATCATGGGCATGACCAATGAGGACTACTCGGGTGAGTGACAATATCTACTTAACTAAAGGGGCTTATAAACGGGGATAGTACTAGCTTCTAATAATAGCTGCTAGTAAAAGTGACGTATAGTAGCCGTACACACAATGATAGTATTCGCCTTTAATTTCCACAGCTATTAGCTTGGCAAGTCAGATTGTTGTCATCGAGCACAAACATGTTGGACAATGAATTTACTCGCTACTTAAACTGGCGAGTGAATGCTAGTTCATGTTTAGAGGGGAAGAGTACTAGCGGCGAATAGGTCTTGTGATCTCTACTCGCGTGCTAGTGGCGAGTAAAATTGAACATGTTTGATTTTATTCGCCGCGAGTACCTATTTGCCCCTGCAAAGGCGAGTAGGTATTTAGACAGGGATAGTAAGCTGCTAGTAACTAGTGGCTAGTCGATTATGTAACTACTAGCAGCTAGTACTATCCCCATTTATAAGCCCCTTAATAGCCAAGACTCCCTCAGCAACAAGTGGCTCCAAATCCATGAGCATCATCCATGAGTGCGTCAACGCCATGAGCATCATGGGCATAACCAACGAGGACTACTCGGGTGAGCGAGAATAAGGCCCATATTATACACGGGCACTCTGTGTCCTAAGTGGCTGAGCCGCCATCAGCCTGCCTGCGTCCCGGAAGTGTCCGGGAAGCAGTTTAGACACCACATTGGCACCGCCCCACCACCAAATCATTTAGTGGTTGCCATGAATATTTTTTCGTTGTATGGATATTTTTCCATTTTACAAACAACATCTTCAGTGTTCGTTTTTATCAATTAAATTTTGCATTTTTAGGAAAAGTTCCTTATTGTTGTTTTTTTTGTGTCTTTCGCAGCTGTCTCTTTTAATGCACCGTTTGTTTCTTCTGTTTTCTGCTTGTTGAAACACCTGTACCTAGTATTTAATTAACTGTTTCTTAACAGCCATCTTCCGCATCGTCTCGGCCGTGATGCTGTTCGGAAGCATGCAGTTCAAACAGGAGCGCAACAACGACCAAGCGACACTGCCCGACAACACGGTGGCACAGAAAGTTGCACATCTTCTCGGCCTCAGTGTCACCGAGATGACCAAAGCGTTCCTGAAGCCGAGGATCAAGGTCGGACGCGACTTTGTCACCAAGGCGCAGACCAAGGAGCAGGTACGTTGTAGGCGAGGAGGAATACTGGTCAAATCTGTTAAATTCTGTCATCTGCCCACAACTGAAAAAACTTTTTCCCATTGGCTATACACATTTTATGGATGGCTAAGTCTTTTGGTTACTGGATAGTTTTTTAAGTAAGTATATCGGAATCATTTCTGAGTGATTTGGTCGGTATTGTTGTTGTTCTTACCTTATGTGTCAAGCATGCAGATAACGGTAACATCGACGGCGCATCGCCGCGCCGGCCGCTGGTTGGGTTGGGTTAGGCTTGGTTAAGTTAATTTATTCAAAAAAATAGAGTATTAAACATTTAATTAGATTTGATTTTAAACTAACCAAATCCAACCTGTCCTAACCTCTCATGTTCTGCAACTGCAGGTAACAGCGACATCAGATGATATAATGGCTCCTAAGATAACTCTCGGGTATAAAATCAGGCCTCGTATGAGTAAAATTGTTGGGGGATTTTTCAGGATGTCCATGGATCCCATTTACGAAAGAACAGATGCATCAATAAGGATTAATAACTGATAAATTAGTAGTCATCAGAGTATTTGCCTTTGCTTCATTGACTTTCTTATGCCTTAACTGATTTTTTAATGCATTGTAAATTGACCTCAGGGATGAAAGTATAATTATATTGAATTACAAATTTTGACTATTACTTTCTCACATCACTTATAATATCTTTTTAAATTTGTATATGAATTATTGTATTAAATACTGTTATAATTCAACATATTCAATCATAACATAGAAGGATCTTGACATCAGCTATCAGATATTTAATTAACATTTTAAAGAACCATTTATATAGTAAATACTAATAAGTAATTATTCAACCATTTTTTATAATATTTCTAAATTCACTAACCTTTGTTATTCAGCAACTTGTAAAGTATAAAAAGGTGTTAATTTATTAGTTACTGAACAAATTATCTTTATACAATTCCCAATCATTTAAAAAACATTCACTGAAGGTGTGTCTTGGACAGTGTATGACAGTGCGTGTGTCACAGGTGGAGTTCGCTGTCGAGGCCATCTCCAAGGCCTGCTACGAGCGGATGTTCCGCTGGTTGGTGAACCGTATCAACCGATCCCTGGACAGGACCAAGCGCCAGGGGGCGTCGTTCATCGGCATCCTGGATATGGCCGGGTTCGAGATCTTCGAGGTAAGCGTTATCAAGATGAGATATAGACCTTGATATAAAGATACGATTTTTAGATTGTGATATAAAGGAGCGTTATTTTATTAAATCTGCGTAGCTATTCAGAATTACAGTAAAACCTCGATAGTTTAACACTCGATACTTTGACACTCTGTATAGTTATAACAGTAAAAGTAAATGAATTAGTTGTGCAGTGGTTGAAATTCATAGTAGACATTTAGGTATAGCAATGCGTAATCTCAGTCTTAATGCATTACTGTAAAATAATGCTCAACAGAATTATTTAAAAAATAAAATTACTCTATGTATAGTTATGAAAGGGTGAATGGGTAGAAGGACAATCTCGGTTGCTGTCAGTAGAAAATATTTCTGCTTACCGAAAAATAAATGGACAAGAAGCTTCATTCCTAACCTCAACCACCCTGGTATCAAAACATAGGTTTTCAGATTTTAGAATAAAGGATGTGCCCTATGATTTGTGAAATTTTCAATAAAAACAAATTAAATCTAAATTAAACTTTGATTAAATTAAATTATACTATTGCTTGAATTAACAATGGTAACATTTCTGTTATTTTACTAAAGAAAGTAAACTCAACTTTTGAAAACATTGATTTTTATTAAACTCTTTGGTAACCCATTTTCATACATTTATATATTTTAATATTACCCACTCAATGGCTACCAAATACATATTGAAGCATCATAATATCTTACTTTAGTTTTAGGATTAGCTGCTTGTTACTAAACCGTCGATAGTTAGTATACAGCTGGTAGTTGCTGAACAGCTGATTGTCACTTATCTGATAGTTCCTGTTTTGTTGTACAGTAGAACCTCGCTAATCCGTCACCTACGGGACCGGGTGCATGGTCGGAACAGCAAAAAGGTCGGATTATCGGTCGGAACTCATTTTATTGACATGAAAACGTACAAAAACTGTATTTCGATCAGAAAAAATGCATTAAGAGTGTTTAACAAGCTACTGTACCATAAAAAACGACATTCGGACAAAAAAACTAACCGCACCAAATGTTATTGCTCTACTGATCGATATTTGCACTTCCAATGAGTAATACGTCATCGACAGGAGCCAACCTGAACGGAGGAATGCACCGGGAATGTAAACAAACATCAATTTCCAATTGCGTGGTCGGACTAACCGATGAGAAAACCCCTCTGAGGGCGAACTAGCGGAGGCCTATTTCCCCGGCGGCATGGTCGGATTAACCGAGGAGTCGGACGATCGGAGGTCGGACTAGCGAGGTTCTACTGTAGTTGCCAAATAGCTGATTGTTCACAAAACATCTGATTATGTTACAGCTCAACTCGTTCGAACAACTCTGCATTAACTACACCAATGAGAAGCTGCAGCAGCTGTTCAACCACACGATGTTCATTCTGGAGCAGGAGGAATACCAGAGGGAAGGGATCGAGTGGAAGTTCATCGACTTTGGTCTGGATCTACAGCCCACGATCGATCTGATCGATAAGGTAATTGTGTTAGAGGTGATTTTTTTTGTTATTGATCGTTGAAACTGTTCATTAAATTGTTTAGATATTTTTATGGAATTTTTTTTCCATTTAATAGAATGAATTATGATTATGATTAATGTGAGTAGGTACTCAACCAAATTGTAGTTTTCTTACATTGAATGTAATCGGTTTTAATTTGTACACCTTAAGGTAAATTTGATAAAATCAATTGTAATTATCTATGAACACTGGCAGGGAGCACACAAATCGCATGATGTACATGAAGAACCGTATTTCATTCAGAAATCATTTACGTACGTAAAAATTTACTCAGAAATCAATACGTAATTTTAAAAATGCTACTTTAAAAAAGTTTTAAAACTGATCTAATCCTAAAATTGATCTGATCAAAGTTATAAAACTGATGCTACTTTATCCTAAAAGAATAATGTTTACTTTAATTTTAAATTAAAATTTTGATGCCATGTTTGCATTTATAATATATACAACATTATAAATAAAGATCTCTAATTTTGACTTGGTAGGTTAGTTTCAGCCAATGTATGTTCAACAAAAAAAAATCGTTTGGTCTTGAAAGCTAAGACACCCCTAGAATAACTTTTCCTGGCTGATTACCGTTTCAGACATTTAACTGTTCTAGACCAATGCCTATTCCAGGCAGATTTTTTTTTCTAAAAAAACTTACTTTTTAAGATCGTACGTTACTAAGTCTACAGCCTGTGGCCGCTATAGCCCTGCCGGGATAAAGAGTGCTGTCCCCCAAAGTTCCCAAAGCCACAGACAAGTCTGCTGGACTGATTAAAGCCACGAATATGTCTTTTGGACCATTCCTTTACGGAACTGATCCAAATAAGTAACTGTTCCACACATGTACCTGTTCCAAAATAACCGTTCCTCTGTCCACAGCCCATGGGAGTGATGGCACTCCTGGATGAAGAGTGTTGGTTCCCTAAGGCCACAGATAAGTCTTTCGTCGAGAAGTTGGTCAGCGCACACAATGAACACCCCAAGTTCATGAAGACCGACTTCCGTGGCGTCGCTGATTTCGCCATCATCCATTATGCCGGAAAGGTATATTTGGATTTTTTCTCTGTTTAGGTCAACTTCAGTTAATGTTTTGAACCCAATTTCCCATTGTTATTTACTTTGGGACTTGGGACTTAGGTGTACAACAATGCTATATGCTAAACGAATCCTTCCTAATGTTACTCTCTGTTTTACCCCAGAGTACCAACTAGTCTGAGAAATGCGTCTTGAACAAGCAGTGGTAGGCCTAGCTATTTTTCAACAGGGTACAATTGTGGAATCTGTTCGAATCCCTCAAAACAAAAACTGATTTTGGTAGTTTTTTCAATGTCCCCCAACTGCTTGTTTAAACCAAACCACCATCCATGCCCACCCCTAGGAGTTTTGCGGATTTTGATTCAAGGAGTTCTTTGTCTCCGACAAAAAAATTTGTCTTGAGAAATTTGAATTTTGACTTTTGCTTGGAAGGAAACAAAGTTAGTTTTGTCAGAATTCAATTTCAGGCTGTTATCGGCAAAAACTGAGTCAATACATTTAATTTTTCAAATGATTCCATCTCCAGTACATCCAGGATGTCGCCATTCCTGGTACCCAAGGCAATGTCATCAACAAAAATGAAAATATTTTTCTCTGGATCATGAAAAAATCATCATCTTGAAAAGATTGTATACGTTGATCAAAGTAGATGGGTATCGAAGTGTAGCCTATGCAATGTTTTGTGTAATCAGAAGTAATTTTTCACTCACCGTCTCGCACGCTCCAGGTGGACTACTCAGCCACCAAGTGGCTGATGAAGAACATGGACCCACTGAACGAGAACGTGGTCTCGCTCCTGCAGACGTCGCAGGACCCGTTCGTCTGCCACATTTGGAAGGACGCGGAGATCGTTGGCATGGCACAGCAGGCTCTCAGTGACACGCAGTTCGGCGCCAGGACCAGGTCAGTACACCCGTTCCGGAGAGGTAACTGTTAACTGTTACCGGTGTACCTGTTATGGATAGATAACTGTTCTAGACAGGTGCCTGCTCCATTTGGTAATATTGTTTCAGGCAGATACCTGTTGCTTACAGATTTACTTGTTCGGGACAGTTACCTGTTTCAGATTGATGGCTGTTCCAGATGGGTACCTGTCTCAGACAGGAACCTGTTCCAGACAGGTATTTTTCAAGAGATACCTGTTCCAGATGGGTACCTTATCCAGACAGGTATCTCTTTTAGATAGGTAGATGTTCTAGACAGACCTATCAGTTGTAGTGGACTGAAGTGGCCCAGGCTGTCTTTTGAGTCTAATGGTGAAATTAGCATCAGGTTTATAGACTGTGTGCGGATATAGGACCAAGTTGCAAGAAGTGGAGTCAAACGACTTGGCCCAGACAGTTCATAAGCACAATGAGAAAGTTAACATTTGGTTTATGAGCGGACTTGGCCACATTGTTTAGCTCAGCTAGTAGACCACTTTTTAAAAAGTTTTGAAGGACCTTAGAGGCTCTATGACAGGTATTGACCATATGTCTGGCTCCTAAAGAATTTTTTTCCTCGATTAACACAGAATTAAAACAAATTGATGTTTATTCAATAGTTTCTGTTGATGCGTCCGTAAAAGATTATCTATGTTGGAATTTTTTTCTCAGGCCTTGTGCAAATTAAGTAATTTTTGCTATGCAATTTTTATTCAAAAAAATCATGTTTGATTGTCCGCAGGAAGGGAATGTTCCGCACAGTCTCGCAACTCTACAAGGAGCAGCTGGCCAAGTTGATGATCACACTGCGCAACACCAACCCCAACTTTGTCCGCTGTATCATCCCGAACCACGAGAAACGGGCGGGCAAGATTGACGCGCCGCTAGTCCTCGACCAACTGAGGTGCAATGGAGTGTTGGAGGGCATCAGGATATGCCGGCAGGGCTTCCCCAACAGGATACCATTCCAGGTATGTAACTAGGTACTTTTAAGTAACCGCTACAACTGTATCTGTTACTGTAAAGTAACTGCTACCATGTGTAACCGTTACTCTGAAGTAATACTTAAGGAGTAGTAGTGTCAGTGGGCATTAGGATCTGTCGCCAGGGCTTCCTCAACAGGATACCGTTCCAGGTGGGCACTCGACCTAACTTGTAACTAGGTACTTTTAAGTAACTGCTACATCTATAACTGTTACTCTTAAATAACACCACACTATGTAACTTCCTTTGAATTAACACCATTGAGGTGGAATGGTGTCCTGGATGGCATTAGGCTATGTTGGCCCTGCTTCCATAAAGGTGCATTCAGGATCTAACTTGAGGCTTAGTTATTTGAAAAATCTGCCTCTTATCTGAACAGAAACTATAAAAACCTAATTGTTTTATTAATAACTTTTTGAGTTCGCCCTAAAATTTTGACTTTTAGAACTCTAGAATTTTGTTTTTTTCTAGAAGAGGCTCAAATTGCAAATATCATTGTACGTTCTTTGCCTAGCTGTATATTTACCTCCCTATCTATTCTGCAGATCTGCTAGCATTAAGTTACACATTATCATATAACAGTTTATGTACTTATTAAGTTACTCTAAATAAATAGCTATAGTTATTCTGAAGTAACCCTTACACTATCAACTTCCTCTTGCATCTACACAAACGTTGCCAGCATTACAAGCTGCTCACACGAAATAACAGTATTATATTACTAGTGACAGAAAAGTAATCATTCCAGCCGTACCAATTACCCCAAAATAACGCTTACACCGCTGACTCTTCCGCAGGAGTTCTGCCAGCACTACAAGCTGCTTATACGAACTTAAGTTTTTAGTTACTAGTTACTTTAAAGTAACCATTCCAGCTGTACCTATTCCCCCAAAGTACATCCTTCCCAGTTCCGCAGGATTTCAGCCAGCACTACAATCTGCTTACACAAAATAACATTTTTTAGTAACTAGTTCCTTCAAAGTAACCATTCCACCCATACCTATTACTTCAGAGTAACGCTTACACCTCCGTCACTGTTCCGCAGGAGTTCCGGCAGCGGTACGAGCTGCTCACACCCAACGTGATCCCCAAGGGCTTCATGGACGGCAAGAAGGCGTGCGAGAAGATGATCGACGCCCTGGAACTTGACCCGAACCTCTACCGCGTCGGACAGAGCAAGATCTTCTTCCGCGCCGGCGTGCTGGCCCACCTGGAGGAGGAGCGGGACTACAAGATCACCGACCTCATCGTCAACTTCCAGGTCATTTAAAAATATTGATTTATTTATCTCTTTCTGTTTTACATCCCGGTTTGTTTGTTTTTTTCTTTTTTAGTGAATTTTCCCTATAGGGAAGAAGCTATCGCCATAGGTCTCATGGTAAGACTTAAGCGCAGGACCATCATAACTTTTCGTTTTGGGGCCTCTAGAAGCAAAGAACACCAATTAGTATATTTGTATGTCTGTTAACATGATAGTGGCCGTAAATATGGCCCGTTCTTTATGAAATGTGGTACAGATGTGCGAAATGGTAATCACTCGGATGACTTCGTAAACCAGCCTGATTGGACCACCGGAAGGAGGTGTTAAGGGGGACAAACCCCCCAAAAAATGGGGTTTTTTGAGTTTTTTACATAGAAAAATAAAAGTTACTGAATTTTCATTGGCACCATTGAATTCAGTTCAAAAAAACAAACAATTTAGTATTTTGAATCACTGTTCTATGTCCATTGGTTACCGAGATATTGAAAGTGGTAAACACAGTACGTTGTCCCAATGTTAACCTTTTGGGAAATAAGGAAAATTTTACATTTTGCTTATTTTTTAAACATATCTTGATGAAACGTAGCTTCATCTAGATGAGATTAATAAATGAATTAATTATTTATTTCCAATCAAAAAATTACATTGGTAAATTAAGTTAAAGTTCTGGAAATAAACTTGCCTACTAAACTTGACTATTGAACTAGATCTAATGTTCAATAGTCTAAAATCTCCGATATTTCCATTTTTGTGGCAGCAAATTTGCATACTCATTTCCCATGTTATTCTTATGGAGCTTACAAAAAATGTCAAATCTCGTCATGTTGACTTGAACTATGTTTGCATTTGGAATTTGCTGAGTATGCAGGTCTGCTGCAACAGGGTATTTCATTTGCTTCTTTCCCCCGTACCCATTTTACACCCCAGGGTGTCTACCAACCCTCCTAATAGTATTGAAAAAAAGGTCCTCGGAAAGTCCTTGTTTTGACCTGCAGTTTTAGAATTGAGGTTATGCAAATAAGAAATTGATATGAAAATGTCCTGCTGTAAAATATGTATTTTGGTGCCATGATATGTTGTTAATTTTACTATAAATATATTTATTTTATTTTTAGAGATATTTACTGGTAAATCAGAGAATATTGGAATTGCAATAAATTATCGTTCATTTATTGATAGACGATATTTTTCATAAATAACTCCACGCCAAGAAATGTTGCCAGTCCATCTAAATTCTGTAGGTTCCTCTTAAGGTCCTTTAAATTTTAAAGTCCTCCGTTTTCCTCCATTTGATGTGGTAGACACCCTGACCCCAGTTTGATTGCTTTTATTGTATCTTGTTCTCTTTCTTTAAGCTCTCTTCCTTCAGTCCTAAATATGTAGGACATGTGCCAGTCTAGTCTTTTTTCATTCATCCCTTTGTTTCTCATACCCATTTTACACCACGGTTTGCTTGCCGTTTAATTTATCATTTTCTCTTTCCTTCATATCACCTCTCTGCCTTAAGTCTTAAATCTGAAGAGGATACAAGACAGTCCTGCAATATTTTTAATTCATCTCATTTTAAGATGGTAACTCAAAGTCTTCTGGGATAGAGAGTGTGCTGATGTCGAGTGTCAATGCTGATGTTGCAGTTTTCCATCTTCAGGGCAAAATGTATGTCACGTACAACACCAGTTATTGTACATGACATTGTGTTGCAACATGTTGTACACGATGAGCGTTTTGCCCTGAAGATGCCCTCCGAAATGTCAGCATTGAAACTCGACATCAGCATGCGGTCTATCCTAAAAGACTTCGAGTTACCATCTTGTGGAGACGACCGTGGAAGCCTTTACTCTTCATTTATCTGTTTCATCCCCCATACCCATTTCATACCCCGGTTTTCTTGCCTGAACTTCTTTTTTTCTATTATATTTATGTCACCTCATTTTTTTCAGTTTTAAATCTGAAAGATACATGAAAATTGTGTTTTATGTCACCTCTCTTCCTTCAATCTTAAATTTGAAGGATACTAGACTGTCGTACCTTTTTTTATTTACTTCTTTTTGCCGTAATGTAACCTAAAGTTTCCATTTTAATTTTTCTCTCCCGTCTCCCCTGCATCAGTACCAAACACACGGGTGAAATTTCATGTATGTTCAAGTTTTTTTAATGTGTCGTGTATGAAATTTTGTGTGAGTGAGATTTCTGTTGAATGTTGGATGAATGTAAATTGTATGTCAAAAAAACAAAAGAAAACCCAAAAAAAGTAGGTTAAACACACATAAGTAGGTTAATGTAACTTTAAGTAGGGTCACATGAAAACGAGAGGAGTTTCAATACCTCTCGAAAAGTAGTGTAGTTTAAACACTAGAAGCGATAGGAAAAGTCCAATAAATTAAATAATAACTACAAATCCTTCGCTATTATGAATTTAAAAAATACAGTTGAAATTTCATTTTAGATTAATTTTATGAATGGACAACTTAACTTCAATTAAAGTCTTCACACTTTCCATTTTGGTTTTTCTAAACAAAATTTTTTTTAAATAATTTCATTATCACCTTACAGTACACACTTAACCTTCAAACCTAACACCCTACTTTCAGAAATGTCCCAACCCATCAGTTGATGCAGGGTTGTCAAATAACATGAACTGAACTAGAACTTGAACTTGAACTTTTTGCAGGCTTTCTGTCGAGGCTACCTGGCGAGACGCAACTACCAGAAGCGTCTTCAGCAGCTGAATGCGATCAGGATTATTCAGCGCAACTGTTCAGCCTACCTGAAGCTGAGAAACTGGCAGTGGTGGCGACTGTATACCAAGGTATGTCACTGGCTGCAGAGCATGTTAAGTAACTAGTTACATAAAAGTAAATGTTACATTTGTACCTATAATTTTGAAGAAACGCTTAGATCTCATGTGCTTTTAAGGCTGCAAATTGGAAGGGTTTCCCTGATTGTGATTCCTGTATGCCCTCCTGGTAACAGGAAATTATTTTGCTTTTTTAGTAAAAGGACAGTTAAAATAAATTTGTTTTGAATCGTAGTAGTGCTTGATTCTTCTCAATGGAACTAAATTAAATAGAGGACAGAGAGGGGCGAGGGGTCTTTGTGTTCGCAAAATGTTATTAATTTAGTCTGTTAAACCATTATTTTCTTACGGTGCTCAATAACGAATTATGACAAAATAGAAAAATCAACATGATTTTGAATCAATGTCAACGTTTAAGCTAAGATTGTACAAATGACTAATTAAAAATCCACATTTCATATTACAATCTAAACATTCAATTTTCAATCTTCACCTTAACCAAAACGTTATTCAGCCATTTATATCATGCTCAGGAAGTTGACCCTTTTAAATTAGATAAAAATAATGAAGTATCCTGTTAAAGTGCATTATATTTATTCTTAAAAAATCTTCAATATCTTGTATCTTCCTCAATCTTCAATCTTATATCTTACCTTCTTCAATATTTTGTATGTTGACTTTCCAACTGGTTACCTAAAAGTTAGCAGATATTGGTGTAGCTCCTGTTATGTGATTCATTCACGTGATAACCAAAGGCTTGAATCAGCTGATAAGAGCTGAATGATTTGCTCCAGCAACAGCTGATTATTATTGCTATTAGATAATTATGTTTGATCAGTAATTTCAAATATGATCATTGACTGCTAACCTATCAGAGCAGTTTATATGCATTAGTGCAGTTGTAACTGTTAGAGTGGGATCATCAAAGTTAAAGTGAGTTATTCTATTTGGCTAACAATGTATTTTCCTCAACCTCATACACTTTGGACAAAAAACGAGGTATCTGGTGTTTTCATTATAGTTTTTCGTGAAGCAGCAGATTTAATTCAAGGGATTTGTTCATTATTTACTTGCTGCAAGTGTCTTATATTTACTGTTTAACAATTACTTCTATATGTATTTGAATCAGCAACAATATTTTTGTGACCTTGTTTTAGTAGTTGGGGAATAGTTGAGTTTATTGCACATCAAATTGCTATAAAATGTAAGCAAGGGATTGAGGCTCCTAGGTATGTCGGTTATTGTAAGAAAGTCTGGAAACTATGTCCGGTAGATGCTTTGTAAAACTTTTAGGTATCTTCATATTTTTGGTTCTGCATTACTTCTTTAAAATGCCTATTTTCTCTTCCACAATCCAGGAAGCATCCCACAATTTTTAGCAAAAGGGTGCAAGTTTTCTATGGCCTTCAAGAACATAATGAGAACCGAGCTTAGCTTGATGTTTTTTAAGTCTTTCTTTGATTTATTGAAGTACATTAAGATGTACAAGTAGACCCTCTCTTAATTGACCCTAAACATTGATGATATTTCCCACCTCTGCTCGTTAAAAAATACCGTTTGTTTTAACTGAATTGTTCATGGAATAAGTTTGGATTAACTGCCCTTGCCAAGGAATACTGTGTATACTTCAACGTTTTCGGTTACTATGGTGGTAATAGCCCACCTGAGCAACTAAACTGCTTTTAATAATGTGTTTATATAGTACCAAATCTAAAGGTGTTTTAATTTCAAGCAGAACAATATCTATGTCGTGTGAAGTATGAATCAGTTTTAACCCACCGTTTAGATTATTTGATCAAGACCTCAATAGGGTTAAGAGGGGGTCTAATTTAATTTCTTACCTCTACACATCCTTTACACACTTTAAAACCTTATGCTTAACCCGAAATCTCACCCGGTCTCTCCCTGGTTACAGGTCAAGCCGCTCCTCGAAGTCACGAAACAGGAGGAGAAACTCACTCAGAAGGAGGACGAGCTGAAACAGATCCGAGAGAAGCTAGACTCGCAACTTCGCAGCAGTGAGGAGTACGAGCGGAGACTACAGGGGCTGATAGAGGAGAAGACCATGCTTCAGGAACAGCTGCAAGCAGAGGTGGAACTGTGCGCTGAGGCGGAGGAGATGAGAGCGAGGTAACTAGATACATAAAAGTAACAGTTATGTAAATGCATAAGTTACATAACTACCTGTTATTGTAATGAAACTCTTATACCTACTTTTAAAATACTTATCACTGGCTGTGCAGTGTGGTAAGAAACTAGTTTTGTAAAATAAACAGTTACTTTTGTACCTGTTATTTGAAATAAACACATAAAGTGAGGGGGGGGAGTTTAAACATAGACTACAGAAACTGATAGAGGAGAAGACCAGGCTTCAGGAGCAACTGAGGAACTGTGCGCGGAGGCAGCAGAGATGAGAGCAAGGTGAGGTACTAGTTACTTAAAAGTAATAGTTACAGGTGGTAATAGCAACATAAAAGTATCAGGTACTTTCGAGTTACATTGGTAGCTGTTATTTTAAAGAAACTTACATCCACTCTTGGATCTTACTGGCTATAAAGTGTGGTAAGTAATTAGGTTAGGGGAAAAACTATATCACTTGTACTCCTTGTGTTCAAAGTAAAGCTCAAGGGGAGGGGGGAGATATAGTGAGGGGTACGAACTCAGACAGCAGGGGCTTATAGAGGAGAATAGCGTACTTCAGGAACAACTGCAGGCTGAGGTGGAACTGTGCACAGAGGTAGAGGAGATGATAGCAAGGTAACTAGATACGTAAAAGTAATAGTTACATGTGGTAATAGTTACATAAAGCATCAGGTACTTTAAAGTTACTATAAATCACGCTGGCTATGATTTTATACAGGTTGGCAGCGAGGAAACAAGAGCTGGAGGAAATCCTTCACGACCTCGAGGCGAGAATAGAGGAAGAAGAAGAACGTTCCAACAACTTGGCCAATGAGAAGAAGAAACTGCAACTCAACATTCAGGTGAGAAATGTACAGGAAGAGGCAAACTAGGAGGCCTAGTCTGCCCGTGGTATTAATTTTAATTGTAGTATTGGACTGACGTGTAGCATGGCCATTTTTGACTCAGGACAGCCTTGGCCAGATCATTTGAATCATCTTGTAACAGGTTTGTTGTATAGATAGGGTCAAGGGACTTGGCTCAGTTGATACTTAAGATAAATATTAATTTTAGTTTGGGCTTAGGAAGGCTGAGGCCACGTACTTGACTCAGTTTGTAAACAATTTGCTCATCTTCTGTATCTCTGGAACTCATTGTGCAAAATGTTTACAAAGAAAAATTTTAAAAGCTTTATCAAACATTATCGTGGTGATTGAGGAGTTTCTGGGAAGACATGGTTATCTGGCAAAAGTTCACGGGTGAAGGTAAAAGCTAAAAGGCAATTCAGGTAATCGAATAAATGCATTACATACTTATCTCCTCAATTTTTTATCCTGTTTTATATTTTGAATTATCAGATTCTCTTGCATCAGACAACCACATAGTTTATTATCGCTAAAACTGTCACCGATTTTGCTGAATTTAGAAGAGGAACCGAAAGAAGAATATGCACTTTAAATTTTCAATGATTAGACTCTTCTATATTAGATGTCCATGTAGTTTACCATCGTTTAAATTATTACCTGTTTTTGCAGGATTTGGAAGAGCAATTGGAAGAAGAAGAAGCAGCAAGGCAAAAACTCCAATTGGAGAAGGTGCAGTGCGATGCAAGGCTAAAGAAAATGGAAGAAGATCTGGCCCTAGCGGAAGACACCAACTCCAAGCTGGTCAAAGAGAAGAAGGTAATGTAAAATGGCATAATAGATGTAAATCCTTATTTGTGATTCAAAATTTGTTTCTATCGATATGCAGATAATAAATAAAAAAATATTTAAGTTGCGTGTGTGTTCCGCAATCGCCAGTACAATTTTTTCTGTTGTCTTAAGTAATCAATAATGTTAAAATCACATCGTATTTTGTAATGTAGTTGTAATTTATTTAATTGCATTGTACTTAAAATTATTTTTCCGTCAAGTATAGTTTGTTTTACCTAAAATATTACACAGATTAATTATATTGGTACAGAAATTACTTCTCCATTGTGCTGACGCCGCCGCTGCCGGCGCTATGCGTCTGCCGAGTTTTCCCTCGTTACCCCCCCTCCCCCACCCTGTTATTCTCTATTAAATTGTGCACCCAGCAAAATGTTTTCGTATATTTAGACCGTAAATTTCATAATTCGTGGACCTTCAAAACCGTGAAAGAGCCGTGAATTTAAAATTCAGTTTGAGTGGGAACCCTGTCGTAAATATCGTCAACTGATGTGATGTGTAATTAACTGATGAGGCGAACAGTTGGCAACATTGGAATCGGTCTATCCCATCATGCTCTGCGCTACCCCTCATGCGCTTCGTAGTTCGTTGATTCTATTATGTGTCATCTTCAGGAAAACAAACTTTTTTATATTAAGAGATCGAATTTTTTATACGTTTTAGAGACCAAATCTTTATGAGTCAAAGTTCAAGTACAATCATTTATGAAAAACTTTAATAATTTAAATGGGAATATTGTTTTAGGGGAACTAAACTATGATTAAGGATAGGCCTACTTTTTCCGAGATGGAAATAATTGATTTTGTTTATGATGGGGGGGGGTTGAAATTTCACTCCAAAGCTCAGTAACAGTTGGCAACAATTTTTTTTTATGATTCAAAGCACATTCACATTAAAAAAATAATAATCTGAATGGAAATTTGTTTTCTAAGAACCTAACTACAACTTAGAATATGCTTACAATATCTAAGTGAATTTAATTTTATTCACAGGAGGGAAATTTCATTCCCGGACTCAGTCAAGGTTGGAAACAAAATTTTTTTGATGTTTCAAACCACATTCACATTTTAAAAAATCTGATAATTTGAATTGGAATTGGATATGTGTAGGCCTACTTTTTCTAAAATTTCAGGGAATTTTCATTCAATTCACAATGCGGGGAAATTTCACTCTCCTGCTCAATCACAGTTGGTAATTGTGTTTCCTGTGCAGGTGCTGGAAGAGCGGGCGGCCGACCTGGCACAGACCCTGGCCGAGGAAGAAGAAAAAGCGAAACACCTGGCGAAACTGAAAGCGAAACACGAAAGCACGATTGCGGAATTGGAAGAGAGGCTGTTGAAAGATCATCAACAACGACAGGAGATGGACAGGAATAAGAGGAAAGTCGAGACAGAGGTGAGAGGATGAATATAGGTGGTGTCAAATGATTTGGCCAAGTCTGTTGATAAGAGTATTGTTAATTTTACCATTAGTCTTTCGGATGGCTTGGCCGAGTTATTTCAGTCAGATTATAGAAGTTTATTCAGTCTAATGAACGTCTATGTTGAGCAGATGTAATAACTTAAAACCTAACCGTCCTGATAACAATACCCAACCTAACTTAAGCTAACAGCGTTGACTTTGAATACTGAGCGGAGAACAGATATTTCATCCCCATTGTAAAAAGTCTAACAGCTTTTGTCTGTGCCAGAATTTAAAGATGACCTAGTTAAAAAAAAAAAACAATTGACAAATTAGTTGTTTACAAGTTCTTCAATATTTGCAACACGTCATGAAAATAAAAAGGTTTTTTTGCTGATTACAGCAGTTACCACAGGAATATTCTGATGCCAACCATTTTGTCCGCAGGAGGTGAGAATGTGGCATTTATTGTGACAAAAAGCATAAATTGGATCATTTTTATTTGCATTGTAGGGCGTAGATTACTTAACGTTATCGTTAGTAGTTGAAAGAAGGAGTTGACAAAGACATTCTGCACGCAACTAATTAAACTACTAACACTTGAAATCCTGGAAATTAGGTACCAGTAGCCCTACTCCTAGCCTACTGGCTAGCTGGAGGCATTCTAACCATTTATATAGTTTTCTTCAGGGAAGGCCTTATGCCAGGATTTTATTTTTTTTAACAGCAAGAACTACAGACTGCTTCCTTTAGTAAGAGTTTAGGTAAGCCAAAGAACATAAAGAAGTAACCAAAAAAAATCACAATATTTCATCCCATCAGAGACTTCTTTGAATGTAGGAGCGAAAGTTAAACAAAAATGAATTAGTCTGTAATGGGACGAAAAATTTTAATTTTTTCATGCAACTTTTGTGTGTTCTATAGCCTACCTAAACTCTTTCAAATGTGAGGTAGGTGTCATTCCTTCTACTAATAAATTACAACCCTATCTAGAGCATTTCCGGAGAAAAGATATTTAATCATTAGTATTGTTTTCCCGGAATGAAAGATTATAACTTTCTAAAGAGAAATAAAATTTGAATCATCTTTGATGAGAAGGCATGCAGAATACACTCTGAACTACCAATTGATGGATGCTATGTGTTTTTTAAGGTGAACGACCTCAAAGAACAGCTGAATGAGAGGAAGCAACAAGTGGAAGAACTTCAGCTGCAGCTGGGCAAGAGGGAGGAGGAGTTGGCTCAGAGTCTTATGAGGATCGATGAGGAGGGAGCAGGTACAGAGAGATACAAATGATGTGGCCCACCCCAAGCATAAGCCCAGCGCTAAAATTGACATTAGTCTTATGTGTGGACTGGGCCACGTCGTTTGGTCGGATATATATAAGGAGTTGTATCGAAATAGCTAGCTTTAGTCGCAAAAATTTCCTCAATATAAAATCTTTAAGGTTCCAAAAAGAGATTTCACAGATAATTACTTTGATAGCTGTGCAATTTGAGTGGCAAAACGGCCAACATATTTGATTCCTCCAGAGTAAACGGGCACAAAAAATGCATTAGGTGTTTAATCTCTTTAGTTCTGATGCTATATCTATAAGCCTGAACAATTGAACAATTTTTTATGTATCCTGATTTTTTACTGACATGACCTACCATAGCACATGTGAGGTTTCAAGCCAGAAATTTCAACACGTCATTTAGAGTTGTAATGGTTTCATTTAGGGCTTGGATAGTCAGTTTGGGTCAGGGTGCGGGAGTGGAAACGGAATACAAGATTTAGGTATTTAAATGAAACGAGGGTCATTGAGGTGACTCGTGTATTGACGGAAATGCTACAAACAGAACAATTATCATCGGATTCGACCAGTAGATCTACAGATTTAAAATGTCTGTCTTACTAACAAAAAAAAAAAACTTTTTACTGAGCCAGTTCCCAGGGCCAGAACACTGGACCGTCACAGGAACGCTCAGTGGCGAAAACTGATGACATAATGGATCCTTCATATAACACTTTAACGAACTCGTTGGAGGTCCACAGAAAATACCAAGGAGGACACATGGGACACTTTGACCTGGGCACAGAATTTAATTATTTTAGTTTAAATCGACAAGCTTTCCCAGCTCGGGTGTGAGACACAGGAGGGCTTTTACAATTTTGGTTTAGGGTACCGAATATGGGGCCGGATAGTTACGGGGCGGTTCCCAGCTCGGTATCGAATCACAGGAACGCTTCCGTATGCCATTATTAAAATTTAGAGCGACTCCCAGCTCGGTCGAGTCACAGGAGCGCTCGTCTTAGTGGAAAAAATACTTAATTTATTTTAGAAAAGTAAGGGTACCTTATTTAAACGGTGGAGCGGTTCCCAGCTCCAGAGGAGGCACAGGAACGCTCGCCTTATTATTGAATTTAAAGCAGCTCCCAGCTCGACAACCGAGTCACGGGAGTGCTTGTCTGGTTATTTATTTAATTATAATATTGGGGCTTCCTAAACAGTAATCTGACTGTCCCTAGGCACTGTAAATCTAACTTGAAAATTGTACATGTTTAACTATAGATTCGACAAACGTATAACACTTACGGAGGTATGGAGGCGATGTTATCCGTGTCCAGCCTAGGCGCAGACTGCCCCCCTCGAGCACGCACTTTTTGCTTAAATCTGTCTAAACTACAGAAAACCAAAGTTCGGCGGAAATTGCCGAACCGATGTGAGCAGGTTGTGTCGCTTATCAGTGAGGTTCAAGGTCACTTCCCTACACCCTCTCCTTCCTTAGAAAAAGAAAAAAATCATCCCTAGGTGTGAAAATTTGCGCCCACACGTTACGCACGCAAAACATTGCACACAAACAAAACAACTTATCTTAACTGAAACATTCCATGCTTGAATAATTACTTCAAAAATGTCAAACTGAACTACAGCTCATTAAGTCCCTCTAAAATGTCCAACCAACGGCCCGGAGTGGGCGGAGTACTTATGGGGCTGCAATCCGCTCCGAAGATACACTGCGGACTACTTTGGTATCTAAATAGCGGAGACGAATTATTAACCCGCTTTTCCAAGTCTCTTCCCGGGGTTAGAGGTAGAGGACTACGAAATACGGCACTCAGCATGGGGTCCGATTTTAAAAATGGGGACTTTGGCGATGCACAAAATTCTCTCAATCCCGGCGAATCTAAATTAAGAATATCCGCGTCAAACTCGCTATCAGTTTGGGTCGCGGGAGATAAGGCACCGGGAACGTTAACAGAGACATCGTTGACTTTGGCAGACGATGGAAGTCTTTCTATGGCCATCTCGAGAGGACTCCATGATATAATTTCCGCCACGGTACGGGTAGGTCTCGGGTTTCCCTCATCCGCCACTGGTGTCCCGGGCGAGGTGGTGTTGAAGGTAATGCGGAGTGACGCTGGACTGTGAGCGTGGCCTAGGACCTGCGAACTCTCACGACGATTTCGTCTAGGGGGCCGAGTTTTGCGGTTACGATGAGGTTTTCGCTTGCCCCTCTTTCGTTTCCCAGCTCGTTTGCTCATTTCCGGAGTTTAATCTATAAACACAAATCGAGTTAATATTTTAATGTATAACAGAAGGTATAAATCACAAAAAGGTAAGATAACGTAAATGCGCACAACGTAACCCCAATGAAATAATATAAAAACGTATATTATTTGAAATACACTGACTGAAAATAAAACACACCGCACTTATAATAGTAAACTAAAGAAAATTACAGTTAATTAAGTAAAGGAGAGAACATACTAATTCCTAAAGTCTAGGGAGAGTGGAATTCATTCAGATTAGCCAGAGACGAGTCCACGGCTGATAAGAGCTCGCGCATCCAGGATGGGTTTATCACTAAATGACTCATCGCTTGAATGTCCTCTCATTCTCAGTCACAAATTGTTTATTAAACCCACCTATTTACTCGAACCTTTTATTCACTGTGAATTTTTAAATCTTTGACATGCCATTTACCAGCTGATTTCCCCCCTTCGTCGGCTAATTCATAAACATTCAGCCCTAAACACTTTTTAATAATGAAGGGACCGACGAACCTGGCAGCGAGGGAGGCGCTGAAGTGTTTTGAGGCGTCAGATAACACGTAATTACGCCTTAACACTTTGTCACCGACATTGAAACGCACTGGGCGCCGCCTTAAATCATAGGATCTCTTTTGGTCCTCTGACGACTTTTTAAGATTTTCACGAACGAGATCGTAAGCGTCCTTTAGCACCTTCAGTTTATTTTTAACAAACAAAGGAATGTCTTTTTCATTCTCGTCAACTACCAACTTACTATCATACTCCTGATAATGCAGTGAAGTTGGGAGTATAGGTTCGCGACCGGAAACAAGGAAGCTAGGTGTGAAACCCGTCGATGTATGGACAGATGTATTCCAAGCAAAAACCAACTGTTCGATGTATTTGTCCCAGTGTTTATGATTGGTTTCACAAAACTGCCTAATCATGCCCTTTATTGTTCTATTTGTCCTTTCAACCGGGTTGCACTGAGGTGAGTATGGGGGCGTGAAAATGTGATTAATTTTGTACTGTTCAGCTTACCCGGAAAAAAGTTTGTTTACGTACTGGCTCCCATTGTCTGTGGTTAAAGTCAATGGGGCCCCCCACCTATACAAAATTAATTTCTCAAACGCATCGCCCACAGTTTGTGCAGTAGCGGTCCTCAAAACTTTAAATTCAACCCATTTGGAGAAATTGTCCTGAAACAGAACAAGGTAACAATTCCCGCGGGATGAATAAGGCAATTTACCGATCAAATCCGAACTTATCGACTGCCAAATATTTCCTACCGGCCTGATTTGCATCATACCGCCCGGCTTTTTACTCTCTACTTTGTGTCTCTGACAGGAAGCACAATGTTTTACAAAATCCGATATGTTTTTATACATGCTCGGCCAAAAATATTTTGCAGAAATTCTCGCTACAGTCTTAAATCTACCCAAATGTCCGGCAGTGGGCTCACTATGATTCTCCTCTAAAACACGCGAAACATCTCGCGTTCGAACACACAATTGCCACTCTTCCGCCTTATCACCTTTGCGTCTCCGTGACTTCCGGTGGAACAAAACACCGTTATTTATACAGAAGGAAGGATTCGCTACCGGGTTTTCGTGAACTTTTTGCATCATTTCATCATACCAATCAACGCGAGGTGACTCAGCGTCGGTAGCAGATATCGGTTGATTATCTATCTCTGGAATGCGCGATAACGCGTCGGGTACTTTGTTCTGTGCGGCTTTGCGATATAAAACTCCAAATTTATACTGCTGCAATTCGAGAGACCACCGTGCTAACCTCCCACTAGGATTGTCTAATTTATGCAACCACTTCAAGGCTTGACAATCAGTATAAACAAAAAAAATGGCATCCTTCAATGTACGGACGGAACTTGCGCACGGCGCACAGCACCGCTAAACACTCTTTCTCACACGTCGAATATTTCCTTTCAAGGTCTGTAAGTCCCCTACTGAAATATGCGATTACTTTATCCTGTCCGTCGCACTTCTGCCCTAAAGTTGCGCCGATCCCGACGTCACTGGCGTCACACTGAATGTAGAAAGGTTGGGTGAAATCGGGACAAATAAGTACGGGCGCGGTAATCAAAGCCTGTTTGATTGCTTCAAAAGCTGACTGTTGTTCATCTGACCACGCCCACCGTTGATTTTTACGCAAAAGGCGAGTTAGCGGTTCGCTGACGTCTGAATAGCGTTCAATAAACTTTCGATAATAAGAAGACAACCCTAGAAAACGGCGTAATTCACGCACTGTAGTGGGAGGGGGAAACTCGACTATCGCTCGCACTTTTTGTGTCAACACCTATTCCCTCAGAACTCACGTGATGTCCCAGATACGTCATTTCCGTGCGACAAAATTTGCATTTCTCTAAGTTAAGGGCTAAACCCGCACTTCTTAATCTCTCAAACACGGACTGAAGCGCCGCCAAATGTTCTTCAAAACTCGGGGTGAAAACTATAATGTCGTCAAGGTAAGGGAACGCGTAGTTGTCTAATTCAGGACCTATGACGCGCTCTAATAAGCGTTGAAAAGTTGCTCCACTAGAATGATGCCCAAATGGGGTGACGCACATCTGAAATAAACCTTTCCCCGGTACTGTAAATGCAGTATATTGTCTACTTTCCGGCTCGAGAGGGATCTGGAAATAAGCATCACGCAGGTCGATTGAACTGATAAACTTGGCGGAACGCAATTTATCGAGTATTGACGAGACATACGGTATAGGGTACGCGTCCGGGATACTCACACTGTTTACTTTTTTCAAATTTAAAGCAAACCGCCAAGCTCCAGATGGCTTCTTGACCATCACGACTGGGGAGTTCCAGGGAGAATGAGATGGTTCGATAATACCCCTCGCGAGATATTTGTCGGCTTCTTCATGCAACATTTTTAGCATAGCGGGTGACATTGGATAGTAGCGCTGTTTGATTGGCATAGTACCCGGTTTAATCCGAATTTCATGCGTTATGAGGTGTGTTCGACCCGGGACGTCCTTGAACAGTGCTAGTTCCCGCTCTAAAAACTCGTCCAGTTTTTGCTTTTGGTAGTCATTGAGACCCGAGTTATCGCTGACCAAAGCAACGTTTGCCTCTACATTAATCCACCTTTGTTTCACGTCAATATTCACGCCCAATTTACCCAGCCAATCTAACCCGAGTAAAATGTCTACTGTAAGACCGGGAAGTAGTTTAACAATCCCAGAAGCGCTTACATTGTTGACAAACATAGTAACACTGAATGCGCCGGAGATGGGCGCAAGCTGACCATCAGCGACACGAGCAAACGAATTGGTATAAACCTGAAAAGGCACAGAATTTTTGGTACATAGATCAGCGATATATTCGCTAATATAGGTTTCTGTACTCCCCGTATCAACAAGTGCATTGAATAACATGCCAAATAGTGTTACTGTAATAAACATACGATTATCTCTTTGAGGTAGAACATGTGTTTTATCACACAAGGGTTTGTGTGAAATTTGGGGGTTGGACGTATTGGACCCGTTCGCCCCCTCTAGCGGGTCCGACGACCGTTTCCCGAAGAGCACTTGGGGCACGAGCTGACGGTCTTGCCCTTGAACCCGCACCTGTAACAAAATATACCTCTAGGCGCGTTACACATCCTGTGAGTGTGGTCGCTAGCCTCGCAGTTCCAGCACCTAGCAGTGGCGGGCCGCTGTGGGGTTGTGACCGTGGTCGGTGGCGGTGCGGCGGAGGCGGCGGCGGCGCGCCCGCTGTCCCGTGGCCGCGTGTCCGCGCTGTTGAGTGGCGTTGTGTAGTTACGTGCCTCAGCCTTCGGTTTCCCCTGGTACGCTGTGTCTGCAGAGTAGGACTGTGCCGCCCTGGGTGGAGGTTTAAACTGCTTCGATTCTTTACATAAAAGTTCGTACTCAGTACCGAGTTGCATTAACTCATGAATACTTTCGAAGTCATGACGCCTGATATACGTTTTGTATTCAGGTCGTACATTCTGGTATAACAAATCAAGTTGTTTGTTACTAGATACACTCCCGTGCCTTCTCATGAGAGTACGTAACGAGATAACAAAATCACGCAGGGATTCATCAGGACCTTGGGTTCGAGCCCGTATTTCGTCTTCGAGAGAACTTTTATAATCAGGAGGGAAATAGTTTTCTTTGAAGGATTTTAAGAAATCATTAAAATGGTTCCATTCACTTCTATTTATACGATACCACAAAATCGCCTTTCCTTTTAACAATTCAGGTAATGCCGGCAAGATATCGTTATCGTCAATCGCGTATGCTGATTTTAGCTCGTCTAGGCGTTCTAGAAACGCGACTGCCCCTTTTTCGCCATCAAATTTTAGGTTCCATTTGCGAATTACATCACATGCTCGGCTTACCGGGTTGGTCATAAATCCGCTTTCTTTACGATCTATATTTAAGTTCATCTTTTTCCCGATAGATTCCCTACGGGAAGTGAGATTGTGTTCGTCATGACTCTCTTTATTTGAATGTTTAGTTTTGGGCCTACTCTTAAAGTGCTCTGTCAGTTTAGAACGTAATTTCCTTAGATCTCCGTGGGGACTCAGTCCTAGCTTAGATAGTTTACTTTTTAATTTTGTTTTACTCATTTTCCAAATTAATTCTAAGTTTTCGATATCGCTTTCTGAGTCAGTCGACATGATTGTTTTTTCCTAAATCTTGTATTAGGAAAGGGTTTTCGGGCGCCGTTAGGTATAAATTTATTTTAGGTAGGAAAGACAGGTCCACTTGTTCGGGCGTCAAAATGTAATGGTTTCATTTAGGGCTTGGATAGTCAGTTTGGGTCAGGGTGCGGGAGTGGAAACGGAATACAAGATTTAGGTATTTAAATGAAACGAGGGTCATTGAGGTGACTCGTGTATTGACGGAAATGCTACAAACAGAACAATTATCATCGGATTCGACCAGTAGATCTACTGATTTAAAATGTCTGTCTTACTAACAAAAAAAAGGACTTTTTACTGAGCCAGTTCCCAGGGCCAGAACACTGGACCGTCACAGGAACGCTCAGTGGCGAAAACTGATGACATAATGGATCCTTCATATAACACTTTAACGAACTCGTTGGAGGTCCACAGAAAATACCAAGGAGGACACATGGGACACTTTGACCTGGGCACAGAATTTAATTATTTTAGTTTAAATCGACAAGCTTTCCCAGCTCGGGTGTGAGACACAGGAGGGCTTTTACAATTTTGGTTTAGGGTACCGAATATGGGGCCGGATAGTTACGGGGCGGTTCCCAGCTCGGTATCGAATCACAGGAACGCTTCCGTATGCCATTATTAAAATTTAGAGCGACTCCCAGCTCGGTCGAGTCACAGGAGCGCTCGTCTTAGTGGAAAAAATACGTAATTTATTTTAGAAAAGTTAGGGTACCTTATTTAAACGGTGGAGCGGTTCCCAGCTCCAGAGGAGGCACAGGAACGCTCGCCTTATTATTGAATTTAAAGCAGCTCCCAGCTCGACAACCGAGTCACGGGAGTGCTTGTCTGGTTATTTATTTAATTATAATATTGGGGCTTCCTAAACAGTAATCTGACTGTCCCTAGGCACTGTAAATCTAACTTGAAAATTGTACATGTTTAACTATAGATTCGACAAACGTATAACACTTACGGAGGTATGGAGGCGATGTTATCCGTGTCCAGCCTAGGCACAGACTGCCCC
Organism: Flexamia atlantica; assembly: GCA_035578135.1. Taxonomy (NCBI): domain Eukaryota; kingdom Metazoa; phylum Arthropoda; class Insecta; order Hemiptera; family Cicadellidae; genus Flexamia; species Flexamia atlantica. The sequence goes on along the minus strand of JAQJVK010000013.1, from coordinate 16,453,562 downwards.
CCTCGAGCACGCACTTTTTGCTTAAATCTGTCTAAACTACAGAAAACCGAAGTTCGGCGGAAATTGCCGAACCGATGTGAGCAGGTTGTGTCGCTTATCAGTGAGGTTCAAGGTCACTTCCCTACAGAGTATTCTAAGGATATCTTTGGAGCCGTTTCGATTTTGAATCGATCACAAAATCAAGCAAACAAACCTCCCAGTATAAGAGATTACAATATTGTAGGATTAAGATTTTTCTTTATGACACAATTTTTTTTATCTAATTTATGTTATTTGGACCACATCCTGAGGAATCCTGAGGTAGTGGACGGTTTTTAGTTATCTGCGAAACGTAGGTTGTGACTATACAGGGTCTTGATTGATTTTTTATGCCATGTTTTGTGTCTGTGTTTTTTATTTGTTGAATTTGGAGGCTAAGCACTTTGGACTTTGGATTTATTTTCAAAGGTGGGTTTAGTCCAAATGATATAAATTAGAAATATAATACCGCACCATAAAAAATCATGTTATTCAGAAATAATATAGTCTTTCTCTCCCCCCAGGCAAGGCCACGATACAGAAGGCGCTGCGTGAGCTAGAGTCGCAGCTGGCCGAGCTGCAAGAGGATCTCGAGGCCGAGAAGGTCGCGCGTGCCAAGGCCGAGAAACAGAAACGCGACCTCAACGAAGAGTTGGAGGCATTGAAGAACGAACTTCTCGACTCGCTGGATACCACGGCCGCGCAACAGGAGCTGAGGACCAAGCGGGAACAGGTATGAGCGGAACTGATTCTTTTTGGTAACTGTTACAAGAGAAACTATTACTTAAAAGTATCCTGTTATTTAATAACGGTTATAGTTATTGTCATAATAAAGCAGAAATGCAACCTGAAAGAGGATCAAGAGGAAACAGGTATAGTGATTGTTAACTGATGGCATAGACTGACTGTAAGCCTCAATGCTAAAATTTTAATTTTGATGTTGTGGACAGACTGGGCCATGTTGTTTAATTTGGACTGTAACTGTCAAAATGGACATTCATAATGTTAATTGTAGCATCGGGCTAAAGCAATCTGCCTAGTGTCGTTTGACACAGTCCATGTAAATTCTAGAGTCTTTTCAGTGTCCTTTGCTGTGTGTTAGGGCTCTTGGTAACTTTTTATTGGATCTACTAAATGGAACCGGACATCATATGATTTCCTCTTCTCTACACATATCTATTCAGTAATCTAACAGTTCTTGGCATCCTACTCTATCGGATACGGTGTTAGAAGCTGCTAACTGAACTCGAGGGTTCAAAACAGTAACAAGTTTTTCAATCACTTGAGATTTTTCAGCTCTTAGTCGATCATAACTGGTTTACATATTTTTAGTAGCATTAATGAAAAACATTAAGAGTTTGAGTGACTTGAGGAATATTTTTTTATTTGGGTGACAGTATTGAGATTTTTTCACTCTTGTAACACTAAAGAAATAAGATTTGTTTTTGCATGTTGGTAACGCTGAGTTTACAGTGATTTATTTTTTTATATGTTTACAACACTTTAATAGAGTTATTTGTTTTTTACATGCTGGCAACACCGTTTATAGAGATATTTCTTTTTACCTCTTGGCAGCACTGTCGAGATATTTGTTTTTTACATATTGGCAACACTGTTTTTAGAGATTTTGTTTTTACACATTGTCTAAAACACATTAAAGAGATAATATATTTTCACACATCGGCTACACTGAAGAGATAATATTAATTTTTTTACACATTGGTAACACTGAAGGGATATTCGTTCAGCACATGTTGGTAACACCATGTTTTGCTCGCAGGAGTTGGCCGGCCTGAAGAAGACACTGGAGGAGGAGGCTCAGCTACACGAGGCACAGATGACCGAGATGCGCCACAAACACACGCAAGAACTCACCAGCGTCAACGAGCAACTCGAGCAGCTAAAGAAGGTAACGCGATCGTCGAGAGATGTTTTTGGTTGCAAATAAGAGTTTTTTTATTAGAGGATTCGTTAAGATATTTAGTATCTAACTCAGTGGTTCTCATATAATATACCTCAAAAAGTTTTTTCCCTACTACTGCATGGAAATAATCACATTGCATGTAAATAATTGCATTGTAACCTGTAAGCAGTACGTGAAACGGTTCATTTCCGCTTTCATTTCATTCCTGCTCACTACATCAGGGTTACTCGAAATGTAGAATAGGTTCATGTGGCAAACAAGAGAGATAACTGCAACTTCAAATACTACAGACTCACTGTATTCTAACTTCTAGTTGCCTTGTTCTAAATCAGCTGATTTCATTGTCACCATTTCTATTAACTTCTGGTTTGTCCAATAGAATAAGCAAACATAACCTCAATGAACAGGTTAGTCATTATGTTAAACTGTTAAAATAATGGTGGTAGGAAAAACATTGTATCTATTACAAGCACAAATAGTCATTGCCGCTCTCGAAATGTTTGGCTGCACTCATCTAACGCATCGTGCGGCCATTTACAATTCTCGAGTGGCAAAGACATACTTTGCGCTCTTAATACACAAATAACTATTACTGAAATATAACAAATTAGAATTTCCGTGTGTGGGTAGAAATTAGGTACTGAGGGGGAGAAAGGACTGGAGTGCGCCTTCGCATACTTTCTCTAGTCTTAAAAACGTTGCTGGAGAAAATTTATCTCGCACAGGCATTCTAGGGTTTTATATGTTTTTATCATAGCAGGAACTGAGGATCAAGTGGGAACAGGTATGAGCGAAACAGATTGTTTTTGGTAACTGTTACAAGCGAAACTGTTACTTAGAAGTATCATACTATTTAAACTGATATTTAACTCCAATCGCTCCAACTTACAATCGTAAAGCGTTAATAAGTTAAGGTTTCTTTATTGAAATTAAATAAATTTGACTTTGTTTTCCGCAGGCGAAGGCGGCGCTGGAGAAGACGAAGGCGCAACTGGAGGCGGAGGCGGCGGACCTGGCGACGGAGGTTCGGTCGGCGTCAGGGGCGCGGGCCGAGCTGGAGCGGCGGCGCAAGCAGGCGGAGGCGGCGCAAAGCGAGGCGCTCGCCAGACTCGCCGAGGTACGTCAGAAGTAAATCACGTACAATAATCACGATAGTCCCAATTAGGGACTTCTTCAGGGTAAGGGAGAAGGAAAGAAAGTTCTATAATGGCCGCTTTATTAACTGTCATTCTGCAATGTTGCCACATTCACTACTTGTTATTATGCAAGGTTGCCACATTTCACTATTGTCTTTTTATTTACAATATGTAGTCAAAATATATTTGTACACAAACACAAGAAAACTTTGAAATTTTAATCTAAAACTTAGGCCTATTGATATTAAGCTAGCTGCTAGGATAGGTAGGATTTGTCTGGGGTTGAGGTTGGGGGGGAGAACTGACTCCAGGTCTGTACCGGTCCTCCTGAATACTCTGAATATCCTCCTGTTGAAAAAATGTCCTCTTAAATTCGTCCTTTTTAACAAACGTCCTCCAAAGTCCTCCTTTTAAGAAAAGGTTCTCCCCTCCGAAAAGTCTTCTTTTGTCCTCCAAAAGACCTTCTCTTGAAAGAAAAGTCCTCCTAAAGTACTTTTTTTGACAAACAGTCCTCTAAGTCATCCTTGCGAAAAAGATCTCCAAGTCCACCGAAATGTTATTCTTTTGAAAAAAGGTCCCGCAAGTCCTCCAAATTGCCTTTTTGGTATCCAAGTCCTCCAAAAAGTACTTTTTTTGTAAAAGGTCCTCCAAAAGATCTCCTCTTTGAAAGAGAAGTCCCCCAAGAGTCCTTCTTTTGACAAAAGGTCGTCCGAGTCATCCTTACAAAGAAGAGGATCTCAAAGTCCTTCGAAATGTCCTCCTTTTGAAAAAGATACAGCAAGTCCTTCAAGTTGACTTTTGAAAATGATCCTGTAAGTCGACTTTTGAAAAATGTCTCTCAAGTCCTTTTGAAAAAAAACCTCCAAGTCCTCCAAAATGTTCTTTTGTAAAAAGTCCTCCAAGTCCACAAAGAAGTTCGAGATACTTTGGGAGTGGAGTATCCTGGCCCAGGGCTAGAGGACTGGAGGAACCTCAGTATAACAAATTCTTAAAGTTATCCTGTAGAATCCACCATAACATTTTAAACAAACTTTAATATTATAAATTCTTTGGTCGAGTAGAGTCCTGCAAACCTAGACTTTGGTAACCTGGCTTTCTAGATGACTTGGAAAGCCCAGAGCAATAACGCGCACTGGGATTCAAGGCGCTAAACGTCAAGACCAAAGCATCATGAGTAGGCCTACATAACAGTTTCGGTTTTTTCTAACTTTCTTTGAACAGATGAGTTTTCAGATTTTAGCTTTTGTACTATGTATTGTGCAATAGATAATTTTTTTATAGGAACAATGTTAACTATTTGTACTTTTTCTTAATTTTACTCCTTAATTTTCCCGATAACCCGGAATTTTAATCACAAACCGGGGCAATTTTCAGTTTCACATTAGTCAAGGTTGGCAGGATCTTCCTGTACAACAAAATTTATTTTTTTCAGATCCTTCTGATTGTTAACCGTAATACAATAGGGTTGTGGTTTGTAATCACATCTACAAAATTTGAAATTAAAAAGCCAAAACCATACATAAATTTGTTTGTTGTAAACATCTCTAATTATCAGAAAATTGCCATTAATATTCAGCAAATTTTCATCTTCAGTATTTTATTTTTCAGGTGTTCCTAATAGGCTAAGCGTTAAACATTTTTTACAATATTCTTTATTAGGCTACTAGATTTATTCACTAAGGGTCAATAGGTTAAAGCCCCAAAGGACAAAAAAGCTTTTTACAGAATCTAATGAAAACCCCCTTGAATTTTCCCATACTAAAATAACCACACGTAACAATTTTTACATTATACTAAACACACAGCAACATCGGTTTCTGTGCCTTACTCTTGGCTGGAAAGTTCCTCTTTGCCGTGTAAACTTACCATGCAGTAGAAAGCAGAAATAATGAAGTCAACAATAAAAAAAATCAGGTGATTGAAGTAAACTGACATTAAATGTATGTTTATTGGTCATTTCAATGGAATGTAGGGGCAGCACTGGATGCAGTTACAATTATTTGTTTTTTTACTTTAGGTTAGGTTTGATGAATTGAGAAACGTAATAATTTATGGAAGGGATAAGTTATGATTAAAAAATGTTTTTTTCTGAGTAGTTTACCTCACTCGCCTGGTAAGTTTTACCGTACTCGCCTGAAAATCCCGCACTCGCCTGGTGGCTTGCGCGGGAATTGTCACGCTTGCACGGTAAAATGGTACTTACTGGGCTACTAACGTAATATTCTATTAAATTTTCTACCCGCGATTGTCAACCCAGGTGGAACGAGCCAAGAGCGAGTTGGCCGACCGAGTGAACAAACTGACGGCTGAGTCTGAGTCCATCACGGCGCAGCTCGAGGAGGCGGAACTGAGGGCGTCGGCGGCGATCAAGTCGGCCGCTACCATGGAGAGTCAGCTGAGCGAGGCGCAGGCACAGCTGGAGGAGGAGACAAGGTACAGTGGCGCCAACCGCGGGGAGGGGAGGAGTGAAATATCCCTGGTGTTGTAGCGAGGGAGTGAAATTTCCTCGCAGGGCTTAGCGGGGTGACTGTGACATTGAGTAATAGGTGACACTAAGTAATAGGTACAAGGGTAACTGTGACTCTGAGTAATAGATCCAGTGGGTAACTCTGACACTTAGTAATAGGCACAGCTGGGTAATATAACTGTGACACTGAGTAAGACTAACAGCATATTAAAATTTATTGATGTAATATCTCTTCTCAAAAATTATAACTTAAAAATGTCTTATTCAGTTTTTAAGTCTGAAAAACTAGTGAGTACTTAAAAGAAAACCACAAAGTAGCAGGGTTCAGTCGAATGACTGTTAGTGCCTGCCTGAAGTTAAGGTCACGATATAAATGCAGATTGTCATAATTTCTCCAGGCAAATAGTATAGTCTTACACCGTAATTTTAAAGCAAGCTATCATTATTTGTCCAGACGAATAGTATAGTCTTACATCGTGGTGTTAACGTAAACTGTCATGATTTGTCTAGACAAAAGTTGGCGTTGAGCAGTAGGCTGAGACAGGTGGAGAGCGAGAAAGAAGCCCTTCGCGAACAGCTTGAAGAAGAAGAAGAAGCCAAGAAGAACCTGGAGAAACAAGTGAGTGTCCCGACTACAAGTGTCAGGAAAATTTCATAAATGTTTATACAGAGTGTCCGGAAATTATGGCGAAATATTTTAGTACATGATAGTAGGGGTAAAAAAACATGTATACAAACATAGGTCCTAAAGTTCTTTGTTTTCTGTCTGTTTGTGATTTTTTACATATTTAATCATATCTCACGAACCTCTTAACGTATTAACTTCAAACTTGGTATATGGATGTCCACTATTAAGAATTATTTTTCTAAGAAGTATCAAATTTCTACTTTGTTTCATTTCAAAGTGGCCACTGTTTTTTGTTTTCAACGCTAAATATCTTATAGAAACCATAAATTTTTGAAAAATTATACAAGTGATGAAAAAGCTGTAAAATTTAATCCAATTAACTCTGATATCAAGATTATAATGATTAGACAACTCAGAATTTTCCGGATAAAAGTATGCAAATTTCAGACAGTATGTTCTAAAGAACCATGTTTTTATTCAGAAAAGAACAAATTTCTCTGTTATCCATAGTCGGATCATCATAAGAAGACAATCAAAATGACACCACCCCCATGACTGTAAAAATTCAAGTTCAGAAGTTTTGGGGGTTTTAGTGTTAAAAACATCTGAAAAAACTGAAATTTCTAAAGAAACTATACTTGCAACCATTAAATTTGGATTCAAAAAACGAAATAATCCAGCATTTGAATTATTAGTCTACGTCAACCGGTTTCAGAGATAATTGATATTTTACTTTGGCGGTAAACGCAGTATGTTGTCCAATGTTATTCTTTTGGCAAATATTAAAAAACCGATATCTCTGTTATTTACTCCACCTATTTTGATAAAATTTAGTATGTATTTGTGAGATAATTAATTGTTAATTTGTTTTATTTCATTATATAAGTTTTCTGGTTTTAAATTACTTTAAGGGAGAAAGTATGTGCCAGTTTCCTGATACCGTTTATTTTCCTTTTTTATTTATTTATGATCGTGAACTAGAGCTGAATTTAAGATGGTAATCGTTTGCAGGTGGTTGCGCTTAGCCTGCAAGCCACGGAGGCCAAGAAGAAGGCTGAAGAAGAGGCCGAAAATGCCGCACAGCTGGAGGAGAGCAGGAAAAAATTGCTCAAGGTGAGAATTATTGTTCTCGAGACTGTTGTTGCTTTTGTTGTTGTTGTTATTTTCAAGATGTGGCTTTGTTCGTTTTTATATTGTCTGTTGGAGATTGCTTGAATATCATCTGGACAGAAACGTAGGTATTCTATTAGTCACCTCAGATCTACTCTTCACTATTATTCATAACATAAATTGTTACAATACTTTTAAAATTTATGTCTTGCTCTGATTAATTCAAACATTATGTTTAATTTAAATATAGGGCAAGTTCCAAGAATTGGTTTGGAAATTTATAATGATTAAATTTCGATATTTGAGTTTTAATCTGTTAACATGATCATATAAATTAGATAAAATGCAGCAGGTCAGAATAAAAAACTAGCAACATTTTGTTTCTGTTAGACATAGAATTTTTGTATGAGTTTTTTCATTTCTTTTATAGGTATCATACCCCTACGTTAAGACCAGGTGGCAGCATTTCAATTTTTTGCTTATCCTCACTGAACCACATATCAAAGTTAAACGAGATATAGTCAAAAAGTTCCCGGAATGAATTTTTGTAGACTTTGAGCGTGATCGCCAGCAGGAAATTCGTCTTGCAGTAGTTGGTACGATTCATGGGGAGGGCATTTCGGTAGAAGGGGTATAGCTGACTGCCGTAGTGTAGCATTGGAATGCGCTTTTCATGTACCTACAAGCCTAAGTTGTCGATGTTGTTTGTTGTGTGAACAATTTTTATGCATGTTCAAATGATCATGAAGGATGGTGTGAACACTTCCATGTGATAAATTTACCAGCATTTCAGGTAAATGTAGCACATGGAAGTGGTCACACCATCCTTCATGATTATTTGAACGTGCATCAAAGTTGTTCACTCAACAAACAACATTGACAACTTAGGCTTTCAGGTACATGAAAAGTGCTTTCCAATTGTGCACTACGGCAAGTCAGCTAAACCCCCACCACCGAAATGCCCTCCCCAGGAGTCGTACCAACTACTACAAGTCTAATTTCCCGCTGGCGATCACACTAAAAGTCTACAAAAATTCACTCCGGGAACTTTTTGACTGTACCTCGTATTACTTGCTAATTTCTTTGTGAGGGGATAAATATAAGAATTTATTCTAGTAATCACAGTGCATTTCCAAATGTCACACCTGCATTCAGTAATTCATGTGAAACCTCGAAATGGCTGTTGCCATTGACTTAAGGAATCTTTTCAGAACCGTTTGTAAAACCTTTAAATTTTTTTACTAAAAGGTTTTTAACTTAAGACTTATGAGAGTGATTACAAATTGACTTTGTTTAGGACGTGGAAGTTCTGCAAAGACAAGTGGAGGAACTTCAAGCGGCCAACGACAAACTCGACAAGAGCAAGAGGAAACTGCAGGCCGAGCTGGAGGACTCGAACATCGACCTCGAGACACAGAGGGCGAAGGTCCTCGAGTTGGAGAAGAAACAGCGCAACTTCGACAAGGTCCTGGCAGAGGAGAAGGTAACTGATACATTAGGGTAACTGTGACACTGAGTAATAGGTACAAGGGGGGTAACTGTGACAGGATATGTCACTGAAAGACTGCAACATTGACCTTGAGACTCAGAGGGCAAAGGTCATTGAGTTAGAGAAGAAACAGCGCAACTTCGACATAGCTGCGACATAGCTATTGCTATGCAATAGGGACAGGAAGGGGCATCAAGTAATAAGTACAACAGGGGTAACCTTGACAGGATGAGGAATATCTACTTTGACAGCACATTGATAATGTAACTGAACAGGGTGGCCACTGCATCGGGAATTCGGGAAAACCGGGAATTAGCCGGGAATTTTTCAAACCGTGAAAAAAACCGGGAAATAACCGTGAATCTCGAGCGAAATCCGGGAAAACGCCATTTTTTTAAGAATAATAATAAACATCGTAAACAAATCAATATTAAAGTAGTTGACGAAAAATGCAAGATCATTTCGTCATATTCATGCTAAGCAACTTCCAAATACAACTACTAATGCGCAACTGCTTGAAGCAGAATCACATACGCGTCAGTAAAAAGCGAAAGACGGCAAAGAGTGTCTAGTGTCTAGCGCCACCCTCAGCGTAAACGCCAATCTGTGGTGAAGATTGTTGGTCGACAGGATAGTGAATGACGTTGTCTCTGCCCAGTCCACCTGCAGGGGAGCAGACAGACAACAGTGATGGTGCAATAGTGCAGTCGAGGGGAGGGAGGGGTAGGCAGATAATGGAACAACAAATTTCTTCGCAGAAGAACTGGGGTTAGAATAAAACGTTTTCTACGAAACTTTATTATTACGTACAGTCAACGTACTCAAGGATCATTAGTAATGAGTACCTACTCTTAAAAAAAGTCGCTCTTATACCGCCAAGGGTTAATTTTTATTTGTTTAACGTACTTCTTCATAAAAAGACGATTTCATTTGTTTTTATTAGGTATCGATTATTGGTTAGTTGTGCTTTGAATAACCGCAAACTGGGTTGCAAAACTGACGAAGATAAAAAAAAGCTTATAATTTATTAATCTGTTTTGCAAGCAAGACAAACAGCCACTATTTCAACGAGAAGTAGGCCTATAATATGCCTCTATTTAGTTGTGGCGATTTTCTAGTCAAAACGTACTAATGAACTTGAGTTTGGTACGATTCTGTAAACTGCGGATCAATTTTACCGGCAAAGATTTCCGTCTTTCTGAAAGGAATAACCGCGAGATCATTGGCGTACGAAATATACAAGTATTGTATTTTTCAGTTTGTAATTATTATAACTACAGCCTGTTTCAGGAAATTGGTTTTTTTGTGTCGGCTAGATTCGGCTTAGCGAAAATCGAAGATAAGAAAGAGACAAAAAGTGGTCAGGTGTTCATGCGTATTGACTAGCGGCTCGATGAATGTCGATAAAAGCGTGGGTTATTCTAAACTGACGAACGTAATTTTGAAGTGATTTATTGATAACGCTGAACTATTATCTTTGCACCAAAGATTTTAAATTGTGTTTGAAATTATTTTGCAGTAGTACCTCCCCTTACGTTTTCTTTACTGTTTGTTTTTCTGCATGATTAGTTAATTAAACTCATACTCGGGTATTTGGCTTACTACTCGACTCGAAATGAAAACCCACTATTCGCCCGCCCCTAAAAGATTAATTAAACGTATAATTTAAAGGCGTCCGATTCGTAAAATAATTTTTGAACCGGCATAGCATTGGTTAGGCTTTGATTGTGATTTTTGCCGTAATTTGCCATCACTTATTATTAGTAAAAACAGTAATGGCAAATAAATGTACACAAAAATAAAAATCAAAACAAACCCACAGTCACCAACAATGAATTTCAAACAAAAAATTTGCTTGCCTTTTGATTTTTATCTGTACGTGACCTTGTCACGTGCTGTGTTTTATGTGTACGGCATGACGATTCGCAAAAATGAGTTCATTCAGTGTATAAAAATTAAATAATTGATAGACCAGCAAATTTTATGTTCAGAAGTTATTCATTGTCCCGAATTGGGTTTTATCTTTTCAATATCAACTTTAAATGGTGTTTAGTTCAACTTTGGTTAGAATTGGGAAATCAGTACAAAATCGGGTGCGAGAGTCAACATCTAATATCAATTTTGTTTTGTCGTCTTTCTGGTTACCGAAGTTTTTTTTCTTACTTCCTTTCATCCTTTCTTCCTTCCTTTCTCCTCCCCCCACCCCCACCACACGAATGGCGCATAATATAGTGCGCATAGCAGGTTGTCATGGTAACCAAGTGTTGTCATTGCGTCGGGCCAATTAGCGACTGCTACTGCCACTGCGTTGTGAAACGTGAATTCAGGCGGACAGCAATGTGAAGCAAGACAGGCCGATAGTCGGCGCGTGCGTACCCTTACTTTGTCAAGTTTTCGAACGATATCCATATTTTTGCGTCTTCCTCCACTTATCTAATTTATATGGTTCATAGTTCTACTACCTTTAAGTATCGCATACGATAAGGAAGTAATTTAATAATTATCCGTTTGGTGTCATACAACGTACGGTACGTTACAAAATGCATTTGGATTACATTTTACAATGAAAAGTTGGTTTTAACAAAAACTTTTGAGGACTATTTATTTTCAAGTATTTTTTAACCGTTCTACGGCGAGCAGTCTGCTGCCGCGTGAGTAGAGGATCAATGCTGATTTGCCGTCTGTTGCACGTTTTGTTGCCATGTATTTGCGTGGCAACAAAACTCCTCAGCGAGTCACTGAAATTTAAAAATGCAAATTACGAAAATGTGGTTTATTTCGTGTAAACTCAAGCATTATCTATTACCCAGCGTAAAGTACGTGATTTCGGTGTGTAACGTACGGGAATTATAGCCTGATTTCGTTAACACCCTGATTGTACAAGCGGCCGGTGGAAACTCATCTTGCCTCTTGCGTTTAAACCTTTTTAAACTCTGTTAATTAACAGGCTATTCTGTTTTTTCCACATGGTTGATGGATTTTAATAATAATATAGAATAACTGTAAGACATTGTTTACTCTTTTGTCACCAATTAATTGGGACGACTATTATGGAGTTAATATGCCACCGGGCAAGGGCGAACCCAGGATTCAATTTCGGGGGAGATATCGTGTAAGAAGGGGGAAGGGGGGATTTAGGTACTCACAAACACCTGTACTAATGTGATGATAGACAAATAAGGTCGTCGTGGTAGACGAATATCGTCGTCGTGGTAGACGAATATCGTCGTCGCGGTAGACAACATCGTTGTCACGGTAAGCGAATCTAGTCATCGCGGTAGACGAACATCGTCGTTGTGGTAAACGCCACGGTCGCCGAGTATCGCGTCGCGGTAGACACATATATCGTTGTCACGTCGCAGTAGACGAAATTCGTCTTCGAGTCGCGGTAGACAAAAATCGTCTTCGCGCCGCGGTAAACGAAATTCTTCGCGTCGCGGGAAACGAAAATCGTCGTCGCGTTACGGTATATGAAAAGCATCTTCGCGTCGCGGTAGATAAAAATCGTAGTCGCGTCGTGATAGCCGAAAATGGTTGTCTTTTCGTCCAAAATTTCTGTTCTCCAAAATTTTGGGGGGATATATCCCCTTTATCCCCCCCTGGGTTTGCCCCTGCCACCGGGAATACGGCCGAAAATGCCCGTGAAAACCGGGAAAAAACCGGGAATGGAAAAATTCGTTTGGAGTGGCCACCCTGCTGAATCTCAAGTATCATTGACAAGATGGGAGGGAGTAATATCAACAGGATAGTTACCTACTGAGGCGGTAGCTCAGAAGTAAAGCGCTTGCCTTGAGTGCTGGCTCAATCCCAGCGGCGGGCGACTCCTGATCCAACATGAGCATTTAACTCTGGCTAGCCTATGTGGCTATTGCCACTACAGTACCTTGCTGTCTTTAGATCGCTGCCCAGGCTCTTAGGCCCATGGTGATGGGCAGTTGAGGTTTTTTTAAAAAAAAGTTTAAATTATCTGTAATAAAATTGAAGTTAAACATAAATACTTTTTTATTTTGAATAAATGCTCTTTTTTCTACATTGAAAATAGTTATAAAATTATAATTAATTATTCCTCATAAAATTACAACAAGAATCTCCCATCTAGTTTGAAGTAACAACGAGCCCACGCACAGGCTTTAACGCCCATATGGGCTTTTTCCAGATAAAATTTTAATTGTGTTTATCATAAAATTATAAAAATAAGCAGTTGTATAACCAATGTACAGGGTTGCCAGCAGCCGGGAATTCCGGGAAAACCGGGAATTATGCGTGAATTTCACACTCCGGGAAGAAACCTATGAATTATGCGTGAATTTTTCGAAAGATCCTTGAATTTTATAAAAATCATGTAAACTCTAAGATAGCGATAGTTTGGCCTGTCGGTCTATAATATGGTTATTTATCGATCAGATCGGTCAGTTTCGTGGATTTTTTTGACAAAGCATAAGTTGCCGTTCGAACGAAACACGAAGACAAAGTGATTCCAACGTTGAGAGAGCGTTGCCAAAAGAACTGGAACTGTTATATTATTCCATTCTGGTTCCGGGAACTGTTTCGACTGTCTGTTAATACGTTCCATAACGAGATCTTTTTCCGATGTAGTTTTCGTAATTCTCGCAACGAATTATGCCACGAAAGAACAGGTACTACTCATCCATGGAACGGAATTATAGGGCTTTTGTCCTATAAAGAGTCACCACTTTTATTGGCGTAGCCGATGTCAGTGCGTTCGTTTCACCAAGAAATACCGTAACTACAGTCGGAACGGAACTAAGAGAACATGTTCCGCGGCCGATACGGGACGGTCGAAACAGTTCTCGTTCTGGAACTGCAAAGCAGACACCAGTGACGTACTAGTCGAAGAGAAAACTCAGCTGATTCGGGGGCGTGCCAGTGTTCCCAGACGTACGATAATTTTGTATGTGGTACGATCCAATTTGTGTCTGGTACGATAGTTTGATTATGTTTTAAACCCCGTGTTGTATTTTATTTTCACTATTGTTAAAGATAAATTAATACCGTTTTAGTATTAAAAATGGATTTTTGGCAGTATTACAGGGGTTTCTTGTTAACATTTCACCAAATTTACGAGTTTCATTGGAAGAGTACGGTAATTTAGGTACATTCAAAATAACTTTCCTGGTCTGGTACGATAATGTGGCTTTTAAAACCTGGGAACACTGACGTGTCCATGAACCCTCCAAGGATAGCGTTGGGTTTACAACGATAAGGTTCGGTTAAATATCGACCTTGACCTTATCTACCGAATGACAGACATCAACTTTTTAGTTTCGGCTCGGCTGTCTGCTTCCTGTCGTCGTCATCCCTCTGTTTTCGTTTTAATTCCAAACTCCAATGCCTGTCGTTTTTAACTAGTCATTATTGTGAATCGGTGGTGCTAATAAATACGTCATATCTGTACCACAGATTCTTCTTTTGGGGCTCTTCCAAGTTTACAAATAAATAAATGACTGTATGACATGACTGTCCAACAATTACGCAATTAAATGTATTAGATTATTAAAATGCAGTGGCCAGGGTACTATTTTCTATACATTGTACTGTAATGTCAATGAAGACTTAGACGATGAGTAATATTTTACTTTGACTACTGACAAATTTGCCCATGTTAAAAATTGTTAATGTTGATTTCTTTAACAGAACCGTACGCTGATAACAGTTATGATGACTATAATAAATTACAGAGGAATTAAAAATCTTCCAGTACCGTACGCAATCGTCGGATAGATTAACCAAACTTTCCTAATTCAAAAATAACTTAGGCCCTAATCCTACATTCCTATAAATTGAGCTGTCTTTGGGATATTGGGATAACACTTTACTCTAAAAACGTTTCTCAGGGCCTATAGATATTGCAAGCAAACAAACTGGCAAAGAAATATTTACATTTATTTGTAAGCATCCGAGCAGGGAGCCTATTTCATGATTTCAACACTCTCTGGCTATTAGAAAAAGTTTATCCTCAATTGTTATACTGAACAGCCATCACTAAGCCTGCAGGCCATGCTTGACCTAAATTTTATCCTTATATAATTTGGAAAGTTGGGCCGGGCGTTTTTATGTTGAGACGACAATGTTTAAAGAGCCAATCGATTTACGATATTCGATAGTAGTTCGTACTACGACGATCGATATTTTAACCGAATGCCTTCCTTATCGTTGTGAACTCAACGCTATTCTTCCTCCAACCCTTCGCAGTGTGCGCATGCGCTACCTACCGCTTACAGACAAGTGATCGGGTATTTCGCGCGCTAATGACGGCGAAATGTCCTACGTCCTACAGCAAACGGAGAAAACATCGATTACCGATTGAAGGAAAACGTCGATATTCAAAAAATGGACGAGTCCATCGTTTATTTAGTACAAGGGGTAGGAGCATGGTGGAGTGTAATGTCCTCAGACGTGTATCAGCAGTAGGCCTATATTTAAAATTACAATCGTAATTTATTTGCTTCCAAAATCACTCGTATTCTATTTCCCCGCCTTCATACTGTGCATACGAAGTTCACGAAGTTCTTAGCATGCGCAGTGACCAATGACAGTGTTTCATTGATAGGGACTGCGGACGCCGAATCCGAATAGGGCTGCCGTCAGTCCATCACTACTTTGTCATGAGCTCTTGCGCTGTGTGTGAAGGCCTGCACTCGGCTGACTTGATATCCGTAGTGGCGGTGTCGAAATAACAAATAAATGTTTAAGCTATGATATTTCTTTGTTGCTTCTATTTTAAAGTTACCCGTGACATCAAATTCTCTCTATGGATTTTGTTTTGGAATCCAGTCTTATATACTCTAAATGAATCTGTTTGTACGAGCAACAATTGTTTTAGTGCAAGGGTTTTGGAATTTCATTTTTAGATGGAGTTTTTGGCCACGAGGAATCGATTTGTACTGGTTTCAAGACTGGGAAAAATCTGGTTCCTGTCCAAACCGTTTTCCCTGTCATCATAATCCGTTTGAAGTGTCCATGTCATCGTTATGGACACATTTAACCAAAACTGCAAAATAAAATAAATAACCAAAAATAAAATAAAACCTATTTTATCAGAGCACAGCTTAATTAATTCATTCGTCAATACATTGGGGTGTATTTTCTAAATCATAATAATTCATACTCACACTATTTTAATGGATGTATTAAATAGGCCTAGTGGTACAACAAAAATTATTTAAAAGTTGTGAAGAAAAATGATTCGTCCAAACTCAAACTTGACTTACCAAGTTCACACAGAACGGACGTGTGGCGGAGTCGCGGCACGGTCATATTCCTTTCCCTGTCGCTCCCATCATCCAATGTACACAGGATCGACGTGGCGCGGGAGGGCGGCCGCCCGCGATCGTCTGTGAATTGTGCGATAAGTTTCATGGGAGCGACAGCGAAAGGACATATGTCCGTGCCACGACTCCGCCACTCGTCCGTTCTGTGTGAATTGGCCCTTAGAAATGACAAGTATAGGCCTTGAATTTTGACTATTTTGACCGGGAATACCGGGAAAGATGCGTGAATTTTTTGGAAACCATTTGCTGGCAACCCTGAATGTATTGTCTTTATTTGGAGGAATAAACTTTCTTGTCATTCATTCATTCATTCAGTTATTCTTATTTTTACAAAATAGAACAAATTTACATTTATTACCTAATTTATACATATTTTTGATTAACCGAGTCAAATCGATTTCTAAACATATTAGATACTACAGAATATATTTTCTCTTTCCGCAGGCGGTTTCGGAGCAGATAGCGCAGGAGCGAGACGCGGCCGAGCGAGAGGCGAGGGAGAAGGAGACGCGAGTGCTGAGTCTGACGCGGGAACTGGACGACATGATGGACAAGATGGAGGAGTTGGAGAGGTCGAAGCGGCAGCTGCAGGCCGAACTGGACGAGCTGGCCAACAACCAGGGCACGGCGGACAAGAACGTGAGTAGGGGGGTGTGGAGGTTTGTGGGTGGGGGGAGTGGAGGAGGGATTGAGAAAGGGAGGAGTTAGAAGTGGGGTGGAGGAATCGGGGAACAATCAGGGAATGATCAACAGGAATGTGAGTATAGGGGTGTGGAGTGCGTGGTGGAGGGAGGAGGAATTGGGGAGGGTTGCGTGGAGTTAGTGGTGGGGGAAGTGAAGGGATTGGGAATGGAGGAATTGGGTAGAGAGGAGTAGGAGGAATGTAGGAATCTGAGGAGAGAAGAGACAACAAGTGGGTTGGGGTGAGTGGTTGAATTGGGGAATGGGAAATTGAGGAATCAGGGCAATGGAGCAATTTGGGCAGCTAGGAGTTGGTACAAGATGTGGTATGATGGAATAGGGAGACTGGCTGGATCGGGGAATGAAGGAATCGAGGGATTGAGGAAATCGGGGGAATGGAGTAACTGGGTAATGAAAGAAATGGGGAATGAAGAGTCAAGGAAACGTTGGAATTCGGGGATTGTAGAAATTGAGGGGGTGGAGGAATGGGGAAATGAAGGAATCAGGGGAATGGGGAATATGTTTGAGAGGTGTTGGGGGGACCAATATTCATGAAGGGATTTCGTGTGATGAATCACAGGATTGGAAATGTTCAGCTTGTTATGAGTTGAGTTTTGATACCCCATGGGTCAGGGGCTTTGAAGTAGCTTCAAAACCCGTTCTTTGACTTGTACATATATGCTTATACACCTTTCTTTAAGTGTTCAATTTTATGTGGATTTCAATGTATGTTAATGAACTACAAGTGCCATCGACAGAAGTGATGATATTAATGTCTTTCTTCGCTTCTCTAGAACTTAATAATGCAACTCATTCAAATACTTCTATTGTTTTATTTAATTTGGCAACTTTAGTAAAGAGTGACATTTTTGGATCAATATCCTCGATGACACTTCAAAAAGTCTTGGAACAAGATGCCATCTAAATTATTTTGACTTATGGTCTGAATTTTCTTGACATCTATTTAAAAGTTTAGAAATAAATCTTAAATAGGTACTTGAAAAATCCCTCCATTCAGTCTGTGATTTACATTATTTTTCTTGTAATAAACATAAATGTTCCTATGTAAATAAATTTTGCTGCCTACAACTGGGATATCTCCTTCTACCATCTTTCACTCTTGGGCAAAAAATGTTTTTAAATATACCGATAAAAGATGTGGCTTCCCTCTTCAGAATTCTGTCTATTTCCAGATTCTTTGTTTCTTTTCCATTAATAAATAGTATCTTGATTGTAAATATTTCTTTCGGCATATTTCTTGCAGAAAATTTATTATAGCCTAGTATAAGGAATAAAAGTTTGAAACTGATAATGTTTCGGACAACACGTAAGAGTACTAGAAGAAATAAATATGCTCGATTGAAAAATATATTCCTATATCTGTATAAATATTTGACCAACCTTAACCAATCTGTAAATTGTTAAAAACCAGTCTTGATTAAAACCCTTTAGAACCTTTTGAAGGCACTCCGGTTAGTTGACCCCTACCACTGTGTTGAGTCAGGAATGCGTTGAGAAATCGTAGTGTAGCAAATAATACCCACTGAGTAGGATTGGAAGTGTTTTCGACACACTTTGAAATCTCTTCTTTTTGTTGCATGCTTTTTACCTCTATAGGCCCAGGTAAGAGTTGCATCTTTTTTGTTTACCTCTTTATCTTCGATATGTTTGTTACAACGAGGGGCTTGTGGACTCCCAATAATTCAGTTTGTTCTCAGAATGGTTTTGAAGAATTTTAAAAGCTATTGTTTTTCTTGAATTAAATTGAATTTAATTTAATTAGTGTCACAAGTCCACCTAATCTTAGAGGAATTTCAGTTAACTAATCTCAATATGTTCACATATTTCTTCTACTGGTCAAGAATTAAATCATAAATAATTTTATTCAACTTCAGCTAACACAATTCAATTAGGTTACCTACCAAGTCAATTGATTTTCATTTTCTAATAGCAAAAATATCCAATACTAGCCACTTAAAATGGAAAATTGATGATTAAGATTACTATTACAACTAGGGTAAAAGGAAAGCGACACAATAACAAAAAGTTTAAGGAATCGAAGATAGACAAATAACAGAGGATAAATTGTTTAACAAATCTTTATGTTGCTTAAAACAGGTTCTGCTTTTGATCTTAAAAATAAAACCTTGAAATGGAAGAAGATTTATCAGTTTAAAAAAAGTAAAATTTAGTTTAAACCCCTTGAACCTGGTTTTTTTTCTATTAATCCTTATGACACCTCATTTGTTGCATGCATTTCCCTTCTTAGGCTCAGGTAAGAATGTTTTTTGCTTTTGCATCGGTTTACAGGGTTGCCAGCAGCCGGGAATTCCGGGAAAACCGGGAATTATGCGTGAATTTCACACTCCGGGAAGAAACCTATGAATTATGCGTGAATTTTTCGAAAGATCCTTGAATTTTATAAAAATCATGTAAACTCTAAGATAGCGATAGTTTGGCCTGTCGGTCTATAATATGGTTATTTATCGATCAGATCGGTCAGTTTCGTGGATTTTTTTGACAAAGCATAAGTTGCCGTTCGAACGAAACACGAAGACAAAGTGATTCCAACGTTGAGAGAGCGTTGCCAAAAGAACTGGAACTGTTATATTATTCCATTCTGGTTCCGGGAACTGTTTCGACTGTCTGTTAATACGTTCCATAACGAGATCTTTTTCCGATGTAGTTTTCGTAATTCTCGCAACGAATTATGCCACGAAAGAACAGGTACTACTCATCCATGGAACGGAATTATAGGGCTTTTGTCCTATAAAGAGTCACCACTTTTATTGGCGTAGCCGATGTCAGTGCGTTCGTTTCACCAAGAAATACCGTAACTACAGTCGGAACGGAACTAAGAGAACATGTTCCGCGGCCGATACGGGACGGTCGAAACAGTTCTCGTTCTGGAACTGCAAAGCAGACACCAGTGACGTACTAGTCGAAGAGAAAACTCAGCTGATTCGGGGGCGTGCCAGTGTTCCCAGACGTACGATAATTTTGTATGTGGTACGATCCAATTTGTGTCTGGTACGATAGTTTGATTATGTTTTAAACCCCGTGTTGTATTTTATTTTCACTATTGTTAAAGATAAATTAATACCGTTTTAGTATTAAAAATGGATTTTTGGCAGTATTACAGGGGTTTCTTGTTAACATTTCACCAAATTTACGAGTTTCATTGGAAGAGTACGGTAATTTAGGTACATTCAAAATAACTTTCCTGGTCTGGTACGATAATGTGGCTTTTAAAACCTGGGAACACTGACGTGTCCATGAACCCTCCAAGGATAGCGTTGGGTTTACAACGATAAGGTTCGGTTAAATATCGACCTTGACCTTATCTACCGAATGACAGACATCAACTTTTTAGTTTCGGCTCGGCTGTCTGCTTCCTGTCGTCGTCATCCCTCTGTTTTCGTTTTAATTCCAAACTCCAATGCCTGTCGTTTTTAACTAGTCATTATTGTGAATCGGTGGTGCTAATAAATACGTCATATCTGTACCACAGATTCTTCTTTTGGGGCTCTTCCAAGTTTACAAATAAATAAATGACTGTATGACATGACTGTCCAACAATTACGCAATTAAATGTATTAGATTATTAAAATGCAGTGGCCAGGGTACTATTTTCTATACATTGTACTGTAATGTCAATGAAGACTTAGACGATGAGTAATATTTTACTTTGACTACTGACAAATTTGCCCATGTTAAAAATTGTTAATGTTGATTTCTTTAACAGAACCGTACGCTGATAACAGTTATGATGACTATAATAAATTACAGAGGAATTAAAAATCTTCCAGTACCGTACGCAATCGTCGGATAGATTAACCAAACTTTCCTAATTCAAAAATAACTTAGGCCCTAATCCTACATTCCTATAAATTGAGCTGTCTTTGGGATATTGGGATAACACTTTACTCTAAAAACGTTTCTCAGGGCCTATAGATATTGCAAGCAAACAAACTGGCAAAGAAATATTTACATTTATTTGTAAGCATCCGAGCAGGGAGCCTATTTCATGATTTCAACACTCTCTGGCTATTAGAAAAAGTTTATCCTCAATTGTTATACTGAACAGCCATCACTAAGCCTGCAGGCCATGCTTGACCTAAATTTTATCCTTATATAATTTGGAAAGTTGGGCCGGGCGTTTTTATGTTGAGACGACAATGTTTAAAGAGCCAATCGATTTACGATATTCGATAGTAGTTCGTACTACGACGATCGATATTTTAACCGAATGCCTTCCTTATCGTTGTGAACTCAACGCTATTCTTCCTCCAACCCTTCGCAGTGTGCGCATGCGCTACCTACCGCTTACAGACAAGTGATCGGGTATTTCGCGCGCTAATGACGGCGAAATGTCCTACGTCCTACAGCAAACGGAGAAAACATCGATTACCGATTGAAGGAAAACGTCGATATTCAAAAAATGGACGAGTCCATCGTTTATTTAGTACAAGGGGTAGGAGCATGGTGGAGTGTAATGTCCTCAGACGTGTATCAGCAGTAGGCCTATATTTAAAATTACAATCGTAATTTATTTGCTTCCAAAATCACTCGTATTCTATTTCCCCGCCTTCATACTGTGCATACGAAGTTCACGAAGTTCTTAGCATGCGCAGTGACCAATGACAGTGTTTCATTGATAGGGACTGCGGACGCCGAATCCGAATAGGGCTGCCGTCAGTCCATCACTACTTTGTCATGAGCTCTTGCGCTGTGTGTGAAGGCCTGCACTCGGCTGACTTGATATCCGTAGTGGCGGTGTCGAAATAACAAATAAATGTTTAAGCTATGATATTTCTTTGTTGCTTCTATTTTAAAGTTACCCGTGACATCAAATTCTCTCTATGGATTTTGTTTTGGAATCCAGTCTTATATACTCTAAATGAATCTGTTTGTACGAGCAACAATTGTTTTAGTGCAAGGGTTTTGGAATTTCATTTTTAGATGGAGTTTTTGGCCACGAGGAATCGATTTGTACTGGTTTCAAGACTGGGAAAAATCTGGTTCCTGTCCAAACCGTTTTCCCTGTCATCATAATCCGTTTGAAGTGTCCATGTCATCGTTATGGACACATTTAACCAAAACTGCAAAATAAAATAAATAACCAAAAATAAAATAAAACCTATTTTATCAGAGCACAGCTTAATTAATTCATTCGTCAATACATTGGGGTGTATTTTCTAAATCATAATAATTCATACTCACACTATTTTAATGGATGTATTAAATAGGCCTAGTGGTACAACAAAAATTATTTAAAAGTTGTGAAGAAAAATGATTCGTCCAAACTCAAACTTGACTTACCAAGTTCACACAGAACGGACGTGTGGCGGAGTCGCGGCACGGTCATATTCCTTTCCCTGTCGCTCCCATCATCCAATGTACACAGGATCGACGTGGCGCGGGAGGGCGGCCGCCCGCGATCGTCTGTGAATTGTGCGATAAGTTTCATGGGAGCGACAGCGAAAGGACATATGTCCGTGCCACGACTCCGCCACTCGTCCGTTCTGTGTGAATTGGCCCTTAGAAATGACAAGTATAGGCCTTGAATTTTGACTATTTTGACCGGGAATACCGGGAAAGATGCGTGAATTTTTTGGAAACCATTTGCTGGCAACCCTGGTTTAGAACCTCCTCACTGTGTTTACTAATGCTTAAGTTTGTTTAAAGTGCCTTCTTTCACTGAATATAAATTTCTTCCATTTTTATTTTCCTCTTTCTCTGCTTACTTTGATAATGCATCCTGGAACATTTTCCAGCATCTGCACCTGCATTTAATGTACGATCGGTTAATCCTTGTATTTCCTGTTACTTCTCTTGTTCTAATCTGTTTTACATCATCTGAGTGTTGTCAATATTTTTTTACTCATACAGAAATATCTTGTTCCTTGTTTTATAAATTATTTTGTTCTCTGGTGTTGTACTCTTTTTAAAGATATTTGTCATTTCGTTCAAGCTTGAACTTTGGTGAAGTATTTTAGATACATTATGTATTTTATAATTTTTAAATATATCAATACAAATTTGTTGGGTAATTTAACTGTAAAACTTTTTTTTCTTTATCTAGAATACTATTGTGATTGTAGTCTATATAAAAAAAGACTGCCACTATTCATCCAAAGAAGCATTAAAACCTAGTTCCAATGAGTTTTTCTCTAACAAAGAAATAATTTTATATAGGCAATACATGTTATTTGTTAAATTTTTAGCTAAATCACCTACTTTATGATTCACTTATTTGCACCCCTCCCAAATGTAAATATTGTTTTATTGTATAGTCCTAGACTTTGGTTTCTTCTTTTCAATTTGAGTTGTGTGTTACCTTATAGAAGAGAGTTCAGAGAACAGGAAGTGAATAACTTCTAATGTCTCAACGACTTCTCAATTATCAGTTCCTTGACGGTATGTTTCTGTGTTGAGGACTGTTAAGATAACAGTAAGTGGATAACTTCTTGTTTCAAGTTCTCGATTGTCGATTCAGGTCCATG
This sequence comes from Flexamia atlantica, assembly GCA_035578135.1. NCBI lineage: Eukaryota > Metazoa > Arthropoda > Insecta > Hemiptera > Cicadellidae > Flexamia > Flexamia atlantica. Next base: position 16,430,311 of record JAQJVK010000013.1, on the reverse strand, counting down.
AGTAATCTGTTACTGTATTGAGTGTCTTCTATACAGCAATAAGTGAATAACATCGATTTAATCTCTCGATAACTTCTGATTAATTTCTCAATTATCGATTCAGGTTCACGAGCTGGAGAAAGCAAAGCGGGTGTTGGAGTCACAACTGGCCGAACAGAAGGCTCAGAATGAAGAGTTGGAAGACGAACTTCAGATGACGGAAGACGCCAAGCTGCGACTGGAGGTCAACATGCAGGCGCTGAGGACGCAGTTTGAGCGAGACCTCCAGGTAACTGATACTTAGCTGGAACTTATACTTTTAGTAACTGATGGACCTAAATGGAACTGTTATCTGTAACTATTATGGATGGTAACTGTTACCGATGAAAGTTTACCTGTTTGTGGCCTTAAAACTTAAACTATCGGCAGTTATTTTTTTCTATTTTTGAAGAGTTTTTTCAAGAGTTAAAATGTAATTTAAGATACTAGATGTGAAAATGATCTATTCTTGCATTATTTTGAATTTTCAGATTAATATTTAAAAAATCAGTAACTAAGTCAACTTATAAATGTCTTAAGTACAGTATATACCAGTAAGTTTACCTCTACAACTCTCCTATAGTTTACTTTTTTGACTCAGCCATTTTTTATTTATATTCAAGTTTGATCATCAGTGGGTCGAAACCAGAAATCTAATCACTTGAAACTGCCAACCTGTTAGAATTAACCTCAGACAAACAAATTTGGCTTCAGGATTTGGGTTTTAGTTTTTGGTTTTGAGATGAGAAATTCTTGATTATGGCCATCAAAATATAAATTTTTGGTATGTCAGTGGAGGATTGTGATTCTTAACTATAAAAAAACTGTTATTTTTTATTAATTCGTGCCATTTGAAACCTCAAAGTATCCCCTCTTCAAACATTTTTTTAATGTATCAGTGCCCATAAACATTTAATTACTATTTTAAGTTTCATTAATCAAAGGTAGAAATAGCCAATCCCTCAGCCTAATTGATAGGCACCTTCTCATGGACCGTAAGTATCAGGAACATCTTATTTCATCTACCTCAATCACTATTAAACTACTCAAGTTAAACATAACGGTATGAAATTCAAATCACTACTGAATCTCTAACCTAATCAAAACAGTCGTATTTCTTTCTTCTCGCTTGCCTAAAGAAACAATCTTGATCGTCCGTTTATTTCCAGGCTAAAGAAGAGCAGGCAGAGGAGAAGCGCCGTGGGCTCCTGAAGCAACTGCGGGACGTGGAGGCCGAACTTGAAGACGAGAGGAAGCAGCGAGCGACGGCGTCGGCGGCAAAGAAGAAACTGGAAGGAGACCTGAAGGATCTGGAACAACAGCTGGATATGCACAACAAACTCAAGGATGATGCGCTGAAACAGCTGAAGAAACTGCAGGTCGGTGATGTAACTGTTACTTTTTTGTAACTGTTACTTGTTGTAACTGTTATTGACTGTAACGGTTACCTTTCAGTAACTGTTACTGTCTGTAATAGTAACTTTTTGTCAAGAACAATTTCAAAAATTGCAGGGATATGCCTAGCAGGGTGTGAGGGCTGTTGTGACTAATGAGGGGGGGAGGTGTCAAATTATCCTATACTCTTTATATGAGCAATGTTATCTTGCTTGTATGTTTGCACAATGCTCTCAAAAAGGGCTCTGAGGATTTCCTCCAAAGTCTAGAAATAAGTAATTTATGACTCAATAACGTCCTTTATGTAGATTACTTGGCCAGAGAAAATTTAATAACGTAATAAATCAAATTTTAAAGTTGTAAATTTTTAACATTGGCCCTATGAATTGCCATGATAGCAAGGCAAATAAACAAGGAAAATGTAAACAAGTGAAGTAATCATCATAGCTGTTTGCAATCTACAGCCACCAAGGAAAAATACAGAGAGTGGAATGAAGAGTACAGAGAGCAAAATAAAAGGTCTCTATTTATCAATTTCATGACATTGAAATATTTTACAATAACTGGATGAATTGGTAAACATGTAATAACTCCGAGCAAGTCTCGGTCCACCAGGTGCTGAGCACAGAATAGACATAAAGAGTGTTGTCGTGAGAAGTGGAGCCAAGAAAGAATAAACATTTGGCTCAACACAATATTGCTACCGCCTGTTATATTTCCTCCTTTTAGACACTTTCATTTGGTTAAATTTTGTAGCTTAAGCTGGTTCTTACACATGAACTTCAATCCAGCACAACATATCAAAAATCAGACATACGGGGGTACCTGTAGTATTTGCTTGTTGGGAGGGAGTGAAGTTTATTTTTGAAAGTGTCCATTTCAAACCCACAAGCTTTTCAAGTGTTGGAATTTGTTTGTTTCCCACCACTGACCATACAAGGAGTGTGAGGCTATGGGAAACATAGTCAGTCTATTTGCATGAACTGTAGCAGAGGATTACCCTGGTTTTCTGTTTACTTCAGGATTTTCTATATGCCCTCTTTCTTTTGATTGCAAAGTTTCCTAGGTTTTATGTTAGAATTTTCTGTGATTTTCTCGTAATCTAATAAATATAAGGAGGTTATATAATTTGTTTTCAATTTGGTGGCATGATTCAATAGATGAAAAAAGGCTATGTAGCTTAAGTAAATGTATTCAGTTCATAAATTAAGATTTACTCAAGTTTTTGTATCGGCAGTACCATTTTCTAAATCTTTTATGTAACTGCAATCTCTTTAAGTCGTCATGGTTATTATTCAACAATTGCATGAAACAAAAATATTCAGACATGAAATATACACACACAAACATGAAACACATGCTCAAATAAATCAAGTTTTGTGGTAACATGAGTTGAACAAGATTATTCGTGGTTCGTGGTACATAACCTTCATTCTTCGATGGAGTCAAATCAAAAGGCAAATACTAAACTAATTAGGGAGAATTTAAAGAACAAAAAACCTAATTTCCGTGTGGTTTGTTGGGTATTGAATTTTTAATTCTCTGTACCAAGGAGGCTATGGCCTTATTTTTGGGTATTACACTTGAAGTAATTTTGCAAGCCGCTAGACCTACAATGGCGCTGCGGTTATATTAGTCTACTTTTTATATAGAGCAAGTCAATCCCAGCTAATTGTTTGAATAAATAATATTTCAGTATAAGCCAATGAAATATTTAAAATGTACCAAACTAGGAAAATCATCATAACTCATTTTGCACGAAAACTTATTTGCCACTTTAACCTATTTGAACCCTATGGGGGGGTCCCCCATATATCGTTTTAAGCGACAAAATTTCAAAATCGGAGATATCCAGTGAATAAAGTTCTATTGGACATAATCTATACCTTGGTTTATTTTGTTTCAAAGAAATTTGAGTTGGCAACCCTGATTTCGCATGCCAAAGTTGATGCAGTTCGCGGGACTCCACGGACTTTCTGGGGAATAAGGTTGTATTTGCCGAAAGATGGTCTCCCTGCCGGTCGTTACGACCAAAATCACATGAATAAAAATAAAAGACTTAAAATAGATATTCGAAAGTGAAAGGATAAGACCAGGAAGGGATATAGAAAGCTCGATTACCCTGTATTTAAAAAACAAAGAAGCTAAGGCCTAGAAAATTGCCCTCAAAAGAAGTGAGTATAATAATGTTTTAAACGCCACCTTTGATAACTTTTAGCAAAATAACGTAACAGGTACATGTAACAGTTAGAGGTGTTATTTAAAAGTAACAGTTTCTTGAACATCGTCTTTCTTTTGCAGACGCAGCTGAAGGACACGACGAGAGACGCGGAGGAGGCGAGGGCAGCGCGAGATGAGATCGCAGCGACCATGAAGGAGACGGACCGAAGGCTCAAGTCTCTGGAGGCGGAACTGCTGCAGCTGCAAGAGGAACTGGCCAGCAGCGAGCGGAACAGACGGGCGGCGGAGACAGAGCGCGACGAACTGCAGGAGGAGATCAACAGCAACGCCAACAAGGGGTGAGTGGAACTGTTACTTGGAGCAGTTACAGGGAATAGGTATTGGGAACAGGTGCAATAGATATCAGGTTCAGTAGGAGCTGGCGAGCAGTGAAAGTAACAGAAAGGCTGTACAGATGGAGCGAGACAAACTGCAACCAATAGCAATAGAAATGAGTGGAACAGTTGCTGGGAACGGGCACAGAGAATAGGTACAGTAGGTATCAGGTACAGCAGGAACTGGCGAGCAGCGAGCGGAACAGATGGGCCGCAGAGACAGAGCGGGATGAACTGCAGGAGGAGATAAACAGCAGGAACAGTAACATACAAGTAACAACTATTGGGAGCAGTTACTGGAAATAGTTACAGGTAGCATTTTCAGTACAGTTAGGGGAACAGGATGGCTGTGGAGACAGAGCTAGACAAACTGCAGGAGGAGATAAATAGCAATGCCAACAAGGGAATAGTACAGTGGAACTGTTACTGGTATCAGGTACAGGAAGAATCAGGTACTGTAGGAGCTTGCAATGATTGGGAGAAATGAGAAAAGCTGCGGAAGCAGAAGTCAGTGATGTCTGGCTGCTGTGCAGCTCACTGCCGACAAATGAGTATTTACATTGACCATTTTAGTTAATTATTATAGGAAGAAGAAACTGATACATGTAATAGTCACAGGCATCAGTTACAAGTAGCAGTTACAGATAGCAGTTTATGTTGGTATTTCAGTAACCGTCATTTGTAACGCTTATGTAGGCTCCACCATACCACATTGCTCAGTGCTGTCAAACTAGAAGCTACAGTAACTGATAAAATTATTTTATTTGAATTTAATTTCCACTTATGGATTTAAAAGCTATGTTAATGAACCTACAAGGGAAGTGAATACTTCCTCATCCTGTCTTGATCATTTACTTGTAAGAAATTCTCGCAACTTAGATTTTAAGCATACTATAGATAAAATTAATATTACAGATCATTATGGTATAAGTGTATTTATTAATGCAAACAAAAATTTTGTTAGGGAAGAGTTCTGTAAAAGTTTGGACAAGAATTTGTTTCGTAGGCATCTAGTCCTCACCAACTGGGAACCTGTTTTGAAAAATAATGATAACATAAATAGCTCTGTAAATAATTTTTATAAGTTATATCAAGAATGCCATGACAGATCTTGTTATTTGAAAAAATTAAATAGTAAGAACAGGAAACGAAGTGAATGGGTTAATGAAAATTTAATCAAGTTAATAAATCGTAAAAATTTATTGTTTAAAGCTTTTTCAAAAAATAGAGAGAATGAACGTTTGAAGAATGAATATAAAGCTTTTTCAAGAATGGTTGGTAAAAAAATAAGACAGACCAAGATAAACTATTATTCTAGCATTATTGAAAAATCGAATGGTAACTCAAAAGAATACTGGAATGTTATTAAAAAAATACTCAAAAATAAGAAAAAATCAATTGGTTGTATTAGGATTAATAATAATGTTATGCAGAGTAAAGGCAACGAGTTTCAAATTGCTAATGCTTTTAATGATTACTTTGTTAATATAGTTCCTCAGTTAAGAAATGATAATTTTGGGCATGATTTATTTGTTGAAGATAATAACAATTATGAGGTATATTTAAGTGATTTTGCTGTTAATGATGAAGAAATTTTAAATACTATTAAGTGCATGAAAAATAAGCCAAGCGTAGGTGTAGATGGAATTAGTATTAATATATTGAAAGATAATTTAGATATTTTTACTCCTTTACTGTGTAAAATGTTTCGAGATTCTGTGCTGCAAGGTGTCTTTCCAGACAAATTTAAAATTGCTTGTGTTGTACCAATATATAAGACAGGAGATGCATCAGAAGTTAGTTTGTATCGCCCTATATCTGTCATTAATACAATTGCTAAAATCTTTGAATGTTTAATGAAACAAAAAATAATGGAATATTTTCAAAGGAACACTTTATTTTCCCGAAATCAATATGGATTTTTACCAGGCAAGGGAACTGACCTTGCAGTTCATAGGCATGTTGATGAGATAACTGGCAGTGTTGACAAGCGGAAATCATATACTTTGTCCCTTTATTTAGATTTTCAAAAGGCCTTTGATGTATTGGACCATAACATTTTATATAATAAGTTTAGAAAGTATGGGATTGGAGGTAGAGCATTACAATGGTTGAGATCTTTTTGTTCAGATAGAAAGCAGACGGTGAAAATAAATAATTGCTTGGGTGATGTTCTGAATGTTCATTATGGGACACCACAGGGGGGGTGTTAGGGCCAGTTATTTTCATAATTTATATTAATGACCTGCTTGATTTAAATTTACATTCACGTATTTTTGCTTATGCCGACGATACTGCACTTGTCTGCTCCTCATCCACCAAGGAATCACTAAAATATAAAATTAATGAAGATTTAGAACAGATTTCTAACTGGTTGATAAGTAATAAGATTTTAATAAATTCCTCAAAGTCTAAATGCATGTTGTTTTTTGATTACAATGCTGCAAGAGAAATTCTTAGAGAAAGTTTCAATATTGTATGTCATAAGCATCACTGTATATATGATTGTGCATGTTCAAATATCGAAATAGTAAGCAATGTAAAATATTTGGGTTTATTTATAGATGATCATCTAAAATGGGAAATACATATAAGTTATCTCTGTAGTAAATTAAGAAGAATTAATTATGCATTATACTTTTTAAGGAGCCATATCAAAAGTGTGCATCTAAAGAATATTTATATTTCTTGGTTCGAAAGTGTCTTAAAGTATGGTATCATACACTACGGTGGCACGTACCCTACCCTTTTAGCACCAGTTATTATGTGTCAACGTCACGCCATTCGCACTATGTTTTATGTAGGTCGCACAGATAGCATGTCTCATTTGTTTTTAGAACATAAAATATTAACATTCAAGCAGTTGCATGTATATAGTATTTTAATGTATGTAAAAAAACACAGCTATTTATTTACTTTAAGACCTGTTGCCAGATTAACTCGCTCAGCTCAATATATTTTATTTAAAGAATATTTTTATGTGAAGGATATAAGCTTGCATCAGTTTTGTGCCCTGGGCCCTAAGTATTTTAATATATTTGTCCAGTGCTTTGGAAATCAAGTGCATTTTGATTCGCGTCCAATCTTTAAAAGGAAAGCATTACAATATGTCTTTGAATTTAATATTGAATGAATCTTGTTGCATGTGGACTATAGTATCTAATTATTTATTAAATTGCATCTTATTTATTTATTTAATTATTTATTTATTTATTTAACTTCATATGTTATTTTAAATTAATTTATGACACTAATGGTTGCCAGAAATGAAAAAGAAATAAAAAAGAAGGAAAAAAAATATATATATATATAATAATGTATTAAAGTAAATGTAAAACTTTTTCCCGCGCGTGGCCTTGCAGGCACATGGGATTTTGTAATATGCATGTATTTCAAAAAATAAAATGTTTTGAATTTGAATTTGAATTTGAATTTGATTGAGGTATCTATTACAGGTTACTGATAATGTAACAGTTACAAATAGTAGTTATAGTGGCATTTCAGTAACTTTTGTTGGTGTCACTCAAGCCCGCTGTTCCGAGATGGCGGACTTAGTGATGGTAACCATTTTGGGTAACAGATTGAAGCCACTGGTACAGGTAGCAGTTACAAACAACAGTTACAGGTAGCATGAGTTGGTAAATCACTAACTTTTATTTGTGACACTAGTGTTTACTGTTCCGTAGGACACTTCTGGCAGATGAGAAGCGACGGCTAGAAGCTCGTATCTCCACGCTGGAAGAAGACCTGGATACGGAACAGAGCAACACGGAGGCCCTCATGGACAGGATGAGGAAGACTCAACTGCAGCTGGAGCAGATCACAACAGGTAACAGTTACTGGGTCACAGTCGCACCTGTTATCTGAGGAACAGACACTTGGGAGGAGATGGTTTAAAGTCACAGAGTAGCAGTGTGCAAATGGTAATTTTTTCAACCTAAACCAAGTTTTGTTTAGGTTCAAGCTAAGCTTTTAATATTGTGGGGGTCAAAACCAGAGATTCCAGTCAAAACTGAATCACAAAATCTTAAAAAGTAGAGTTTTATAATTTGATTCCAACATATAAAAATAATTGTCATAAATGGCAATTCAAGAGTATCTTTGAAAATGACGAAACAATAGTAGAACGCTAGAACCCTGACACGTCATTATTGAAGAAAAATTCAGTAGCTGAATCACATGGTCACATGAAGAGTGTCTACTTTTGTTATTTTGGCATCAGAGGTTTTTTTTGCTTGAGTTTCTAGAGAGCTCAAGGACAGCATGTTTCTCATCATATGATGAAAATTAAGGGTTTTTATTAGGGGTGGGCGAGTACTCGACAGTCGAGTAATTACTCGAGTATTTGCTACTACTCGAGGTCGAGTCGAGTAGTTCCAACTACTCGACCCAAACGAGTCGAGTGGTTAGTTAATCCCACCGTTTACGCGGCGGCCGAATTTACGTGCGATTTACGTTTGTGCGATCAAATTTTACAGCAGATCGCGAGTTACGCAAAGCTACATCTGCCGTTCATCCGCAATCAGTAGATTGTTTATCGCGGCCGCTCGCTAATTTCACAATAAGCAGTATTTTCTGTTCATTTGTGACCGGCAAATACGCGCGACTGTTTTTTACGGCCGATCGCTAGTTTCACAAAGTTGCATTTCGTCTATTTACGATCGGGAAATACACGCGCTCGTATTTCGCGGCCGACCGCGACTGTAGACAATAGACAATAGACAAATCTTTATTGTACATAAACGCCTGTTTAAGTTTTACATAAGTAAAATACAAGCAGGTACATGGTCAAGTCTTCTCACTAGTCCTATTAAAAATTACAATGTAATAGTTATATGTATAAAACAAGTTATTAGTCTATTTTGTATGACAGAAAAAACAAAACAAAATAATGCACTTTAAATCCTATCTTTGAAAAACTCATCAATACAATAGTAAGCCTTTTCACACAAAATCTCCTTTAATTTAGAGTTAAATTTAGTAACTGAAAGGTTTTTAAAAGATTCTGGAATGTGGTTGTAAATTTTTAATCCCATGTAAAGAGGACCGGATTCAAATTTTTTTTGACTATGGATTGGATATTGAAAAGTTATATTGTTGTTCCTAGTGTTATAATTATGATTAAATTTATATTTTTCAAAAAAAGATGAATTTTCATGAACTAATTTTGCTATTTCCAAAATGTAAATGGAAGGTAAAGTAAGAATAGCATAATTTTTGAAAAATGGCTTGCAGCTCGTCAAGTTAAATATTGTCCTCAGAATAAATTTTTGAGAGATAAAAATCTTCTTGGCCTCTCCAGAATTTCCCCATAAAATGACTCCATAACTTAGTAGGGAGTGAACGTACGCATAATAAACTGCTAAGCAAACTTTGTTTGATGTAACTTTTTTTAATATACTAAATGCGAATCTGATTGAACCCAATTTCTTTGTCAAAATTCCAACGTGTTCAGACCAATTTAATTTTGAGTCCAAATATACCCCTAAAAATTTCACTTTTTCAACATTACTTAACGCTGACTCAATAGAACTGTTTTTCAATTTAAACTGTAAAATGCTAGTCTTGCCTTTATTCAATTTCAAACCATGAGTTATGAACCAGTTATTAATCTCCCCAATTGTATCATCAATAATGGATATGAGGTTATTTAGGTGTTTGATTTCACTAGGGCTGTTGTATCATCAGCGTAAAGAGTAAAGGTGCAAGGTTTTTTAAGAAAAAAAGATGGTAAATCGTAGAGGTGTGCGGATAGTGATTTTTTGGATCGGATCGAATTCGGATCGGATAGCTTATGTTCGGATCGGTTTCGGATCGGATAACAACAGGTTCGGATCGGATAATACCGGATTCGGATATTTACGGCGCGGCGTAATGAGCAGATTTAAGTTTTCTCAAAAACCTAAGGTAATTGCAAGGAACTACCATATCATCCTAATGTGTAAGGTAAGATTTGCCTTGATAGGGTTGAGTGCCTTGTTGATTGTTGTGATATATTGTTTCCAATATAGGCCAAATGTCAATTATTAAAGTATGCAAAGGTTCAACTAAATATCTGTTGAGAATTTAGAAATTCGTTGATTCCCCTTAAGCATAGGTAGTATATAATTAATTGAATAAGCTTATTAGGCCTAAATCAATTTCAGGATTGGCAACTTAAAAAATCCTTTTCCAATGCAACCTAAATTTGTTCACTATTAGGCCTCTGTCTTTTTTGTTCTTTTCCTTAGCCTATTTGATCAGAAACTAGGCCTAAGTGACTAGACAAAAGAATTAAATATAAAACTTGATTCACCAATCACCATTTTTATTTACCTATGCATTAATGCCTGACAACCTAGATTTTGATTCACTACAATAACACTAAAAAAACAAAATAAGTCCGCAGTAAACTTAACCTAAATTTCAAGATAAGTTTCAAATGTTTAAGTTTCGGTATCAAAGCTTGGTCATTTAATTAGAACAAAGGTCTAATTGTTTTATATCACAAACAACAAGCAAACTCACTAATTATTTTCATAGACGTAGGCTGTCAAGTCGCATTGTTATCTAAGAAAGTCCATTTTAAAATTTTAATCACGTATTGAAAATACGGCCGGCTGGCTTTGACAAGGCTTAAATCGTCAAAGATAAATATTTCAGCAAAATAAAAACTTATTTGTGATCGTTCAACTTTCAATTTCTAGGTAGGTAATTGTTTAATTGATAAATAAAGTAAGATGAAAGACGTTTTGAGTTAATTCAGCTTTTAAGCAGACGACGACATTCAAAATGAAGTGATTTGGAAAGACAAAACAATGAATGAACAGGTTTGCCAAATCTTTCACAGCCCAAAATTATTGTACGCTTTTTATTTTATCGTATCGACAGGCCACGTAAGATATTTACGGCCTGAAATATTCGTACGAAACATCAACACGACTATTTATTTATGGGGTATTTACGGGATATTTCGTTTTGGAAATTCAAGACGACTGACTGTTGGACACTGTCGGTCAATGGCGAACACTGATTTGTCTTGATTGCGATTCTCCCTCATACCAATCGATGTTTCGTCGGTAACGGATACTAATCGAGACAGAACTATTACAGGATGTACTACTATTTTTTTGTTAACTGATTTAATGCTACGATACAAGAATTTATCTTAAGAAAATGTTTGTTATCGTGTCGGGTATTGCGCAGTAATCTGATCGTATACAACGATCTCGATTCTCGATCTTATCACGAGTCGCAATATCGGCAACCGAAATACATCGATTGATGCATACCACTACATAATCGCATTGTGTTGAGGCGTTGTTCTGGCCGCTATCGCAACCGTCGCATTTCAAAGCGTCGTTTTTGCTCCGCGATGTTTTCTGTCACTGATGTACTTTCGTCGGCAGTGACTTCTTTTGTTTGGAAGACTTTCCTCACTTGAAAATTTGATCTTACTTTACAATTTACCCCAAAAAATGCAGTCTATCCGATAGAGTCGGATATCTAGTCAGTCTTACCGGATAGTTATAAAACCCTCGGATCGGATTCGGATATCCGATCCGATCCGAATCCGATCCGAGTTTTCGGATATCCGCACACCTCTAGTAAATCGTTAATAAATGCTATAAACAGCAATGGTCCCAAAATTGAGCCCTGAGGCACACCATATCGTATACTAGCCCATTTTGAATAATATGTTTCTGAATTTTTTGTTATTATTGTTTGTTGCTTACGATTAGACAGATATGTATGTAAAAGCTTTAAAGCAATTCCCTCAATCCCCATATTTTTTAATTTTTGCAATAAAAGTTTGTGGTCAACACATTCAAAGGCCCTAGTCAAGTCACAGAAAACCCCCACAGCTAACTGTGACCCGTCCAGGGCCCCAAGAACACTATTGACAAAGTTGAACAGAGCTTCCTGCGTACTTAGATTTTTTCTAAAGCCAAACTGTTCCTGGCAGAGCTTTGAATTGGATTCTAAATAACTAGAAAGTCTTAAATGGATTATTTTCTCATAAATTTTAGATATATTACTTAATAAGGAGATTGGTCTGTAATTCTGACTGCATTTTTTTGAATCTTTTTTGTGAATGGGTTTGATCTGTGCAAATTTGAATAATTCAGGAAAAACACCTTCTTGAAACGACTGATTGATCAACTTTGCCAAAGGATCAGATATTATGTCAACACTCCCTTTCAATACTTTTGTGGGGACCTCGTCCCAGCCACAAGCATTACTATTAGTTAAACTTAAAATAGCATTTTTAACCTCAGTTTTGTTGGTAAAGGAGAAATTGTGCAGCTTAACACTAGTTTCTAACATAGAGGAACAAATACCAGCTAGACCCATACAATTTGTTTCATTCCAATTGACTCAAGGAACATTTAGAGTTTCTTTTATGTTGGAATATTGGAAATTAAAATATTCAGCTATCTCTACAGGATCAGATGTAACCCTTCCCCCTATATCAATTTCAAGATCGGTTGTTTGCTTTGTCTTGATACCTAATTCATCTTTAACTACTTTCCACATAGCCTTATTTTTATTTTTAGATTTCATAATATATCCATTGTTACAGCACCTCTTAGCTTCAGCGACAACTTTTTTAATAATTTGTTTGTATTTCCTTACATAATTCAAAAAAGATTCCACTCTGCACGTTTTTGATAAGTAATGCAGCCTCCTTTTATTTTGTGAAGATATTTTAATACCCTGAGTTAACCAATTACGAGATTTTTGTTTCTGATTTACTTTAATTACTTTGGTCGGAAATACTTCATCGAGTGAGTGCTTAAAAATTGATAAGAAATCCTTGTAGTTTTCATTCACAGATTTATTTAATATTAGATCTGGTATGCTCATCTGTAAAGATTCTTGAAAACATGGTTTTTTTTTTTAAAAGGGATTAACCTACACTTTATGGAATTGTTTTTAGTCAAATTTAAATTCTGAGGCAGTCCTATAAATAGTGCGTTATGATCAGATAATCCAACTTCTATGTTAGAAATTACTGTTTCATTATAGTTAAAACTAGTAAGAATGTTGTCAATGCAGGTTTTTGTATTTTTGAAAATCCTAGTGGGTTGCCTAACATTTATTATGAATCCAAAATTGCAGATTATGTTCTCAAAATGTTGGGCTGCATTATCATTCTTTAAAATGTCAATATTAAAATCAGCGGCAATAACAATCTTTTTTGTGTTTGCTTCAATTTGCAAAAGCTCAAAAAAGGCCTTTAACTTTTTCAAAAATAATTGTGTCACCTTACTTCCTGGTATCCTATAAATAGATACTATTAGAAGCTTTTGATTAACAATTTCTATACAAGAGGCTTCAAAACATAATTCCTCGTTAAATTCTTTTAGATCAGATCTTACAGTAAAGCATGAAACTGAATCATGGATTAAAATACAAGACCCTCCACCTGATGTGGTTCTAAAGAAACCATCAGCTAAACTAAAGTTTGGTAATTTATTTAAGATTGATTTACTAGCCTCTTTCACCTAATGTTCATTTATACAAACAATTTTTATTTTCCCTACTTTTTGTAATATAATCTCTAGGTCTTCAAATTTGTGCTTGATACCTCTAATATTATAATGCATTAGTTGAAATTTATTACATTTACTTATATTTTTGAGATCAGTTTCTAAGTTTTTACTGGTATTATTACTCCAAATATGTTTTTTTGTTTGTTTGATTTTTCATTATCATGGTCAAAAAGTTGATCAGTGCTGCCACTACTGCTAATACTACTACAGCTACTAAAACTTAGGTCGTCTAAACATTGTGCTAACCCTTCAGCATCATCAGACTCAACTATACAATTACATTCAGATACACAACACTCACAGACACCAACTTGTGACTCACTGAAAGGCTCTGAACACTCATCACAGACACTAGACACCTCAAAGATCTCCTGCAGCAGGTCGTCAGCAGGCTTTTCCAAGGACTCGCCCTCAGCTAGGTTGACGTCCAAAACTCTCATTGGTTCCTCGACATCATGCTGTTGAGAGGAAGTTGCTGGGGGTTGACTGAAGGTCTTGTTGACATCAGGTGTCAGTGAAATCTCTGCCAAAGGCCTAATACTTTTAGCAGCCTCAATTTCAAGTTGCAGTCTTCCAATAAACTCAGAAAAGCTCAGTCCATTGTATAGTTTTCTAGGTGACTTTTCGCTATTAGTAACAATGCAAACTGGTGCTCCAGTACTCACATGAAACTTCATTATGTTCCTGACAAACCTTTCTATAGGCACCCGGTCTCTAACACACCCCATGGGGGAACACACTAAATTGCTGAACTTGTTTTTCTTGAAATATTGGATGAGTTCCAAAAAACATAAATCATAATTGTCCAAGGAAGGTTTGTCGAAAAAATTCTGCTTTGTAATAAGTCCAAACACACCTGCGCCATTTTTAAATTCTTGATATGCCATGCTTTTATTAATAATATGAGAAGGCTGTGGCTTACCAAAGCATTTCCTGAAGGTCACAGCAACACCTGCACTCATATTTTTTTCCTGCTCAAAATCACTTGAGATACAGTGAGCAAATGCAACTGACGGGTTGTTTTTAAGCTGATTTATTATGTGTGACATGTCTTTAATTATAAGTCTAATTCCACCATTTTCGCTCTCTGTCGATCTTGCTTCTGTTGCTTGGGGTTCACTTTGTTTTATTTTTCTCACAATATTTATTATTTGTTTTCCAATTTGAGCTTTCCCTCTGAAATTGAAATGAAGCCCATGGTTGGTGTATAAGTGTCGAGGTAGGTCATGCAGTGGAAGAATCATTGGTTTGTTATCCAATTCCGCTATTGTGTTCATAATTTGGGTGTTAACTATTGATATTACATCATCAAGGTATGGATTGTCGTGCCGAAGGGACAAGGAAGCAACAATGAGGTTGGTGTGTTCGAGAGTCCTACATAAGTCTGCAATTTTATGAGGTAGTGTGTATATACTTTTTTTCCCCACATCATTTGTTCCTCCTATCACAACAACAAAATCGTTTTTTGTGAAATCTTTTGTAGCAATATTGACGTCATGAGTAACCTGGTCAAATGTAGCATTAGGCCTTGATGTTGTTGACACAGAGAGGAAAGTTTGTTCTTGAATGTACTTTGTTAAATCATTGCCATGACTATCTGCCAACACCAGAATTCTACCGCCTGCTACGCTGTTTGTTTCAGTTTGATGCTCCACAGGCTTCCTAGTGTCTACTGGAATTATTTTGTTTTCTTTTTTAGATTTCTTTTTCTTCTGTTTATTGTTATTACGCCCATTGTTATTGATCTGTTCTTTTTGCTGATTTTTTTGACAAGTTTCCTCTTGTTCATATAAAGCTTGGAATTTATGAGAAAGACTTATCGGGGTATCCGTGATTTCATTTTGTCGAGACTTTTTTGCTGGTAAATTTTTCGGTCTTTTTGTTCTCACTTGAATCCAGTTTAGATCAGTTTGACTACATTTGTCTAACTTTGTGTTTTGTTCGGTTGTGACTGGGCTTTTTACTTCTTTGTTTTCTCTATAAGTATCCTTATTTTCAAACATCAATTTTTTTATGTCACCATCAGACATAAATACACTGTTTTTCAAAGTGTACACCAACAATGACCTTTTTTTTATTAAGTCACTTGGGGTCATATCAAGAAATCTAGTCAGTTTTTCTTTATTTAGTATGCCGTTATTAAACAGATCACTATCAAAGGTAAGCATCTCAATAAATGTGCATACATAAATCCCACAGTCAAATGAATTTTTCTGTTTTGGTCCATCGAGCACCAAAAATTCATAGTCTGGTACATTCAAATATGTTGCCACTTTCCCTGCCACTACTTTTGCGTGTGTTAAATTACGAGTCCCCAAGGAGTCATAATAATGAAATTTTGTTGCTGTATGTGTATACAGAAGAACACTCCAGTGAGAACCACTCACACCATCAAATTGTTTTGAATTATTTATTGGCATAATGAGGGTATCAAAATCCTTTATTTTCAATGAGTCTAGGAAATGTGAAAAATCATTTAAATTGTTGATAGCGTGGCAAATAAGAGGATTAAGGATTAAGCATGGATTTTTAGCTGTAGATAGAAAACGTGTATTTATTAAGTCAAAATACTTCTGTAGAGTTAAGTCAGAGAGCCACTGAGAGCTAAGCAATTCATCTGTTATTAACATATTGTTGTAGGTATTTTCAGTCTGAACTTCGACAGAACTTCTGTACACTTGACTAACTCCCAATGATATGTCTTGTGATTTACAGTCGCTGCTGTCAGACAAACTCAAACTCATTTCACTCTGAGAAGCTATCGAAATGTTAGGTGACATATTAGTTTTCTTATTGCACTTTTTTACTGCTGTAAAGTTAAAATCCTCTATTTTTAAACTTAAATCCTTTTCTTTTATGTACTTAAGAAGCTCAGTTCTCGACCTAAAAACTTTTCCATTTGGTGATTTAATATAAATGTCAATCTTTCCTTTACTTAATCCGTTTTTTCTAACATGCTCTTCTCTAAGCCATCCTTTAGGAAGGCAAGAATTTTTTGAACCTGTTTCCATTTTAAATAAATAATTTTAAATAATTTCAAAACTTGAAATAAGGAAGAATAAATTAAACCCACATGGCAATGTTTGTAAACATTGCAGTTACTTGAAGTACAGGTGTTGTTATCTATCAGTTCAAAGGTCAGTAGCTCTTATCTCAATCCAGACCTTTCTTATCTCGGGCACAATCTTCCTTCTAAGAAATATTCATGAATTTATCAATAAACTTTTTGGCTTTAGTTGCTATTTACAATACTATAACGGCTTCTTCACTTTAGGTACTCACTCATTGATAAAGATAACAATCATCACAACACTCTGATACCAAAAACTCTAGCAAAAAATACTATTTTACCACTAATTTTTCCAATATTCAAGAGAGCAACAAAACACATGTTCACCTGTTCACTGCTCTATCTCCACTCCACTGTAGCAACGCTACATTTGCCGATTTTCGGCGATCGGCAATACGCACGGTCATATTTCGCGGCCGACCGCGACTTTAGGAACGCTACATTTGCCGATTTTCATAATTACTGAGGTCGGCCGCGAAATACGACCGCGCCTCAAACAACACTACACTTGCCGATTTTCGGCGATCGGCAGATCTCGAGTTTTGAAAAGCTACATCTGCCGCCTATCCGCGACCAACAGATATGCGCTATCATTTTTCGCAGCCGTCCACGAGTTTTTCATAACAATAACCTCGAGAATATTTCATTACCTAATAGATTTTGAGATTATGATTTTTCCAAGAAAAATATAAAAACAAGCTTAAATAAAGTAGACAAATTTTATGAGTAATATTGAAGAAAGATTTTAATTAACTGTAATTCAGAGACATAAATACTTTAAAAAATGAAGATTTCATTACTTTTCACAACTACTCGACTCGACTCGACCACCTACTCCACCTAATCCACTACTCGCCCACCCCTAGTTTTTATTATGAGGTGGTGATAAAATCATTGTTTGTTTATGTAGATGACTAACCTAAATATTTTTAGGAATAAGCAAAATAAAATATAATATGGAGTTTATATGACTACAATTTTGATAAATACAGTAGACTTTCGATTGTTCGACACTCGATACTTCGACACTCTGTATAGTTCGACACCCGCTGACACTCAACAAACATTCTAAGCCTCCCAATTATTTTGTCCAGTGATATTTACTGGGACCTATATTATGGTAAAAGTTAGTTAAATAGCTGCACAATGGTTTAGGTTTATGGTAGTTAATAAATTTAGGAGATGTACGTGTCTAACCTGTATTTTTAATTCCTTTTTTAATGTGAAATCTCATGTACTCCCTATAGTTTGACATTTTGATACTTTGACACCCCCTGAAGTTCACTAAGTGTCGAACTAGTATCCTGTATATTCAGAATTATAGGATTAATTAGAGAAGGGCAGCAGCCTTACCTTGCATATTCATGGTAAAATACACACACTATTCACAAAAATGGAATATTTCATTGCCACTGGCAACATTCTCAACCAGGAAGTTGTACTAACAAGGTTTCTAAGGGTGCATTGGGAAGTTGTCCCTTTGCGGTGTTGTCACACTCACAACCTCAAATCTTAAAGAACTACTTTACAGTTAAAACTTTGTACACTATATGCAGTTAATTATTTACAAATTTAAAAATGCTTAAGCCTGCTATGGTTTTGGGTGGGGTAGTTGGGTTGGGGGAAAAGGTTTTGGGGGAAACTAACCTGACACCCTGATAAAAGTGCTAAATATTGATATTCATCACTGTCGCAGAGCTGGCGAGCGAGCGGTCGCAGACCCAGAAGCTGGAGTCGACGCGGATGCTGCTGGAGCGGCAGAACAAGGAGCTGAAGGCCAAGCTGTCGGAACTGGAGACGAGCCAGCGCAGCAAGACCAAGGCCACGATCCTGCAGCTGGAGACCAAGATCAACAACCTGGAGGAACAGCTGGAGGCCGAGGCCAAGTGAGTTACAAGTAACAGTTACAAGTAATAGCTACTTTTTCAAGTTGTTACTTTAAAAGTAACAGTTACTTTCACAAGTAAAAGTTACATGTTGCAGTTCCAAGTAACAATTACAAGCAATAGTTACAGGTAGGCTTGTGTTGGGAAATATTGGAGAGGGAGGTATTAGATGGGTAATGAGGTTAAGAGCAAGACCAATGCCACAATATTGCAGCTCGAGACCAAGATAAACAACCTGGAGGAACAGTTTTAGACTGAGTCCAAGTGAGTAGCGGATACAGGTAGCAGTTACAGGTAATAGATGCAGGTAGAAGTCACAAGCAATAGTTAGTTATAGGTAGGCTTGGGTTGGGAAATATTGGGGAAGAGAGGAAGGTATTAGATGGGTCTTTAATCTACCTGGTTTAAGTTTAACTTTTAATGTAACATTATTTTGTTGTTGTAGGGAACGCCTGATGCAACAGAAGGCCAACCGCAAACTGGATAAGAAACTCAAGGAGTTGATGATGCAACTGGAAGACGAAAGGAGGCACGCAGACCAATACAAGGACCAGGTTGAGAAGGTACGACAACTTGAGAGAGTGAAATATTTGGAGATATTATTAGCTATGTAAACATTACGGAGTGAAATATTAGGGGCTAACATTTATGGCAACCTGACAGAGTAAAATAATTGAGAAAAACAGTTTCAGCAACTCGACAGAATGCAATATCATTGAATAGCTTGCCCTTGAACTCTTTCAAACACACCTAATAATATCCTTGTGAGCTGAGATTTTTGTGAGGAAAAGCCTAACTGCTAACTGGTAAATCTTTCTTATTTATTACAATGTAATTCATTACTTTCCTCTTCAAAATCATTTGTGGATGATTCACAGTTGTCGAGAAAACTATCAATTTCACTAGATCTCCAACACAGTCACGTCAATTTCACGGAGAACACATTCTCAAAACATCACACCTGTTTTTCACTAATATTTTTGTTCTCAAAAACAAGTTAGCCAACCAACGAAACTGAAAAAATCAGCGAAAACAATTGCAGATTCTTAGAGAAACTATTATTGATCCAACTAGTGCTGCTCAGACATCCAACTACCCACAGATGGAACAGTTGCGTCTAGGAATGCAGGAATGGCATTAGCAGCGTTACGAATGTGTTCTCTCCAAGTATTTAATGGGTTAATCAATTTCCAAATCAAAGTGTTGAATTTGAAGATTTTTTTAAACCAAAATCACTTTTTTTCAGATCAACGTTCGGGTGAAGGTGCTGAAACGGCAGTTAGACGAGGCCGAAGAAGAAAACAGTCGCGAGAAGATACAGAAGCGAAAGGTCCAAAGAGATCTCGAGGACCTCCTGGAATCTAATGATGTTCTGCAAAGGGAGAACAACAATTTGAAGAAGAAACTCAGGTAAATGTTTTATTATTTTGGTGATGGGCTCTAGGCCTGAGTTATAAGAATCAGGGTAGGCTAGGGGAATCAGCAGGCTTACCTGGTGGTTAGAGCAGCTGAAGAGCTCTTCTACTTCTACCATGGTCAATACATAATGTTAGAAGTACTCCTGTAAATTTTCAACCCTGAGAACTGACTTTAGTTGGAGGGTTACAAAATTTTACTACACCAACTGAAATAATTTTAAACTAAACATGGTGAAATCATAGAAACATCGGATAGCTTTTAAGTTTTCAAAAACAGTCCTTACGATGTTTTAATACTTTTTAAATAAATAGCTTTATTCTTCAAAAACATAAAGGATTCAGAAAAATGTTATGATTGAACGCTTCAAAGGGTATCTGTGAAATAATACAAATCCACCCTTTTACCTCTTTACTCATTTTTCATCTTTTTATTTTTAATTATCAGCTAGTTTGAAAGTCATTTGTAGTAGCTTACTTCTAGTACTACTTGGTCTTTTGCCCTAGTAGATGTAAAAATCACACGAAAAAGTTACAAATTGTACTTGGAAAGAGGTAAATTTTACTGTGAAATCGATTGAGTTGGCAATCCTGTCTGCCACCAGCTGATGGTGTGAACATGTGTTTTTTATCCAGTAATATCCCAGAATCACCACCTGTCGTGAGCAAAGAGTTGGTTCGCCAAACCGCCAACAAACTGCGTAGGATTTCCTGTCCTGCTATTAGGTATTCCAATGGCTACAGCCGTTCGTGTGAAAGTTTTCAACTAACACTTTCTCCGATAAAATATTAAACTTTTGAAGTTTTTCCAATTTGTTTGTTTATTTGAATTAATAGGCGCTTTTTTGCATTGAATATTTTTGGAAAACATAGTTCAGTACCTCTAAATGATATATTATCGTTTGCGTTTCGCTCTGAAACAATTTCCAATATTTTTTTGCTAATGAGTATGTTTGTCAACTGGGTAGTTGTAATTAATTTTATTCTTTACACTGTTGAAATTGATGTCAATTTTAATTTTTATGGTGATGTGTCGAACAATTTTCTTGTATTGAATTTCTGGGCCCAAATCTTAAAATACATTTCAGATTTTGCCTTAAGAAAGAAAATCAATTAAAAAACATTATTTTAAATTTTCTTGAATGGATATCGGTATCTAATAAATTACTTATAAACTGAATAATTCTTCAAGCTTTTTACTCAACAAAGTGTCGAAAATCACGTTCCAAAGTTCATAAACGCAGTAGGTTTTAAGTCTGAATGGTTTTAATAACACAAAGCTGCAGACATTCATGTGTTAACTTTTTCTTTTTAGCTAAAACTTGTAATTCAATCAGTTTTGTTTACAGATTTTACCAAAAATCGGTTTTTTCCGCCGTCAAAATAAAAATCGCCCTACGAAGGTGCGTCGTTTTTAACTTTTCTGTCCGTAACAATCATTGTCACAGAGTCGGGACTTCATCTTTTTGTTATGTTTACAACTAATTTCCATGACATTCATTTTTAATTCTACTAAAACGTCCATTACAAATACTCAGGCGTTATAAAATAAAACGGCTCATGAATGTCTGTACAGAGTTGGAGCATGTTGTGCAATTTGAAACAGTTTTACAGATTGTTGTTGATCAAAGTTTTACATTTTTAGTTTGATACTTAACACCGATTTGTCATGATTGCGTTGCCTCATGATTAAAATCGTAACAGTGTACTTTAAGTTTTAAAATTAACCGAATTAAAATAGATTTTTCTAGATTTAACCTTTTTAATGTAAATAGATACATTTTGTTTTGTTTTATGACCTGCATGACAACTGTGAGGATTTGGTATATTTTAGGATTGCAAGTATGCTTTCAAATCAGCACATAGGTACTTTTAATTTGAATGAAATGAGAATTTTCTATTAAGAGAATTAATCCAGGAAATTATAAGAAGATTAGTCTTGGGATATGTAAGATTATTTTCCCCCTATTTTTAAACTTGGTAAATTATTTTCAAATCAGTGCACTAAAACATTTTCAGCCACCCACGGTTTGTTTATTTGATTATACTGATTCAACTTTCAAAAGTCATAAGACTGTTGATAAAAAGCCTCGAAGACTTAAAGGCAAATGATAAGATGTCTCGGAAAACTAAAAAGTGAATTTGTTCACAAATCTTGGACACCAGTTAGGATAAGTTATGTTACGTTAGGATTTCTTAGGCTATGTACAGTTGGTTTATTGACTATTATTGAGTCAATCAGGACTTGTTGGGTTAGTATCTCAGGCTAGGCGCAGTTTGTTCACTGACCGTCAATGATATAAAACAACAGTTTAGATAATAGGTTATTTTCAAGTAACAGTTAATGTTGTACCTTTTACCCAAAAGTAACCCAGGGATTGTTGGGTTACTATTTCTCAGGCCAGGTACAGTTTGTTCATTGACCATATGTGTTGCAGAGGCGTCTCGGGGATGGGTCTGTCGTCTCGACTGACTTCATCGAAGCGAGGCTCGGTCCCCGCCGACGACAGCTCCAGTGTCAACAACACCGCCGAGGACTCCATAGACGAGGACGAGACGCCCGCCTCGTAAACCGGTGTGAGTAGACCATCCTCACTCGCTCGTAAACCAATAAGAGTAGAATGAAACCATCCTCAGTCATAAACCCAAGTGTCTTGAGTAAAGCATTACTCGTAAGCCGGTGTGAGTAGAATATGAGTGAACTATCCTCACTCATAAAGCAAAGTGTCTTGGTGTTGTGGCCTGGAATCGATATTAATAAAAACATAATGATATATTTTAGAACATGTAAAAACTCCGTTTTATTTCATCCATTGAAAACTTAAAACTGTAATCATAATAATAACAAAAGTACTCAGCTGATATTTAAAAAACCATCATATGAACAGTCTTTTAGAAAAGATATAACAATTCTCCCACGCTTTAATTTCTTTGATTTAGGTACAATAGTCTTCAAGGTGTTTCGGGGGCATCCTAATTCTTGTAGAGCGACGTAGTTCTATATCTTGCGTTTGCTCACGATTTGGAGTATCTGATTGGTTTGTCAGGATGCGCTGATGCTCGTCGTTGAGGGTTGTTCGTTGATGAATGACAGGCAATAGCATAGGTGTAGGTGTGGACGGAGAATCTGATGATATATTGTCAAAATCAAAGGTGACGGTCTTCTTTTTGATTTCAGTTTTTCTTAGCTGATTTATATGCCTTTTTACTTCTATATTTGGTTCATCGAGGCTGATTATGTAATGAAGTCGTCCTAAACGTTTTTTAACTGTTCCAAGCTTCCAAGTAGGTTTGTTGTTGGCATAATGTCGAGCTAATACTCGATCTCCCACGCTTATTTCTCTTATCTTGTATGTTGAGGTAGAGTTTCGCTGATAGGTGAGAGGTCGAAAAGCATCTAACTGATTGCGGATATTACGTTTAAGATACATTTCTGCGGGTGTTTTGTTGTTGGCTAATGGGGTTGAGCGGTAGCGAAACAAGATTTCCCGTATCTTACTATGCATGGGTTGGGGGTCATCAGTCATACACTTTAGTCTATTTTTGATGGTTTGCACATTTCTTTCAGCCAAACCATTTGTGGCAGGATGACCCGGAGCAATATGTTTTTGAATGATTCCATTCTGTGTGCAAAACCTTTTGAACTGATCACTGACGAATATCGATGCGTTGTCCGACACCAAGATGCATGGAAAACCGTGAATAGCAAAAATGTCCATTAATAGTTCCATTGTCGATTCAGATGTTGGTGGATTTCGACAGGGTTTCACTTCTGCCCAACGCGATTTGGCATCAACTAAAATGAGATAGAAGTAACCTTGAAAAGGGCCGGCGTAATCCATATGAACCCTTTCCCAGTTTTCCATGGGTTCATCCCATGGGTGAATAACAACTTTAGGTGGACTTGTCTTGACTTTGGCGCATGGTTCACACGACCTTGATAGGCGCTCTATATCCCGATCGATACCTTCCCAGTATACATGTCGACGAGCTAACTGCTTCATCTTGGTCGCACCAATGTGAGTCCTGTGTAGTTCATTTAGGACCTTTGGCTGGAGACTCTTTGGTATAACTATACGCTGACCTTTGAAAAGAATTCCACTTTCTATTGAAAACTCAAAATATCTTTTCGTGTCCCTGTCAATCTCGTCTCTCAACTTATGAAGTTTATCATCTGAATCAGTTGCCTCCCGGATCGTCTGAGCAGTTATAAATTCTGAAGAGATTCTATTTATGGAAGCTTGACATACTGAAGCGACTTCTTCATTCATAGCCATGTCACAACTTCTTGATTTCTGGGAAACAGGAGCCCTAGAAAGACAGTCTGCATTAGTGTTGAGGATACCTTGTTTGTACACCACTTCATAGTCAAATCCCGATAAGAAGCTAGCATAACGAAGCAGTCTACCTGATGTCATTGCTGGTAACTTGCTGTGATGGTGGAAAATCCTAGATAATGGTCTGTTATCAGTTTCTAACTTGAAATGACGGCCATATACATAGCTGAAGAAATGATCGACGGAAAAAATTATTGCAAGGGCTTCGCGATCAAGCTGAGAATAGTTGCGCTCAGCTGGAGTCAATGAACGAGAGGCAAACGCTATTGGTTTTTGATCACCATCTACTTCATGAGAAAGAACGCCCGCTACTCCCACCGGACTTGCATCACAAGTTATTACAAGAGGTAGGACTGGATTATAGGGTATGAGCGTTCGATCGCTGGAGATTTCATCTTTCAGCCTAATGAAAGCAGCTTCGCAATCAGCAGTCCACTTGAATTTTTCATCCTTCCTTAACAATTTCCGTAGTGGATATGTGATGGTTGAATGATCCGGCAAAAATCTGGAGTAGAATGTTACCATACCCAAAAATTGCCGTACACCATCTTTGGTGATAGGCCGTGGCATATCTTTGATAGCTCGAACCTTCTCAGGACTTTTAGAAACTTTATTGAATTCAATAACATGTCCCAAATATTCGACTTTTTCTTGAAAGAACTTGCACTTGGATTTATTGAGATGAAGGTCATGTTGTTCAAGTTTTTTGAGACACAGTTCCAGATTTTTCTGACACTCTAACTTTGTGGCTCCATGCACCAGAATGTCATCGAAGTAGGAAATCGTCTTGGGTAATCCTTGAAGTACTTGATCGATAATTCTATTGAATTCACTTGGAGCTGTCTTTATCCCAAAAGACAATCGATTCATCTTATAAGTTCCTCTGTGAGTCGAGATTGTTTGTATTTGTCTGCTTTCTTCATCTACAGGAACGTGCAAGTAAGCCTTGTACAAATCAAGGTGACAAAAATAACGAGATCCCTGAAGGCTGTTGATTATATCTTCGAGGCGTCGAATGGGGTAGTTAGCACTGACTAACTGTTTATTTACTCCAATTTTGTAGTCGACACATAGCCGTACGCTACCGTCTGGCTTTGGAATAACGACTAAAGGCGAGCCCCAATCGCTTGTTTCAACTTTCGAAATTATGTTTTGAGCTTCAAGGCTGTTTAACTCTTCTTCAACCTTTTGGCGTAGAGCATACGGGACAAGTCGATCTTTGATAAACACGGGCTTTGCATTTTCTCGAAGATTTAATGACACAGTGAAGTTAGGGATGCATCCAATTCTTTGTTCAAACACAGTTGAGAATTTTGAAACAATTGCCTCAACATCTCCAACTTTCATCAGTACTTGAAAAGAACCATTGTCGTCCGGTTTGAGATGATCGAGCTCATCAAGTTTGATGTTGAGGTGACGTATCCAAGTACGTCCCAATAAGGCATCATACTCCTCAGGGACAATGTACAGTTCTTCAGTAGATTTAACACCCTTATATTCTACCATCACTTGAACTTTACCATCACATTGAAAAACGTTTCCAGTGTATGAACGGAACGCTAGTTTTGTAGTTTGAATTTTGTTCGGGAGATTCAATCCGTGGAATTTATCACGTGGAATAAACGTGAATCCTGTACCTGAATCAACCTCAAAATCGATTGAGTTTCCTTCTACATTTACGGATGCTACATACTTATCCAAATCGGTTGAGCGAATATTTTTATGTTGGTAAACATCGATGATTTTGTTAACATCAAAATCGGCTAAACAGTCGTCCCCTCCATCACTTTCGGTGTCAGAAACACGATTTGTAGACTGCAAAGATTTTCGATCACGGCCGTTTAAAGTTCGTTGAGCGTCCATCAATGTTCGAATACATACTTTCTTAACATGGCCACTTCGATTGCAGGATAAACATTTTAAGTCCCCTGGGTCAGTCCTGCAGTCTTTTGCAAAATGATTACTTTTACCACACCTCACGCACAAATCTTTTATTCCAAGTTGTTCAAAGTCAACTCGACTTAAAGACCTAGAAGCCGGACGTGAAGAAGCTCGAAACTGATTATCAGAGTTACCCTTGGACCTGGATCGACTTGAAATTGAACTAGAACGGTTCCGGATGATCTTCAGAACATTTGAAGTTGATTGATCTTCTGGTTGCAATTGGCCCGCAATATTTCTACTGTCTAGTCTAGATACTTCAAGCGCTAAAGCTTTCTTTAGAACTTCATCAAAAGATAATGACTCTGATTGCAATAACTGTTCCCTAATAAAATTTTCCTTAATACCACGAATAAATTGTACTCGCATAAACATGTCAGTGATTGGAGAAGCACAATTACAAGGAGACTTGAATTCACAATCAATAGCAATGCGGCGTAAAGTCGAAACGTATTCTGTGATACTCTGATCATCAAGCTGGTACGTCGATAAAAATTTGTGTTGTGCAACCATAACATTCCTCCTGGGGGATAAAATTTTCTCAAGTTCTGCGAACAAATCTTCATAAGATAAATCGAGTGGAGAACGAGCAGGTGACACCTGGGATACCAACGAATCATAATGCTTAGCACCTATTGAATTGAGAAGCAATTGAGAACAGTATTTTGGGTTGTTTGTGATGCCAGCCATAGAAGTATAATTTTCGAATCTCTGGCGGTAATTCTTGAATGATTCTTTTTTAGGGTCATAATTTTCAAAAGAATGTATGTAGGCTGGACTAGATGTCGAACTCAAAGTAGAACTAGGACTGGCCGAAGTTGAGGTAGCTTGCGCTTGTAGAAAACTTGTAATCAACAATTGCTGTTGTTGAAACATTGTCATAAATGCTTCAAATTGATCCTTATCCATTTTTGAAAATTCAATGTACAGTAATTAAACACGTAACAAGGACAAATAGAAAACCAGCAGAGGTCGTCTGATATAACAGAAAAAAATTACTGTCTCAGAACAAAGTCACATAACACACAATTACTGATAACAGTTTCAATCATTTAGTGTTCAGTTTCAAATCGAAAAGACAAATAACTACGTAAATAAATGCATAGTTTTACCAAGTCGCCAAAAACTGTTGTGGCCTGGAATCGATATTAATAAAAACATAATGATATATTTTAGAACATGTAAAAACTCCGTTTTATTTCATCCATTGAAAACTTAAAACTGTAATCATAATAATAACAAAAGTACTCAGCTGATATTTAAAAAACCATTATATGAACAGTCTTTTAGAAAAGATATAACACTTGGGTAAAGCATTACTTGTAAACCAGTGTGAGTATAATATGAGTGGAACCATCCTCTCTCATAAACCGAAGTGTCAGTGTTGCCAGACATACGATAATTATCGTATTTGTACAATAATTTTGAGTGTGGTACGATCCAAATTTTCTCCTGTACGTTAGCTCGATGATGTTTTGAAGCGTATATTATACTTTTTTTATCACTTTTGTGTAGGATCTGTAATATTTTAGAGTTAAAATTGTTTTTCTATTGTATTAAATGGTTTTTGTGCATGGTTTTTACATTTATTTGTATTTGGTCAAATTATGCCAAATTTACGAATTTTATTGGAAGGGTACAATAATATTGGTAAATTTGAAATAATATCCCTGGTATGGTATGATAATATGGGTTTTTTTGAATCTGGTAATACTGCAAAGTCTCTTTGGTAAAAGCATTACTCTTAAACCGGTGTAAGTAGAATATGAGTGAACCGTTGTTACTCTTAAGCCATTTTTAATAGAATTTGAGTAAACCATCTTAACTCATAAACTTGTGTGAATAGACAGTTGTCACTCATAAACTAGTGTGAATAGACAGTTGTCACTCATAAACTAGTGTGAGTAGGACAATTAGTAAGCTTAAGTTTAACTTCATCATTCGTAAACCAAAGTGTCATGGGATGTTACTCGTAAACCAGTGTGAGTTGAATATGATTAAACCATTATCACTTATAAAGCTATGTGAGTTGAACATGAATAAACTGTTGTCACTCGTTAATAATGTGAGTAGAACTTGGGTAACCCTTTCTAAATCAATGTGAATAGAACGTGAAAAAATCATCACTTGTAAACCAGTGTGATTAAACCATCTACAGATCATGATTAAACATTAATTAGTTCTTCACTATTTTATGTTTATTTTTAATTCAACTTTTGATCTTTCAAACAAAGAAAAATACCACTGTTGCCATGTGGGCCAATGTTCCATGGTTGACTATAACCAAGAAAATAAGCCTTCATATGTATACAAGATGCCTGTATGAAGGCTTAGCTGATATTTCAGTCTGTGTAGGTTGAAACTAGATTTGTTTGTTATATTATTTGGCATATTACTCAATATTGCTCATCTCAGCTCAATATTGGCAGATTACTGAACTGGATTAATATTCAAGTAACATTTATGATTACACTAAGAATGAATGTTATAAAAAAACAGTTAATATAATAAAGTAACAGGAGTAAAAATAACAGTCTTGGGTGTGTGTGGGGTGTGAGTAGAATACGAGTGAACCATCCTCACTCATAAAACAAAGATGACCACCTATTATTCCTGTTACCGAAAAGTAACAGTTGTCGTACCTGTTACAGAAAAGTAACAGTTACTGTCATACCTGTTACCGAAAAGTAACACCCATCTTTTCCTGTTCCAGGTGCGGAGAGCTAGCGCCTCTCTACCCAACATTCCCCAGCGGCGACGGAACTTTTTTTAACTAATTTTATTATTTATATACGAAAAGTAACCACGAAATGCCTTAACCGTTGAAGCCCCGCTTCACCGTTTACGTCGTCTCAGTTACAATATACAATGTGTACAGTTCTACAAAACTTTTTATCGCGATTGTAATCGTATTTTTAATATCGAATCGTGTCATAATATTTAATATTTAAGTTTATTTAGCGCGGCGCGGACGAGTTGTGTCCGCGTCGTGATTGTATACTAACCCGAGAAGAGCTTTGTCCTCGCGAGTGTAAGCGAGTGAGTGTGTATAAAGTGTTGAGTGTGTGCGAATGTGTATATATTGAGGACTAATGCCAGGTTGCGGAAATGTTACTTATATCTTTGTATTGGGCATAAATAAACGAGATGGAATATTTACACAATTGTTTTATTACCTTTGTCAGTTTTCATTCTGTTGGGTAACTTGTTAACTTGGTTATATCATTTTGGTGAAGTATGGTATAGGCCTGAGTTTTTGTAAGAAATCATGGTTAGGATAGGAGAATCAGCAGACTTACCTGGTGGTTAAAACTGCTGAAGAGCAAACAAAAAAAACCAACACAATAAAATATCGTCAGTGAATAAACAATACCGCCTAAATTACAAATCCCAAACTTAACAGGAGAGAAGAAAAACTGTTATATCAACACTGCCTGTCTACTTAGTCACATCCAAAACGTATGAGAATAACAAAGCAGATGGGCGGTTTTTTCCATCCTATCTCTCGGGCGGTTTTAGAACAGTGCTATGCTAAAACTATCCCTAGGATTTTTGGTGCACTACGACCGCCATTCCGTGTGGAATTTCACTATGGTTGCTAGAATACCTAAAACAAAATTTTCCAAGATTTGTCAGAGAGGCGGTATTGTTTCTTCACCGACGATATGAATTTTTAAAGCCACTGGCTCCTTCTTCAGATAATTGGGAGTTCATTGTATACTAGGAAGGAAGAACAGTTTCCTCCTTCCAGAATCCAAAGAGCACTAACTTGTCTATGATTGTTTATATTATTGCCTATATACACTCCTACAGAGCCTGCTGATAGAATAAGGAGAGAAAGTTATCTGAGGTTGGTGTTTGGGGGTTCCCTGGTAGATGAGTCGGCAACAGCTAGGGATGGTCGAATATATTAGTATTAGGTTTTTCGTATTAGGTGTGCAAAATTAACTAATATATGTGAGTGATTCTGACTAATACAAAAACATCTTTTCCTTGTTCATTCTATCTCAACACCGATATAATTAATTCAATTTTCTGTTTCTTTCATCGCTTGCGTTCCCTGGTAGATGAGTCGGCAACAGCTAGGGATGGTCGAATATATTAGTATTAGGTTTTTCGTATTAGGTGTGCAAAATTAACTAATATATGTGAGTGATTCTGACTAATACAAAAACATCTTTTCCTTGTTCATTCTATCTCAACACCGATATAATTAATTCAATTTTCTGTTTCTTTCATCGCTTGCGTTAACAAAATAAACGAGGTAAATTTTCTTAATACGATTTATAACTAATGTGAGAGTTATATCATGTTACACAATTTCTAGCTAATTCTAGGTGGTCGCCGGGCAGGAGATATCACATTATGCATATTATGTACTATGAATATTTAATATTATACATATATTACATGTTACACTAAATAAAAATAATTATTGCATGTTATTTTTAAATTGGTCTACTTAACATCGTTGTGGTTGTTTTAAAAGCAGTAGGCTAATAGTTTTGCATAAAATTTATTTTTGTAATATAATAACTGTAACAGCAATAAATAAACAAATAATTTTGTAAAATTCATTACATTTTGATGATTTTTTAGTTTAATATTTTTTCAATATACGTAAATCTATTTTAAACAGATTTTTATAAGTTTAAGGGTAAATTGAGGCAGTCTATTCCAAAACTCACTTTGTCCATTTTTTAAAAATTTTCAGAAAATGAAAAAACGTTTCATTATGATATTCAGACTAAATCTTCAGAATGTAATATTGTCAAGGAGCATAAACGCATGTTAACTTCTGAGCCTGGATCAAACAAAATAAATATTTATGACCTTAACACTGGTGAGATATTGGAGGAAGTAGTATTCCCTCTAAAAATAAATTCAAACGAAAGTATTAAATTATATAGCCTTCAAAGTTCTTCAGCCAGTGACTACATAGTGGTCGGATTTGAAATCAGTGACGACACAAAATATTTGGTTAAGCTTTATGTTACCAACATTAAACTGCTTACATTCCTACAAGATACTGTGTTTGATATTGGTGATATAATTGGTAAGCCCAGTGTAGAACTGTATCACCAGTGGTTGGCTCATTATGGGTGTACAACATTGGCTGTATATAATTTAGAGTCAAAAGAAGACCAGTTTCATGTAGACCTAGGGGACAAAATATCCGAGATGATTGTGAGTGATAATAGCTTTATATTCACTGTGGGAGTTAGACCATTTGAGCAGCAGTGGCTAAAAAGCTATTCCCCGTCGCATAAACCCTTGACCACGTTTGGTAAATTTCCCGAAATAAGGATGGCTCAACTAATGTCCAATAAATTTTTTTCGAATCGTAAAACTGTGGTGATTTAGTGGTAAGAAAGTGAAGTGTGAGAAAGGCCTTTTTGTTCCAACTATTCGAGGCCCCTTGAGAGTCAATCAGTCTTGTTCAAGAGTTGTAGGACATGATTCCCACGAGGACTTTCTTGTAGTTAGATATTGTTGATAATTTTTAAGGACAACCAAATGATACATTCAGATCAGTTGAATTTTTTATTACATCCCGTGTCATGTCACCCATGGGATCGACCATGTTGAAATGCTGTGTTTTTCATCGTCATTAGTGAATCGGAGAAAAATGAGGGGAAAACGGCTGGAGAGGCAACGACCATTCACTTTAGAGTGAAAAGGGCTTGGAAATAAGGGACAAAGTACGGAAGACAAAAACAACAATGTGGAAAGAGCCTTGGTAACTTGTGACAATTAAGCCTCAAGCGGGTGTATGTGGAGTTTTCCTCCTTTGTAAAACACCGGTGAAAAACATCACCTTGGCTCAAGAGGTGCTCCTGCCGGGCCTACCCTCACAATAAACATGTTTTGAAATAAAGAGTAGATAGTTGGAAAATTGTTATTTCCCCTCCTTTTGATAATGTCTGCCATTGAATAAGTTTTTTGAAGAATAAATGGGTTTTGAAAACATTCGATCAAAATTATGGAGCAAATAGTCATTTAGTCTTTCGGTACAATTCTCACAGTACACAAACTTTAACACCAGTAGTGAATTTAAGTTCAAAACGTGTACAAGGCTCCAACTTTATTTCTCAAACTGCATTTAGAAGCGATGGTGGCTACAATATGACCAAACTAAACCTAAGGGTTTTGTCATGAACATATCCAAGACGCCACAGCGTCTGTAAAAACTGCACCTTGGGCGATCGCTGTTCAAATCCATACTCTCTGACAGCACTACCATTAGCTGCTTAAAATCACTACATGGCTATATGGTTTGGTGTCCAGAATTGCTGTTCAACCATTGCAAAGCCATGGCGATTGAACTGGAAACTCCCCAGTTCAATCACCGTGGCCTTATTACTACAGTACACCTCGGATTTTCCGGACCCGACATTATACACATTGACCCTATTGTATTTCTCCAAGAAATTTCAATAAAGAATATTGACTATTGACTATACGGATCCCGGATTATCCGGACCCCACATTATCCAGATCCCGCATCGGTCCATCCGAGAAATTAAAAAATTAAAATCACGGCAAAAACATGATTTTAATGAGTTTACGAGGGAAATGTGCCTTCTAAAAGTAAAATGCAAATGCAATGCATTAACTGTACGCATTTCAAATCACAATAATTATTAAAGGAGTCGTATTGCCTAAACAGTACATTACAGCATTTTTGTGAACGTAGTTTTAGCGAATTTCCCCTATAGGGAAAAAGCTATTAAGTCTCATGGTAAGACCTAAGCCCGAGACCATGATAACTTTTCGTTTTGGGGCCACCAGAAGCAAAAAACACCATTCGTTCAAATTTTATATACCTATCTATCTATATGTGTGTGTGTGTGTGTGTGTGTGTGAGTTTGTGTGTGTTTGTGTGTATGTGTGTGTGTGTGTGTGTGTGTGTGTGTGTGTGTGTGTGTGTGTGTGTGTATGTGTCTGTAAGCACGATAGTAGCCGTAAATATGGTTCGATCTTTTTGTAAATTGGTACATATATGTAAAGTGGTAATCAATTGGACAAGTTCGTAAACGAGCCCGATCCGTCCATTGGAAGGGGGGTAAAAGGGGATAAACCCAGCCAAAAATGTTTTTTTGAGTTTTTACATGGAAAAATACAATAAATCAAATCTTTATTGGTACCATTGAGTTCAACTTCAAAAAACAAACTATTTAGTATCATGAATCATTGCTCTATGTCCATTGGTTACCGAGATATTGAAAGTGGTAAATACAGTACGTTGTCCCAATGTTAACCTTATGGGAAATAAGTAAAATTCTATATCTCACTAATTTCTCAACATATCTGGATAAAACTTGGTTTGTGGCTTCATCTAGATGAGATCTAATGTTTAATAGTCTAAAATCACCAATATTTCAATTTTCGTGGCAGCAAACCTGCATACTCATTCCCCATGTTATTCTTATGGAGCTTACAAAAACATGTCAAATCTCGCTATGTTGGCTTGAACTCAAATCAAATCAAATCAAATATATTTATCCCAAAACATAAAAATACAACATTACAATACATTTATTGCAGGAATTAATTCCCCGAATAGATTTTAAGTACGTGTTCGGGGAATGAGCTCATATCAGCGCACATCTTTAGTATTGCAATATTGTCCAGCTCACACAAACAATATTTGAATTAGTAAAGTAAAAAAAACTAAAACTAATTAAAAATAAAATTTAAAAATATGTATTCTATAAGTATAAAAGAGGATGTTGGTATTATACATATATATATTTATATATTTGGCACTGATAAACTCAGACACCGCTGGACCGATGACCACGAAACTTGGTAGATACATGTAGAATTTCATGGAGTACGTTTATACACCATCATTTTCGTGATAACTTTCAGGGCTTAGCCCTGGGACCGTCTTAAAGGTACCCATGTCAGGGATTTTGAAGGAAGTTGAGTTAGATTTGTTTACTAACAAACATATGAAAGTAAAATTTAAAACAGTTGATGTAAATTATTAATGGTATTTATTTCTGCTATTTAATTGTATTTGTTTACATGAAGATTTGTTACTTGGTGCCAGGTGGTTAATGAATTAGCCTTTTGCATTTTTTCAAAGTGCATCACACTATATAAAATGTTGGTATGTAGTATAACATAAAATAAATAACTGATTACTGAAGGACTTCAGTGATCACTGATCACTTATACTTGAAGGACTTCTTTTTTATGACAACTAACTGCTATTTAAAGAGGAAGAGTGTGCTACTATAAAGAATCAGTTTTATCTACAGCACTTTAAAAAAATTGCCGGGACGGTTCATTCAATCTTTTTGTTCAATATAGAGTCTAAAAACTTGTCAGCACTTTTAAATAATTGCTGGATTGGCATTGTAATTTTTGTTCAAGGTAGACCCTAAAACCTTAAGAAAATGATCTTTTACAGTGAATAAAATTTCAAGCCATGTTCTATGGTTCCTCTAACACGTGTATGCCTCCATGAAGGAAAGAAATAGTAGAAATCCTATATCTTTCCTTCATGAAGGCATACACTTGAAGACATGCACATACGCAGGTCTGCTGCGACGGGGGTGCATAATAAAGTTCTAATTAAGGGTAACATATGCGAGCAGATTCAAAGTGCTGTCGAAAAAGCCAAGGGTGCCGTTTTGTATAGACAGGCACTTTATACAGGAATAGAATACCCCCGTCGTAGCAGACCTGCTTACTAAGAGCGGATTTCTAAAAACTTTTTCTTTTTTTTTTGCTTTATGGATGTACATTTGATATGTTCAAAGAAGTAGATTTTACAACAAGAAAAATAAATGGGAAAGCAAAACTATATAATTGATGGGTGATAGTGTATGTTTAATTTTTATCGTGAGCGAAGCCACAGGTTCTTCTAGTTTTAAATAAAATAAAAGGAGCTACTCTCTGAAATGATACCTAAATAAACAGCCAACAAGGAAAAAAGGTGATACCCCATTTTAATCACATCAAATTTGAGTCACAAGTACGGAGATTGAATCAGCGTCTCCGCAGCCGCCCTCCTGATGCGAGTCAGCCACTCAGCCACCCTTCGTTTGAACATGGCGACACTGCCTCCCTCAGTGGCTACGATATCCGGTGGAAGATTACGGTACAAGACATGGGCAACATAAAAAGGGTTAGTATTTACAGAGCTTAGGATGGATTTTGGAAAACGGTATCCGAAGTTCAATCTATGTCTTGTTGAATAACTGTGCTCGATGTTGGAGAAAATTAACTCTTTATTATTTTTTATGAAAATAAGTAATGATTTTATAAACAACTGCCTAACATTGAAAACGGGAAATTCAGAAAAGAGTAGGTCTGTTGAATACCGTATGGGCTTCTTGAGAATTGCTTTTATAAGAGACCTTTGCGCTACAGACAACGGGTTTAATACGGCCGACGAGACGCCGCCCCACGCCAAGATACCATATTGCATCACCGACTGCACATAGGCAAAATAAACAGTCCTGCAGTGATCCACCGTCAGCACCCAGCCCAACTGAGCAAAAGCATAGACTAATCTTCTAAGCCTCTGCTTGACGTACCAAACGTGTGGAGCCCAGCACAGTTTTTGGTCGAAAATGATTCCTAAGTATTTATATTGAGTCACACGCTCAATAACGTCACATGCACAAGCGTGCGACAGTGGATCACCACACCACAGGTATGAAGGCATAAACTTCTCTGACCAGGGTCACACTCGCTTTTGAAAATTATCGGCAGGCATTTTGTTTTTGAAACATTTAAAGTCAATGTGTTATGATCTAACCAGTTTTTCATTTTGATGAGGTCACAAGACGCCTGGTCACAAACTTCATCCAACGTGCAGCCGGTGGACACCAAGGCCGTATCATCTGCAAAGAGGAACAACTTACCACGAACACTTAGTTTAGCTATATTATTTATAACTACACGTTCTTTTGCATTTGAAATTCACTGAGTATGCAGGTCTGCTGCGACGGGGGTATTTCGGTTTGTTACTTCAGGCGCTAGCATTTATCAGCAAAGGCGTAGCCAACAACAATTTTGCGAGTTTATATTGCCGTCGCTTGATGATTTTATTCGTGAACTCTGTGTGAATTTATGTTGTGTTTCAAAATGAAAAAAGTGTGTTCTGGTTTAAATACCTGTTGTCAAGTGATCCTATGAGTCCTTAAAAAGGCGACCGGTTTCGACCTTCAAGAGGTCATCTTCAGGCGAACGTCGTCTTCATCTCGTTCTTACGAACACGTCTATATTTTAAAAAACATTGAGACTTGAAAACATTTAACACTTACACACACGACGATTAAAATGGCCAAAACAATTTACAAAGATCGTTGACGCAGCGGGCGGCGCGGAGGTAGACCCTAGACTGACCGCTTTCGGTGACATTGTTTTTCCTTGTACCCCACCCCTACTCTAATCTTTCTTATCAGGTGCGCGCTTTTGTCTGTGTCCCTCCTCGACTATTATCATTGATGTATCGAAAATAATATTTGATGCGAAAGAGAGCTTGTCATTCAAAACATTCTGTGGGTCCTGTTTTACGGCCTTATATATTTCGAACTCCTCAATTGTGGTCATCAGTGGGCCTTTATTGCATTTATGGAGAACTTCTAAATTATTTTCAATGTTAGTGTAGCTATGGTTGTTGTCAATTAAGTGGTTGGCATATGCTGAGTTTGATTTTGTTTTGACTGTTTCGGTAGATGTTCTTTAAACCTTACGTTGAATGATCTAGCAGTCTGTCCAATGTATTTAAACCAGAACACGTTTTGATCAGTGATTCGGAGGCTTAATCATAATGAAGAAAAAAAGTGGTTTTAACTTTAGAACAATCTTTATGCTGTCAGAAAACTTAACGCTAGAGAATCAGGTAAAAAATTAGCTAGGAACTGGGTGATGGAACAAATATGGTAAGTTCTTTGTTTGAAATTCATTGTTGGTGATGGTGATTATACATTTTGACTTGGATTTTTGCGGACATTTGCCATCACTGATTAGAAATGAAATCAGTGATGGCAAATGTCCGCAAAAATCCAAATGAAAATATGGTAAGTGACAGGAAGAAGAATGGGCACAGCTAGAAAAATGGTATGCGGAACAAGTTCGAAAGACAAATATGTTGAAGTCTTACACCATTTGCAGCATCAATTTAGCAGGGGCTAAGGTATGCGTTCGCTATTTAGGCGATATTATAATGACCTCCGATTATCCGGATTTTTTGCATCCGGATCGGTGTTCCGCCACATTAATCTGGATAATCCGAGGTGTACTGTACTAGAGATGGCCATGATTTTGTTCAACACTTTAGTTTGGTCAAAAAAATACAGTCATTGTTATCCAGTGACAGACGGATAACAATAACACACACTACGCCTCTATTTAAACGACGTATTTATTTGAAATTTCCTCCAAAACAATTCAAGGGTCAAAATGGTTGGAAGTGTTTTCATCATGGCTCTGGTTACTTATCTGAGCGAACAAAGAGGTTAGCTCAATACTACCTTATACAGCAATTTATTGGGTACATAAATGTAACAGATAAAAATCAAATTATAACGGGAAGTTCTTGACACAAACAAACGCTAGCTTGTTAAAAAAAATTATAAACGTTCCAGAAGTTAAGATATCAAGGGGAAGTTATACAAACACTAGCTTTACATTAGTATTTTATTACACACTAAAATTGGAAATAAAAATGCACATACATCTCTGATAAATATAGCAAAAAATTAAAACTTTAATTTTTATTTCATGGTGTGTTGCTGACTACTTCAAATAAAAACCTATAATACAAAAAATAATTACCACAGTAAAAACCTTTTGATAATTGCACACTCCACTATGATTTATTTACACAGAATCAGTCACAAGATGTCCTTGAACTATTGTACTGTAAGACATTGACTTTCGCCTTCCTCACAAATCACGACCACGTAGAAATTTTACGTTGTACAGGATGTTGTATCATTTAAAACAAATGAGAACTTTATGTTTGCCTTACTAAACCAAAACATTGTAATACTCATTACCTAATAGGTTATCCACATTTCACAAGTATCAAAAATAAAATGTTTATCCACACTGTATTACAAACCAATTATTCTTATGCAATCTTAAAAATAGAAAAAGGTTTGGTAATATTTTACCAGAAAATATGAGATACGCATGTTTAACTCTAATAGGGAGGAGGAGGTATGTACATACATTACATTAGATACATATGTATCCACCAGGACCATACAAACTTGAGAGTGAGGGGATCGCCGCCCCCCGGAGGGGATGAGGGTGTCCTATTGGCCGTTGTAACGGTCCTAAATCACTCATTCCTGGTCTCCCAACGATCATATCACGCTATAACAACAGCTTCGTTTTGGAGGCGACGACCTCTGTGGAGATCGGGATCTTCTTGGAGACTTGGACCTCACTCTTCTGACGGAAGACTTGGACTCAGCTCTCCGGGGCGGAGACCGGGGCCTCCTGCCGGGGGGGGGGGGGGGGGAGCGCTGAGGCCGCTCTGGTCTTCTCGGCGACTTGGACCTGGCTCTGCGTCTCGGAGACGAAGACCTTCTCGTCGCTCCGTAAGTCTTCTTGGCAGGAGACTTCGAACGTCTCCGAGGCGGCGTTACCTTCCTTCCAGGTGGTGATCTCACCCTGTGAGGTGAGGGTTTTTTCTTTCTTACGACCGCTTTTTCCTTATCTTTCTGCTCTTTTTCCATCCTTCTCCCACAGTCTGCGATTCCTGTCCGAAATGTCCACGTCTTCATCGATGGTGTCTTTGACGAATGGGTTGTACTTGTCAGATTGAGAGTTTAGATTTTTGAACAGCTTTTGGAGGGCCAAAAAATGTGATTTGTTCCGGTTTCGAGCCTTCGAACATGTTCATTTCGGTTTGCTCAGCATTTGGAGTTGTAACTGAACCGAATCGTTCATGTTTGCAGTAAAGTCGGGAGGTTGAACGGGTGCGGGGGGAGGCTGCATCGTTGGAAACGGAAGCATCATCGGACGTCGTTGGTTGTAGTTCATCATACCGGGTGCTGTGGGCAGCATCCACTCTTGAGGCAGTCCCGATGGTTGGCAAAACCCATCCATGGTGTGCGTAGTTGTTGCGGAATATTGAAATAGCAAAAAAAAAACCAGCCGATCCACAGACTGGTTGTTAAGATTTTGTTGTTAGCCTAAACTGTTTTCAATCCAACTGGCCTGAAACAAAAAATGCAAAAAATCAATAATCAATATATATATATATATATATATATATATATATATATATATATATATATATATATACATATATTAAGAGTTGTGTGTTGGTATATTTCGGGCTGCAGCCAAAACTACATGTCGTACACACTTGATCTTGGTGTAAAATTAAAGCTTGAAATCTCAAGATGTGCACTATGGTAGTTTGGTTTTGATATCTTTAAGGACATAGGCACAGCATCGTCCTAAAGGGACCTAAGTTAAGGATTTTGGGAATGCTTTGAATAGTTGCTATGGTTACCATTTGAAATAGTTACTATGGTTACTAATAGAATGCAGCTTTAAGAAACAACAAGAATACGAGAAGAAGAAAATAATCTCCCGGGCAAAGCCAGGGTTATCAGGTAACTTAGTTAATAATAAATTTAAATATTTAAAGTTTAAATATAAATATAATAGTTATCACAAATTTTCCACTTCACAATTTCTTCAAACAAAACCTACTGAAGACGCTCTAAAGTGCATGTTAGGTATGTCAATTTTAATTACCTGGAATGAACTGATTATGTATCCTGAAGTCACAGGGTGTCTACTGACATCTGATTTTAAAATTCTAGTAAATTTCCAGTACTACAAGTACAATTTTTTTCAAAATTCCAGTATCACTCGCTAACTATTTATCTAACTAAGGAGCACCATTAATACTTCTTTTATAAATATGAATAATTTCTTGAGTAGCATGATACGTGTTGTTGTATTCACTGGATGTAAATAACAAACTTCTTACAAAACTTAAAAATATATTTATTTACACTTATACTGTATTTACATACAACATGGTAAGTATACAATGGCCACTTTCCACCATTTTTGTATAATTACCATCTTGTATGTAAATACAGTATAAGTGTAAATATATTTTTTTTAAGTGTTGTAAGACGTTACTTATTCTACAACTCATCCTTTTTGGTTTGTAAATATAAATAAATAAATAAATATCTTTAATTATAAGTACAGGTAGGTGACTCTTATATTTTCTTCTTAATTCTAATTAATTATTATTGTTCAAGATGGCGTCATTATAATTAGTGTGATACTAGCCTATTTAATATTTAAATTTGAAATAAAAGAATGGTAATCTGTTACAAAACTATTATTTATTCAACAATAACAATAAATATGAATATCAAAATTGAACTCTAGGGGGACGTACAAGGATTATTACAGTGGATGGGGTTAGATAAAATTACTTATGCTAATTGGATTAATATGGTACAATTTAAGGGCATTAGCTCAGTTCTTGAGAAGCATGATCTCTTCACATAGGGTTCTGGGAATCGTGCGGGCATGACATTGAAAAATTAATTTGTTTGAATATCACAATCATAAATACTTTTAAATAGAATAAATAATTTTGATAATAATATAAATTGCCAATTCTGATCTCTTTTTATATTTAATTAAATCAAGTCTTTGTTTGAAAGTCTGTTCCTCTTCAACAATGGTTGGTGAAGTAAATTTTGGATTGGTCTTACCAAGAGTTTATCTCTTCACCCTGATCTTTTCTTCAGATAGATAAATTTGGCCACTTAAAGGGGAATCAACTAAGATCAGGTTTACCGCTGGCTAACCAAAAAAAAAAAAAATCTACTAATTAAGGGGGATGAAATTTAAAATTGGAACGAGGTCCAGGTACAATGAAGTTAACACTTGGCCATCTCTCTCTGGAATAGAAGCTGGAGTCCTTTACAATGGTTCCACTTTTCACTTTAACAATGTAACACATGGTTCACTAACTTGGTCTTTGGTAAACACTTCACTGAATTATTAGAGATCAAATTTTGAAAAACATGCTATATAAAATAGATAATTTGAGATAGCGTTCCCTGACCCATAAATATAAATTATATTAAATTATGAATACAGCTGATCTAACTTAACTTATCTAAAATTTTTATGGTAGATGGTAATAAATTAATGAATGATTTTAGGAAAATAACATTATCAAATAATTTATATTAACTGAGTGATATACTAGGTTGACATATTATATACAAATAATTATTAAGCTGTGTGTTTGTTTATTTATATGGGTGTTCATTTATGAAATTTAAATGTAAATGTTTGTGAACTATTACAATATCCCCTCAGAGTTGAATTAATTTAAAGAATTGAAATTAATGAAAACTCGATAATAATAGGAACAAATATTTACAAAACTATACTAAATGATAAAATATTTATTTATAATTTAAAATGATGATTTCTTAAAACTAAATGGATTATATGACCTAATATTTACAATCATAACTTCAGGTCCTAATACTGTCCACGCGCACTTCACTTATTTCAAATTTTGTTTCACTGTTCAACATTTATTACACTATTGTTTATATTTACTGGAGTCTTTTATCCCCTCAATCCATAAATAAACAAATTAATCTACAACTTTTAATTAGTTTATTTCTCGCATGACTGCGTCTTGGTGTGCTAATGTACTGGGTAAGTATGACATTTAAAATTTTGAGGATTTTCGACTCTTAATACATGCTGGTATTTGTTACATAACCCAGGTTGGTCGGAGAATACATCTTGAAAGTCCAATAACAAATCAGTTAATTGTTGTTTTTGAATACTATTTAGATTTAAATTATTTTTGAGGGATTCTGTAATTATTTCAGGGGATAATTCACATGATGTTCTGGGGTTTGTTTCTTCAATATAATAACACTCTTCGTATGGATCTTCATTGCAGCAGTAATCTTCTAAATTATCCACATTTTTATCATTAGTGATTATATGGCATAAAATTCCAGCTCGATTTGTGTTATGGAATTGAATTACTAAATCTGTATCATTAATATTCATATGCATTTCACCCTTTTCAAAATTTATCTTCATCTTCCAGGCACTAAGTGTATCTATCCCGATAATTACTGATTGTATTAGTTTTGGTACTACGAGCATTTGTGTTAATATAGTTTGTTGACCAATGGTAATAGGAATCATTACGATTTTTGAAATTTTCCGGGATTTTTCATTGGTTGCTGTTCTAATGTGCATATTATTTACTGGTAATTCTTCTATTTTTCCTAATTCACTCCGATTTGATATGTACCAATCTTCTGCTAGACATGTAATGTTAGAACCTGTATCAATGAGAGCTGTAACTTCTTTGCTTTTGATCTTTATTCTTATTTCGGGGCATTTTTGCGATATAGTCGTATGAGTATTTTGTTCTGTTTCTTCTTCAAATAAAAACTCCCGATCACAATAAATATTGCTCAAAGTTAAACTATTGGTATCTGATTCATTATGCATGTTATTTACATTATTTACAATTTCAATTGACCTCTTATGTCCGACTTCTTTCTTATTTTGCACTGAAGATGTGTTCTTCTGATTTGAGCTATTTACATGGAGAATGAGGTCACCACCATCATCAGTGCCTCTCAGTTTAAATCCTGATTATTTTCCTCTGGCACTAGGTTTGCGTTCTCCTCAATAATGGCAGCGCACACCTGGTTTTGTTCTTGTGTCGGGTGGTATCTAGGCAGTGGTCTTCTCTCTTCAGACGGCGGTTGGTTTGATGGTAGATTGGGAAACTGTCTTAGGTCACGGTAATCGTTTCCAAATCGATGGCGTCGGTCGTCTCTTTGGTACCGATTATCGTGGTGGAGGTGATTCTCATGTCTCCGATTGTACGGGTGGTACTTAGGTGTGTACGCTCGATTGTCCGTGTTTCTTTCATTGTAGTGTTGGTTATGACCTTTTCTACCGTGTTGGTGGTGGTTTCTATTTACATGATTTTCCTCAGGTGTATTTTCCTTTTTATGTTTATGGTTTTCGTTCCTTTGATGGTTAGGTGACCTTGCTTGTTCTCGCAGATCTTCTCTCTGGAGTAGAGCTTCAAAATCGCAGACCGTCTGAATATTTTGAACTCTATAGGCATCTTGGATTATGTCTCCAAAGTGGTTTGATAGGCAATCGAGGATTTCTTTTTCGTCCAGGGGAGGGTTTAGCGATTTAAGGGTCAACACCCGCTCTATAAAATACTCTGATCGGTTCAGATAACCATTTGGCCGATATCGTTCATTTTCGATCCGTTGTTTGACGCCTCTTTGGATATCTCGGTTCCAATATTTCGATTCAAACATATGTTGAAAATCATCCCATGTGTGAATATCAGTTTTGATTAAATTGAACCACTTTGAGGCATGTCCTTCTAGGCACATTTCAATGAGATCAACTAGGCTTTCCGCACTATTATTTTCTGGATTTAACTGTAGGTTTTTCTCATAATATTTCTTAAGTTTGTTTAGAAATTCCTGGGAATTATGTGTCTTTCCATTAAATTTTGGGTGGGTCATTTCCGGTGTTAATGTCGATCTGCCGTTACACACAATATTAATAGGGACGGGCGCTTGTGTTGTTTGAATGTTGGGTGTAGTAGGTATTTCTAATATTTTCTTATGACACGCCTCCACGGACTCAGCCAATTTCGCAATTTGGTATTCATTGGATTTAATGTTTGGGTTCAGTTCTAATTTGACTTGGTTGATTTCAGCTGTTACTTGTTCTTTGATTTGTGTATAATTTTCCTTACAAATGTTTTCTACCTCCCTGTGTGTCTCTAATTGAATCTGTTTAATTTGTTCAGTGATTTTTAATTGGGTTTTACAATTTTCTGATACGATGATTTGACTAACCTCCTGTTTATGTTGAATGAGGTCTTGTATTAAATTTTCTCTGATTTTGTATTCCCCTTGTTCTAATTTAGTATCAATTTGATCGACTTCCTTAGCCAAATTTTCCTGAAGAATTTTAAGTTGATTTATGTCAGCTTTAAGATTTGACTGTTCATTGTGAATTTGCTGAATTTGATTTTCGACCCGGGCAGAGTGATTTTGAAATTCAGATCTTAAGTTTGCATGTTGTATTTTAATATCAGATTTGATTGCGTTCATATCGGCTTTAATTTCATTTCTTAACTCGGTTTTAAGCGCATTCATGTCAGTTTTAATCGCAGCATTGCTCGATTTAATTTCATTCATGTCGGTTCTAAGTGCATTGATCGCCGCTGCTATTTGTACGAGTGGGTCGACACTGTCGACAGCTGATTCAGTACGAGTATGGTCTGGAATCAGCACAGGAGGGACGGTACTTGTGTCGCTCGTCAAAGAAACTAGCGTTCTGATTGATTGTTCCGTTCGGTAAATTTCGCTCAATGACGATGTAGCGGGGGAAATCGCCGCGGAAGTAGTGGTAGCACTGATTGAGGTTGGCGTTGGTGTTGAAGTGGGAGACGCCGGCTGGGACAAAATGGCGGAACGTTCTGACATTTCACTCACGGCCGAAATTGTTGTCTCATTATTAGAATCACTCGCGTTGTCGGAATTATTTGAGT
The DNA here is from genome assembly GCA_035578135.1 of Flexamia atlantica. Taxonomy (NCBI): domain Eukaryota; kingdom Metazoa; phylum Arthropoda; class Insecta; order Hemiptera; family Cicadellidae; genus Flexamia; species Flexamia atlantica. The sequence goes on along the minus strand of JAQJVK010000013.1, from coordinate 16,385,554 downwards.
CGCCTACCGAAACAATGTTTTCTTTGTTCACTGACGGGTCACTGTCCGATTCGCGGTGTACATTTATTGGTTCCGTGTTATTGCCGAATAAAACAAAACTTGTCTGCTCGGACTGCGTCGTTGAAACTTTAGGTTTGTCGGTTGATCTTAAATGGTATTTATGTTCGTCGCCCATATTGAGGTAGTAAGCACGCAATTAGGATTATTATACAATAAATTGGATATTATACTTATATCTAAATGAGGTGAGATGAGTCTTAATCTAGGCTATCTCCTACAAAATTATCTTCTTGCTATCTCAAATAATGTCTGCGATCATTAACTTTTCATTGTCAATGCCCTTACGTTGCGGCGCCAATTACAACTCATCCTTTTTGGTTTGTAAATATAAATAAATAAATAAATATCTTTAATTATAAGTACAGGTAGGTGACTCTTATATTTTCTTCTTAATTCTAATTAATTATTATTGTTCAAGATGGCGTCATTATAATTAGTGTGATACTAGCCTATTTAATATTTAAATTTGAAATAAAAGAATGGTAATCTGTTACAAAACTATTATTTATTCAACAATAACAATAAATATGAATATCAAAATTGAACTCTAGGGGGACGTACAAGGATTATTACAGTGGATGGGGTTAGATAAAATTACTTATGCTAATTGGATTAATATGGTACAATTTAAGGGCATTAGCTCAGTTCTTGAGAAGCATGATCTCTTCACATAGGGTTCTGGGAATCGTGCGGGCATGACATTGAAAAATTAATTTGTTTGAATATCACAATCATAAATACTTTTAAATAGAATAAATAATTTTGATAATAATATAAATTGCCAATTCTGATCTCTTTTTATATTTAATTAAATCAAGTCTTTGTTTGAAAGTCTGTTCCTCTTCAACAATGGTTGGTGAAGTAAATTTTGGATTGGTCTTACCAAGAGTTTATCTCTTCACCCTGATCTTTTCTTCAGATAGATAAATTTGGCCACTTAAAGGGGAATCAACTAAGATCAGGTTTACCGCTGGCTAACCAAAAAAAAAAAAAATCTACTAATTAAGGGGGATGAAATTTAAAATTGGAACGAGGTCCAGGTACAATGAAGTTAACACTTGGCCATCTCTCTCTGGAATAGAAGCTGGAGTCCTTTACAATGGTTCCACTTTTCACTTTAACAATGTAACACATGGTTCACTAACTTGGTCTTTGGTAAACACTTCACTGAATTATTAGAGATCAAATTTTGAAAAACATGCTATATAAAATAGATAATTTGAGATAGCGTTCCCTGACCCATAAATATAAATTATATTAAATTATGAATACAGCTGATCTAACTTAACTTATCTAAAATTTTTATGGTAGATGGTAATAAATTAATGAATGATTTTAGGAAAATAACATTATCAAATAATTTATATTAACTGAGTGATATACTAGGTTGACATATTATATACAAATAATTATTAAGCTGTGTGTTTGTTTATTTATATGGGTGTTCATTTATGAAATTTAAATGTAAATGTTTGTGAACTATTACAATTCTCATTCACTGAATATGAATGTTTATCGTTAAAATTAAATAACTGAATTGCAGCATTGACAAGTAAGATAAATAATATAGTAAAAACTCGTCAAAGAAGAAACATGTTTGATTTTTATGAGGGCATCCAACTCCCCTTATAGCCCTACGTACATCCCTCGTTATTATGCAAATAATTAATACAAAATTACAAGCACAAACTGAAGTAACAGTTTACAGAAAAAAGTAATAATCAATAATACAATTAAATACAAAACTGATAATTTTAAACACAGCTTTACATTTTGTTTTACATATTACTAGAAGTAGACTTTATAACAAATACATAATAATTTATTACTAAAATAAAGTATACTAAATTTAGGAAACTAAAGTTCTAATTTTCTATGAGCGTCTTTTGACACACAATCACATAATTCACTTTTATATAACATAATTTGTTTTATGAAAAATAATTTTAAAATGCCAATATATGAATTTAGGAAATGTTGAGAACATTCCAATCTTGAAAAAATTACAATATATAAAATTGTAAATCTGATTAAAGATGATTAGTGATTGAACTATTTAAAGTGGTTTACTTTAGATTTGCAAACAAAAATTGCAAAAAAAAAGTGCTGTCAAGCTTATATATCTGAATGGATTGGACAAAACTATTTTTACGGATTTCATCACTTGTATCTCATCAAAATTCCAGTACCAAATTTGAAATTCCAGTGCAGTTCCACTATTTCCAGGATCAGAAGATACCCTGAATCACTTATTTGTTAACAAGCTCAGGAGGAAACATTTATAGGGTACTACATATTTTTGGTCATGTGCGGCTTGGTATAGGTTGATTAAAGTTTCAATGTCTTAAAAGGAGTTTCTTGATTGAATTTTATGTATGTAGTTAAAAAATGTGATCATGTCTGTGGAATCACAGAGAAGAAATAAGCAGAGGTCGCATTCATATGGCAGTAGTGTTTCGGGTAACTGCCTAACACCAGGAAGTAAAACAATAGGGAGACAATAGATTTCCGGGCGCCCCCCTTCCCCCCGCGCCCACTCTACGGCACTGCTCGACACATACTTAGCGCAACATTAGATGCAACCTCTGTCTTATTTCTTCTCTGTGGTGGAATTCAGTAAAACATAATACAAAAATTGTGAATTAAATTACTTATTAGTAGAACAAAGTTATAAATAATTTTGATTAAGAACCAACATAGTCTTGATTAGAAGTTTACTGGGACGTTCCGAGGTTTGCCGCCCTTTATAGGGCAGCACTTATAAGTTCATAATATAAATAAACAACATTAAAAATATGGCAAAGAACTTACCAAACTAACAACCAGCTTTTTTGAGGTAAGGGGCCAATTGTTTGGTTCCTTCGGCCCTCTAAGTGCCTGCTAGCCCTAATATCTTATTCCTGTAAGGCTTTACAAAAATTAGACTATTTTTTGAGGGATCAACAGGTGTCTCTGCTCCCTAACCCCGTATTCTACCACCATCCTCATCTCTCTGGTGGTGGTTCCCCAGAGTCATATGGCAGGTATGCAGAGGCAAACAGAATTCTGACGTGACCGTCACCCATTTGCCCGTATACCTCTGTCACGGCACAATCCTTTTGCGGTGCTCAGCCCCATTATTCTGCCTCCTGCGGTCCATGGCTCTTGGATAAGAGCCACGCCTATGCAGCCGGACAGAATCTTCAGGCAAAGCGTGGCCGTTGGCGCCTTGCTGTGCTGGAGGGTTATCTGTAGCACAGCAGCCATCCTTTAGTCAGGGAAGTAGCCAAGGGGTGGTCTGTGGGGTCCAGACCCCTCCCTTCCCATTAAATATTTTTAAAATAACGATAAAATTAAACCAGATTACAAATTATATCCACTGTTTATATGTTAACAATTTGGTATATTTTAGATTGTCTAAACTTGCGAGTTTTTTGTTCTAACTTTCAAAAACTTTCTAGGGGTCTTTCTACTAGGGGGTCGTACATACCCCCCAGGTGTCTCACTTGTCATCCCCATTTTGACAAAGGTCCGTCTACAAAGGTTTCACGGTCAGAACTCTTAAGTTAGACTCAAAATTCTGGGTAAAGAAGACGTCTGCCAGGAATTGAATGTTAACGACTTTGTCTAAAACTAACCATTTTACTTCAAAAATTTCAAATATTTCCATGGGAGACCCCTCGGCATCCATTAGGAGTATTCCATACCCTCTAAATCCCTCGGTCATCAGGACCCCCCTCTTCCCAAAATCCCGGCTACGTCCCTGCTTCAGTTTGAGGATTCTTTAAAGTTAATCCTCTCGCAGCCCAGGAACGGACGCATCGCAAGAGACCTCAGCTTTTGCAAGGAGGCATCGTCGATGATCACGACCAGGAATTGGCCGCCGGGGTTTGGGTACGCCCCGACAACCACCCAGTGGTCCGTGTCAAGGTCGTTTTGAAGCTTGAGGCCCAGCATCACTTCTGCCTTTGTTATCGCCCCTGTTGAGCAGGGGACGAACGTCGAAACCTTCACAGCTTTCACCAGGTCTCTGGCCGGGGCAAGCTGGAGTGTCACCCCCCCAAAGGGGCTCATCTCCTGAACTTGCTGGACCAGCCACTCCTTGGTGGTCGTGTTGGCACAACCTACTATCAGGGCTCCACATTCGTGATGACAGTCGCTCATCCTGACGTCTCTACCACGAATGGCTCGCCGGGACAGTTCCCCCTTGATCCTCATGGCTTCTGCCTCGGTCAGTTTTACGTCCGGGTGTTCGGACCTGGCGATGGCCATCCTCTCCACGGACGAAAAATTTGAGTGGTCTTTGTGTAAATATTGTTCTTGGTAGTTCTGAAGCACTGTTGGGACATTTTTGATTCGTGAAGGTTCGGAACCTGGTGGGGCCATTGGGGCAATATTCGCAACCGAACGATTTATAGAACTTATCTCTTTTGGTTGTGGTTTCACTTGGGGCGTCAAATCATATCCAGCTCGGGTTACACGACTTGACCTGTTAATGTTGGTATTATTATAAAAAGTCTTTCGTTGATTCTTATTGTCACACGGCCTCGTAGCACGTAAGTAAGCTTCACGATCAGTCAAACCTTGTGCTTTAAGTCTGGCGATTTTGTTTTCATATTTCCTATTGTCAAACTCCCTCATAACTTGCAAGTAAGCTTCACGATCGGTCAAACCTTCTGCTTTCAGTTTGGCGATTTTTCTTCTACGTTGTTCAGCACCGTTTTTTTTTCGCTTCTCAAAATTAAAAGGACGTTGTCCATTGACTCCGTTACCTGTATATGTACCGGGAGTTCCCATAAATCCATCAGGCCTTCTGTCCTCACCTCCATACATTCCTTCAGAAATATCTAGTATAGCCGTGTCCAAAATCCAAAATATTTATTTACCAATAAAATGAAGAATGAAGCGCTTCCACAAAGTTGAAACTTTGCAAGAATTAGTCAGACTGCAACAAAAAAACAAAACAAAAATAAAAACACTAAATAGGCTATTTAAATTAAAACAACACATATTTAATCAAGCTATCACTGCCAAATCACATTTTATTAAGAATTATTGTGGGCCTGAAAGCCAATTAAGCCACTGTCTTCGAAGAAATGATTCTGGTCTAGTGTAGAGAGCAACGAAATATGGCGGGCGGCAAAAACTATAAACTCATAAAATTTTCTGCTAAACATCAGCTGAAATGACTGAATTAAATGTTTTTGTTGAACTGTCAAAGCTTTGTTTACGTTTCTCAAGATCTTTTTCATGTGAATTTGTGTTTACTTTATTTAATTAACTTCCCAAACAAATAATAAACAATAATTTCGCCAACAGTGCACTCACTCACACGCCGTATTTGCCGTATTTGCTGCTCGCGATTATAGTCTACTTTTCGATATGCGATAAATCATCAGTCTAAGAATCAGTATGATAGAACTTTTATTCTATGAATGTGGACTAATTAGAACAAACTACCAAAACTATAACATTAATACTTCCATAAGCAATGCTAATAATGATGGTCCAAATAATACAAGTTACAGCCACAACATGAGACACCTTGCTTGGACTTTTTTTGTCTTCTTTTTTTACAAAGCAGGCTAAGGTGTAATTTGCTTGTACTAGCCTAGAGAAAACTGATATACAACTAGTAGCCTGCAAAGAATTTGAGGGATTGAAGCATTGTTGCCAATTTAAGAGATATTAACCACCAAAAATGTGTGTTTATCTTTTATGGAACCCTTTACATATATATAATAAAATTTAACCAGCACATATGTGTCGAAGGGCTTGAAGAGGTTAAAAAAACCATTGTCAAACTTATGAACTTTGAATAATAAATATTGTAATTACATAGAAACTTCAAAGTAATTTTTTTATATATTTTTTTCGTTCATTTATTTATTCACTACTAGGCCTACATTCAGTTTTTAAAACCAGAACCAGATGAACTTTAACGGAGCCTTTGAACCTTTGAGAAAATTCACCAAAATAAATTAATCATAATTAAGTAAAATAATCTCAGGTTTCAAGCCAAAAGTTTAACTGGTGTAGATAACATCAGCATGAAAGCATTGAAATATTGTCAGAGGGAAATAGTCAAACCAACATTCATAATCAACAACTCAATAGAATGTGGCATTTTCCCGAGAGGATGCAAAACTGCTAGAGAAAGGCCTATCCACAAGAAACCCAGGTTGGTAACTATTGTCCGATCTCACTCCTAACAACTGTCTCAAAATTCATTGAAAAAATCATTTGCGAACAAATTACAACATTTTTGGAAAGTAATAACATCCAGTGTCAAAAACAGAATGGTTTCAGGAGGGAGAAGTCTACTAAACTTGCCTTGATTGATTTTTTTAACAGCCGTGTTGAGGCAGTGGACGCCGGAGGGACTGCAATAGGGTGTTTTGTAGACTTGTCGCAGGCCTTCGACTGCGTCAACTTACTCAACTTACAGCTGTTAATTAGTAAACTTGAGAAGTTCGGAATTCAAGACATGGCCCTTAGTTGGTTCAAGTCATATCTCTCAGATAGGATTCAAATTACCGAAATAAATCACTTGGCTAAAAAAAAACTTAGATCTATAAAATCAGTACCAAAACTAGTCACCTGCAGAGTTCCGGGGCTCAATTCTTGGCCCAGTACTTTTCTTATCTACATAAATGACATAAATACAGTTACCTCTCATGACATTTCTCAATTTTCAGATGACACTACCCTTTTAGTTAAAAACAGTAATATTCACACTCTGAAATCACCTCTTTTGAAGCAGTAAATTCCCTGGCACAATATTTTACAGACAACTGCTTAACCTTAAATGCATATAAAACTGGTTACATATGTTCCCAGACTTCCCAACGTAAAAGAAATAGTGATCCCCTCCTAACCTGTACATTGACGATTCAAAGTTAGAGAGAACAGATTCTGTGACGTTTTTAGGGGTGAGCAGGGCCGGCAACAGGGGGGGGGGCAGGGGGCAAATGCATAGGGGCCCGGAAACACAAAGGGCCTGAAAGAGCTGAAAAGGGGCCCAAAAGCACACGGAACAAGTAAAAAAATAAATAAAAAAGGTCGTCAGGTCTTAGGGCCCGGGGTTGTAGGTTGCACAGGGGCCCAAAAATCCTGTCGCTGGGCCTGGGGGTGAGACTGAACAATGGTCTAACCTGGAATGAGCAACTGGCTAGTCTGGAAAAGACTATTTAAAGGTTTTTTTTATTATCCGTAATGAAAGTGAATATAACAATCCAAGCTTAAGTAAACTTGTTTACCATAGCTTGTTTGAAACTCATATTTCATACTCAGTTGTGCTCTAGGGGGCTGTTAAGGGTAATCTGGAAAAAAATTTTTGTATGGCAAAATTTTTGTAGGCCTTAAGATCTATGGCAAGACTTAATCCTCAAACACACTGTAAAAATTTTGTCATCCAATTAAGTATTTTAACAATACAGTCGACTCTCGCTCGAAATTCCACAGGACTGCGATTTTTCTTCGTGTCACGTATAGTTCGTCGTAGGCATAGTTCGAGTCATAGAGGTAAATTTCGTGATACAGAGGCAAAGGAAAATGTAGCCTAGTTTATTCCCTACATCTTCGGCCAATCTTAACTTTTAACTTATTTAAATATTATAGGACCTATATTAATGAAAAATACAGTATTTATAATACTATAATAACCTGTAATACACAAAAACAGATAAGATCATATTGATTCTGATTAAGAAGTCCGTAATCTTCCTCTGCTTATACATGTAAAACCAATATTAAACCTGGCAGCAATGTCTTTCTTCTTTAGGGTGCCCCTACATTCACCAACTTAATTACTGTATTTCTAACTTTTACCAACAGTCAATGCTTTGGGTTGTCTTTTTCGCACTCATTCTCGAATATTACACGCACAAACAGTCGTCAACACACTCGATAAGCCCCGCACAAGATAAACAGACCCGAGACTGCGGACAGACTAAAGGCGCTTCACCCTCAATATGATTCACTGACAGGTTGCAGGTTGAACGCCGGGATTTCGTATTACAGAGGTCCATTCTGAAAACTTCGTGGTATGGAGGTATACTTCGAGTTATGGAGGTAAAGCGCGAATCGAATTCGTCTTACCTACTGAACTTCATGTTATAGAGGTAATTTTTGTGCCCCTTCGAGTTATAGATATAAAATATAACCGGAAAATTAGTTTGTGTTATGTAGGCCTATAGTAATTTCTTAGTGTTAGACAGGTTTTTCCAAGGGGATTAAAAATAATTTGTGATATCGAGTACGGTATTTCGTAATATCAAGATTCGTGTTAGCGAGAGTCGATATTACTTCTCCTCCGGCCCATGGCCTACAGCCTCCAGCCTCCGGCATGACCAATTAAGAAATTAATCTAAGTTAACCTAACTTTACTTAACCTAACCTAACAAACCTAACCTAATCCAACCTATCCTAACCTAACCCAACATAACCTAACCTGCCGTTCCTTCGACCTCCTTCATAACTGAATACATTTGGATAGTTTAGGTTGATTGTTTCGCTTTTAAAAATTCCCATTTTTTGAGAATTTTCCCAAAATGGGAAATTTTACTTTCTTAGAGGAATATTTCCCCGCCCAATACCCTGGAATCCCACCTGGTCCCCTAGATAGTCAAGGTTTTGATGAGTAAGTTATTTCATTATTTATTTTTTTAAAGTTTTTTTAAGGATATCTCGTTTCAAAATGGTTCAATCTAAAAACAAATTTCATATTCGAGTTCAGGACAAAAATCCGCACAATTTGAGTACCCACAATGTAATATTAGAAGAAACAAATGTTCTCCCATTTTCCCAGTTTTTCCCGATTTTCCCACTTTTCCCAGTGTTTCCACGGAAAAATTTTTGCTGATTCTGTAATAAAATAGTGAAAGGAACACATTAAGGCAGTTTTCGTCAAAATCCATGTGGTAACCGTAGCCTATACGGAACATTTACCCAGCCGAATCCATCTTCATATAGGCCTAACTTAAACAAAAGTTGATTTATTTTTATGTTTTTTGGCTGTATCCTGTACTATCGTACGTCTGATCATGAAAATTATTGCAGAATGTTGTTTGGCGTGCAATTTCCTTTAATTTGAGTACCGGTTACCCACATGATATGTTTTAGACAAAGTTTCTTTTCGGCTTTTCCGGCTGTATCTCCATTTATATCAGTCGGATATTGACAATTCTTGCATATTCTTGTTCAGCTAATTCTCCTGATTAATTTGAGTACCAACATGACCTATTTTCATATCAAAAACTTTTTCCGGTTTTTCCGATATTCCGGCATTTTCTGTGGAAAACGACTATCATTTCTGGAATCAGCGCAAAATTTCCTACATATTGAAAAAAGAAATTTTCAATTTCTAGACAACTATTGGAAAGTGAACAATTACCGCTTTCCTACGGAATGTTTTCGGCAACCAATAGAGGCCAGGTTAATGAACTGGTTGTTAGGTAGGGCCTAGGCCTAGCTAAATTACGTTAGACATTAAGCACCAAAGTAACTTCATTTTTAAGCAGTGAATACGGCAACGTCTTAAGTTAGCACATTTTTAATCTCTTAAACGGGGATCTCTTTTTAATCTTATAGACGGGGATAGTACTAGCTGCTAGTAGACGCGTAATATAGGGTACTAGCCGCTAGTTACTAGCTGCTTACTATCCCTGTCTAAATACCTACTCGCCTTTGCAGGTGCGAATAGGTACTCGCGGCGAATAAAATCAAACATGTTCAATTTTACTCGCCTCTAGCACGCGAGTAGAGATCACGTGACCTATTCGCCGCTAGTACTCTCCCGGTCTATACACGAACTCGCATTCACTCGCCAGTTGGAGTGGCGAGTAAATTCATCGTCCGACTCGTTGACAACAATGACAACAATGTGACTCGCCAGGCTAATAGCTACGGAAATTAGCGGCGAATACTATCTTCGTGTGTACGGCTACTATCCGTCACTTTTACTAGCGGCAAATACTAGCGGCTATTATTAGAAGCTAGTACTATCCCCGTCTATAAGCCCCTTTAGTAATTAATAATCTCTAAGTAGCTATTGTTATAATAAAAATCTGCCTCTAATAGAATTAAAATATTTTACAAAACATTACAGGCCTACCTTTAATCATTTTACTCCCCTGGAATACTGATGACAGGGCTAATTGTCAGAAATTGTCCTTGATTATCTGTTGTTCTAAATAAGGGTATATAAATGGGAAATGGTACAAGTTATAGTAAATAAATAAGGTCTATAGCGTCGAGGTCTAAGGTTAGAAGTCAGTATTCTTTCGTTGTCAGTGTTTCCACAGAGTAAAATATAAAATCCCTGCAAGAGCCCCCTAAAATTCCCTTGTTATCCCTCAATACAGTGTGCCCGAAAAATCCCTTTTAATCCCTGAGTTTTAAACTTTCATCCCTCAGTAATAAATCCAAACAATTTTGGCATGGGAATTCTTGAAATATTACACATAGGTAACATGAGGCTAGGAATAAAATCATGTTTGATCTATTAAATTATGCTATTAATTTATTTCCTCAATTATCCCTAGAAATCCCTCAATCCCGCTCTTATCCCTCAAGAGCCTCATATATCCCTGAAAAGGGATAAAATCCCTTAAAGTGGAAACACTAGTTGTGTCTCGCCTAGTCTTCCCCGTGACCAGTGTTGCCAGATATATTTTCACTAATTTCCCACAAGTGCCACCGGAAATTCCCTACATTTTCCCATAGGGAAAACACGAAAAATCCCCAAATTTCCTCACTTCAATCATATTTACAAAAACAAATTCTCGACTTTGAGGCAAAAATGTTCCGAATTCCAGTTTAATAAAATTCTCTAACATTAAAATTTGTTCTAAAACATTTAAAGCTGTTCAGTTACAAGAGATACCTAGGAACCAGAACGAAACCTCATGCACAAAACTTCTACCCACTACACTGGACCTTAAAATACAGAAATAATTTTTAACAACTTTCGAAATATACGACTGCGCATGCTTACAGCTAAAACCAGATATATACAACGATTCCCGGAGCGATTTCCCCCGCTTTCTTCACCGCTAAATCGCACTCTTCTTGGAAAATCGCTAAATTTAAAAAAAATCGCCACAAAGCTGAAATCCCCTCCAATTTCCCACCGACCATTTCTGTTGGCTAACAAGCGCCACTGTGGGGAAAAATCCCCACATCTTCAACTTCTTATCTCCCACAGTACCTAGAATATCTGTTCAAGTTACTGTGTTATCTACTACTGTATCACCAGTACCACGACATTCATGATTGTGTCAACTTCAGGGGTTAAAACTTAATGAAATTCAATTTTTAAGTTAGGAAAGTGGATGTTGTAAAAGGAAGACTGGCAAGACGGCATAATTAATTGAGAGCGGAGATTAAAATATAGGAAGCCTGGCTATATTATGCCATCCCACCTTATTGCCGCACATAGCCTAGCACCAGCTTGGTATGTTACTTTTCACAACTATTCTTATTTTATCTTGCTGTTGGCTTATAAGGTATAGGACGCTGCCTCCAACCTAAGTACGTTGTGCTTAATTTTCATTCATTAATCTTACTGCAGTAGAATCACAGTTAAATGACACTTGATACCTGACACAACAACCTCTATGATAGAATACACATCAAATCTCCTTGAAATTACCATAACACACATAATAAACCTATTAACTGGACCCAAACAACCTTTACAATACTTATGGCTCTTTCCCGATTCACATCGTAGCTTCATGTTTTTTTTTTTTCTGGAGTGAGTTGACTCCAAACTTCAAATTGCACAGCTCTCCCGCAATGGTTCTTTCGGTGAATGAATCAACAGGACGGATGTTTTGGACAAAACAATGAACGTCAGTTCGGATACGAGTCCAAACTTAGAAACCCCACTTCCCCCACTGCAACCCTTGAAAGGGAACCTTTGGGTAGGTGTTTACTTAATAGTACTTCAACTGAAAATGAAAAGGGTAAACGGCTCTAGTTCCGCAGAAGGTGCACGCTTCCGCCTCACTATCTAGGGGACTCAGTGGGAACTGGGATTATTGGGTGGGGAACTATCGATAGTCAAACACCCCATACAAACGATATATTAATATTCGCAATTGATACTTCACCGATTTACTTCACATTGCTATCGAGGGGATTTGGTAGGAACTGGGGTTGTTGGGTGGGGAACAATCGATTGTTAACGACTTAGCCTGGCTGCAATTTCCCACATTTGGAATTTGGCCAGATTACAAACTCGTTCTATAAAAGCTGCTGCAGCCGCGGCGCCAAAGGCGCCACTAAAGCGCTTCACATTACAGAGCCAGCGCAGTGTCACCCGATAACTGCTCAAATCGATATATCAGTATTTACAATCAATAGAACTAAGTTATTGATATATCGAACCAATTGGATTGCGGGCTTACGATAGTTAGTTCCCCACCCGACAACCCTGGTTCCTACCGTGGCACCAAAATAGACTGGGTGCATGTGCATCTTCTGCGAAACTCGTACCGGGTGGACTTTGTTGTGCAGTGTGCGCACCCAAACTATTGAATCCTTCATTCGACGATATCGATGTAAATCAAACTTTGATACATCATCAAACGAAATAAAGATAGTCATAGACATGGTTTGTTTCTGAATAGATACATAAACTTGGAGATTATTCCCGGGCAATAACAAAAGACAATAAATACCCCCGTCGCAGCAAACCTGCGTACTCAGCGACTTTCCAAGTACAAAATAATTAATCCATTATTACGAAAACAAATAATAATAAACAAGTGATATATTTATATATTATAGCTAAGAGAGTAAATAGGAAATTGGGTAAGCCAACATTCTGCTGCCCTGATACTAAAAACACAGGGGGAAAAATGCGAAGTGGTCTGTACATGTCTGTACCAAATTTTATTACGATCGGAGGATATTTACGAGAGTTATCGTGCTAACAAAACTCAAAAAATGAAAATTCTATTTCCCATATAAGCCCATGTTAAATTTTGAAACAAATCGTGATTTTTGCAGGTAAAAATGCGTTTTCACAATAAACTCACTTCATATCCAGAAAGTACACATAAAAAGCTGTCAATTAATATAAACTAGAGATCGCCAGTGGTCGAAAATTCGACCAATTTTTAAAATCAAGAAATAGGGATAGCTAATTTTGAACTTTGCATACACCAATGCGTTTCACAATACATTCCATATAGTACACATTTTCCACGTAAACACATAATAGAACCAAATGGGAACCAAAAGCAAAAGAGAAAGACTCAATCTTTGACTAATTATTTTGCCTTGCCACTGGCATTTATGACATGGTTTTTAGTAATTAGTATTGTACAATATTAAGATTCCATGTTTATTTCTTTAACACTGAGCTGGTTATTGATTCAGAGGACGGTAAAAATTCAGTCACCAAATCAGTTTATCCCATACACCCCTTACTACAGTTCTCTCCATCACTCCCTCCATTAATTCCTTCCCTTAATCTCTATGTACTTCCTTCCTTTCGACCTTCTTTCTACTTTTCATCCCTTTTCTCCTTCATCCTCTTCTTACCATCTCTCGTCCCTCCTTTCCTACCTTTTAGGTCTGAAATAACGCCTAACATTTATGTGCCTAGTTATTATTTGAGACCTAAAACTCCCCTTCAAAACTTTTTCCCTCCTTCCTTGCCCTTAGGACATTTTCCCCTCCTTCCCTCTCTCCCTATCATTATCACTAAAATATTACACATATTTTACGCATTCTCTACCAATAAAACACACAATTTGAATGTAATGTCCATCTGTACTGCAGGTGCACGACAGTACATCGGATGGTAGAGACTCACTTCATGTTCTTTTTTCTTCCCTTTTTATCAGCTAATTTTTATCTCTTAATCCTCTTAAAGTGAGCAAACTTTATTTGAAACACATTCAATCTTCTCTAAATAGCCCTGGATTTCAATCAAATACTATATTTTTACTCCATGCCCCAATAAAATATATGGCTTGAAATTGTTTAAAAATAATAGTTTGTTTGGATTTTTTACTGACAAATACTAACTCGTGTCATTAATAAATTCCTTACATTTGTATATTGCTCGGTAAAAACTTATTATTGTTTGGGTTTTATCTCATCAGATGACAGAAAAAACAGCGTAAATTTTTGCCCACTTGTCGCCCTCACATAATATTTCTACATCTAATCTTTACTCTTCGAAAAATAGCATGTGATAGCTACATATGATGACAAAAGCACAGTTCTGTTTTGTTTTTCTATCACCAAAACAGCAACTCATAGGACCAATGTTAATTTTTTTGAAATTTTAAATTCAATTTTCTACTTGTCTAAAAGTCTAATATAAATTTCAATGGAGTTCTGCAGATTTACAGGAAAATCCAATTCTATAGGTGTGCTTAGACTTTCGCTACGATGCACACTGGCTGAGAAAAAAGGAGTACAAAAACCTTATGCATGGGCGTAATTTCAGCATTTCGATTGGGGGGGCAAGATCTTTTAGGTCATTGCCTCATCCTGATTTGATTGCATACACCATACACCCCCCCCCCCCTTTGCACTAGCAGTTCGTACTGCAGAATATGGGTTGGTACTTTGGTATTACACGGAGGCCACCCTTATACAGCGCGCTGCGGCGGTTATGTTAGGCTGTTAGGTCAGGTTATCATAAATATATTAATAGGACTTTCCTCGTTTCGTTACGAATCGAACGATACCAGATGAGTCATACTTTTGCCCGCCAAATACCCTTGAAATAGGCCAAGGTCAGGTCGTTGATTGGAGCGCACGCATCACCTGTCAAGGGATTTAGCAGGCGAAAGTATGACTCATCTGGTATCGTTCGCTTCATAACGAAACAAGGAAAGTCCTCCTAACATATTTATGATAACCTAACTTAACATAACCGCCGCTGCGCGCTGAATAAGGGTGGCGTTCGGGTGAAGTCGCTAGTGGCGGTGGCGACTCGATCAACTCAATCCTCACCAACATCGCTGTCTTCTGGGAAGCAGAAAACAAAGACCGCTTATCATAATTATGTCCAATTTGTACAGTAAGTCAATTAAAGTATGTTCTTTCCAATTACAAAGTCATTTTTGGTAATCAATAAAAAAATCTCTAAAAATAGTGGCTCCGTATAATACCAAAGTATCTATGGGGTATATACACTGCCAATGCATATTATTTTCTTTATATCTAACTAGCTTAAGTTAATATCCAACCACGATATCACAACACAATGTGAACTTGTAATCACCATTCACTTCACTCAAAGCCGTAGCCAGAAAAAAAATTCCTCCGCGGTTACAGGAAGTGAAAAAAATAACTTTCTAACCTTTCATTTAAATGTCACTTCGATATTTTCGGGGGGGGGTTTGACCCCCTGACCCCCCCCCATTGGCATGGCCTTGACTTCAGTCAGTAATTGTACTATTTGTAATACTGCCTCACTGCAGTCAAAGCAGGCACACCAACTGTGCTTTATACGACTGGCGATTGACTGTTGCTATACTCTTATCTCTAACGTCCAGTGTTGCATTACCCAGGATTTGGCATTTTACCCGCCAACTCCATTGATAATCCTCACTTTAACCCGGTTTTTCGGCACTAATCCCTGCAAAATCCCCCCCAAGTACCAAAATCCGGGTAGTTAGCCGAAAAACCACCTAATGACTTTAAAAACACCAAATACCGGACTCTATATCTCACCTTACATGGACATTGAATATTTGTAAAGCAAATCACAATTCTAAAATCCCCGGCTTTACCCGTTTTTTATGTATTTAGGATGCCGAGTAAATCCCCGCAGCTCAAGTCCAAAATCCCCGATTTTACTCGATTTTTCTTAATCATGTTAATTATGTCCCCGAACGGCCAACAAAAAACCCACAAACCGGCTATTACCCATTTTCCGGTAACACTGCAACGAAATAACCAATACAACCAAACCAAATACATAACACCAACTTTCGTTTGAAAAATAAAATATCTAGAGTTCCAAAAAATCCTTGTACCTTGATCGTCAAAAATCCCCCATTTCACCTATATTGTTTAATATCCAAGTTGATGAGTAAATTTCCTCAATCCAAGTCTTAAATCCCCGGTTGTACGCGGTTTTTTCTTAATCACTGCCAAAACTCCGCACGGCCTCCAAAATACCCGTAAACCGGGTAAATACCCGGTTTTGGTAACATTGCTAACGAACAGCTGTGTCAGACCGGGGCCACAGACCGTCTGACACTATGTCTTCTGGGCCCGATGTCAGACAGAGTTGCCAGTCCAGTCGACCCATTGTCAACCGCCCTTCAAAATAACTTAACACATGGATTGACTTTATGGAGATTCCATGGATGGTTTACCTAGCAAACTTGAATATATGACGAGTTAAGTGATGGTAATGGTTACCATCAATTCAATCTGATGAAATGGTTAGATAAATAAACAGTACTTTTAACTGTTGCGTATGGTTATGATAATTTATTTTTTGTACTTTTCCCTTATTCGCTGGTTCAAAACACACAAAACCTTTATCCCGCCCAAAAAATCATGCCCCCCAAAAATTTTGATGGCGCAAATTGCGCCATGTCCCCCCTTCTGGGCACCCCTGGTGAACAGTGTCTTATGACAAGCAACTTACACTGGCTCTGAGCAGCACTACAGAGTTTAGAGGTTGGCCATCCTGGAGCGTTAGTTTGGTGGACGTGTCGTTTGGCGTGGGAGTGGGTTCTCGTCGACCGGCGCGCCATAGTGGATAGCGTCTATGTCTGTATTCGTTCGCTAAACGTATCCTTGCAAATTTGCAATCGGACTTCAAACAAAACTACGCCACCAGCGTACTTTTACGGCATATCGACAAGACTCATATTAATGAAAAATTTATGTTAATAATAATTTAATTTTACAACTTGAAAAAACATGACTCTGGTCAATTTTCGTTATTTATACCTAAAAATTAATTTTAATTTCCAAATTTGTGGGGGGGCAAGTGCCCCCCCTTGCCCCCCCCGAATTACGCCTATGACCTTATGGAAAAAATGCTTGTCTATTAATATAAAGATATTAGAGTAGAGTACAGCAAAATAGTCCGATGAGCGTTTATCCAGTGTTGCCAGATTTCAGGGTCCTACTTAGAACATATGGTAAACATAACCTTAGAAAAGGTGTTGTTTGGCATATTTGTTTATTTACAATTTCAACCACTTAAGCTTTTTTGTGAGTTGTGACAGAAACAGTTAATATACTGAATACTTTATTCAAATAATATCACGTTTTATATTAAACTATTGTATGGTATGATAAGCAATATTATCATAAAAATACGCATAGGCCTATACCTATATCATATTAAAAAATCATCGACTTGCTTTGATGCAACGATTACTACTGTACCAAACTTGGTTTACCTTACTTGAGATATTTATCTTTAGAGTTCATTATCATTAATTGGAAGAATATATGAAAAAGAAATTAACAATAAAAGGAGCGAATTTATTTACACAACTTTAAGTTAAATAACATCCTCAGCCCTTATGTCGCAGTCATCATCGTCTTCACTGTCATCCGTGGTGTCATTTCTTAAATTTACGATAATTGGGTCAATTAGCACGTCTCTGGCACACTGAGACTCAAAATCGGCCTCTTGAACATTTTCTGCATGCCGCACACACTTGATCCAGTCTTCCTTCATAACATTGTCCACAGCTTCATTAGCTAATTTTTCTACATCTACTAGCTTGAAAGTATTGTTCTTCAATGCCACTTCTCTCTTCACCTGAGCCCAAATCAATTCTGCCGGATTATATTGGCAGTGGTAAGCTGGCAGACGCACCACTTCGTGTCCCATTTCATTTGCAATGTGGTCAAGTTCGTACGTCTTCTTGGCCGTCTTTATTTCATTCATTGAGAGGAGCTCACATTTTGTTACCAGAGGATCATGGTGAATGTTCTTTTGCTTCAGCCAGTTAATAATATCACTCTTTTTCCAATTCGAAGTTGGAATGTTTTCCTTAAGCATGGAGTGGTAACTTGCATTGTCAATTTATTATCCTTCTGACAGAGGCATTAGAGCCATCAAAGTTGATTTTTTCCTCCAAGTCAGTTCTGATTTTGTCTGCGGTGGGAAATTCCCCTCTATCATAATATTCAAGTACGGTCCTGCGCACAACTTGCTTATCAAAGTCATCTAGGTCAGTTTTTTTTTTGCTTATACGTTTATAGAAGGTCCTTGGTTTTTTAAATGCTTCAGTGGCGTCACCGGTAGAGTTCAACGTATGTTTGATTCGTTGCACTGTCTTTTCAGACACTCCGCACGCTTGTGCAGTTAATTTCATTACTTGGGAAAATTTTATGTTTTCCCTTTCATGAGGATTTTCCGGAAAAAAAATTTGAATACATTACCAATGATTTCCTTACTTTGGCTTTGAATGTCCTTCTTTCCTTTCCGCACGCCAATGGCTTTCTGTGATTGCGTAGGCAGTTCTAAAGTTACGTCGTCATCCATCTCCATTACTATTAAAAACAATGAACGAACAAGCAAACTAAACAATCTTTTCAAATGAAGGTTAAATAAATATAATATATACAGTATAAACAATATAATAATAACTATAAAAACAATATTAAAATAAAACTCTAATAAAAATCTTCCACAATGCAAACGAAAACTACACAATGTTGGTTATGACAACAAAGTACTGAGAACTTGTTTACATTTGAAATTGTTTATTTACATTGACGTCCAGTAACATTTTATTTTGACAGTTACAAATTGGCAACAACGCTGGGCGAGAGGGGGTGAGGGGGGACACAGCTGTTCGAATCATCATCGGACTATTTTGGTGAATCTAGCTCTAATATGATTGCTGAGGTTACCCTGAACGGATATTTTTTTCCATTCTGTTCTGTTAAGACGGTAATAGCTTTATTTCTAAGGAAATTCGCTAATAACTTAGAGACCAATGGACCTAGAGCAATGATTGAAGCTACCAAATTGTTTGTTTTTTCGAGCTGAATCCAAAGGTGAAAGGTATAATTTGATAACTTTGATATTTCAATTTGAAAATCTCAAAAAACCCATTTTTTGGTTGGCAAAAAGGGGCCTTCCAGAGGTATTTTTGCTTATATCTCGGAGACCAATGGACTTAAAGAAATGATTTAAAATACCAAATTGTTTTTTTTTTGAGCTAAATCCAATGGTGCAAACAATAATTGGATAAATATAATTTTTCAATTTGAAAAACTCAAAAAACCCATTTTTGGGGGGTAAAATGGGGCCTTTACCCCACTTTGGGTATGTCGATCTGGCTGGTTTACGAACTTGTCCAAGAGAATCTAGTTTTACATGTCTGTACCAAATTTTATTATGATCGGAGGATATTTACGAGAGTTATCGTGCTAACAAAACTCAAAAAATGAAAATTCTATTTCCCATATAAGCCCATGTTAAATTTTGAAACAAATCGTGATTTTTGCAGGTAAAAATAAGTTTTCACAATAAACTCACTTCATATCCAGAAAGTACACATAAAAAGCTGTCAATTAATATAAATATAATAATGATTGCTGAGGTTACCCTGAACGGATATTTTTTGTCCATTCTGTTCTGTTAAAACGACGGTAATAGCTTTATTTCTAAGGAAATTCGCTAATAACTTAGAGACCAATGGACCTAGAGCAATGATTGAAGCTACCAAATTGTTTGTTTTTTCGAGCTGAATCCAAAGGTGAAAGGTATAATTTGATAACTTTGATATTTCAATTTGAAAATCTCAAAAAACCCATTTTTTGGTTGGCAAAAAGGGGCCTTCCAGAGGTATTTTTGCTTATATCTCAGAGACCAATGGACTTAGAGAAATGATTTAAAATACCAAATTGTTTGTTTTTTCGAGCTAAATCCAATGGTGCAAACAATAATTGGATAAATATAATTTTTCAATTTGAAAAACTCAAAAAACCCATTTTTGGGGGGTAAAATGGGGCCTTTACCCCACTTTGGGTATGTCGATCTGGCTGGTTTACGAACTTGTCCAAGAGAATCTAGTTTTACATGTCTGTACCAAATTTTATTACGATCAGAGGATATTTACGAGAGTTATCGTGCTAACAAAACTCAAAAAATGAAAATTCTATTTCCCATATAAGGCCATGTTAAATTTTGAAACAAATCGTGATTTTTGCAGGTAAAAATGCGTTTTCACAATAAACTCACTTCATATCCAGAAAGTACACATAAAAAGCTGTCAACTAATATAAATATTAATATGATTGCTGAGGTTACCATGAACGGATATTTTTTGTCCATTCTGTTCTGTTAAAACGACGGTAATAGCTTTATTTCTAAGGAAATTCGCTAATAACTTAGAGACCAATGGACCTAGAGCAATGATTGAAGCTACCAAATTGTTTGTTTTTTCGAGCTGAATCCAAAGGTGAAAGGTATAATTTGATAACTTTGATATTTCAATTTGAAAATCTCAAAAAACCCATTTTTTGGTTGGCAAAAAGGGGCCTTCCAGAGGTATTTTTGCTTATATCTCGGAGACCAATGGACTTAAAGAAATGATTTAAAATACCAAATTGTTTTTTTTTTGAGCTAAATCCAATGGTGCAAACAATAATTGGATAAATATAATTTTTCAATTTGAAAAACTCAAAAAACCCATTTTTGGGGGGTAAAATGGGGCCTTTACCCCACTTTGGGTATGTCGATCTGGCTGGTTTACGAACTTGTCCAAGAGAATCTAGTTTTACATGTCTGTACCAAATTTTATTATGATCGGAGGATATTTACGAGAGTTATCGTGCTAACAAAACTCAAAAAATGAAAATTCTATTTCCCATATAAGCCCATGTTAAATTTTGAAACAAATCGTGATTTTTGCAGGTAAAAATAAGTTTTCACAATAAACTCACTTCATATCCAGAAAGTACACATAAAAAGCTGTCAATTAATATAAATATAATAATGATTGCTGAGGTTACCCTGAACGGATATTTTTTGTCCATTCTGTTCTGTTAAAACGACGGTAATAGCTTTATTTCTAAGGAAATTCGCTAATAACTTAGAGACCAATGGACCTAGAGCAATGATTGAAGCTACCAAATTGTTTGTTTTTTCGAGCTGAATCCAAAGGTGAAAGGTATAATTTGATAACTTTGATATTTCAATTTGAAAATCTCAAAAAACCCATTTTTTGGTTGGCAAAAAGGGGCCTTCCAGAGGTATTTTTGCTTATATCTCAGAGACCAATGGACTTAGAGAAATGATTTAAAATACCAAATTGTTTGTTTTTTTCGAGCTAAATCCAATGGTGCAAACAATAATTGGATAAATATAATTTTTCAATTTGAAAAACTCAAAAAACCCATTTTTGGGGGGTAAAATGGGGCCTTTACCCCACTTTGGGTATGTCGATCTGGCTGGTTTACGAACTTGTCCAAGAGAATCTAGTTTTACATGTCTGTACCAAATTTTATTACGATCAGAGGATATTTACGAGAGTTATCGTGCTAACAAAACTCAAAAAATGAAAATTCTATTTCCCATATAAGGCCATGTTAAATTTTGAAACAAATCGTGATTTTTGCAGGTAAAAATGCGTTTTCACAATAAACTCACTTCATATCCAGAAAGTACACATAAAAAGCTGTCAACTAATATAAATATTAATATGATTGCTGAGGTTACCATGAACGGATATTTTTTGTCCATTCTGTTCTGTTAAAACGACGGTAATAGCTTTATTTCTAAGGAAATTCGCTAATAACTTAGAGACCAATGGACCTAGAGCAATGATTGAAGCTACCAAATTGTTTGTTTTTTCGAGCTGAATCCAAAGGTGAAAGGTATAATTTGATAACTTTGATATTTCAATTTGAAAATCTCAAAAAACCCATTTTTTGGTTGGCAAAAAGGGGCCTTCCAGAGGTATTTTTGCTTATATCTCGGAGACCAATGGACTTAAAGAAATGATTTAAAATACCAAATTGTTTGTTTTTTTGAGCTAAATCCAATGGTGCAAACAATAATTGGATGAATATAATTTTTCAATTTGAAAAACTCAAAAAACCGATTTTTGGGGGGTAAAATGGGGCCTTTACCCCACTTTGGGTATGTCGATCTGGCTGGTTTACGAACTTGTCCAAGAGAATCTAGTTTTACATGTCTGTACCAAATTTTATTATGATCGGAGGATATTTACGAGAGTTATCGTGCTAACAAAACTCAAAAAATGAAAATTCTATTTCCCTTATAAGCCCATGTTAAATTTTGAAACAAATCGTGATTTTTGCAGGTAAAAATAAGTTTTCACAATAAACTCACTTCATATCCAGAAAGTACACATAAAAAGCTGTCAATTAATATAAATATAGTAATGATTGCTGAGGTTACCCTGAACGGATATTTTTTGTCCATTCTGTTCTGTTAAAACGACGGTAATAGCTTTATTTCTAAGGAAATTCGCTAATAACTTAGAGACCAATGGACCTAGAGCAATGATTGAAGCTACCAAATTGTTTGTTTTTTCGAGCTGAATCCAAAGGTGAAAGGTATAATTTGATAACTTTGATATTTCAATTTGAAAATCTCAAAAAACCCATTTTTTGGTTGGCAAAAAGGGGCCTTCCAGAGGTATTTTTGCTTATATCTCGGAGACCAATGGACTTAGAGAAATTATTTAAAATACCAAATTGTTTGTTTTTTTCGAGCTAAATCCAATGGTGCAAACAATAATTGGATAAATATAATTTTTCAATTTGAAAAACTCAAAAAACCCATTTTTGGGGGGTAAAATGGGGCCTTTACCCCACTTTGGGTATGTCGATCTGGCTGGTTTACGAACTTGTCCAAGAGAATCTAGTTTTACATGTCTGTACCAAATTTTATTACGATCAGAGGATATTTACGAGAGTTATCGTGCTAACAAAACTCAAAAAATGAAAATTCTATTTCCCATATAAGCCCATGTTAAATTTTGAAACAAATCGTGATTTTTGCAGGTAAAAATGCGTTTTCACAATAAACTCACTTCATATCAAGAAAGTACACATAAAAAGCTGTCAATTAATATAAATATTAATATGATTGCTGAGGTTACCCTGAATGATATTTTTTGTCCATTCTGTTCTGTTAAAACGACGGTAATAGCTTTATTTCTAAGGAAATTCGCTAAAACTTAACATCAATTGTATAACCTTAGTGTGTGTTAAAACTTTATATAAAACAAATTAGGCTATAACAAAACTAATAAATCACAACTTAAATACTCATTTTTAAACAAAAACATTAAAAACTTAATAACACCCACAGTTTCCGCTATTTTGTTCTGGTTTTCGATGTTTTCACTACCTGACATGACATTGATAATTAATGGCGAGCTCTGGGAAGTAAAGATTGGTTATTTACAACTTTCTGATTGATTAGTTTCATTTATGTTAAGTTTTAATTATTAATAACAAACGTAGACTAAACATTATTATGTAGCAAAACACTGAATATTTTATTTCTTGTAAATGTACGTGTGCGGAACCAACTTTAAGGCACTGGGAAGAAAGTAGTACCACGAGAACTGTGCTGTTTAGTATATGTTGTCGTCAAAGTGGGTGAGTTTTAGTTGTCGTAGTGAGATTTAGTTGATTAGTTTTTAATTATTGTTAACTGAATAAACTAACTATCACTTTACTTTAATTTGGATGTTTTGTTTTATGTCATAATACAGAGATACCATTAACCCCTAATTTCGACACTATCGAATGAAGTATTCAATAGTTTGGGTGCACCGCAAATCAAAGTCTACCCAATGATAATTTTTATTAAAAATGTAAGAAATGATACGTTGATTTCCAGGTATGATATGGTGGGTTGGGGTAATTTTAGGACAAAAATCAAACTTTCCTTCATCTAAAAAAGTTATGGCTTAAAATGTTTATAAATTTTACCACATCTCCTTACAGACTTTAGAGTTATAAGGTATAAGTTTCACCCCCAGAAATCAATTAGTTGGAATTAAAAAAAGAAAATCGTGTCTTCATTACCCCAGCAAATGAGGAAACTATCAGGCAACCTCTGGAAACTTGAGACACTCAGTTAACCTATTAATTAAAAATCTTTGTCTGACTATGAACTAACTCGACTATTTCTTGGAGCGATGCAGTATTAGATTTCGAAAGAAGGTCTTTGCCTCAATCCACTCACTAAAGAAGTTACAACGTTTTTTGCCACTACATACTAAACCACTAAACTATATCTCGTTAAATCACTTGTACTACCCCACTTTACCTACTGCAACTCTGTGATCAACGACATGACTGTGGCCCATTCTAATATGCTCCAACGTGCTCAGAATTATTGTCTAAGATATTTTTATGATCTGAGGCGCGTGGAGCATATCACACCTTACTACCTTGAGTCAAAATTATTGAAATTACATGATGAAAGATCAATAAAAATTCTCTCATTGGCCTATTAAACATTAAAAACCGGTTTGCCAAAATAATTTAAAAATGTTTTAAAATTTATAGCTCAAGGTAGTCAAAGGAATTCACGTTCCGCTTCCCTCTCTTTACGTATGCACCAGCACAGAACAGCAGACTATGACGGTGCATTCGTTGTGACTGCTTGCCGCCTATGGAATGATCTTCCTGATTCCCTGAAGTCAATTGAGGGTGGTGACACCCGTATTTTGTGGTGACACTGAAAATACTATTCTTTCAGGGAATGTCCTTGGTAGGTGTGTCATAGGTGGTTTTCGTCTTAGGTGGGGTCCCTGAAAGATGAATGATTAAGTGAATGAGTGTAGTTCAAATTTAATTTCTTTTTTATCTTTTATGTAAATATATTATTTTAAGTTTGTTTGTATATAGTCAGGGCTGTACCCAGCTGCGGCGGGCCCCGGTAAAGATATTAAGCCGGCCGGGCCCCTCATGTCCTGGTACTGCACCCGTTCCACTCAAAACCGTAGCTGATTTCCGGCTCGGCAAAAGTGGTGACCTTTTTTTTTTCTTTTTTTACTCAAACGTCCCGATTTTTATCCCTTCGTTCCCGTTGCGGGCCCTTTTTACCCATTCCCGGCCCTTGTCGGGGGCTTTCCACTGTTTCCCGGTCCTTGTCGGGGGCTTTCCACTGTTTCCAAGGCCAATTACGGCCGCCCCCCCGGGCCCCCCTTCGACCCGCCCCGGCCCCCCCTTGCCCCCGGGCCCCGGTAAAGTTGTACCGGCTATCCCGGTCTGGGTACGGCCCTGTATATAGTGTATTTTAACGCTAGCATATACTATCTCAAACTGTGTATTTCAGGTTAAGTGTAAGAAAGGGCCATGTGGCCCCAACTTTACTTGAAAAAATAAAGAATTTTTCATTTCATTTCATTAATAATTTGGTCTTATCAGTTTTAGCCATCCCATGATAAATTTCCCTGAATGAGGTCTTAAACCTCTTATAAAGCTTTATTTAGATCACCATCTTCACAGTTATTTCCATTTTTTATATAATTACTTGGCTCTTTGTCTAAGTATAAACCAGCGAGCACAGAATAAGATAGAGTGGATGTTCCGACAGGAAATGTCCAATGTATGCGAGCCTATGCCGCTATGTTGGTTTGTCCTTGGTTAGGCAAGTCGCTTTGAAAACAGCTTTGCTTTTAATACACCTCTGTGATTTAATATACTTTGGATTGAGATACAATTCTGAATGTAAACTATTAGCCTCTTATGGTGATGGTATAATTTAAAATATTTACAACAAGCTCTTTATAATTTAAATAACTGATTTATTTTGGAATTTTTACATAAGCTTGAAATCTCAACATGAAAAAGTTAAAATGATGAGTTACTTTAGGACAAAAACAACAAAATGTCCACAGCATTTGATATATGGTTTCCAATTGCCAGCTACTTAGCTTCTGTTTGATAAGAAAGTTTCATGTGTACTTGACAACTATTGCACTCCCTATGTTGCCGTCTTCCTCAGTTTAATTGACCCTTAACCAATAGGAACTGCGTTTGGAAAATGTGACAATCTAGTATAAGGCCGCAATGGGTTGTCTTTCCTCACTTTACTTACTGTAACACTGTGATCAATGACATGACTGTGGCTCTTTCTGATGCGCTTCAGCGGACTCAGAACTATTGTCTGAGATATGTCTATGATCTTAGACGCGTGGAGCGCATAACACCATACTACTTTGAGACGAGATTGTTGAAATTAAATGATCAGAGAGCAGTTAAAATTCTTTCATTTGTGTTCTCAATTTTAAAAACTAGTTTACCAAATTATTTTGTGCATGACTTTCATTTTGTGTCTCAGGATAGTATAAGAACTTCACGCTCTGCTTCCCTAACACTTCGAATGCCTCATCATAGAACGGCAATATATGACCGCGGTTTTGTCGTCACTGCTTGTCGCCTCTGGAATGGCTTGCCAGAATCCATTAAGTCCCTGGAAAGTCGTCGTCGGTTTGTGGTGGCGCTGAGAGAATTTTACTTTCAGCGGATGTCCTTGGCCGGTGCGTCCTAGGGGGTGTGTCTTATGCGTGGTTGCTGATGGATGGAAGGATGTGTGATTGAATAAAATTTATTTTTTCCCCTTTTTTGTAAATATAGTTTTAAGTTATTTTGTAAATATGATGCATAAGTATTTATTGTACTCTATTATATCAGGTTAAGTGTAAGAAAGGGCCAAGAGGCCCTAACTTTGCCTGTATAAATAAACAATTTTTCATTTCATTTCATTTTTTTCAATGGGTGGATCGTAGTCATCTCTAGTAACAAGGCTCTTGGGAGCTGTAAAACTACCTTAAATTATTACAGTGTTGTTTTTTACACCATTTTTATTACATGACCTACACTTTGGCAACAACTGTAGCTAATGAGGAAATGTAATTGTTTTGCAGGCCTCAACATGGAAACTCTTCCGTACTTAGTGTTGGAGAAGATCGTCCAACAGTTGTCACCTCAAGACCTGGCTCGCTGCTCTGCCGTCTGCCGAGGGTGGCGCGAGATATTCAACCAGGACTGGATGTGGGAGCCGCACTACGACCCTGAGCTGGAGGAGCCTCTACGGACCATCCCCAGCGTCGTAACACCTGCATTTGTGACTCCGGAAGAGGGCAACTCAACCTTGGCACCGATATGTAAACGGAGATTGGCTTTTATGAGGGAAAATCACCTTTGGGAAAATTGGAGAAAGCGAGATGAGAAAGATGTTCTCAGGATTGAAGACGGAAGTCTTGTAGATGTCAAGTTTCTAACTGATTTCTTGATTGTTGTTTGGCATCGATTTCATATTGAAATTTTGGATATCAGCAGCAATCCCCCAGTATCTTGGGCTGAGTTACATGATGGATCCATCGGTATACGACCACATGATGATCGGTGTATAGCAGTTGGACCCAATATAATACTCATAGAGTATTATGATGACGTTCGAGTTTACCATGTTAACATAGCAAATAAATCAATAGAACACAAATATATTATCTGGACTGAACCTCACGAGTATCGCCTTGTCAAAGAGCATAAATGCTTATTTACTTCCAAGCATGGATCAGATAAAATAAATGTTCATGACCTTAATACTGGCGAGGTACTAAAGGAAGAAGCATTACCAATGAAAATAAATCCGAATCAAATTGTTAAACTATGGGATACTAAAAGTTGCCCGAATAGTGACTTCATAGCTGTCACTTTTGAAGTCGAAGAGGACAGAAAACCTTTACTTAAGCTTCATGTTTACAACATTAAACTCCTTACATTCCTCCCAGATGTCGTGTTTGATCTCAATTACCACAGTCGATTGGGTAAGTCCAGTGTAGCTCTGTTTGGCCAATGTTTGGCAATTTACAATGGTACAACATTGACTGTACATAATTTGGTCTCAAAAGAAGACCTATTTCATGTGGACCTTGGGGGCAAAATAACCCAGATGTTTGTGTGTGATAATAGCTTCATATTCACTGAGGAAGCTTCATCAAAAGAAGTTTGGCTAAAAAGCTACTCACCATTGAATAAATCCTTGACCACCTTTGGTACATTTTCCAAAATGTGTATGAGTCAAAAAATGACCAATAAATTTTTTTCGGACTCCTCCACAAGAGTTTGGAGATTTTGCGGGAAGAAAGTGAAGTGCGAGGAAGGCCTATTTTTTCCTCAACGTCATTATAATTTATATTTTGAGGTAAATCAATCTTGTTCAAGAGCTGTAACACATGATGGCTATAAAGACGAACTCATAATTAGATATTCTTGGTAATAACCAGTAGATTCGGATTTGTAGAATTTTAACATATTCGTTCAGTGTCACGTCACTCATCAAAAAGACAACGTTGAAGTGTAGTGTTTTTTATCGTCATTAGTTCATGAGGTAAAAATTAGAGGAATATTGCCAGAGAGGCAACAACTAGAGACTTTAGAGTGGAAAGGGCACGGGAGTATGTGGCAACATAAGTAGGAACAATGTGGTAACAGCCTTAGGTAACTTGTGACAATAGAATTTCATTTAAATTTTTCCTGAGGATTGAGGATTGTAAATTGCTAGGCTGCAGGTTGGCTTCATTGACTCTTGATAATTTGTAAAGGCCGAATCAAATAACAAGGCCTAGTCCGTCCA